>OZ035826.1:8423176-9023176 GCA_964034765.1 Knipowitschia caucasica
ACACATCGAGTGCTAATCAAACAAGTGCCACAAGAAAAGAAAAACATCATATCGTAGGAAGAACAGCAAAGACAAAGGGGTGGGCATCCAAACCACTGAAGACGAAAACAGGAAGAGGGCTGCGGAAGGTAACTTTTTAGCGTCTTTCCAAAGTCACTTTAGGTCCGGCACGTAAATGGGTCCCCGCGGAAAAAACTGTCCCGGTGCAACGATGCATCCATGATTTCTTCGGAGGTTGACGGTAGAGTGTGTGATTTTTAAATAAAGTCTTTTTTTAATATATTGTGTTTGCTTTGCTTCGTCATATCGGGCCTCCTTGTCCGTTCGGTTTCCGTAGAAGCTTAGTCTTTGTGTACAGCGTCGAGGTCGCCTAGATTACTGTTGTTAGGGAGGTCGCTGTCGATGTTGGTGTGGTTGTTGGGATCTTGGGCCATGGGGTCCTCCTCTCCTCCCCACAGATGCACTACAGAGCCAAATGAGAGAAAGAGAGGGAGGATTAGCAAGGGCCCAAAAACACACACACATACACATGTATAGAAACAGTGTTACAACAAGAGGCTTAGATAGATAGAGATATATCAATGCATGGATATTGAAGCATTCACAGCTAGCTAAGAAACATAGCAGCTACTAGTTTTGTATATTTTGTGTGCTCTAACTATTGTCCTATACTGTATGTGTGCTGCAATATTGAAGTTTACCCACTGTGGGACGAAAAAAGGTTCTCTTATCTTATCTTATCCGCTAATAGGATGAGTTATTCATGTGCAATAGTGTTGGGAAAGCTGATCAAATATATTTTTTGGTTTAAATTCTGCTTGGCCCAACAGAATGAGTCTTGTTTAAGTGACATTTCACAAACAAATAAGACAGAAAAAATCATGACGTCATGACAGACTGAGTGACAAATGGTCCAGACATGTGACAGAGGTACAAAATAATGCATTCTCAGTGGCACCTAGTGAGAGAACAGTTTTGAGTATGTGTGTGTGTAGGTGTGCGCGTGCGTGTGTGTATGATGAGGGGCTCTTCCAAAAAAAAAAGAAGCGTCCAATTTTGTATCTTGTTTGTTATTTTGCATCTTGTTTATTGTTTTATTGTGTACACGTTGGCAATAGAATTATTACCACTACTTCTACAGTATTCTAATCTCTTGATCCGTCTGCATATAAGAGTTGCGTTAGCATAATGTTATTTCCCCCATTGCCTTTTTAATGAAAGGATCCGTCCTGATAACACCAGGTCAGCAGATCTGTTTTCTCTCTAATTCAATAGGCGCTGTACACAGACACTAAAACAAGAGAGCGGAATCATCATCTCTGCAATGCTGGCGGAGGCTATGGCGCATTACGGCGGTGACAACTGGACTTGTTTCACTCGTGACAGAGCCCGCGAAGTGAAGTGCGTAAATCCAATAATAAAAACTTTTAAGAGTGGCTGAGAAATGCACCAGTGTAATTAGCTCCCAGCGCGGCGGACACTAAATAATACAAGTTGTCCCCTCTCCCTCCTGCTCCCACACTTTCATTCCCTCAGCAACTTCTGAGAAAATTATTTTGCAATAAAATGCCAGAGAACACATTTGCATGTCATGTTCTTTTAAAGTGGCGTTATGAATCTGACAAAACCAAATTAAAACACGGCTTTATTTGAGACGAGCGTTTGCGCCGAGCCGGGAGTGGATCAAAATGAATGGGGGGGGGGGGGGGGGGGGGGGGGGGGGGGCGCTGGTAACAGAGGGGAGATATTGAACTAATAATGTGATAAAGCGAGTGGATGCATGGCTGGGTAATAACTCCGAGTGTCTGGCTGAAGACAACAGCACTGTTTTTATGCACACACGTTGTTCTAGAGGCGTGTTGAGAAATGATTGTCCGTGTCGGGCAAAAAAAGGGCGGGCAAAAAAAGGTTCTGATAGAAATTAAAGTTGCTTATGGTACAGGAAAGATACCGTAGGTTTTGATGCCGGAAGATGATGATGCAAAGTGACTTTTCTTTCTGTCTTCATGATTAACGGCTATCTTGATAATCGGTTTAGTTGTCCAATTCATACTTTGATTCCTCACTTAGTTGTTTAGATCCCGAAAGGTCTGTTGAAGTAAGATTTTGTATGTAATTGACCAAAACAAGGCTCAAGTGAGTGACTTTTTAATTTCGAACGGCAGTCATTATGGAACTGTCTGAGTCACAAACCCTGGTCAAATAAAGTCGAAGTCTAAAAAAGTTTATCTAAGGATCAAAAAATGATTAATCGATTATAGAATTGGTTGATCAAATTATTACAGCCCATTACAACCCGAATTATCATAATGATTTTTGCATTAAACGAGATTTGCCAATGGGACGAAGCCATTTATCTCAAGACCTTTTGCTTCATTTTATCATTCCAAGGGAGACATTTTTAGTATATTTTTAAAACAAGATCATTTTGCTTTGTCCCATTGGCAAATCTTCTTTTAAAGCAGTCAAAATGAGCTCAAACTAAGATAAATTTTCCCAAATCTGAGCCATTTTAAACTTTTTTTTTTTATTTCATAATTTTTTTGCAGTGTAACTTACAATTGTATTAGTGACGCACAACCGCATACATTTAGATCTGCTGTGGCGCCATCTCAACATCTCCCGTTCAATTCCTGATAACGCAATCCCCCATCCCACCACAAGGAGGCACTGCAGGACTGTTTAACCACACCACTCACTCCTCTCCACACACAGAGCAGCACCTGCGCATACATCTCTAAGACAGATCCCCCTATAAAACATTCATGTCCTTAAAAATAACTCAATAAGAAGTAATTCACGCCCAAAACTTCCAGCCATGAAAAACACTAACTCCATTAACGCCGCCATCGCTCTCTAATTCCACAATCCATTTATATCGAGCACTATTTCATACTCGGCCATAAATACACAGAAAAAACAAAATATGGTTTAATAATTTCTCCCAAAAAATCTGTCCCAAGGGCATCCCCCCCACTCCCTGCCTTTGACTTCTCAGTAAAGAAAGTTGGCATAACGAGCTCCAGATTAGGGTCCCATATTTGATTTTCACTGTTCATTAACTAAGCCACCTGGAATGTTATTATTTAAGCATGCAGCTCTTTCTCCCCAAACAACTGGCGCGACGGCGGTGGGGGAGACATTTCCCGGCCAACTTTATACATTTAGCATAACTTCTCATTTTGCAGTTTTTAATTTCCCATTCGGGTACGCAGCAGATGCACCTTACAGACAAATCGGAGGGTAAAAAAATGGGGGAAAAAATTATAAAAAATGTGGCGTGCATTTGTCACTTTGATGAAATGATATGTTGTGTGTGTGTGTGTGTCAGAGAGAGAGAGATTTGGATTTTGCTTGACTTTGATGTGGCTTGATGACATTGTGGCTCTATGGTAAAAATATGCACTGGTAATTGTGTTGGGAAGGAGCCAAAGAACAGGGATAAGTGTGTAGAGAAAGGGGGTGCATTTAAATGTGTGTATTTTCGAAAGCAATTTATATCATTGGTGATAAATACAGAAATCTATGCCCTTATTTTTTCCTAATAGAAATAACGTAACCAGACCAGAACTAAAATGTGAATCCTAGAAAAATTAATCCTAATGTATCAAGGATGTTAAATATAAATATTAATTGGAAGGGTATTTATATGTGTCGATTTATTCTTTACTGTGTTTAATCGTGAATTTTATTTATTTTTATTTTTTTATTCAAAACTCACTGTAGACTTTTTACCACTGAAAACATTCTGGACCCGAAAAAGAACCTGTGTAGAAATTATTACATATAAACTCGCGTCACTTTGCTAACTTTTGCCTTTCTTACATTATGATTTCCAATGTAAAAATATGTATCTGTGTGTCTGTGTTGAGTTTATGTAAAATATATTTCACCGGTTTGAAATCACCGGTCTTACTATTAATCCCGCTCCATTTTAGGTCTCTATAGAGGTGAAGAGTAAATGTAGATGTATGTATCTATGTCAAGCAACTGAATCCTGCATGAACCTAGAGAAAAAAAAGAAAAGAAAAAAAGATGAAATGAAATCTAACCTAAAAGCTACACGTTTTGCCGATTCAATAAGGAAAAAAACTACAGAATTATTATGTTTTAATCAATTCACGTTTAAAACCTATTTTTGGCTTACATCTACAACAACAACTATCACATCTTCATCAACAAACACAACAACAGTAAGTGTACACCATTTCTAAAGGCCTGCTCTCTCTCTCATCCATTCACAGCTCAACCCTGCCCTCCAGTGGCCGCACACCAGAACACACCTCAGTAGTTACTCGGGAGAAGAAGGCCGACGCAGCACACCAACCCAAGCCAACATATGGTGTGAGGACGCGCAGCTCCAGGATCCATCCACTGTTAATACACGTGTCATGCTTAACAGAATGGATAAATGAGGAGCCGCCTGAACAATGGCATAAACCAGTGCACTTTAAGAGAGCGTGGATCGCCGTGGGACGGGGAGAGGGGGGGTTTAGACGGAGGTCCTGGTCTCCGAGGCTACACCTGACATTAATAGCAGTCTGTGAAAACATGGCGGCGGCGTGCCAACAGAAGCTGGCACAAATGACTGCCATGGCGTTTGAGTGACTATTTTAACGGCGCAGCGTCCTAAGTGATTATTTTTGTGACAGCCACGGCGATGAAATGACAGTTGGCGGTCTCTTTCGGGGCAGTGGTGGCATTTGGAATATAGAGGGAAATTACATGTTTTGCTAGTGATACTGTTTGTGTTGATGAGAGAGAGAGAGTTGTGGGCTGTAATTTAAAGAACGCAAGAGTGAATTTTAAGCAAAAAGATCTGTGTATCATGGAGAGGAGGTCAAGAATACAACACTGTTTCATTTCCTTCATGAGTTGTTCCGGTCTTTCCCTTTTCAGATCTGAAAAATGCAATCCTTACAGAATGTCGTCTTTCTAAGTCTGTGCACCTCTGATCCTGTTCGATATTATTCTGAGATGTCAAAATGCAAAGCTAGATTTAACTTTATAGAAGTGCAACTGAACATGACCGTTACCAAAACCGTAAATGTCAAATGGGAAAGTTTGCAAAAGTTAAGCCAGTAATGTTTTTTAACCTTTAATTCAACAAACAGACACACACAATTCAATAGTAATTTGATTGTGGCACAAGACTACATTGGCTATATTTCAGAGGGTCATACAATCAATTAAATTAAATGAAATTAATGTATTCATTTCATTTCAATGTATGCAATTTATTACGCTTAACAATCCTATATAATTCTAGAAGTAAAACGCCTGAATGATAGTTCAACATTGTGACATACTTCACATTTACACGGTGGAAGCACAGGTACGAGATCAAAGGGACTGCCTTGTTTTTACATCCCTGCTTCCATTTAACTAACTAGCTGGGGTTTAAGTTTTGTTCCCCTCACTTGTTTTCCCATGTCGACAGAAAGAGTCTTGTAAAAGTAAAATCGACTTGTCTGATTAGAAAAGATGTCTTTATTCCCTGTGAGTCACAATTGGACTCTTTGGATCGTACCCTGGCCCTGTCTTGTTCACTTTTCTTTCTAAAAAAAAACTAAATAATACAGTACATTATTTGTGGATTGGAATTGTTTACTCCAATGGTTCATGTGTTGATTGGGGAACTATTTATTCTAAAACTATATTAGAAACCACAACATTCAACACCAGAAGAAAACACATGTAAGTGCCATATGAGCCTCTGAGGAGCACTCTGCTGGGACTCTGAGGAGCACAGGGACTGGCCTCCTGCTGGGACTTTGAGGAGCACAGGGACTGGCCTCCTGGTGGGACTCTGAGGAGCACAGGGACTAGCCTCCTGCTGGGACTTTGAGGAGCACAGGGACTGGCCTCCTGCTGGGACTTTGAGGAGCACAGGGACTGGCCTCCTGCTGGGACTCTGAGGAGCACAGGGACTGGCACTCTGCTGGAACTCTAAGGAGCACAGGGACTGGCCTCCTGCTGGGACTCTGAGGTGCCCAGGGTCAGGACTAAACATGGGGCGGCAGTATTTCAGGTAGATGCTCCTAGAATCCGGGAGGCCTCATCAGCATTGTTTTAAGGTCCAGGATGAAAACCGTTCTTTTAATGGTGAGTTTCAATTGTATAGCATCAAGTGTTCAAAGTTTAGCCCCATACGTTTTCTAATGTTTGTAAAAAGTGCATGATTTGTAAAGCACTTTGGTTAGCGCTGCATGACTAGTGTTTTATAAAGAAACTCGATTAATTGAGGAATATTGTTTGAATTGAAGGTGAGAGACAAACAAAACATCTTGGATTTCTGGAACGCTTTCGCCTCCTCTGACCCTTGCACGTGCACATAGCTGTCACTCTTACCATATATGTCCACGCCATTATTTTTTCACTTTTATTCATCTTATAACGCTTTATTCTCCCGGTGCCACCACGGCCCGCCTTTGTTCCCACACATATGCATCCCAGGCCTGCACCAACACAGCATGGAAGCTCTTGGCACGGCCCGGTTCATTGTACATCGCTGCATTTATAATATGTAAATTCGGACTGAACCAAGCGCAAAAAAGTAGTGGGGAGGGAAGGGGGGGGGCACATTTTTCGAACAGGAAGCCAGCACGTGCTTCCACCCCCTCTTCCCCAGCAAAAAAACAAAACAAAAAAAACAAACATATTTTTAGATAGGTTTAATGAATACAGGATGTTTATAGTTAGCATTCCCTGTGATTTCACACAAAAGACTTGAAGAAATCCACATCCACCCTGGCACCCCCCCCCCTCTCTCTCTCTCTCTCTCTCTCTCCCCTCTCCCCATCCCTCAAAGCAACACAGGGGGGAAGAAAAAAAATGAATATAATAAAAAAGCAAATTTGTGGCGAAACGCAGCGGGAATGTTGTGCTCTCAGACAGCTCGCGGCTCAGATCCCCATTAGACAAACAGACTGGCGTGTTAAAGGTGTGACAAAGACACAAGTGACACCAGAAAAGTTGGTGGGAAAAAAAACAGTAGAAAAAGAACGCGCCTCGCAATGCAACATCAAGGCAAGTTTGCGGATTTACAAAGTTATGAGAATTATGAAAATATCACCGACGCCGAAACCGATATAGAACGTTATTTTGTTTTTTCTCTGATCACTTGGATTTACAGATGGCTTTATCCACCTGTTTTCTGATTTTTTTTTGAGTGAAAGTGCAACGGGAGGTGACAGAATGGGAGTGTTTTTGCTTTTCAACCTTTTTTCTTGTTTTTCTTAACCTTTTTTCTTGTATTTTCTTAACCTTTGTTTACCGCAAGTGCAAAGACTTTGAATGAAAAGTGTTCTAAAAGTCTTATTTGCTCCGTCCAATTACCCAATTTTGAAGATATGCATTTTTCATGAAGGAGGAGGTCGGTCAAGATCATAAAACTTCATCTGAATCAATATTTGAGGCCATAATCTGTTTTGTTCTGGATATCTTTGGGAAGCACTCGATCAAAAGCTGCATGTTCAGTCATACAGTATAATACAGCATTTTTAATAGCATAAAACATTAAACACAAAACAATTGAAGTAGCAGGATGCAAAACAGGTTATTCATAGATCTTTCTCCTGTTTTTTTTCTTCTTTTTTGAGATGAGGGTCTAAAGAGAGTCAAGATTCAGAATATTTAGTAGTGGTCATTCTCTATATGGACAAATAGCTCCTATGTGTTTGTTATTATTGCCTATCCTCGAACTGTTTGATTCTTTAATCCGTTCATGGCAAATCGACAACTTTGTGAAGTCGTCTACTACTGTTGTGATTTTGGGCTATACCAAAATAAATTCATTTTAATTTGAAAGGGGGTTGAACAAAGCCATATACAAAGTGATACAGTATAATCTAAACTATATGGAGCATGCGTCCTACAGTAGCTACAGCAATTCAATTTCAATTCACTTCGCTACAGCCCTAAATCACAACAGCTGCACAAAGTTGTCGATTCGCCAACAACAGATCAGAGAATCAAACCGTTGGAACACAGGAAATGCGTCAATAACACACACATAGAAGCCAATGGTCCATATAGGGAGCAATGTCCAACACGTTTGCATAACACAAAAGTCATGCACACGCTACACTTCCCAACTGCAGAAAGGAAAAGTCAAAACCATCTCTGTCTGACACGATGACACGGACGTCCTTCTTCCCACCTCCCCTACGCAAAAAAACGCATCTTCCGCGGCTAAAAGATCCCGGCTTGATAACACCTCCACCGAGCAATTTAAGCCCAAACACTCGTTGGCTACAATCTGTCTTCTCTGCCTGATAGCGCTTTTCTCCCCTCTCCTCTCCAAATTACTTTCTTTCATATCTAATTATATTTGCTAATGATCTTATAAGAGAATAATGGAACATACTTGATCTATTACCTTTCCCCCCCCCCCCCCTCCTGCTTCCGATACATAAATACAATGCGGCGGTGGAGTGAGAGGCAGGAGGCTTTAGGGATGCTGAGGATGGGATGATGGGGAGTGGGGGGAGAGGGGGGAGAGGAGGGAGCGGGGGGCTGGGGGGTCGTTAGTAGTGATGAGTGCGGGTCATTTCTCACATTTGGGATGCCGTGTTTCTGCCTATGTGAAATGTGGAATGCGGAATGCCAATGCCAAACGATCAAATTACGACTAACGGTTGCCTCGCCCGCGCACTTCCAGCAAGAAAAAAACAAAACAAGGGACTTTACTCCTGCTTTTGTGGACTTCTATGGAGAGTTCTGGAAGGTGTACCGTGCCAGAAATGGTCAGTGATAAGGGAGTACATCAATCAATCAATTAATTTTTTTATGTGAATAGCGCAATTTATGTAGAAGGCCTATCAAAGTGCTTCGCAACAACAATAAAAAAAATCCAGATAAAAATAAATAAAAAACAATACAGAAATTAGAATCAAATTAAACTTTTCTTCCCCCCACACCTTTTTGAGTTTGAATGATTTACAATGTAGTAATAAATTATTGTAAAGGATTGATTCGCTAGATTATTAATGTTTGATAGACTTTGAACTCGAAAGAAATACTCCACTCATCGTGCAACCATTTAGTATTTAAACAGAGAAGCATAAAAGTATTGGGCTTTAACTGATAAAATGTGGGTTCAAAAAGAGAGGTAAAAGCGATAAATAGTGAGAAATAGAATCAGTGCTTTTAGTTTGAATGAATTGAATCCATGTTGACGTTATTAAAACATGATTGGCCAATGGGAGAAGTTTGTTCATTTGTGTTAGTCCCATTGGCAAATTATTTTATCAATTCCTTCCATTATTACGATTTTTTTCACATTTGTTTTGAAAAATAACAATATTTAATGGATTATTTTGGATCATATTAACAAAAATAATATTCACTTTCTTACTTTTGAAACATATATTTCATGTTTGAGAATGTAATATGTCCTGAACATATGACGTAGAGAAGTCTTTGAGCAAACGCAAAGCCAACTCGGGTGAAAGGTTGCCTCTTTTTTTTCTACTTTTGCCCAGTTTTGCCTAGTTTTTCCTAATTTTTGCCTAGTTTTGCCTAATTTTTGCCTAGTTTTGCCTAATTTTTGCCTAGTTTTGCCTAGTTTTGCCTCTTTATAGCCTAGTTTTGCCTCTATTTCTCCTAGTTTTGAGATTGACGGCTGTATCTGGTCCAATACCTACATCTCATACTGATTTTTTTTTTTCTTCAAATGTTTGTCATAAATTGTGTCTTGACTATTATAAGTTTACCAGTGATTCTGTCCCAACAAGACCAGTCCACACTCAAGCTGTCTCACAAATAAAATCAAATAAAATGTTATCATCAATGTCCAAACCCTGTGCCTCGGTTCAGGGCCCCCACTCCTCCTCAGCATTCGATTACAGAAAGGAAATGGCATTGGGTCCTGTTTAATCTGCTAATCATTTGTACTGAGATGATAATTAGTGGCTGTCCAGTCATGGGTGGAGCAGAGCGGGGAGGGGGCATGAGGGGGGTTTAGGCAAGTGTACAAAAAAACACCCCAATTACCTAAGATTATCTTCAACTTTTGTTAAACACAGACCTGAAAAAACTGGTAAAAACACTATATAACCGAGTTAAACTGACAATGTAATAAAAATGCAGTAAAATACCAAAGGAATAAAATTTGATCGCTTAAAAAAAAGGAGAATTTGGACGTTATTTTCAATTGAATCTAGAAATCACAGGTTTGAAGTTGATAGAGGGGGAAAATGTATGTTGTCAGAATTTAAAACCTTCTGACATTAAGGAAAGATTATCAAAAGGGACATGATTTTTAAGCTAATTTTGCGGGGTGTTGCCGACTCATCCTATTTGTAACTTGTTTTGATTCTACTGTACTTTACACGATAAAAAACTGTAAAAACTAAACAGTAATATAATGGTCGTATACTGTACAATATTTGCATGCAACTACAGTTAAAAGCAGAATGAATGAATTGCATTGATAGAAATAGGTATAGACCAAGACCAAATTTAGCCAAGTGCCCAAAATAATAAGTTTCTCCTTTCTCACACTACTGCCTGAACCCTTTGCCGCTGATTCTTTGGAGCTGACATAATCCTGATTGATTCGTTCAGCAGATAAAAAAAACGGCTCCACTTTTGGCCTTTATACTGAGGGGGGTGCAACATAATACTGCCTTTTATTAAGCAACAATGAGACATAATGGGGATGGAATGTGCAGTGAGGAGAGGAGAGAAAAGGCCACATCTTAAATGCTTGTGACACTCATGTAAAAAAAAAAAAAAAGAAGCCAGGGTGGAGACATGGGGGAGGAAATCATTAAGAGACTGGATTAGCATGTGCACCACTGCTAACTAGGTCAAATACATGTTAATATGTACGTTTTAGGCTTGGACTTGTGTTGTCAAAAGCATTGTAGGCTTTTGTTGAATACATTTTGCCTAAGGACTTTTTCAGCTTTTAAAAAATGTACCTTCATCCAAAACAGACCTGGAGCTGTTTGAACTCTTTTTTTATCCATTCACGCTTCTATCGGCAACTTGTGATTTCACGTAACTCCGCCCCTTTTTTATAAAAACTCCTCAGTCTCAGTCCTGTGTTGGGATGATGTCACTGAACCACTATGACATCACACCAGCTATGACATCACACCACCCAAAAAAATCTCTGGTGAAAAAAGATTATTTACCGTGTTTGGAGGGAGTCATTTTTCAAACTTTGGGTGAAAAAAAACTAAACAAATGTAACTACTCCCTCTGGTGGTAGCATGGAGGGTAACAGACAGAAAGCAATTTTTACCCTTCATTCTAAATCAGCAAATATTTTAGGAGAGTTTGAGTTGCCATACTAAACATTTTCTTGGGTTGCTTTATAATGACCTCATCTATGGCAGTCCAGGTTAGTGTGAGTCCAGGGGAAACGGGAGGGGTCTCAACGGAGGGGCCGGGGTCTTTGCGTGGTCACATGGACTCTGCTTTATGACCGCAGCCTGGACATCCTTCCTCCAGCACATAAAAACCGAGGCTCAGGCATTTATATCCATCCACTTCCACACAGCTGTGCAACTACTGTGAGAAAGGGAATGGCAAGAATATTTTTAAGTTTTTTTAATATATATTTTTAACATAGATGGAATGAAGTTTGTTTTGTGCAATATTTTGATAACCAGTTTCCCAATCAAAACATAGCATCATGATTTTATTACTTATTTTTTAGCATCCTTAAACTCATAGATATACAGTGGACTATTAATGATGCAGAAACAATCATAGAAATTGCTCAATGAGAACTGAATTAAAGCTGGTGTATGTAACTTTAAAAAAAGATAAACAAAATGGCTATTTAATTCAAATCCATCTAAATCATACGTTGCTCTCAATATAGTTTGGTTTGTCTCTCGTTTTTTCAGATAGACAAGTGGAAAAAGAGGACCCCCCTCACTCAGCCAATCAGCTCCCAGCCCAAAGCGTCAAATAGTGATTTGTAAGGGCTCTTTATTACAAAAGATAAAATGTTTTCAAATATGATACAGTTGTTGTGGTCTGATCTGGTGCAGTCCCATACAGTTATGGGATTGGAGAAGAATGCACAAATTGTAAGTCCTTAGTATTTTCATAGAGTTTTAGAACGATGAGAGCATAGACAGGAGGAGTGGGAACCTAAGGGTACCTCACGATACGATACGATACACGATACACTGCTCACGATAACGATATTATCACGATAACGATATCACAATAACGTTTTTATCACAATATGACGATTATCGATATATTGGTCAGAAATATACAATATGCCAATTTATGGCATAAACAAAAGAAAAAATACACTTTATTTCATGATAAATGGAATGGAGATGCGTAATGTAGCCATATATTAAGTATTGATACCAATTTTAAAAAAAAAATTATAAAAAAAATCAATATAGATACTTGGCAAATGCATATCGATAATCGAATCGCGGGAGAAATACTGTCTATTAGGGGTGTGACGATATATCGAAAAATCGATATATTGTCACACCCCTAATAAACAGTATCATCGCAATTTTGTGACAACATTGGACATTTGAATGAAGGACAAAGAAAATAAAAGAAATCATGAATATTTCATAAAAAAGCCACCCAAGAGTTGAAAACCTGAATACTTTTAAAATACTATACTAAATTGTGTCATCCAGACGCCTACATGACCTGTTACATGTATTTTTTTCTCAGTCACTAAGACAAAGGACTCTTGTCTTGGGCTGATACATGTAGTACTATTAGCAGAACTGCAAATAGAGCCGCATATAGGACAGGAGGCATATGGGGCAAAAAGCAGCTCCGCCCTCATGGAGTCTATAATGTAATCCACTATAACCAAACCCACTTCTCATTAGATTAATCATACAGCCAATTTTACTTGGATTTTGAAAATTGAAAAATGTGAAGGTTAAGTAAAGGATGGAGGCAAAGTAAAATTGGCAGTAACATATGAAACTTGTTTTTTGAAGTGAAAAGTGAGAGTGAGAAAAAAAATAAAAAAAATATTTGGGATTGCAAACAGTTACATTGGATTTTGCTGTGCTTAATATAATGTGCACTACAACTGGGACCCCCAAGTTTATTAAGTGTATATGATAAAACTTGGGTAAACTATTTTTACTTAAACATTAGTCAAATTTAGGGTAATTTTCTTGTTACAAAAGTAATTTCTGTTTAGCAATTTTTTTTGTTTTCTGTTTTAAAATTTTACTTCATCACGTCACACAAAGGAATCCCATTGTGTACACTGGGCAAAACTACAGCATGTCAATAATAAATATAAATAAATATTTGACGTATAGACATCATGATTTTTCTTCAATTAATGATGGGGTTTCTAATTCCCAACCACAGAAAATCCTCCATAGAACTAGTTCCCATGGCCATAAAACTGTTTGGTTCTATCAATAGTTTTCAGATGCATGACTTTTTTAGCTGGACATCTTTTTTCATATTTATTTCAGACAGAAAAGTGAAAAATCTAAATGTTGTGGATACAAAATGTAACTTTTGCGAGACTCTTTCTCTTGAGACAAATCATACACATGTTTTACAATCAATAATGCCAGTACACAATTGTCATTATGGAGCTAAATCAACAGTAAACTTTAAATGCATTTTAGCAGCAAGGTTTTCTTCCCTTTTACATAGAGGCCACTTTTGAAGATCTACAATACATTGCTATAAATTGAACCCCAATCCTTCTTAAACAGTGCAACCGTAGCAGACAGTCAGACAGGCAGTAATGACAGCCTTTCCCCAGCTATCACAACCATCATTTATAACCACAAAGAACCTGTCTGAGCCCGGCCCTGGGATGGGGGGCCGGGGGAGGCTCCGCACTGCCACAATGGAGCCGGTAAATAAATGACAGCAGTTTAGGAAGTGAGGATTGAGAAGGCTCCCAAGGCCCAGGTGGAGGGCTGCTGCACACTGGAAGCTTTGCACCATAAAGTAACAGACATTAATTGGCTATAGAGAGGTAGAGGCGCTCGCCATATGCTAAAACTCAACTTTGGAAAGTCAAGATTGATCTGCGGAGAGGCCAAACTTGATGGGCTTGTGTCTGGAGGTTGTTATTCTAGCTGGGGTTTTGAAGGACAATTATCTTATTTTATATGGAAAAGTGTATTCATTTTACTCCAGTTAATATGCAACTAAGCCCAATCCTCACAATGAGCCACAAATGATTGGATAAGAACAATGGGCGGATGTAAATACTTTATATCATGTTTATGGGTAAACATAAGACTTCATGGGTAAAGTTTTGGTCTTACAACATAGACACAATCATTGACTTATCCATGCAAGTAAAAAGTCGGACAATTTCCTCATATCCGTGGTGTCTAAATCCGCACAATTCTTTGACCTTTCCATGTATTTGTTAAAATATAGCATCAGTTTAACGCAATATTTAGGTTTTTTATAGTTATACTACTTCTATGTATGGATCAAATGTGAATTGCTTACCATGTTCACCATTGGTCATGGATTAACGATACAAAAATACCTCAAATTGGAATCCCTCAAAATAGAATCCACACAACACAAGTGCAAAGACACAGACACACAACACACACATTCAGACAGTAGACTGACCCTGGACCTCTCACCCATCCCTTGCTCTTTGCTGTTCCATTACAATTAATTCTATTTTCTGTCGATTTTTGATCCTACATTACTGGACACCATGAAGCTAATTGTGTTTTGGTGAGTCTGTCAAAGATTGTCTATGTTAGGATCAAAACTACTGATACAAGCTAAAATGATGCATTTTAGGTCTTTGAAATGCCTCCCGTCTGCATGCAGCACTGATCGTCACTTGGGCTTGAACAAAATAATAAAAAGTGGAGCACCTGGCTTCTTCTTAACACGATTTCACAGGCTTTTGCTGGTCTCTGATGATTCAACAGTTGCTGCTACGAACATCTGCTGTCTATACTCTTAGCAGATCTCAATTAGGCCTCACAGCCATACACCGTGTTTATCACACATTTCTTCACATGTTCCTTAAAAAAAGACATTCAAGTTTAATAGAGGAATCAAAATCTTTGGCTTTCCAGAGGAGATAATAGCAGCGCAGATATGAAAGAGAGGTTAAAACATTTTTGGCAGCGGATTTTTAAAGCGGGTGTCCTTGCCAACGTGAACGGTGTTATAACAAATAAGAGCATGCAAACAATGACAAGCCTTTAGCCCGCAGCCTGTTCCTGGAGCGCGCTACGGCTACGTGAATTAGCATGCGTCTGTGTTTTTTAAAGAAAGGGAAGGAGCCGGTGTTGATATGATTATGTAAATGTAAACAGGATTTCCTTCCGACGAGAATCCGTTCCTCTCTCTCTGCCTGCGTCTGACCCGTTCTTCTTTGCAAATCTTCCATTTAAGACGAATTCCCCCAGGGAGGCCGCTGTGCCGTTACTTAACTGGATAATTATGATATACGGAACCTTTCCAAGATCAGCCCTCCTCCCTAAATCTCCACAAACCCCCCCCCCCCTCCACCAGATCACATCCTCTACTG
Source organism: Knipowitschia caucasica (assembly GCA_964034765.1). NCBI lineage: Eukaryota > Metazoa > Chordata > Actinopteri > Gobiiformes > Gobiidae > Knipowitschia > Knipowitschia caucasica. Next base: position 8,438,679 of record OZ035826.1, read on the forward strand.
TCTGTGCTTCCTGTCCCAAATCTCACTATTTCCCAGTATGCCATGAATATGACCAACTCATGAGACCTTTATGCACACCAGGCATAGATGTCATATGAGGAACATTTAATTTCATACAGTTTTTAAGGCCAAACTATATAATGCAAGGGTGTCAAACTCATTTTGGTTAAACAGTATTCTAACGCAAACATATGTTAGCTGAAGTCATGGTCCTGATCTAGTCCCAAAGTGCTTAGACTGCTGCCCCCGCGACCCAGCAACGGATGAAGCGGAAGAAATAGATGGATGGATGGACATGGTTATAGACATCAGACTTGGACAGCGAAGGCGATCAGTGTGTCGTTATCATTTGTGATCAGTGTGTCCTTACCTTACTGTATATACAAACAACAGGAAGGGTTTGACGAGTTATTTAACAAAAGATTATTTTGTGGTAACCAGCTCGATTTGCGCTCGCTTCATCACTTGTCAAAATGTGGCACGGACACGACCGATAGATGTGTTTGTCTTGCTCCGCCATACAATATTATAATGCATTCCTAAGGGTCTGTTTTTAGCTCTAGACCTGATCTGGCTGCATCCTGAGACGTACACATTTTAACACACAAAAACATAGTTACATAAGTTCAAAGTGCTGTTGTGTGTTCAGCGTTTGGAGGCCCCAGGACTGTTTTCCACATTTTCTCAAACATTACATATTTTACTTGTCTATTATTCATCTATCTTACTGATTTTCATTTTCCTTTATTTCTCTAGCTCCATATTTTTGTTTTCAGGAGCTAGAGCTTTTTCTAACATCAAGCAATTGATGATGAATTGTTATCTTCCAAAAATAGCAAACTTGATATTGCTTCCTTTAAGTATGAACAAGTGAATTACATAGATAGGAATCACTACTACAAGCCTATATATCAACTTTCACTAACATGATCTAAAGCATAAAATATATAGTAATGTCATTTTTGGTCATAAATCAAATATTTGTCCACTGGTAAATCTGTACTAATGCTTTTCTCTTGTTCCCACAGGTGCTCCGGCTACGCGCCAACCCTTCTGTCACTATGTTATTTTTATTAACTCTGGTAGTTCCAGTGCAGTATCAGATCTTCCATATGTCTTGGCTCCTCACTGCCTTCTATGACCTCACACTGGAACAACAGATGATCTTTATATTCCACATACTGCTCCCATATCCCTGTGAATAATACACTCTCATACTTTGATCTCCCTGTCCAGAATCAAACAAAAAAAAGGCCAAAATAATCACGATATCGAGGCAAACAATGGAGAACGAGAAATCACTCTACTTTAAACATTCTACAACACGGAACGCACAACTTAATTGGCGATCGCCGCGGTTGTTTGCCTCCTTATTTACTCGTACAACTCTGTTACCGGTCCCACACGTCAAACTATTTACGGACAGAGTAAGCACTTACGGCTACGACTCTTTAGCCTTGACACTGCACATAAACAACGGACCGCAAGATCAAAAGTCTTCATCGCCGAGTATGGCAGATGACAGATACGCGCTGAGATTTTCCATGATCTCTTGGCTTGGACGATCCAGAGGTGTGGGCAGGGTGTATAAAAGTCTATACTCTAAAGGATGGAAAGAATAATGGTTGAAATGTATGTTGGGTTAAAAAGTTGTAAAGGGCAAAGCCAACGTTTAGACTGTAAGACAATGGTGTAGGTTTGGTTCCAATCTTGGTGGGGACATTCACTACGACCTGAGTCTACACCCATTGACACGGGGTCCAGAGTTTCTCCCCCAGAATTTGTTGTGTAATCACACACTATATTTGCAATAGTGTGTTGCCTTCTATACTAAACTCAGCTGTAGACTAAATGAGAAGCAGTTATGTATGTTAACAGAAGATTAATCATCACAATTCATAATTTGCTATTACTTGTGCTTTCTCTTACTTACTTTCCAACTGTTAAAAAAGCTCCTGATATCTTTTATCTTATTTGTGGAGGTGGCATTTTTTCTAAATTATATAAGAAGGTATAGACAATCAAAAACAGACATTCATATACATGAACTGCAGAATTATTTATATAACTTGGCCAATGTCAAAAGTTACATAGTATTTCTCAATACAATGAGTTAACAAGAGTTTGGCAATAAGTAACAGTGTGGATTTTTCTATATTTTCTTTTTTTTATTCCACTCTCTACCCAAAAAGGCAAGTAATGACTCACAGGGCTCTCAAGTATGCAAAATAAAAACTTAAATGACCTGTTGTGGTGTGTTTTGCGCACAACCAGCATGCATCGTTAACGCAATGGAAAATTTAGGTATCCGAGCTTTAATTTCGGGAGCGCTGGTTGCGCTTTGGGAAGAGTCAGGGGAGAGACATGTCAGAGACACAGGGGAGAAACGGGGGAGATACGAGGGAGACCCCGCACTTGCAACATGGTTCTGTCTGCATATGGTCCGAGCTCGGTACCATGTTAGAGCTGTGCTTTCACTGAGCGCCGCGGCTGTCATTACAAAGCGGCAGCAGCTGCACCAGGACGTGCACATTCGAGTGCATCTCTTGAATGTGCTTAGAGCAAATAACAGCAAGTGCCCGCTGTCACACATTTCACAGAAATCACATTATCAGCAAATAAAGGTTGTAAATCGTGGATCCGTGGAATATTTTCATCACTAGTTTATCCTGATTCACACAACACACCCACTTATACATTTTGGATAGTAAGAGCACAATAAGTATTTTTTCAGCCTTTCAACCAACCTGTTTCTTTATTGGAGCCAGTTCTGTTCTGTGTCTGTGCCGTGTGAGCTCCTCGGAACATTAAACAGTGCGCTGACAGATTAGAAATAACGTAAGTACTTTGAATGGTAATAGATCTACAGTACTTTCCTCTGATTACTCACGTGCTACAACGCCCAGGGAACGAAAAAAAACACTTGCTTCACGCTGGCTAACTTTAAAAAATTAAACAGTCGCTCAGTGCTTCAGTTTGGCGCTGAAGAAGACAGCCAATAACTGTAGAGAACGGAACGGGTCACGTGCTGCTGCTGCTGCTGCTGTTGCTCTGGAGGCGAAGAGGAGGCGCGACGTGTGCACAAACGGAAGACATGTGTCCCGGACCGTCCGGGTCACGGGACATCATGTCATTTTGGTGGGGACTTTTTAGTCCTCACCAAATATTGGTGGGGACATGTCCCCATGGTCCCCACGCAAACCTACGCCCTTGCTGTAAGAGAAAGAACAGCTTGTTTACCCCAAGTTGTTGCCTTTTGACATTTGCATCGTGGTGTGGTGCGTGACCCCATTTCACACACAAGAAACTGTGTGCAAGGGACCAGCCCAGGGTTAGTATCATTTGATTGTCTTTCTATCCCTACTTTTAAGTTTGGGGTCCACAGATTTCAGCAATGGAAACAATTCAATATTAAGCAACAAGGTTCGTTGAGTGGCTTGGTCGAATTTCAGCTGACTAAACGTAGTCCTCTTGGTCATATTCTATAGGTTAGACATGTTTATCTCTATATCACAGTCAGGGCAATTCAAAGTGCAAAACAAGAAATATTACAATTATACAAGGCATTAAAAGTTAGGAATAATTAAAGAATAAAAAAAAAAAAGTTGGATACAATGCTACAGTTATATTTAATGCTGGATTTGAAGATTGTCATAGCAAAAGCCTGTCTTACATTTTCAGGAAGACTGTTCCAGATTGTAGCTGCATTCAACAGGCTGCGTTCTCATGTTTTGTCCTGACTCTGAGCACCAGCAGGAGGCCAGTCCCTCTGCTTCTCTGAGTCTGAATTGGTTCATGTATCATTAACACAGATGTAAAAATCCAATACAATTATCTCACTTTTTTTTTTTTTTTTTTTTTTTTTTTACAGTCATAGCCCCAAGTGCAGTTTGTCATCACTACAAGAAAACATGCACAGGCCACATTACGTGCACTTCCGGGTTTGTGGACAGTAATGTACCCTTGATAATACATTACTGTAGGGGATCACTTTATAACATCTATCTGCTTACAAGTTTATAATCGAAAGAAGACAACCTTGTCCATCCCCCAAAGAATGCCCATTACTTGATTTTTGTCTTAACAACTCCTACCCAACCGGCCAAACCAGTCTTGTTTGATGCCTGGGCTTTTGCTTAGACGGAGAACTCCTTTGTCTCCACATCAAGAAGAGGCTTGGACATCTTTCTTGGACATCCTTCTCCCAGCCTTGATAGAATAAGCTATGAGTTTGTCCAACTTTGAGGAGATCACACAAAAACCTAGAAATCTGCTAGTGGATTCCGCAACACATTGTTTTTGTACGGGACAATATGGCACATCAAAGCAAGAGAGAAACGTTCCCACTACCAATTACCCATACAATCACTTCCACACAACCACACAGTGCACATCAGTGGGGCCAAAACAACATACCGACTAATTTTACCAGTCATTTTTCACATTGCGTCTTACGTGTCTTCTCTGCTAACCATTAGTTTGTATTCTCTGCTAATTGTCCCGTCATAAATAACACAGATGTATCCAAGATTGGGCTTTACTTTGGCTCCTTGACCTTGAGTGGGCGACTCGTGACAGATGACGTCTCCAATAAGTTTACACTAGCTCTGATATATTCTCATCATGAACTCTCCCAGAGATCGCATGTGTACCGCACCATAATAGACTATTAAAAAGATGGATGTGCCAAACACTCTCCACTTTGATGTGTAAAGAATTATTAATAGACCTTTCTTCTATTGTTTCTCAGCTGAAATCCATAACTTTTTGTTTTCTTTCCCGTTCGGTAAAGTCAGGGCTGTTCCAAGTTAGATTTGAGTAAGGTTTTTGGGAATGAGATTGCTTGTAAAGGTAGTATAGGCCTTTCTTTTAGATATATCTGTGTGAATCTGTGGGCATAGGGGTCTTATATCATACTTTAGTTTCAGTCTAAACAGTGGAAGAGCATAGAGAGATGGAGCAGGAAGTGTCCCTAGTGTCCAGGCCAAGTATAAGTAGGGTCAGAGAGGTTGGGCTTGTGTGTTTTCAGAGTCTGTGTGTTTTGTGTTGTCTGTTTTATACCATTAGTGCAGTATTGTATTACTGTTTGTATGCACATGTGTATGTTTGAGAATTCTACTGCATGATATTGTCAAAACAGCGTATGTGTGACGCATTTGCTTCATCCAACCCCTATTCGAAGAACAAGTTTCTTTGTCTATTATAATTGATATGTGTAAAAATATTTATCGTGCAGGTTCGAAATAGATGCAAAAAAATAATAAATACTAAAAAAATCCGGGTTTGCAAATTTATGTTTTAGCCATTGCAAACACATACAAGGCTTTACAACTTGAATTATGTTTTATTTCATTGATGATTTTGTTTTTTGAAAGTCATTATGGCATTCTCACTCAAAAAACCTTAAACTAAACATGGATAACGACTAATCCAAATCTACATACAGATGAAACTGTGATAACCTTATATGCCGATACCAATTCAACACCAAGCAACGTGTATTCAACTTTTACCGGGGCCCAAGTGGCTGGTGTGTATTTATCCAATCATTCAAAGGAACCAGCTCTGCATGGGTAAAACCTTGCACTCTTATTTTCCCAAGGCCGCCAAACTTCAGACATGAGAACCAGTGATATAAAAAGCTGGGGAAATTTACCTGGGATTAGCAGCCATTGACAAATAACCTTGCTGATAGATGCACACTAGATTTGGTTCAAAGCTCTCTACCCGGCAGCCTCAAAAGAGATTAGTTCACTTCTTATCAGGTCAGCTGCGTCGCCTGGGAAATGTGTTTAAAGTCACATTGATTTATTGAAAGATTCTCCAATACCAAGATATCTCTCGACTTAAGCAGGGTGCGTGTCATGTGAACGCGGGCCTCAAATAAATTACAGCAGCTTTAAGGGCGCCAACACAAAAGCATTTTCGACAAACTTAAGGAGGGAGAGGGGCGGGCGGGAGGTGCATGGTCGAGGGAGAGAGAAAAAGATCGAGATGTGTTGGATAACGCCACTAGGGGGGAAAGAAAAGAGGTTTCTATTCACTCACACTGTAGCTCCATTTACCCCATGCTGAAAACAGTCATTGGACAGTGGGCTGACAAGGGGCTGTAATAAAGCTGCTTTGTTCACCTCCAAGAACTGGAGACATGGTCGAATCGCGGAGGGGAGGGGGGTGTACCTTTCATTGACACTATTACCTACTTAAGCGTCATTATACCGAGGCAAAGGGAGAAAAGGATTGTGGGAAAAGCCAATGAGCAGAGATCTGACATGTCGTTCGGCACCAGCATATCAGGGAGTTCATTCTTTCCTCTCGGCGATTACGAGAAATCACCGAGTGAATGTACGTTTGAAATGATACGCCGCCGTGACTTTGTTCATTGTGTTTGCCGTACTGGGGATAGGCTGTTTTCTACATTCAAGCGGTGGGAAATAAGATTGTGATTTGGAGTATCATTTGAGCAGAAATGAAGTATTATGGAAGGTTGTTGAGGAGGTAGATTTGACTGGAACAGGTGGCTTGTCCCACGCAATTTACTTTGGACGGAAATGAAACACGCTTGCTAATAAACTGAAATTTTAGATTTTATGATAACAAGAAACGTCCAGTTGTTACCTTGACTTTGTTTACGGTCTGGTTTGGAGCTCTGGGATTGAAAAGTGGAATGTGGGTCCTCTCTTTTTCACTTTTTTGTCTGAAAAAGCTGTATTACATGTATGTGAAAACTATTTTGAGAGCGACAGAGCAATAGTTGGATTGCATTCTCTTTTTTGTGGGTGAAAAACAAGGTACCCCGGTTTAAAAGTGAAGACATAATATATATCACTTTTGTTTTTTGACAAACTCACCATTCTCTAAAACATGGATAATGGCTAACAGTCTCATCTTTCATACACAGAACCATACTTCATTTCATTATAAAAACCTGCACAATTTCAATATAACTATGATAGTGTCTTTATCACCCCTCCACCCCCCTCCTCTCGTCGGGCCGTCCCGTGCATCCGTCTCTCGCTCCCGCTGTTTGCTTTTAACTCTCAGGGTCATGCGGGACCCCTGGGCAGCCGTCCCAGAATACCGTGCAGGCCTTGCTTTTGCGTCCTGCCGAGATGCCTTCTGGACAGACCGCGAGCCGAAGCCAGCTCGCTTAAGCTATCTCGCCATTCGGACCGTGCTACGAGCTGCTGCTAACCCAGTCTCACACACACACACACACACACACACACACACACACACACACACACACACACAAAAAGCTAAATTATCAAAGACTGTTCCAGTTAAGGATACGCAATCCCTCTCCCCTACCAACCCCCAAAAAAAGTTAAAACACAATGATACCTTTTGAAGTTATCGCATGTGCAACAATAGAAGATGATGGTAGAATGAGCGCTTTCGTTTGAACGCATTAGTATAATTACCACAAACAAACAAGCGCGACTGGCAACGGTAACTGGCATGTTGCGTGCGCAGTTGCGTGCCAGTTTTTTTGGTTGTTTTGTTCTATTCCGTGAAATTATTTCTTTAGAATATAAGGGAGGGATAAGTACACACAACAACAAATAGAAAAAAGTTTGGAGTGCATTGTAAAGCTTAAGAAATATGTGAAACTTAAGCATTAGAGATGTACACGAGCGATACAGGGCAGTGTCAGTGAGTGTATCTTATATCTACAAGTCCACACCTAAATTCTACTGAGATTACAAGGTGGGGTCTGCGCGATGCTGAACAAAAAAGGGACACGGATTCAAGACAAGTTGTTAAAGCGGTAAAGAATGTCTGGTTATAGCCAATAAGTCAGGGGTTTTGTACTTAAGTCTTGCTTCTATATAGATATAGATTTTATACTGCTTCTTATTATATTTTATTGTAGTAAAGAATTGTAATTCATATATCTTGTGCTGTGTGCTCCTCATTTCTACTGTTCTGTAACTTGAGATGCAACACAGTATTTTCCCCCACTATGGGACAAATATTATAATAATGTACATATATCTTAGTATTTTCCCTCCCAATAGAGTCCACTTTACACATTAGACTGAAAACTGGACACAAATATGATTGCTCTTGCTGTTTAAGAGGACATATTGTTGTTCTGTTGTAGAATAGTCACCAAGGACAGCCGTGGATCATTATTGTGTGTTTTGTAAAATGTCAATTGCACTTATGTTAATTTTTCTTGTTCAGTTAAGAAAAATGAACCTAAGAAGTTTGCATTGCGTTGAGTCAGTGCCTTCATTTAAAATCGACAAAGTTTCAATACAGTGCAAACAGATTTTTTTTTTGCGTGTGCCATAAAGCCTCTGCAAAACTCCTGGACTCTCTATTTTTCACATAAAAATAAAAATAAATGTTACCTCCATATATGCTGGGGCACCTACCATCAATAATACATTTTGTTTGTCCCCACAGAAAGAGTCTACAGAAAGGTTTGCAAACAAATTAGGCTGCAACATGCTGCGCTATAACATGTCTATCGTATTAGAAAATATATGTTTAATATTTAGAAATGTAAAAAAATCAAATAATATACTTTATATTTTAGATTGTATCATTCATTATTATCATTTATTATTGAAAATGCATTACTTTGTCACTATAACAAATAGGGGATGCTAAATACTGACAACACCCAATATCAGACTTGTTCACAAAAATATATCACCATGTTTTTCCCAGGGCCGCTTAAAGGAGTAGCTCTCTGCGTTTATCGTCCCGGGAAAGTAGCTCTCTGGGTAAAAAAGGTTTGGAGACACCTGGTATAGATAGATATCCCACTCATACTCCCACATATCAAGAGTTGCCAGATCGGACTCTCATCGCGTTTTGACAGGGAATCAGTGGTCAAACGCCAATACCGCAATGTCCTCATGCGCGCCCAAACGCCTCGCCCCGCGCCCCGGCTACAACGATCCTTGTCATAGCGAAAGGCCACGTTACTCGCGCTCACACATCCATACGCGTGCAGCCGAGACCAACAGCTCAGACAGTGATCAATACGTAACCAGTACGCGGTCAAAAAACAATATGGCAGCCGCGAACGCACGCCTGTGAAATGTCTTGGTCCGATATGAGAGACTTAAGTCGGCCGTGGATCAATCGGAATGCGCCACGTTTGAACAAATGAGGCGTGGAGATGGCTGAGCAGTGGATTTCATTGTTACATGGAGAGGCAGCATTTCAGATTGATGCTGCTAAAATCTGGAACAGTCTTCTTGAAAATGTGAGACAGGCATCTTCTCTGACAATGTTCAAATCCAGGTTATAAACTGTCCTGTTTAGCTGTGTGTACAACTGAGCGATTTCATCTTCACTGTTTTTTTATATACTGTGATTAATTACGATTTTCATGCCTTGTGTATGAACTGTGCTATACAAAAAAACTTGCCTTGCTTTACCAAAATGGAAATAAGTGACACTTGTATTTCATGGCAGCTGCAAGTACGAATCCAAAAGAGTATGTATCACACACCAAAATGTTCAGGACGAGGTACAAAAGCAAACTAGAAAGACACGTTTTTTGCTTTTATGTCTCTTTATCTTTGAATGAAGGAAAAATGGAAAAAAAAAATGACAAAGATGACCATTTTTTTATTTGTTTCATTAATTCCCAAGTGCCCAGTTTCAATATTTTACGAATTCAACGTTGAATGTGGGGGATCTCTGCAAAAGGAAGGTCAATGCAAAGCCAATAGCAAACTGTCCTGGAGAATAGAAAAAAAATCATTAAATATTTTGGACATCTTACATTTGAGAGTGTAATTCTTTGTTTTATTTACTGTTATGCTTACATTTTGTCATTTTTTTGCAAGGAAAAAAATTGTTCCCTCTATTCTAACTCTCAAATCTATATGTATTTACTGTTCTTTTGTATTTACTGAGTCTTATTCGCTTTCTCTTATGCATTAATTGAAGTAAATGGAATCGTATTTTTGGGCCCAGACAACCCGTTCACAAACATACATTTAAATTTAGCCGACACAGTGCGCTAAGTCCCCAACCAGTGCTTTGCAACCATTTGAATGAGATTATTTATCTTACTTATGCATACATCAAATTTAGGCATGAATTAAAATTCTAAATAAATAGCCTTTAGTTACAGATGGGGGTAAATTAGCTCAACTCATCTTTATTCTGCATTATATTTAAAACAGGTGTACGATATTAAACATACGTCTTCCCATGGGGGCAATTACAGCATGGAGCATTATTTAAATTGTGTAGCGCGAGATATAGAGAAGCATCAAGAAGCATAGATAAAGAAACAGAATTCATTTGCTAAAGTTGGTGTAGAGAAAACAAAGGTAAAAAGGTTCAAGCTCCATCCACTCGATCATGATGCACGAACACGAACCCCCCCCACCCCATCTGTTTAAACTCTCTGTTTTCAAACTTGTGATGCCATGTGACCCATCCTCAGACTATGATGACATTTCCTGATTATTAAAACAAAAATATTTCTTCAAATTTGGAATTCCTACAATCAAATGACAATAATTGGATGGCGCCATATTAGACTGTGTGATTGTAAGTGTCATTTCAGACTTCCACCACTAGATGGGAGTGCAGCTCATCCTGACCATCTCTGCATACATTTGAGTACCAATTTTTGTGTTTCGTTCAAAAATTCATTGTGCTTATTCCAACAAAAATAGTCTTTTTATAAGAAACATTGTGAAGGAATCAGCAATTTTTATCTTAATAAAAATAGTTATTTTTTACATTCTGAGAGCTGATTGGTTGAGTGAGGGCTGGTAATCTCTTTTTTCCCAGATTTCACGGATTGCATTACATTGTCTGAAGTTTTAAAGTTTTAAGAGATGACTTCACATTCTAAATAATGAAATATTGGCGTAAATATTTTCCGGATGATTAATACAAATAACTCATCATGTTTATTCTTTCACTTTGGTTATACATTGACAATGCACATTTTGATCTATTAGACCTTAAAAACATAACAAAAACACAAAACCACCAAGAGTATTGATATTGTTCTTTGACCGTTGTGCCGCTGTGGCCACACAGAGACAGTTTCTTGTTGACACTGCTCCCGCTGAATATGAAACGTATCTGTCTCTGCGGTTATCACAAAGGCACAGCAGTGAAAGAAGTGCGCAACACTGGAGAGGGGGAGAAAAAAAAAAGCATTTTGCGGATCTAAAAATCAAAGCTCTCCCAGCACACGAGAGCCGTATCAAACTCGGACAATATCGGGCGGAGAAAGTTGAGTGTGTGAGAGAGGATTAACCTTGTGTCGCCGTGTCGTTGTTTGCCTCGTCACAAAGTGCACAAAGAAATGAAACTGGGCACATGTGAGTAAATATCACTGGCTGTCAGTCATCTTCAAACAATGCAGGCTGTAATCTCTGATAAGTAAATGCAAGCAGCTGCGGCCGTGGAAAACATAAACTTCTGATACAAAGGTTTATCCACAAGTTGCTGTTTAAATGAGGGGAGGAATGGTGCATGTTGGGAATGCTCGGATCGCTGCCATCTACAGTATATACAGGTGGAACTGGAAAAACTAGAAAATCGTTCAAAAGTCTATTTACAGCTGTTATTCAACGTACAATGTCAAACTACTATTTGGTTAGAATAAAAGAATGAAAGTGTTTTCTAGACCATAATCATCAAAATTATAACAAATTAAGGATTGGCATTTGTTCTTTGCATGCACTGAGTTTATATTGTACATTTTAAATTGAATAACAGAAATTAATTAACTTTTTTTGAACAATGTCCTAATTTTCAGAGTTCAGAAAGTGTTCACCTGTTCACAAGTTTGATGAACGGCTGAAGTTAGATATGAATGTTTACTCATTTCAAGAAGGAAATTGAAATTATGGACTGATTTAACACTTATTTCTAAATAATTTCAGCGACTTATTTGACACACCTGAAAATATGAACTTTATTTATAAGACAAATTCATATATTTTTTTTAATTTATTTTTAACATTTTGTATTAAATGTATATTTCCTAGTTTTTTACACTTTAATTATGTGTAAAAATGTATCTTATGTGCACATCAATGAATGACTGTGATACAATATTGTAGTTACAAATATGATTTTGCACTGTATATGTATGTACAGTACATAAAAGTATTTGGCTTTTTATTAATTCATAGCGTTCTTTAGAAAGTACCACATAATCTCTTCACCTTTGTAAGAGATTATGTTTGTTGTTTTCTTTTTACACAACTCACAAAAAATTGTCTTTAGTCCGCCATATTTTTGTACTTTGATATGATGGCTTTTTGTAAACAGCACTTACCATATGCCCTTTCGTTCATTAAAAAGCTATCACTTCCACAAGACAAATTGAATATTTACTTGTATTTTCAACACAAGCACACCCCCTTGGCGCGGGACACTCACTATCCCCCCATATTCCCATTCTCTCCCAATTCTACAAAGACCCTTTCAAACGATCGCGTGCAAAAACCATGTCTCTATAACTCACAATGGTTCTACCGGTCCACTGATCTCAACACTATACGTTTGTCCTCCGCATGTGAAAGTGCCGGACATGTAAACAATGGGAGAACTCCACGTCCCAGCGGCCTTTGCAGCTCTGTGGAAGAGGGTGGGGAGAGCAGGAACAGGAGGGGGGTCTGCTTCTCATCAATAAAGCTGGCTGTCAGACCGCACGCACACACTCCCATATGCCTGAACTGGCTTTGATCCCTCCCTCGTGGATATATTCTATTTCCTCTCGCCGTCATCACCTGCTTTTGATTTAGAGGTCGAGCTGGGGAAGGCTGGATCTGCTCAGGCTAAGTAGCTGTCACTCACGTCTTCCCAAAACCTTGTCCCGGCGAGAATTTGAATTTTTTTTTTTTTTACAGTACAAAAATAAATCTCTGGGATCTACTGTACATGTCACACATCATAGGTGGTACTCAAGCGGAATGGCCAAAAAATGTATTCAATTCTAAGCGCTCATGTCAGATTTGGTGATAAAAATGTGACTCAAGAGGACTTTTTACTTTTCTTGTCATGTTTAAAGCCTTTCAGATCGTATGTGTGATGTGGAACTGAATTAGGTAGATCAAACTCTGAGCTTTGTCCAAGCAGAGAAAGCAACATGTTATGGTTGAATTATAACTTTAAGTCAGGATTATTGCTGTGTCTATTCAGTTGAGAAACATTTACATTATTCTACTTTTTTCAACAAATTTAAGACGAGTATCTACACGTTACCTGTTACCAAAAAACGCTTGTATGGGAAAAACCCCCATCCCTAATCAGTTCACATACAAACACATATATATCTAACAACCAAAAATATAGATCTAACTAGAATACTACAATGAATGGTGGTCATAGGTGTGAGCAAATGTAAAATGTTAGCAGAGTGGGAAACAGAAAAATAACTGCATATGGACTTATTGTTTAACATAATTAAAAGTAGAATGGATGATCTTTTCTTTCCTCCAGTAGAAAATGATATTTGGTTCAACATCACATAAAAGCTCAGGACAATACAGAAAGAAACACTTGTTATACGATGTGAGAATGTATAAAGCTACAAGAATTCAGGTCTAAAATAAGGTGTAAGACATTGGCTATTTGGAATGAGTTACTTCCCACCACTGTAAGCAAATATTTCTCGAACTGAATGAACAAGCTCCCAACATGCATCAGCATGAGGCTGTTGCAGTAGCAGAGAGCGGCCTCTAGATGGTGCTGAACTGTTAACAGTGGCGGCGTGGCCCTCGTTCACACATGTCTGCAAACAGCTTTAAATATTTCAGCCAACACTTCAAACGTCATCCGCGAAGACAATCAAAACAACATTCTAACCTAAACCAAATCGACCAAAATGAACCTGCAATTTTTCTAACCCACGCAAAAAAGAAAGATTATTTATTATGATTTATCTGTGTGTGTGATCGTGCCCTCTTCCCACTTTTTTGTTTTTAGTAGGACAATACAAACATTAATTTAGAGGGAAAATCATTCTTGACGTGAATGTACAGCAGTGCCCATTGGAACCCTGTAATGAAGCATGCGGCATCTCGCTGGCTCCTAATTTGACTAGTTAAATGAGTCCATTACGTGTCTAACAGACAGAAGCAAATCATTTCTGGTCAGTTGAGGCTCACTTACCCGCATCCTAGTGTGGGGAAATGTCTTAGTCTCTGGCTGAGTGGCTCTCTATTCTTTCTAATATTGCGATCGGTCGGTTGCGTTACATTTGGGAGGCCCGAATCCTGCTACTACTTTATTATACATTTCTATTTTTGCTTAATCTTTCAGGCGAGGGCTTTGCGAATGTAATAATTTGTTTTGTGTGGCAAGAAAAAAAATCAAGCGCATCTGGGTACACATGCCCCTGTATCTCTCTCTCATCTTGCGTTTCTTTCGCATTGGTGTAATCATATCCTTGTCGCAAGTGCCACTCTGCTTCTGACAGACACGCCTGAGAAAGAGAATTAAAATATATTGAATTATTAAAAAGGACTACCTGCTGTCCGTCAATGTCACTTAGCACGTGTAGAAGGAGAGGAGCGGTCCCAGCAGCCAGTGGGTGGACATCTGCTAACGCAAATGTTCAAAAAAATGCCATACCCCCATATCTCTGTATTCGCGACAATTCATTATTTGTTTATTGTAGTTGGGTTTGCACGCATTGCGGATCACCTGCCATCCATTTCCCTGGAGACCATACCCAGTCCGGCTTGTCTGCACTCGTCAAACAGAACATGTGTTACTTCTTTTGTCGTGTTTTTTTTTTTTTTAGGATGGTAAATGGTTTGGGAATCACACCTCTGCCACCAGCTTGGGATGTCCCGCTCGCCTCTATACCCCAGAGTTGACAGAGAATTGACAGCAAAGGCAAAGGGGTGGGCCAACTGAACCAGCCCCAGACTCTATAGGAAGAGCCGGCACGGATCACAACTGCTCGAATCAAACCAGCTTTGAACCGAGATGCATAATTGATACCATGTGTTGACAATAATGTGAGTTCATAGAGCAATGAGGGCTGGGGGAGAATATAAGGGGAAAGACAAACAGATATTATTACATGTTCAATGCTATACTCAAAAGCTACTGGAAAAGTTGGATTCGAAAGGTTTAAAGGTGGAAGGTGAGCTTTACGGACACTTGCTTTTAAGCTTTCCCCCAGTTCAACAATGCTATGTATGTATATATATAAATAAGTCTACAGATATAGTCATTATTATCAAGCGCTGCCATTTTTATTAGTGAAACATCAAAATTCACAACATTTGAGAAAGGTTTTATGATTAGCAAATACCCTTTACTCAAATTCACCATACAGTACTGGTGAAAATATTCAAATATGGTTCAAAAGTACGTAAATTGTAATGCAACTTCAAATGTGAAGCCAATATGGGATACTGTATACTCTTGCATTCCAGGCCTTTGTCATCATTTCTGGTTTTTAGTCCGTTTCCAAAATACAGTATATATATCAACATTTTCTGAGATTAATTGTGGGTTTTCCAAGCTGTGAGACAATGATCAATAAATAAATGCTTGATATTTCTCACACATAATGAGGTGTTTCTAATTCAAGACTATAAGCTGATGCAACTCAGGGAGCTCCCTTTTACAAACCACTTACAAAGCTTAGGAGTTAGTGAAGCGACTTTTTGAATGTTTTTGTATAGAGAGAGAGAGAATCCTCCAAGTTTTGTCTGTTACACTGGACCTTCTACGCACTAAAGAAATGCTTAGGATAGTGTAGAAGTAAGAAGACGTTTTTTTTTACCTTCATAAAATGTTGTAACTTGTAACCGATTCTACAACACTTTGAATTTTGTTTAGCGTTTGATTCATCAATAGAAGAAGTTTAATTTCAAGTGAGATTTTTGGTTTATTTAGGCCAGAATCTGACCTTTTCTGCTTGTTTCATTTGCCAACAATAAACAAAAACATATCTAAACCAAGATAAATACAACTATATGATTTTTTGCATTGCGTTTAAAACATTGGGATGATCACGCTTTTATCATTAAGAGCTATAGAGATTATACATTTAAGGACATTTATCAACATACTGTGTGTACACATTTTTTCATCTGCCCCTCACGGACCAATGGCTCTATGTGCTTAAAATCATTGCATTTCTTGTCTCTGATCTTTTTGATTCTCTGTTCTGTGGTTTTGTAAAGTCCTCCGAGATTTCTACTGCTGTGATATAGTTTAGTTTCAGCGTTGTACTCTTCTTTCCTGCTTTAAGTTTTTTAGTTTTGTGTCTCTATCTGAATGTGTCTTTGAGTTTTTGAAAAGCGCTGGATAAAACCGATGTATTATTATTATTATTATACAAGAATACATTGAATTGAATGGAATTGAATCTGTCTTCCTTACATACAGTATATATATTTTTGCCTTTGCTTCCTCCCTCTGAGCTTGTGACCCCCCCCCCCCAGATACGACCACCACCACCTCCGCCCCAGCACTGGACACAGGGTACAGCGCCAGTTCCCTTAAGTCGGGCGCACATAAAGGGCTTAATGCGAAAGGTAATTATGCAGTCTGATCTCACGTACGCGGATTTAAGAGCTAACTATACCAGCCGTATCCCGGAGACAACTATAAATATGGCCTGGCGCAGTGGTGACAATGAGAGACAGTTAGATGGCCCGATAGATTGATAGATGCGCGCCGCGAGAGAGAGACGCGGGGCCATTATGCCACTTTAGCCGCTAATAAGCCCAGTGGACGCAAATAAAACAAAGGATTTGATTCGAGAGCGCTTGCGTTGAGCCTGTCCAGTGTGTGCGGTTGCATGGGTGTGTGTGTGTGTGTGTGTGTGTGTGTGTGTGAATGTGTGGTGAGGGGAAATGGTCGCGCAATTTCCTTTTCGCATGTCAACATTTGTATCTACAGTGTATTGTTGTGTGTGGTAATGGGGCTGTTTGCAGACTGTAACTGGGTAAAAATAAAATATATAAGTGAATGAAAGTATAGTGCAGTTTTAGCAGTGTAGTTATATGTTGATGTATTTCATGTCTACACTGCAAAAAAATGATAACAATTGAGGAAATAACTGATTGAATCGCGTGGTTTTTTATCTTAATTTCAGTACAATATCACAGCCTTAAAACAAGATTTGCAAAAAAAAAGCCATTTAGTCTCATTTCAAGAACTGTTGCTTTGTTTTCTCATTCCAAGGGAGAATTTTTCTTAAAACAGGACAGTTCTGCTTGTCTCCAATTTTTGACATTTTTCATGATGTTTTGCAGTGTATACAATCCATACACTTATGGATTGTATACACTTTTACATATTTACATATTGTAGGCAGACTTGACTTTACTATTCTTTTCATTGTCAGGAGTAAGGATTTATGTTTTTAAAACATTGAAAGGCAAAAAACTATAACGGGTGGGTTTAAAATAGGATAAAAGCATTGTTTTTTGTGGGAAAATCATGGGCTAACATTATGAATTTAGATCACTAAGTATCGCCGGATCAACGCAAAAGTATGTTTCATTTGCCTTTATTTTGCAGTGCGTAACCTTGTAGTCTTTTAATTGGATAGTTTTGAAAGATCTTGTTAAGCTATTTATCACTACATTCCTTGTTTTTTTGTTCAGTTCAAAACGTTGGATAATTTGTATTTTTTGCGTTCTGTTTTATATTTATAAGTTCGTCTTGTGGAATAAAATTGATCTACATTCGCTTTTTTTCAGCACTTTACACTGTCAAAACCCACTCATTCATTTCCTTTTGTCCAAACAGCCACAGATATCAGTCTCACGCGTTAACAGTAATTTCAAAGTTTGACATTCGTCGCACGTGTCACAACGACTTGAAACAAAAGTGTCATAAACGACACAATTATGCGCAGTGAAAACAGAAGATTACAAGTAATTAAAATTATGTGGAAACATCATCAACAAAAGGTAAAGAAAGAAAGGTGTTTTTTAATAACATTTTTTCAGAGGTCTCGATCATCCGTCAGAATAACACGTATATACTGTATAGACTTTTATAAATGAATACGTGACTAATTGTGAGGTTTAGTAGAAGTAACTTTGGTAATAAGAACTAGACTCAACAGCTTTGATTATAATTGTTGTATATTTGCGTATTTTTCTTTCATTTTACGTGAGAAAATAACGTCAACAGGGTTTACTTGAAATAAAAATTTAAAAAACAACCTAAAACGTGGCCAAGACCAAAACTTTCCTGGACTGACGATTCTATAACATTGTATTTTTCTGCGGCTAAGACAAGATAACATTTTGCATAGATCGAGATTGTGTTTGCCGTTTGATTTGCCAATAGAAGAAGTTTCATTTTGATTGAGTTTTATTATTATTTATTCAAGAATCTGACCTGTTCTGCTTGTTACATTTGCCGACTTTAACTCAAAAACATACAAAAACCAAGACAGACACAACTGTATGGTTTTTGCATTGTGTTTAACATTGGGATGATCATGTTTATTACCATTAAAAACACATAATAGAGCTGTAAATTATACATTATGTTACATCATCACCATAACGACAGCTACAGGAGCAAGTGCAGACAGCGTATAAATATAGTTTTAATTTGCGTTCTCATTCCAGATGAAGTTTTTACGCACACTACTCTCTACATAAGCAACAATGTCCTGGGTCTTATGCACCTGTTGGCCACTCTCTCTTCTCTCCCCTCTCTCTTCTCTCTCTCCCTCTCTCCTCTCTCTATCTCTGCCTTGGTGAGACTGTTGATCCACGCAGATCAAACATGTGGTGATGTCCAGGGCAGAATGACTGACGCTGCGGCCCGGTTTTGAAGTAGACAGGACAGGAGTGCCTTTGATACCTCCTGCTCCAGGACAGAGAGGAGGGGTGCGACGGCAGAAGAACTGGGGTATCTGTCAATGCTTATACAACAAAATGTGCCCATATGACCAAATATTATGATGGTTTGAAGACATGTATGGCTCGTCTGTCTGTATATTTTTTTTTTGGCTATTTAATGTACTTTTTCTCTCTTTTTTTCATTTTTATTTTACTCTTATATGTAGAACTTTGAGGATTCCTGGAAATGGAAAGTGTGATATAAATAAAATTATAAGATAAGACTAACTTTATTCGTCTCACAGTGTGGAAATTTCAATGTCAACGTTGCGCAAATTATAGCAGAATAAAAGAGAGGAAAAAACATCACACATATAATACTTGTGGTCCCCAACTCCTGGCCTTTTTGTCCCTTATCAACCACTGTATTTGTCATGGAGAGTCCTCCAGCTCTCATGGACATTTATAAGTCAAATTCTAAGCCTATGACAACAATTCAAAAACATAGTGGAAGTAAATATTCTTAAGTCACATGTGTTATTGGTTAACACGATTTTTTTTGTCATTTGGAGCAACTGTAGAAATGAAACAGAGCACCTTTAAGAAGTAAATAAAACACTAAAGTAATAAGATAATAAAAGAAAAGAAAGTAAAATATGTAGCTATGTCTTGTGTGTGTTATTATTATTATCATTATTATTAGTGACAAGAGAGTTTACAAGTTTGGACAAAAAGCAGGTATTATCAGGATGTATTCTAGGCCCTTCTGTCAGGGCGTGTCCTCATATGCTGGTCCTGAGATCTGTGATTTATCAACACCAGCGTGTGTCAAACAGCCGCACAAACCCTTTCAGTATGAGTTTCCCACCCTGTTTGGTAATGAAGGTCCCAGGTACTAAAAAAAACAAAACAATAGAACACTATCAGGTTGTGGTTGTTTTAAAGCTGAGCAACGTAACTTGCTAGCTAAATTTAACTATACAAAAACCCTAAATAGTTTCTCGCTCTTATGACAGTTTGGTTCTAATCACTCATTTCCACATGTATGCATTTTTGGTCTCTGTCACTTCTTCAGATCAGCTATTACAGATAGAAAAGTATGATAGAGTGGACCACGCTCAGTCAGCCAATCAGCTCTCAGCCCATGGTGTCAAATACAGACTCACAGGGCTCTTCCTCACACAAAAACGAATATGTTTACTAGTATGAGTATGATATGTTGAAAGTAGAAGAAAGAAGACACAAAGTAATCGCTTTGGCTCCTGGTGCAAAAAAGACAGAGGGTAAAATAAGAGTAAGGTTAGATAGATAGATAGAGGTAGATAGATAGACATTTATACTGTAGCTAGATAGATAGATAGAGGTAGATAGATATAAAGAGGTAGATAAATAGACATACATACTGTAGATCGATAGATAGATACATAGAAAGTACATAGATACAGTGAGTAGATATATTCCTTGCGTGAGTAACATGCACGACCCTCTATTCCGCAGAGAAACCAGGCAAATCTGCATCAGCACGCTCATTAAAGGCCCCATGAGGCCCTCTGCTTTCGGGTCCCTGTGTCCAGCGTTTGTTACCACGTTGAAAACCTACGGCACATTAACCTAAACAATCCGTCCACAGCTCCCAATGCCACCCAGGAGCAGCAGCAGTGGAGGGACGACTTAAAAACTGCTAATGACAAACTGGAAAAGCTAGCAAACAAGGGCAAGGGTTTACACGGCCGTAGTGAGAAATGTACAACAGATGATGCAACAAAAAATAATAATATTTTTCTAAATTTCCATTGTGGTGTTAGGGGGGGGCACATAATTATGGGTGATAGACTGACTTGGAAGAATATGTTTGAGAAGGTATACCGGGCTTGTCTGTTAAAGTCATAACAAGTATCAAGTAAAAAGTCTATATGTGTTTTAGTTATGTAGTCGTAATATCGCCTTGTACAGCTTATTTTGAGTAATTATTTAGGATGTGCCAATGTAATAAGCAAAATGTATGCACAGTAGAATATTTAATGTCTCATCTAATAATTTTTAAGGAAAATATAATTTATAAGGAAGATATATATTCTTCGCTTGTTCAAATAGTAAAGGAGCACACAGAAATCAAGATGATACTAGTCCTGAACCTAAAACATATTTTAACCTCCCATTTTCTTCCTTCCATTTTAAAATGTCATTCAACCTTCAAGTTTTCTGTTCCTGACAAATACTTAATTACATTACACAATTCATTACATTACACAATTCTTCAACTTGGACTATCCTAAAAAGTTGTATTTTTATTTTTTTAAGTGCATCAAAACAAGCAGTGATATAAATGAACTGCTGCAACAAAACTGTATTTCGTACACGCAAAATAAAAAAAATAAAAAACATCTTGATTCCACTGCTTCTTCACCGTCGGAAACCAAACTCCCAACATTACAATGATGTCATTACTCTTCCCCGTACAGGATTACATGGCACACTGCCCTCTCCCCCGTGATCCAAGTATATAATGTACATTCTCCATTGTATACAGCAGTGTCTTACCCTCAACAGATGGCTTTTGTCGTGCGATAGTTAACCCCCATCTCCCTCTTTCTCTCTCTCTCCTCTCCTCTCTTCCCTTTCACGTCTTTTTTAAACGTCTTCCACATAAACAGATTTTGTAGCCGTTGCTTAAAGTGGGCTCGAAATTAAAGCGTATCGTTTTACACACACATATTGCGCGTGTATTACCGGGTCCCAGCTGGTGGCTTGCTGCTCTTAAGAGCCATATGATTAAGTTAGGGGTTGGGGTATCCGATAAGATTCCGAGCTCGTCCCATCTCGCTCCAGCGCAAACTTATTACATGATGAAAAACCATGTTATTTTTTTCTTTATAAGCATTTTTTTTTTTTTTTTTTAAAGAATATATTCCAAGTGTATGCGTAATTATTGCTGCACACCTGTGACTCCCTGCCATCCGCGACAGGGGAGGATGAGGAGGGGGGGCGGCGGAAGGAAAAGAGAGAGAGGGAGGGGGTTTGGGGTGGAGATCAGCGGGAGTTCTCGGATACGAATGAAAAAAAAAATAGACAGAAGAAACAAGTAAAAGGGAAAAACAAGAGAACGCGTTAATCAGCCGCTTTCTGTCACGCGCTGGAACACTGATATCCTAATGATTCACGCAGAGACGCTGACATCATCAGACAAGAGCGAGGGGGGGAAAAACAAAAAAAACGACACGGGACAGTCCATGACAGGCGCCGCGATGGACATGTAGTTAGTCGGCAAATGAGGAAGAAAACAAACAAAAAAGTCCAGCGGCGTCTGTCAGATTACAAGACGTTCAAACGGGTGATAATGAGTGGTATTACGCTAATGCTTCGTCGTCCTAAAAGGAAGGACAAGAGAAAGAGAAAAAGTTGAAATTCCGTCTCGTTCACATTGATTTATAAAGATTTGCTGCTTTGAATTGGATGATCGATTGTCAGTTTACATGCGGTCAACTCTGGTATAACAGAATGTTTACTTTTTACTGTCTTGAGTTTTCACTTTTTCCCAAAGTTGTTTTGTACTTTCTTGGTATGTGTAGCCTCTCACTTTAAAAAATATATAATAGGGAATAATTGCTTGAAATGATCATAGATCATAGATCATAGATGTATGAAACATTGAAATTGTTCATACTTTGTGACATTGCGTGAAAAGGACATCCTAGGAAGCTATGCTAAAGCTTACAGACACTTACTGTACACCACAAAAAATTTGAATGACTTCAACTGATTTGTGATCGTTTCTAGTTTTGTTGAGGACTTTGAGTTGTCCTGTGTATGGACTGTGCTATACAATTAAACTGGCCTGGCCTTGTAGAGAGGTATAGATAGAACTTTGCTATTCCTTCGCAGTCTTAAGTTTATTCAACTTCTTTTCAAGCCTGAACTATGCAAGTAAACACCGCAAAACTCCCCCATAATTCAAACAACTCCTGCTGAAGTCTCCCCTTGCCAACTTTTCCAATCTGTAATTCCTCCTCTGCACCCTTTCATTGATACATATGTGTGTGTGTACGTGTGTGTGTGTGCGGCTGCTTGGGAAGACCACCCTGTCGCGAGCTAAAGCAAGCGATCGCATCTACGCAAGACAATAGGAAATGACCTATTAAGCGCGAGCTAAGGCCGATCTCCGTTTAGCTGCGCGCCAAAAAATGTGACTCACGATGTTGTAATTGTTTACCTTTGACTCGGCCCATAAGTCTTCCCTTCCCTCACAGAACCGTAACACAAGACCTATAGCTGCAGGTTTCAGAAGCCCTCTCCCCATGCTTTCTTCCCTCTTATCTGCGTGAATGAGACAAGGGCAAAGACATGAAAAAAAAAGTTACATGAAAAAAAATGGGTTTGCGATTCAGAGGTTTCAGTAAGAAGCTCTTAGTCATGGCAACCCGAGTGTGTGTTGGTGAATTGCACAAGGACACAAAAGGGCTGGGGAGGGTGTAATAGAGAGATATGAATCAAAAAGTGTATGGGTTTTATTCAGCGTGCCAAGTGGCGGAAAGGATCCTCTGTCATTTCGAGTTTTGGAGGCGACCTCGGAGGCACAAAGAAGGCCCTGTCTCTGACGAAGTTTGGGCATCTTTTCTCAATGTTTAAATAGAATACAATTAAATGGGCTGTACTATATACAGTGGGATAAAAAATATATATATTCCTTAAAATTCAGATTTTTTTTTTCTCATTCTGTCTATCATAGTTGAGGTATACCTATGATGAAAATTACAGGCCTCCCTAATCTTTTTAAGAGGGAGAACTTGCACAATTGGTGGCTGACAAAATAATAATAAGGTTCAATCAAAGGTAAATTGTCATTCTTCATTAGCTTCTAGGACCATCTTCTTTCAGACTTGAAAATGACTTCTGGATGGGAGTCAAAATGTCTTGACTTTTAAACTTTTTTTCCCCTTCTAATATTGGTAGCAGCACTTTCTTACCCAATGCTAATTAATGATGGTGGGAATTGGATCAACGTACGCTCACACAAGGGTAAATTCACCAGAAACTCAAAGGTGTTGGCCGAGAAAGGGTTGCATTTGGGTGGCAAGGACAAACACATCTTGGGAATGATTGAAAGAAAGACAACTTCAGAATCATTGAGCTTCAGATCATTGAGCTCAGAAATAGTCTTTCTCACTCCCCTTTTGTCTTTCTTTCTCCTGTTTTGGCAATGTCTACCCTTACCAAACTGAAAAACTCAACTAAAACAGGAATATCCAACAATTGGCAAAACAGACCAAAAATTCTGAATCTGTGCAGGATTTTGGGTCTGTTTTGCCAATTGTTTTTTTTGTTTAGTAATGTTTTTAAGTTTGATAAGTGTAGAAATTGCCAAAACAACAGAAATGACAGACAAGAAAGGAGTGAGAAAGACTTGAGAACCCAACATTTCTTGTCAATTTGTTCGTACAATCCTTGCCTTTCTGTCTTTGATCATTCCAACATGTGCTTTTGCTTATACCGTTATCCTAATGAAATAAGACACCGAAATGAACGCGCTACAGACGGACCAATTCCAAATATTGTGTTGCGTCAAATTGCATCTACTTAACATCAAAACTTACATACTCCCCCCGCAAAAAAAATCCCACTTTAAAACGCCTGTCATGATTCCAGTCAAAAACCTCTTGATTCCTTCACTCTAAACAGGTTGAATTTAGTTTTTTCCCACCTCGCTCAAAGTTCTAAACCCAATTTTTTGTTGGTATTTTGTGTGTCTTATTTCTTGGAGTGTTTTTGCCTCATGTCTGTCAGTGTACTTGTTGTGTTTTGCGCATTGACGGCACAGCGGCGCGTTCTCTGCTTGGGCGTTTGATGTTTCTAGTTAGCTGCAAGAGTTCCACGCGGCTCAAATAGGTTGTTTGTCTGTGGCAACGCCGTTTCCCCCCCCCGAAGATTGAGCAGATCTGAGAAGTTACAAAAAGAAGAAAAAAAAGAAGGAAGGGAAGGGGGAAAAAAGGGAAGAAGTCTCAAAAATAGCTTCGTGGAGAGAGTGTTTCTTTGCATTTTGGGGAGTTTGCTTTGACATTAGAAAGCAAATGGCCTAATGCAAAATGTTCCTATATACTGTATATTATGAGCACAATATACTTTTTCAACTTCTTTACATTGTACTCAACATGGAAGAACTTACATTGGTGTCAAATAAATGGAAAACAAAAATTACATTTCTTCCCATTTTAGACTATGGGGATATATCAAAATACAAATTGCTTTCAAACCTTTTGTCACCTTTTTTTTTTTTGCAAAATCGGACAATTTCACGTTGTAATAATTTGGTTTTAGACTTTTATAGACAAAGCTGAATGACTTAACTTTCGGTCTTCATTGTACTTACACAGCTGAACCGTTTTTAACCTGGATTTGCACATTGTCAGAGAAGAAGCCTGTCTCACATTTTCTGGAAGACTGTTCCAGACTTTAGCTGCATGAATCTGAAGTGCTGCCTCTCCGTGTTTATTAAGAAAGAGCATGTTTAAGGACTAAAAACGCACACTCTTTTTTTCTTTAATATCTCAGAGTGCAGTCCACTCTGAAATACCATAAACGTCACGGCAGCCGTTTGCCCAATGTTGTAAATTTACAGCGTTGTTTTGGATTTCTACGGATTTTTGTGTGTGTTGTGAGTGGCAGCTATTGGATTTACTGTAAATTACTGAAATGAATATGGAAAAGTGATGAAAACAAGAGAGGGAGGGGGGTTTTTTTTTATGTGTGAGCAGGCACCCCAACTGTTTGTGGCACCCAATCAATTTATATTATTTTTTGTTTGCAAATATAGTAAAACGGAAAAGCAGCTTGAGTTTCTTTAAGGTAAAACTGGATTCAAACCTGAATAATAGGTATTGAAAATAAAAATGTGAGGATTGCTCCTTGGTGCATTTGTGGAAAAATATGATTAAAAAAAAATCTAAACCGGGCGCTCAATACAACAGACAAAAGGCAAACAATTACACTTTTTTGTTTATTGTGAAATGGCTCGATTTTTCTTAAAATGCATATTGACCCAAGTGCACCAATCAGTATTTTTTTATGTTTTATGTTTTATTTTTATTTTTTCATTGTTCTAAATTAATCCATATGTTTTTTTAATAGCCTACACACATATACATACAGTATGTGTACCCAAGCATTCAAGAGTGACCTTTTCACTATAGTTTTGCATAGAATATTGGGACCAAACTGGACAAAAGCGAGTATTTGAATTAAACTCTGATCGAAACAACAAAGACCCACTTCTGTAGCATTGAAAAGTGAAGAAGATGGAGTCAAATCATGGGAGGTGGAGGGGCTGCATTGGGGGCGGTGGGCTGTATATTTGTATTGTGCTGTTGTGTTGTTTAATGTCAAATGCAGGATCAAGGCGTCTTTTTGAGTCCCGGTGATTGTCATCCATCCGCGTCCTGGCATTTCCACCACACTCTTTACGTTCAGGCTGTTTGAAATGCAAATACTAACGAGAATACCTGGTGAAATGAACGGACGGCAGGACCAGGAAATCTACACTATTGATGTGATAACTTTCTCTCATTTAGCAGGTGAGATAGCAGTGGTGTAAATTGAGGGTCAGTTTATTTTGAAATACCTTTCCAAGCACCCCCCCCCCCCTCCTACTTTGTATTACTTTTAGAGCCAATATTTTCTTTCAGGTGAGATTTGTTTTAGCTTCTTGTATTATGAAGTCTTCGATACATCACTAGTATTCACATGCATGTTTTTTGGCCCTTAGCACATCTTTAAAACTACTTTGACTGTGTATAAGCTAAATAATTTAACATAATACATCTAATGAAGTGATTGCAGAGAGAAATAATCAGAATTAAATTTACAACAGAAGGTAAAGTGGAACAAAAAAAACCAAAAATAGGGCAAGTAAGGAAAAAGCGTAAAACTTTAGTCCATTTTTGTTTGTCTTAAAACACATTTTACCAGACGGTCAAGCAAAAAGTTAAAGGCAGTAGAATTATTGTTTTGTCATTCCACATGACTATTTGCTCTTTAAAACAAGAAATGTGTACTTTACCATTGGCAAACCTTAATTTCAGACCAAGAAAATTCCCCTTTTTCAGGATAAAAACTACTAAGCATTCCTTGACTTTTGTAGTATCAACTCAAAAACGCTCAAAAAGACGCCATCTTTAGCGTTGAGTTTGCTCGGCGGGAGACAGGAGCCACGTCCGCCTCTCCGGAGTCCGTTCGATTCTCCTCTCTTCCCTCCCCAAAGACGCAGTGGAGAAAATATGATTCACATTTTTTCCCCCCACTCTCCATCTCCCTGACGCTACAGTTATTTAAACATCAATAGCCATACGTCTTCTTTAGCGCGCACTCTTTCTCATATTGATATTTGTATATGATCATTACTTTTGGCCCTGTATGCTTTGTTGTACTGCGTCAGCTTCAATAGGTGCACGATCCAATACTGCAACCTCGGCATTCAACCGGCAAAGAAAAAAAAAAAGGGAGAAAAAAAAGCAATAGATTGTTCATTGTGTGGGATTTAATAGCATGGATGTTAAGGGGGAAAAGTTGTATGAAAAAAAGCTTTGTAAACTTTTAAAGGGGAAGTGAAAAAAGTGAAGTTTGGGTGAACAGCTTGGAAGAAGACAGGAGTCGCTCAGAAGATTTCAGGTGTAAGTCGACAAGGCCGCTTCAAACAGGGAGAAATATGATCAAAAAATGTGCTGCCTTCTGTTATGTTTGAAGAGTGATAAATAATTGTTTTTTCAGAATTGACCCTTTTTTGTGAAGGGATGAAAAGATGGTGACTGAGACTGATGTTGTAAAAAAAAAAATGGCATAAAAAGGCATACTCACTCATTTATGTGTAGAATAGCTCAAAAATAATCAATGTTTCAGCAATGGTTTGAATGTATGAATCATTTTCTACAAAGAATATTGAGAATCGTGGTAATACACTGTAAAAAAATGATAAAATATGAGGTACAGTAGTGGTTTGTATCTTAAAGTACATTCTGATCTTAAAACTTTTTCTTAAAAATGGATAATGGATAATTTATTGTTTTTACTAAAAAAATAATAATGCTTTACTATTTCTATGCATTTTTTTTTCTTCAAACATATGAAACTTTTGTCTCTGTGCAGCAATTTTGAAACTTGTTTTATAAAATGTTCTATATAAATAAAATGGAATGGAATAGGTTGGATTAAAACAAGATTTTCCAAAGGGACCCAGCCATTTAGCCTGATTTCAAGAACTGTTGCTATATTTTATCATTCCAAGTGAGACATTTCTTGTTTCCATTCAAAACAAGATCATGTTGCTTAGTCCCATTGGCAAATCTTGTCAAAATGTGCTGAAATTAAGATACATTTTGCCTTATTTTTCATCACTTTTTGCTGTGTATTGTCACATACAGTATGTAATTTTAAATTCTATCAAAACCTAATGACACAGCGGCGAACACCTTTCAAAATCACCTTCCTCAGACTTTGCAAGTGCAACACATTCAGACACATATTTTAAAGGAAATGGTTAAAATTAACACAAAGGCAAAGAAGACAGTATAGAATGTGTGTGTTTTCTTCATCACACCTTTTCCTTTTCAGCGTCGGCAAACCCTGCTGAGACATGCTGTTGTTTATGAGCAGAACCATCGGAAGTATGTCAGTGAGAAAAATTTCAAGTGAGTGATCGAGAAAGGAAGCAAGAAAATATGGTGAGGTGAACAATTTGCCGTTTTCTTTTGTTTGGGATTTTTTTCAATATCGCAAAATTCACGATACATGCTTAAAATGTCTTCACGTTGTTAGTCCTTTGAAATATGTTACGGATAGCATTTTTTTAATATGATATAGCACTGGTTTCACTGGTAACATGATGCACCAGTTTGAAATGAGACTATGCATTTGCAAAATAGCAATTATCAAATGCAAAACGAAACAAAAAACGACAAAACTTGATTGGATTGATCCACTTTTTCTCTTTTTCTTTTCATCTTTTGTATCCTATTGCAAAAGGCTGTGAGGTACTTAGTGAAGAATGTGTGTACTTAATGTGCTTGTATACAGTAGTCATGTTACGTAGATTTTGTATACATTTTTTTCTTTTAAAACTTGTTTGTATCAAGACCCACAGCAATTTCCTCGTTGATGGCCACGATGGCAATAAAAAACAATTCTGATTCTGAATTATCAACGAATCTAAACCTTTACCAGTGCAACATCTTTAACAATCAAATCTCTCTCTTTCTCAAACTTAAAAAAATAAATAAAATATCCATCCGCAATTTAATAAATCCATCCACAAATATAGAAATTGAATGAAACTTTATTGCGTCATACAATATAGATGAAGCCAGTGCATGTTAGCGTGAGAGCAGTCAGGTGCCATAACACACTGCACTATAGTACGAGGAGGAGGGAGGGGAGGGGGGGAGGACGAAGGGAGGGGGGGGGGGGGGGAGGGGGGGGGGGGGGAGAGGGGTGGAGGGACAACCTGCTGAGATCCCGCTTCTAAATGAGAACATAATAAGAACATCAGAGCGGCCCGTCACTGCGCTATCACAGGAAAAGTTGCGTAATTAAGACACGCACTTAGTGTTTTGTCAGAAGTGACCGTCAGCGAGTGGCCCTCAGTAGCCCCCCTCTCCCTCTCCCCCGGATCGCCTCATCCTCCCAGATAATGAGGAAAGGCAAAAAAAACAAAAAGCAAACAAAGACAATAAACATCGCAGCAAATCAATCAACTTTATTTAAATGGGAAAGAGGATACGAAAGTCTTTTTGATGTATTTATTTGGAGTTGTGAGAGTAATGAGAAGAGGGACTGAGTGGTATAGAAGTGACGGGGGTGAGGGCATCCATAGGAGGGGCGCTTGATTGAGGGAGGGGGGGTGGCAAAAATAGGCCTGTCTGATGAGCAGCTTGTCAAGGAGAGGCGCTGTATCTTGCCAAGTCCAATTCCAAATAAGTAATTGCTGCATTTTTTTCCCTATACATTGCCCATTTTTCACCTATTGATAAAATAAGAAACATTTGGCCACATTTTTAAAAGCACATTGTGAAGACAAGAGCTAAAATGTATAGTTGATGTTGCGCTGATGCATCTAAATGTTAAGTCTGTGTCTGTTTTGGTTAAAATTGTAGTTACTTTAAGTCTGAAAAAATCACTAACAGCTAAACGTTATGTTATATTCACAAAGCCATACACTTCGGTCAGCTGAATGGTCAAAACAGGTCAAAAGGCGGCCGTTAAAAGAATAAAATTTTTCCCAAATCTTCAGGGACAATTTATCATCTTAAACACTGCAGCCAGGAGAAAAAAAAAGTCTTGGACAGTTATAATCTAGATGCACGCTTGTTTTTAAAACAATTATTTGCGTTAATTTTGTCACGACTTCTCAGTACAGCCCTATCGGCCTCAGAATAAAGCACTATGCATTTATCTTTCTGTTTTCTATATTTTCCCCTTTCGCAACTATCGGACAGATGATGCGGCCATCTTGAGATCGTTTGTCATCTGTCGAGCGGCACTGACCTTGCCACGCTTGCCGACCGTTGCTCCGATATCATCTTTTATGGGCGTAAAAAATAGGAAAAATCAGATAGAAGGAAGATTGGCCGAGACAGATATGATAGATAGCGAAAGAGAGAAGAGAGGAGGGATATTTTTATTTCTCCCACTGATAAAGACAACATTTGTGCCTTGCATTTGCGACGGCTGTTAAATAAGAGTCCAACATGGAAATTACGGCAAGCTCTTCTGACAAAGTATGACCAATCCTTGTTCTGTAAATTAGCTGGTGGAGAATATGATGTCTTTCTGTGTATAGCAGTCGACGCTTACAGATCAACCCGGATTTTATGATGGAGCGACGGAAAAATAGAGTGAAAAAAGCAGCGCGGCCAAACCCTTCTTATCGCTATTCTTTGTATACAAAAGAGTTATTGTATGCTTCTCGTGCCATGCCATTGTTCCGTGTTTAAAAGCTTAAAAAGAGCCGGGGTTGTTTGTATATCTGGATAGAGTTGCACTGGCAGCCACGTCCAAAAGCCAGTTCTTAAAGTTGGTAAGAAGAAACGGACACATTTTCACATAGAAGCAAATCCGAGTGACTATAATAATGCATGATTGGGTGATTTCTCTTAAAGCATAGTGCTAATCCCACGCTTTTAATCCACCCCCTCCCGCTATACCTTTCACTCTTTTCTTCCTAAGCCTAATAAAAAGACTACAAAACCATAAAGTTCTTACAATTTCTGGAAACTGGCAAATGCGGCGAGGGCTGATTTTACAAGGATTCCAGGCCAGTGAATCACGCTGCTCCGCGGGCTCATCCTTCTCACAACAGATTATTAAAGAAAAGAGAAAGTGAGGGGTGCAGTGGAGGGCAACAAGGACAAAAAGATGTGAGAAGAGATTTTGATAGGTGGAAGTCTTGGATTGTTATTATGCCTCGTTTTAGTAAGTCTTGGAATGCAAAATCAAGGCTGGAGAAAGGGTTTACAGAAAAACTATGCAGACATTTGTGTATACGTTTAAAAAAATGTGTCGCTCTGATTTGATTTGAAGAATTGTGATCACTTCTGTCAATAACTAGAGCAGATCTGTAACTACAAGAAAAATAAACGGTGTGAAGATGTTGCCGAGAAATGTTTTTCATCCAAAGTGTTTAAAACTTCTATCTGAAAGTTGTTCTTACTGTACATGCAATGAAGGGAATTGAGAAGCCTCTGAACTAGAATTTGTTTGCCTTTAACTCTTAAACTATTATTCATCACTTTAAAGGATTCTCAAATTGACCCTTTTTGTCGATAAAAATAATCAATCAATCAATCAATCTTTATTTATAGGGCGCTTTTCCTGCACAGGGCAACACAAAGCGCCTCACAGTCCACACCACACAATGCACAAATCATCACCATTAAAATACAATTAAAAACACATATGTAATTAAAAAGCATTAAAATCACATAAGTAATTTAAAAACATAAAAATCACACAAGTAATTAAAAACAATAAAATAGTTAAAAACACAAAAAGTTACAACAATAAATAACAAGGTGTGTTAAAAAGATAAAATTCTCTAGTTGTATGCAACGGGAAAAAAGAAAAGTCTTTAACATGGATTTGAACATTGACAGAGAGGCAGCCAGTCTCACATCCTCAGGAAGACCGTTCCAGACTCCAGCTGCATAAATCTGAAAAGCAGCCTCCCCCTGTCTAGTCCTGACTCTGGGCACTAACAGGAGTCCCGTCCCTGCGCTCCTCAGAGTCCGGGCTGGTTCATATGAGACTAGCATATCATGGATGTACTTTGGTGCAAGGCCATGGAGAGACTTGTACACCAGGAGAGCTGCTTTAAAGTCTATCCTCTGGGCCACGGGAAGCCAGTGCAGAGACCTGAGGACCGGACTAATGTGGTCGTACTTCCTGGTTCTAGTCAGGACTCGGGCTGCAGCATTTTGAATATACTGCAACTGTCTTACTGCATGTTTGGAGATACCTGTGAGCAGGCCATTGCAGTAATCCAGCCTACTGGAAACAAAAGAATGGATAAGAATCTCCAAGTCTGCCCTGGACACAATATTTTTAATTTTGGCAATATTTTTCAGATGATAAAAAGCTGCTGATGTTACCGATCCAATGTGGCTATTGAAGTTTAAGTCAGAGTCCATTATTACTCCCAGATTTCTGACCTTATTTAAGGGCCTTAGGGAGAGAGACTGAAGGTGACAAATGACGGTCTCTCTTTGTTTCTCGGGACCAAAGACAATCATTTCGGTTTTGTCCGCATTTAGCTGGAGAAAATTGCATTGCATCCACTCACTGATCCGCTGGATACAGCGAAGGAGTGAGTCCACCGGTCCATGCTCTCCTGCAGTCAGTGAGACATAGATCTGAGTGTCATCAGCGTAATTGTGGTAGGACACTTTATACTTTGAATTAACTGACCTAATGGCAGCATGTAAATATTGAACAGGAGAGGTCCCAGAATCGACCCCTGTGGCACTCCGCAGGTCAGGGCCATATTATCTGAGACATAGTTTCCAATCTCCACACAGTACTTCCTTTCTTCTAGATAGGACCTAAACCAGCTTAGGGCGGTACCAGCAACACCAACCCAGTCCTCCAGTCTCTGCATGAGAATCTCATGGTCAACGGTGTCGAAAGCGGCACTCAGATCTAACATGACTAAAACAGAGACTTTTCCTGCATCAGTGTTAAGCCGAATATCATTTGTTACCTTGACTAGAGCGGTCTCAGTACTGTGGTGTGGTCTAAAGCCAGACTGAAACATGTCAAATGAGTCATTAGATATTAAAAATTCAGTAAGTTGTTGGTAGGCAACTTTTTCAAGAATTTTTCCCATGAAAGGCAGATTTGAGATGGGACGGTAATTTTCAAGTACCGCAGCATCCAAACTGCTCTTTTTTAGGAGGGGCCTAATGACTGCCTTTTTCAGGGCCATTGGAAATGTTCCAGATAAAAAAGACATGTTTACTATTTGTGTCAATGAGGGTAATAGACTACACATAACAGACTTCAGAAATCTAGGAGGTAGTACATCCAGACTGCAGGTAGAGGAACTAAGACCTGTGATTATCTTTTTAACAGTTTCATCATTGACAGGTGCAAATTGAGCTAGCTCACAAAGCCTCACTGGATGTTGCATTGTTACTTGTGTTGTAGAGGTGATGGCATTTCTGATACCCTGAACCTTGTCTCTGAAGAACTGTGCAAACTCATTACACCTGGATTTGGAGTAGTGTTCTAATGGCAACTCAACAGGGGGGTTCGTTAATCTATTGATTGTTGAAAATAGAACACGCAGATTGTTGCTGCAGCCTTCAATAGTTTCAGAAAAGTATAATTCTCTTGTTCTACGTAGTACTCTGTTAAACTCACACAACTTCTCTTTTAAGAGTCTATAATCACCCTGGAGGTTGGACTTTCTCCACTTTCTCTCTGCTCTCCGGCACTCTTGCTTCTGTGCCCTGACCGGGCCTGCTTTTATCCATGGGGCTTTTTGCTTATTTGTGACCATTTTTACCTTCACAGGGGCAATGGCGTCCAGAACATTCAACACACTAGAGGTGACAGAGTTAAGCAGTTCATCTACAGTAGAACATGATGTGTTCTCAAAATGGATCATTCCCATAAATAGTTCACCCGTGTTTTCATTTAAGTGTCTACTTCTAACAATTTCATATTTAGCGGGTGGTCTGGTAGCAAAACACATGTTAAAAAATACACAGAAATGATCCGACAGAGCAACATCAACTACATTAACTTTTGAAATATTCACCCCTTTCGTGATAAGCAGGTCCAAGGTGTGTCCTCTGCTATGGGTGGGGCCACTCACATGCTGAGTGAGGCCAAAGGATTCAAGTATGGAACTCAGCTCTTTTGCGTATCTGTCATTAACATTATCCACATGAATATTAAAATCGCCTATAATGACTAAACCATCAAAATCTGTGCACACGACTGAAAGCAACTCAGTGAAATGATCAGTGAAACTATGGCATGACTGTGGCGGCTTGTACACAACAATAATAAGAATGGAAGAAGATTTCTTTTGTTCTATTTTAAAAGAAACATACTCAAATGATGAAAATTTCCCAAGAGAGACACCCTATGGGAGACAATACGATCTTTAAAAACTGCTGCTATGCCCCCCCCCCTTTTATTTTCTCGTGTTTCATATTCAAATTTGAAATTTGGTGGTGAGGCTTCTATTAAAACTGCATCTCCTGTATTATGGTCAAGCCATGTTTCAGTCATAAACATAAAATCAAGATCATACGAACAGATAAAATTATTAATTAAAAATGATTTGTTGCATAGTGATCTGACATTAAGTAGAGCAAGGTTAAAATTAATATCAGTGTCAGTGGGTTTAGTTGATTGATTACAAAGAACTGGAATTAGATTTCCAGAGTTGGACCGTCTAACTGCTGTCCTTCTTTTAAATTTGTGTTTATTCAAGTTAAAACACATTTCTGAGCTGGTGCGAGGAACACACACAGTCTCTATTGGTTTAAAAAGTGAACTCTGTTGTACTTTGTTAAGTTCCAGATGCATAACTGAGTCAGCACAGTTCAGTGGCAGGACTGTCGTTACACTGCCAGACGGACAGGGGTCAGTGTTTGCACCACAGTACTCACCCGGTGCTGGTAAGGAAGAGGAGGGGGGTGGTGGGGGCCGAGAAGCCTCGGATGTAAACAGTCACGCCCCCCTCGGGGAGCACTGAACAACATGGCGCAGGAAGTCCGTCAACAAACTGGTGCCGTATCTGTTCGGGTGCAGACCATCTGGACGATAGGCCACGTGACGCTTCCAGAACAGGCCAAAGTTGTTCACAAAAATAAAGTTAAAAGTGCTGCATGTAGACTGGAGCCACATGTTGAGCGCCACAACGCGACTGTAGAGGCAGTCACCCCGGTTTACAGTCGGGACTGGACCAGAGATAAAAACACACAACCCGGAGGACTGGAGGAGGCGGAACAGATTCATAAAGTGCTTCTTTGTGACCTCTGACTGCTGCAGCTTCATATCATTTATACCCACATGCACGATTACCTTGGATATGGTATCGGGCAGGGAGTGAAGCAGAGGAGGGAGACGGATGAGCAGATCTGGGACAGTAGCTCCAGTAATGCAGTGAGTGACCGCGTTAAAAAAGCGGACGTGCCTCACGATGGAATCTCCAACGATCAAAGTAGTTGGGGCGAAAAGTGGACGCGGCCGCGGAGAAGGCGCTCGGTGTCCATGGCCGGAACCAGCGGGCTCATCCAGGGATGGGTCCGAACCAGGGCGCTGCTGAACACATGGAGAGGAGTGGGGGTGTTGATTCTCAGCTCCGGGCAACCCACGCTGTGTGCACGGGGACGCTGGAGCAGCGAGAGGAGCAGGCTCGGGTCGCTGCTGCTGACCCGGTGAAGGTAAGTGGTGGTGATGCACTGGGGTCAGAGAAGGGGAATGACCACTCTTTCGTCTGAGGACAGCTTCCTTTAAGAGTGTCTTTCTCGCAGTGGACCTGGATCCACGGACAGCAGTAGAGTTTGCTGCAGAGTCCAGGGGTTCTGCTGAGGGGGCTGGGATGTCAGCGGAGAGGGCTGCATAGCGGTTTGAAAGGCTCAGGACATGGGCCACGGCGCTGGATGGCTCCTCGCAGTCCGCAGGCTCTTTATTCCGAACCGGGCACTTAGGTGTAGAACAGGAGGGTCCAGAGCTGACAGATCTCTCCCACACGACAGTGTCACAGTATGCAGCGCTCAGTGACATAAGCCGTGAGTGCTGCCCGCCAGCGACATCAAAAAGTTTGGACACGAGTGAC
Source organism: Knipowitschia caucasica (assembly GCA_964034765.1). Classification (NCBI taxonomy): domain Eukaryota; kingdom Metazoa; phylum Chordata; class Actinopteri; order Gobiiformes; family Gobiidae; genus Knipowitschia; species Knipowitschia caucasica. The sequence continues at coordinate 8,474,793 of OZ035826.1, forward strand.
TGTTTATCCTGCAGCTCTGCAGTGAGGCGAAGGACTTCTTTACGGAGGTCTGCAATAGTGGCACGGTCCCTCTCACGAAGCTCCAATGTGAGGCGACTAATGTCGTTCGTGGTCATTGCAGTGTCACTTTCCATGTCTGTGGTGCGCTCGTGGTGGCCTCCGAGCTAGCGCGTTTCGATTGGGTCTTTGTGTTAAAAGACGTAATGCTCTGGAACCATTGCATTTAAGATAATAAAACACTAGAGTGTACAAAAGACACTAATACACCGTAAAAACGTGTTTAAAAGGCTTTAAAAGGCTTAAAAGGGTGAACAGAGCAGAGACGTCAAAACGCGTGCTCAATCAATAAAAAACTTCTTTGTAGAGCGTCTTTCATACACAGGGCAATACACACACAACGCTTCACAGTCCACATCACACAAGCACAAATCACTACTAAGACAATAAGTGTGTTGTCTTAGTAGTGATTCTCCTAGGAACATTGTGGCAAGGCAAGGACCTTTGTGTTTGCATACACTGCTGTATACATGTGTGTGAATGGGGGATAGGTTTCTTGAAGTAAAGGTGAACATTTACCATTTATACGTGCTCACATTATTATATCTGTATCTGAATGCACTGTGATCATTTATGTTTTTGATCTTAATGTTCTAATGTTTTGATTTACCCGTGATTTTTAATTGTGTATTAAATTGTGATTTGTGTTTGTTTTATGTGATAATTTGTGCTTGTGTGATGTGGACTGTGAAGCGTTGTGTGTGTATTGCCCTGTGTATGAAAGACGCTCTACAAAGAAGTTTTTTATTGATTGAATGATTGAAAGTATATTAAAACTTGACTAATTCCCATATGATTCAAGATAATGCCAACTTTCACATGACAAGAATATACAAAATCAAAAAACATGTCAAAACAGTTTGGTTCTATCACAAGTTCCACACAAATATATTGTTTGGCCTCTGACAATACTACATCCATATCTTCCATTGAGTTACACTGAAACCAATTCTATACCATTTTCTCTCATGAACAGCTTCTCTGTCAGCGAGCCTAGCCCTATGGATGCCAGTGGTGGGAGTTTATGCCAGAGGCTGTACTCATGCTCTGTGTCACCTCAGCGGCCACCACCCCCACCCAACATGTCAACTCCGTCCACTACCCACAAGCTGCTGCCACCACCAAACATATGGGTGCCCCAAACTTCTCTGCCATGCACCCATGAATATTCCATTTCCTATGTCCGTGGACGCCAGCGCAACCAAGCAGAAGTATAAAATGATTGTATTGAATTTTTTTTCTCGTGTTTCAACTGTCAACGAGAAAAAAAAAACGGCTTACTTTGTGCCACACTAATTGGCCGTCCTGAATGCAGATCTCTCAGCGCAAAGCAGAATCGAAACGACAAAATGGCGGGGTAATCAAATATATTCAATGATGAAAAATTAAAAAAAAGTTGGAGTTTCCGTAATGGGGATAAGGGGGAAGCTATAACTGAGCACGCCAAACAAAGAAGTCCAGTGTTGAAGGCCGGCTTAACTCTCAACCCGTTATACTGTACCAAATATGTAACCATATCTGTTTTAAAAGGACGATTCATATTACTGTGAACGCATGAGAAAGCGTGTTCCCATCCCTTTTGACGGAAATCCGAATCCGTAATAACCCTCGCAACAAACGCACATTCAATTGCGGGTCCTGTCCGTTTGGTGGGAATCGTTTTAAAGATGAGGGGCATTTTTGGTAATGATATAAAACATCTTTGGGGACGGGACAATGGCGTGTATTGTGGTCTCGGAGACTGGCGATGGCTCCAAAGGTCAACAGTGGATATGGCCCGAGCAGACAAGGGCGGCACTGAATGGAAATTAGGTTATATGTGATCAACTAAGTTATTAATCAGATTAAAATGGATTCCCTCTGCATGCCGGCTGTTTAACCAGGCAGGCGTACGCAGAGGGAGAGGACAAAGGCATACAGGGAAAAATGGTGGACGAGTGAAACATTGCAAAGCTATTGTTTATATCTTTTAAGAAATGTGTATGATGAGGATTTTAGGAAGAATGGTCCAAATTATGCTTCAAGGTCTGAGGTAAGGCCTGCTAATAGAACTTAATTCCCAGGAATATTCTGTGGATGCAAAGTATGTATATGTTTGGTAGTAGTATGTAGTATATAATAGTAGTAGTAGTGTATGTTTCTCGCAATTATTGAGTTATATATATTTTTTCAAAAGCAGATTGTTTTATTTTTTTTCACACTTATTAAAACTGGTTTGTCTCCTCACACCGAGCGAGAAATATAGAAAAAAAAAAACTGTCTAACAAGTCCAACAAAAACATAGCAAAGCCAATCCTAACACTTTTATTTTACAGTAAATACCATATTCCATTAGCTTCTATCACTTTACCCATGTTTCCTCTCCAGTTCTGGAATGGTCCTTCTCCAAACCCATAATAAAGCGATATAGCTGCATTAACAGTGGGATTTCTAATGAAAAAATGCCGTTCATATGCATTATTGAGCCTCTAGAGCTAGTCTCTAAGTGCTAACGTCATAATGTAATCTTATTTGTCTCAACAGTTTTGCTATTCTTATCCCCCGCGGTTTATGTGTTTTGTTCCTTTCTACCATTGTTTTCACACCTTGTTTATTTGACTTTTATTCATTTGCCGTATTTTGATGTCTGAATCAAACATGTTTTTAGCTATCGGTCGGGATCTCCCCTTTCGCGCCGGGAGAATGCTACAACTTATTTGTCGTTAATTGCCTCCACGCTTTTCAAACACCGCACCAGCAACTCCCTCGAACCGAAGTGTCTCTCCCCACTACCTGTGTGTGTGTGTGTTTTTGTGTTTGGTTTTTATTAGTAGCTCGGCGTGCCTCCATTGATGTGGAATAACAGAGGAAATAAAAGTTGACATAGTTTTCTTGTTTTATTTTTTGTTTACACCCTCCACCACCCAATCTTCCTCAACCCCCCACTCCTGCGCCGCTTGGATTTTTTATTATTTTTTTTTACATATCCACAAGTTTTCCTTGAAGTCATGGCGGTATTGTCTCATTACCTGCCGACTAGCTGCGTAAATGTACTTATTATGCCGGTGCGTCTTCGCTCGCTCGCAGACTTCCCTGAGAGAATTCCAGTCTTCTTTTTTTTTTATTATACCTACGACTCCTCTGAGAACCAACCCACCATCATCACCACCCTCCCCCCCCCCCCCCCCCCCCTTTTTTTTTTTTTTACATCTCCGGGGCGCCTGGGGATTGAAAAAACGGGGGAAACGCTTGAATTTCTTACGAGATGCAACTTCAAACCGGTACAAAGTCTACGGGAGTCGCACGAGAATGGAAACAAACAGCGCGGCTAACGAGGCGGGGAGCCGAGATCATGTCAAATATATCGGCTTCGAAAGGCCAATTTATAACCCACTGTTTCATGTTTTGGAGAGACTAGCGCTGAGAACGCCGCCGCGGCTTTACACGGGCTTGCATATATACATAAAAGCACTCCATTTGGTTGTACGGGGAATGATCCAAAGCAGAAGGCAACCTCACTCTCTGTGCTATATACCTCATGTTTCCCGTCTTCTGGAATAATGAATAGAATAATTGTCATGCAACTTTTGCTATCATCCAAGCGTTCGTCTCGGCTTTCTTGGTAAGGGCAACTCGATACCGGCCCTTATTCACTTCTACTGTATTTCCAGGAAGCGTCATAAAGGCCAATGTGATCAGAGGTATTAACGGAGACAGTTGAAGGAGAGGGGAATCACGCGGGAAGGTTTTTTTTCCCTCTTTCCATTTTTTTCAAACATGGCTTTCAGCAGGTGCTATCGGGGGAATTAACAAGTAGAGAAATATTTTTAGAGTCACCGACAGAGAAGATGAGAGCAAGAGACGGCAACAGGTTTCTTCTTTAAAGGCTTTGACAGCAGCTATTACACTTAATTGCCCTTTGAAAACGACACTATTTGCACTTTTGGGTGACAAGGCGATAATTCACCTCGGCACAAGTTAAACTGGTAATATTGTAACGCATGCGAAATAGCACCTTTCGCGTTGCCACCCGTCAAGTTGTCAGGTCGGCGAGGCAGCGGCAAGGCGTGCGCGGGGCGGATGTTCAGACAGTGATGTGTAATAGTATATGTTCTTTAAAGAGATGATAAAAGGCCCGCGGTGGTTGTTCACTTCTGCAGCTCCAACCATGGCGTGTGTAAGTGTAGGTTCAAAAGGCAGCTGTCATCTGCACAACTGGTTTGATTTGGGGCCAAAAAAGAGAGGTAAAAAAGGAGAATTGTGCAGAATATGGAGTAGCTGTATTGAATGGATTCAAGTGGTTAAAATAATTCATTATAATTCCCTGCGTCATTTTCAATATGTTAATAATTAATAGGAGGGAACAGCCCCATCCCCATTCAGGGTAGTTCCTGTGTAGTTTTGTGTTGAGTTTTTGGAGGGTGGAGGAGCTCAAACGTTTTGATTCAGCTCACTCCTTTTGAACATAATTAATACCGTTCAAATAAACAAAAAAGCAGTGATTCGCAAATGACAATGTGAGACAAAGTTTTGCTTTAAAAGGCATAACAATAGAATGGTAAACTTTCAAGTAACACAAAGACAATTTTAAAAATAACTAGGGTTGTCAAAAGTATGGATTGATACTAAAACTAGATTTGAGAAAGTATAGATACTAAATAAAATTTCATAAACAGGACCAAAAAGTGACATTTCTTTGACACATTTTAAATTATAGCAGAAGAACTTCATGGCCCCATATGTAGTAGTAAAGTAGTGAGTAAAAGAGTCCAATTTTTTGTCCAAAAAACTTAATTATGAAGAAATGCAACAGTATCAAAAAAGCTATGGATCTCTAAAAATGTAGGATGAATATAAGTAAGTAAGAAATCTTATTTGAATTGCTCCATTTTTGTCAACAATCAATTCACTTTTATTCGTAGAGCGCCTTTCCCGCACAAAGCAACACCAAGCGCCATACACATACATTATCTAACATTAGACAGAGACATTTTTTTTTTCAAATACAAGCTCCAGTTAGACCAACATCACACATTGTTAGAAATAGCAGCACAGTCAGTGACAAACTCATCTTATGCGGGTCTTAAAACCTGATACGGGGCTTAAACACTGCCATTACATCTCTTATAACTCATCACAGTTCACTCTTCGCTCCCCGACAGACAGACAGACGGCGTAATCACTGGAGGAGCCTGGCCTGCAGCTACAGTAAGAGAAGAAAGAGCCATAGATAAAGGCAACAACTGTGGGAAAGAGGAGTCCAACATGAGCGGAAGTCTCGGGGAGGCCCTTTCTGTCTAACGACCTGCTTCCATGTCAGATAGTGGTCAAACTCTGGACCCAACTTTAATCGGTTTAAGCTGTTTACAAGAACCATCAATTAGACTCATGATGAAAAAATCATTTAAGCGATCTGTCTGCTGCCAGAGACACAGCACAGAGCGGGGCATTCTCGGACACTCGATTATTAGAAGTCGATGAAGGTCTGCTTTTGGGGTGAGAATGTTGATAAAAATATGAGAAAGGAGGTTGAATCAAGCTGGGTGTAATGCTGGTTTAGATTTCAATCTGGGCTATGCAGCTGTACGTAAGTTGTTATATATTTTTATAAATATGGCAACTAGCGAAAGAACTGGATTATAATATAGGGTTTTTATGACATAGTTTCACATTTGTGTGGTGTGAAAGTTATAGTAGGTACCCCAGCTTAGGTCATATAAGAAATAATAAGACTTATAATACATCTATACTTTATATGGTAAGTCCTGAATACTAATGGATGAAAGCAGTTCAGAAGCTTAACTTTTGTTCCCTCTTTGTTTGACGGTCATTGCATTAGGTTTCCATGCCTCTTTGGTGAAAAATCTAATATTGTGAGTTGGATTACCATCTCATCCTCTAAGTTCATAAAGTAGGCATGTCACCAACCTTCCTCCATGTGGGTATCATCCAATTGCATCCTCCAACGCTATTGTTTCAACTCATTTGTTTTAAGAATGATTGTGTCACCTCTAAAACAGCTCTCGCCCAATCCAGTGGCTGTACTGATTTGCTAAACCTACATACAGTGGGTAATATACAAGTATGATATCCAGGTATTGGCATGAGTATTGGTCATCTGCCCCTTATGGACCAATCACAATGTGTTTTCTGTTTTATTTCTTGTGTTTGAACAGTTTGATTCTCTGATCTGTGTTGGCGAATTCAACAGTTTTGTAAAGTCCTTAGCAATAACTACTGTTGTGTTTTCGGGCGATTCAAGAATACATTGAATTGCACTTTATTGATCCCCGTAGGGCAATTTAATGTATTGAAATATTAAGATGGTACAGCAAGAGATAAATGATTAAGACAAATATATTTCATCAATGGAGATTTGAAACTAAATGTTTGACCATAATAGATCTGCCTTGGAAAACCACCCTGTCTGATATTGTTAAACCAGGGGTAACAGGCCTATTTCTGGCTTACGCGTGTTGTAAACATAAGCACCTCCTGCCTCTGTAAGATCCTCGGGTGTCACCTTTGTGCTCCGTCTTTCTACTTTAAGTGCACGGAATAATTACCGGCGCGCAGGTAAGCTATCCGTCTCGCTCATTAGTAACCGCAGGGCTGTCTGGGAGCAATAAGGAGGATGCAGCCCTTTCCACTTGTCAAAGCAGTTTGCATGTTTAGATGTGTGTGTGTGCGCCTCTATGTTTGCAGGAGACAAACAGCAACCAAATTCATGGTAATTAACCACCTGATGAGGACACTATTATTGGCAATTACCGGGTTTTGCATTATCACAAGTTTTAAATGCGCGCTTGTATGTGCCGCCACGGTGGATACATGCCTGCAGGTGCGTGCTCTTAAATGCGGACAGGATAATGCGATGTTCTCCCCGGGTGCGCTGGTTTTTAATGGTCAGTGTCTCAGTTAAGGTTTACGTGCGCTGTAATAACTGGCCAGGGATCTGTGGAACAAAGGAAGTAAATGGAGGAGAGAGGAAAGCGAGGCAGTTTGGGTTGTGGTGTGTGAAGGCTTTGCTGTAACAAATACAGTAGTGTTAAAAGCTAATTTTGTTGTGTGCCCTTGAAAAAAAACTAATGAATGACCAGCAATGGGAGAAGTTATCTATTTTTGTGTTGAGTTTAGGGATTGCAGTGTATCAAAGTGAAAAACAGTGAAAAACACTTACAGGTATTCATCCAACATTTTGGCTTGAGATAACAGTTACAAGTAAGTAAGTCATCTTAAATATATAGCCCCTTTCACAGACCACAGAGTCACAAAGCACTTTACAATTGTTGTGGGCATTTGGAGTATTTGCTGTGTTTTTTTATATATATATACAAAGTTGAGCCGACGCGTTTTGACAAAAGCCTTTGTCAGGGCAGTGATCTATCTATTTAACGTATAGATACATACAGTAATTAACATACTAAAGTAAAAAAAAAGGTAAAGGTACAACATACAAACAATGAAACATCTGGTCAATTATTGGAGTGGGCTGTTTCCACCGATAGAAATACTTTCCACCCATGGAAAAGTCCTTCATACAGACCATCAATAACAATTTAGAAAGAGAGAGAATAAAGTATTATCCAACGGCAAACATTTTTCAGACATTTTTTCCACAATATTGGCCAAATTGATTTCACTGGAAGGGAAGCTGAAGAACATGCAAACTCCACACACACAAAGTCACTACCGAGGCCAGTCCAATGAAATTAACCCAAAATGCTAGATACAGATTGCTCCATTTCCTCGCAATTACACTGATGTTTAACTATCAAAAAAGTCCATGTTGGCATTCCTTGTTCTCTGGCTACCACTACATGCGGCGAGGCATAGGCAGACTCTTCGAAAATTACAAACTGCGCTATGCAAATAAGAAGAAGTCGAGAGAAAAAAGATCTGGCTGTGTTTTAAAGTGCAGCTTAACATGTTGTCTAATCAGTGTTAAGAGTTGTTTTTTTTTCGTTCTCTTTCTGTGATCCGCCAATTTGAGCTCTTGCGAGTGTCAAAGTAATATCTGCGTTTGCGCTCGCTCGTTTGTTTGTGTACATGCGTGTGCGAATGTTCAATTGTTAAGCCTACCTTTCTTCCACTTAAAACAGCGAAAGTGGAAATAACGCCAACTGTGATCTGCTACATCTGCGCTTCACAGCCAGCCCACCAATCCCGCCATATGTCTTTAATTACCACCAGTGCTGTACAGAACCTGCTTCACACACACACACACACATGCACACACACATATACGTACATCCACTATATTACAACAGCCCGGGCCCTCCCTCTCCCCTCTCGGAACATACACGCCTTTGCAAAGACCGGGAGATTTCCGAGCATGATGTTCTGATTTGACCTCCGCTCTCCTGGTTCAGATCCCTCACGGCGAACGCAGGCAGCGATCGGCCCTTTTTCTAACGGGGGTAATTGGCCACTGGTGACGCGACTTGTGCGGCAATTAAGATGAAAAAGCCAGAGTTTAACCCAAGCTCACCCTGCACACTAGGGGGGGCCGGAGGGGTGCAGGACCTAAACGCAGGGGGCGATAGTAAAAAAAGATATATATGCTTGGTCTGCTATGCGTTATGGCAGTGGTTCCTAACCTTTTTTTTAACCCTGTAATCCTCTCATTAGCATTGACACGGCTCGGGTACCCTCCTGATGTCAAGGAAGGAAAAAATATTATATATACCCCTTGGCTGATTTGGTTGCAGGTCACAACTTATTTTTAGACCTTACTGTAATACCAAGGTTTTGCCTCTGGTCATTCTTATTCTATTTTATTATGTAGGAATGTCTACCAGATTTTTGCTTTTCTTTACCTTGACTTAACAAAATGAACACATTCTTAGACTAAACCAAAAATGGACCAAAAGCAATAAAAGCTTGTTTTACAGACTGATAGACCATGCATTATTTGTAAATGTGCCCTGGGTTCAATTTTCAAGATATAAAAAATGTTATGTTTTTTTTTTTCCCCTCGGAAATGTAGCTTTAAACATGGCATGTATAACAAGATAGCTATCCTGATGAGTTTTGCTATTCCATTTCCAAATCAGGGGAAAGAGCAGGGAATACTGAAATACCCAAATACAACACGACACCTGCTACTTGAAAAAAAAACAAATAAATAAATGGATGTTCCAAAAACAAGTATTTTGATTTTGATTAAGTACATTAGCTCTTCCAGGCTGAGAATAGTCCCAGTGAGGTCATGTATATCCACCAAAGGCAGTTACCTCATTGGACAAACAGGAGGAATTGAATTTTATGTTATGTTTGGATCCCACTTAACAGCTCAATTTCTGCCATAAAAATTCAGAACAAGACAGGCTGGCACCACTGCTGCTACTTTTGGTCTACCTGATGCTTATCTAGTGACACTTTGGCACCATTGCTTGCTGTTTACAAAAATAGACAGCGTTTTGGTTGCTTCTCTGCGATTTTTTGGGTTTTTTTTTGCAGGCTGCAGACAATAGGAGTTGGAGGACATGGAGGGTGCTTGTGTGATAACTATAAGTAATGGGTGTAATTGGTGATAGGATATACAGCATTTCTCAGTTTTTCCACTCCCAGTTAGCGTGGGGTACTTCTCAGACCGTGAGTGAGGCTTGGTTCGCGAGCCGTGCCACTTTCTGCTTTGAAAAGTGCTCCTCCAAAGTCCTACACTTATATAAACGCGCCCTCTTCCACCTGTCAATCAGCGCCTCCCGGAACCGTTGGTGTATTTTAAAGCACACATGACGGTTTTGGTTGTAACTTTTCTGGAATGGCACCTTTTTTAAATGCAAATAATAGGTGTTCAATGATAAAATCGCAGTTTGGGAAGGCAATTTTTAACACATTTTGTAAGTTAGAGGAAGTAGAGCCTTGTTGTAAAACTGATGAGATCACAAGAGGGAGATGCACAGTTCGTTATGAAGTCTGGCATAATTGACAATAAACACATTCTTTAGACACATACATTACCCCAGAAATAAATATAGTATAATATTCATATTATGATTCAATTCAATTTCAATTCCATTCATTCCTGTATAGCCCTAAATAATGGAGGACTTTACAAAATCATTGAATTCGCCAATACAGATCAGAGAATCAAACAGTTTAACAAGAATTGCAATGATAAAAAACACATAGAGCCATTGGTCCATAAGGGGCAAATGATCAATGTCCATACATGTTTTTGAATATGAACTTTATCAAAAGTTTGTATTATGCTAATACATTATTATATATTGATTTATGTATAATCATAATTTAGTCGGTTAAACTATATTACCTCTGTAAGAAGAGTTCTGGCCCAGTACACAACAACCCTCATCAATCCCAACCAGGACACAATAGACATTCAGCAGTGCAGTAAAGTGGCAGTGAAGTGACCTTAAGGTGGCGGTTGTGTAGGGTCAGTGACGAGCGAGACATTTGGAGAAAGCAAAATGCCGAAAGACACAACAACAGCCTTCACTTTCCAGTCAACGATTCAAACTGAACCCGCAACCTTCAGGATATAAAACCACGACCTCTCTCCCACCTGAGCCATTTGCATTCATTTGCATTTTTATGTCAAAATAGCTCATTATTGAGACAACATTCCCCTCTCGCCAACACGTCTGACCGTGATGACAGTAAACCTTGGGGCGGCGAGTCCAACGTTGAGGTAATTGGAGCAAGAGGACGCGCAAGGTGCAGTTCCAGAGCGGTCGTGGCATGTACTCCGCTGTTTGAATAATGTAATACTTCATGTTTGATAATGCGCGGCTATAGATAGGTCTGAGGCTGCAGCCAAGTATCGATCGGGTTAAGCACATCTGCGCCAGTGCAAATAGTGCGGCTTCATATCAATCTTTTCGTATGCGGCGGCTCGGATGGCAGATACAGGTCTGATTACGCGCACCTCCAGGCTACCGTAGCTGCTAATGACATTATTGATACGTCCGACCACACTGCCAATTTGGAAAGGTGTGGCTGTGGATGAGGTATGTGTTGAATGTAGCGTGTGCGGTTTTCCTAGTTGCAGTATCCGTATTTTATTACCGTACACAACGTTGTAACTGAAACCAGGAGGTAGTGTCGCTCGTCGTTCCGGGTTTTGAGCATCGGTTCCCATTTGTGACGGTTTGACTCAAATTTAGACGAACTTACTGTATAGAATATCTGTCAAACAAAGCTGTTCTTTGAGGGATTATAACACATATCTGTGCACTTAAGAGGCCTGATCTGACTATCCCCAATTCAAATCTGCAATTTTTCAACTGTGTCACATTCATCATTTTGAAATTAAAAATATGAAAAATTCTGTTTTTGTGCCACTTTTTTGATCCATGGGCGTCACAGATTATAACTAAACAGAAGACAACAGCAATCTAGGGATAGCTTCTTTAATGCACTTACATTTGTTTAAAAGAAATATCATATATATGTGTGGGAATCTTTTGGAGTGCTTAGACATACTGGATATTGTCTGTCAATGTCTATAGTGACAATTATTTTGATTTCAATGGGACAATGTGTGGTAATGAACAGCTGTGAATACGGTGGACATAACCCAAGGCTATTTTTCATCCCTCGTCCCATTGTGCATGTTTCAGCGCTAAGGGAAACCAGAACACCCAGAGGGAAGCCATACATGCACACGGGGAGAACATGCAAACTCCACTCAGAAAGAGCATCTTGGTGTTGATTCAGTTTGATTTTTTTGAATTGAAGAAAACTCAATTCTGAAAAGCAGCCATGGATTTTAAATCAGAACCAGGCCTTTATACAGTAGCTAAAAATCAAATAGGTATGTTAATGTATAAGTGAATATCAGTTACAAGTCATAGTGCAGGTGCATCGGCGTGTATTGTCCCCCTTTAGGCATACTAATGAAGAGGCGGCCACTACAGACAGGCGGCGCGTGCCCTCCCACAGCATGTGCACATTCACCGGAGAATTTCGATATTAATGATTTATGCCATATTTGCATACAAACCTAATGCAAACCCTCTCCAGATAATCACATTTTGCCAGGTCTGAATTGAGTTTTATAGATGTCTGCGCGGCCCCCACCGAATAACAGAAAAAATGTGTGGCTTTGGCTCTTCACATAACGGCTGACCCCCAACATAAGGGGTTCACAAGTGGACGCGTAAAGGGGAGCGCTAATAGTGCGTTTTATAAAGCAGAACGGGAATGAGTTATTTTCCCGACTCAGATGTAACATGGATAAAACATGCGATTTGAAGGAGTCTATCACAATGACTATTTACACTTAATGCATAAATTGTGCATAATAGTATTGCTTAGTGGTGAACAACACAATAATTACTTTTATTTAATTGTTTTTCAATGTTTATATACACTTTTCATACAAACCATTACAAAGAGATATTCATCGTATCAATATGAACATACAAGATATTACTATTGAAAATACAGTATTTGAAACTGCTTGGTTTTCACTAAACCCAGTGGTTAAATCTTATTGATATTGAGATCTGAAATGCTGTTCTTATTGTCCAGCCCTAGTCAAAACACTGACCATTTTTAAAACTACTCTATACATTTTTTGTCATGGGATCTGCAATCTTTTTGTTTCCATTAACTTGTTTTGCTTTGTTATTATATTCAAGGCCATATTTAATACCAAGTGATTTTACAACTCAAAAACATTAATTCTTACAGTCACCTACCCATAGATACAAACTGTAATATGGCCAAATGAAACTTGGTTGTCTAAATTGTGGATTGCTTTCTTTAGCACCATGCTGTGAAATATTTCTGTAAAAAATATGACTTTTACGATTAACAAAGGCATTTGGTAGAGCCTCCACCAAGGAGTTAAGTAATGCACCTTCAATGTTGCTGTACTTTGGTCCTCATACCAGTCACTGTCATACGATATTACAGTAAGAAAAAAAACGGCTATTGTAAAAATAGGTATATGCAATTACAGTGAATTGCTTGCGCAGGTCAGATAGGACAAAGTCACACTCATGCTCTCCATTTTCGCGCTTTAATCCCTCCACACTATCATTTATAGAGCACAGGGCTATCTTCAATGGCATCCCCCAGATTGGCATGATGAATATCGAGTGCCAGGATGTAGGAAACATAATAACTTGTTGCGTTTTCTAATTACAATGAAGCCTGCCTCTGCCTGGGACAAAATAACAACATGTAAGAAAGGCTTTTGTTCTACAGAGAATGCCTTATCTAAAAAGGTCAGCATTCCGAGTTGCGAGGGAACTGCCCACGTTACATTGCAATCCTTTACACAGGCTTACATACAGACAAGAAGTAGGACATGCTAGCACAAAGCCATGCCTCCTATTTTTTGAAAAAAATAATTCTTTATCTTATGATATTGTTACTAAATGGATAAAATGCAGATTGCATGGAGATTGGTGCCATGACAACGACTAATGTTTTGTCAAATGTAAAGGTCAAACCAACACGTGTAGCCGAGACGGTTCATTATCAAAGCGGGTTACTGTTATTAATAACTCAATACATCCTCCATTGTATATAATTTAATGTATATATGTGAACAACTGCAAAATGAGCTTGGGGAATATATGTTCCCTTTAAATATAGTCTTTACTGCTGTGAGGAATGTTGGGCTGCAAAGAAAAGTCATATATTTTAAGTACATATAATGGTAATAGTTAACTTTGGTGGAATTACCATTTAAAGTCTACAATGTAATTTACAACTCAAGATTTCTGTCATTGGAAAGACTGTCATGTTGGCAGCTATACATTTATAAGTTTAATAGCCTTATCTTTCTCCCGCAGTTTCTCTTTTTGCAGCATTTTGAACCCAACTAGGACTCTGTATCTTTTTATTTTCGTGCTATATAGACACTTTGCCAAGCAGCTCCTAAACTGTAAAAAGACCATTGTAAAACATTGGAAACAGAAGAAAAAAAATAGGACTTCTTTCCCCGAGTCTCAAGGAGCGGCTGTAACCTTAGCGGCATCATGAAAGCTGACAGTTCATTTTTCACAGGGTCATAGATCGACGAGTCTTATAAAGTAATGGGCTTTTGGGAGCGGGCTTTATGAGAGCTAAGATAGTTAAGAGACATGTGGAGGAGATGGCAAGAGGAGCCGAGGTCCTGCTCCCGCTCACCCGAGGTTATTCCCCCTTGCACTGCGCGGGTGGGGAGGCGCTGCACTCCCAGTAATATAAACGTGTAATAAAGATTAATCTGTTGCTAGTCGCCAGCCTGATAGCTTCTAAACTTGCTTGAAATAAGGGCGAAATCACTTCAGAGCCAATCTTAGGAACCTTTAGTGAGTGTCCGTGGTGCAGAAGTAGTGGGTGGCATGGTAAAAAATGTATATGCGTTTGTGTGGTTAGAAAATTGAATTTGTGCTGTGTGAATATATCTGTGTGTCTGTTTTGCTGCTATTATTGTGCCAGTAGAGGTTAGTTAAACACACGCTTACCGGATGCATCTGGCCTCTTCATTCCCCCAGTCGACGTCCCTCCTGCGCTGGCTCCCAGGCCGTTGAACACTGGGATGTTGTCGTTGCCATACGCTCGCAGGACAGACAGCATGTTCAACTGTTGATCGAGGTGTCCAGAAGGAGGAGCGCCACCTGGAGACATGAGGCCCGACTGCCACTGCTTGTCCAATGGAAGGCCATGGTTCATGGAGAGTGGGTTCATGCCACCCAAAGTGCTGCCACTTCTTGGGTCATTGTTGTGGTTCTGGAAATGGTCCGATCCGGGGCTTCTCTCCTCGTCCTCCTCCATTTGACCATTCTCATTCCTGTCACCATCCTCTTCAGTCATGCCTCGGCCATCTTCCAGTTCATCATCGGAGGGGTTTGCCAGCCGTCTCTTGGGGGTTTTAGCACCCTCCTCATCTGACCGAGCATCTTCGGCCACTCCAGACGAGCCCTGGTCACCCATGTCTTCATCTCCAGCTGGGAAGCCTTGATTGGGAAGGTCAACTTCCTCAGTTGAAGGACCATAACCCTGCAAGCCCTGGTTGCCCTTTGGGGATCCATCATACAAGCCACCAAAGCGCCTGTAGAAATCACTCTGAAATGGGTTATACGGCTGGTCCATGTGGTTGTTCCAACCTCCGGGTCCTTTCTCTCCATCATCATTGTCAAACATGTTTTTGCCGGTCAGAGTGGGCGAAGCCTCTCTGCCTGATTCGGGTCTCTGTGGGTGGCCTTTCCCCAGGTGGTTGGCTTGAAGGTGCAAGGCCATGAGCTCCAGAGAGGGAGTGGAGAAGGAGCAGAAGAGGCAGCTATGCCAGGCCACATTGTCATGGATCGTGAGGGTGGCACCAGGGATGGAACCGGAGGCAGACTCAGGCCGGACTGATACAGACAGATCCAAGGGCTCATACTGGGATCCAGGTTTTCCAGGCTGTGAGTTTGGCTTGCCGTCAGCTTTCTCCTCCCTGTCTTGCTCAATGGAGGCCCTTTTGGCTTTGGGCTCGCCGTTGTCATGGTAGCGCTGGGTTGGAAGCTGGATGGAGCTGTCCTTGTGGTCTTTTTTCATGGAATTGAGGACATAGTTGTCCATAAAGGCCTGCAGGGAACCCTGAAAATGGACTCCATTACCAATCATGCTTTGGTAGGCCCGACTAAGGTCAGAGAAGCTTGCTGGATTCTCCGATGAGATCAGAGGTGATGGCCCATCGTTCGGCTTCATGTTTTCTGCGGAGGGGTCAAAATGACGGTCAATGCGGTCTCGGTCGTGCGATGACACCATGTTGCCAGAACCCCATTGGTGTGGCATCAGAGGTCCTCCCCTGAAGTCGAGGCTGGGAGGCATGCCTTTGAAGACATTTCTCAGGACATCTGGACGAGCAAATATGCCTCCACTGTTCTTGCTGTGGTCGTCTTTGTGGTCATTAGAAGAGTTGTGGCCGGCAGACTGGCCTGAGCTGGCAGACCCGTTCTGGCGCTCGCGGTGGTGGCGCTCCAGGTGGTACTTCAGACTGGCAGACTGGGTGCCGGCATAGTCACAATGAGGGCACCGGTAGGGTTTCTCTCCTGAGAGGGCAAAAAAGAGAAACAGAAAGGGAAAAGAGTGAATCATTAACCTGATTATTAGATTGACTGGATATCAAAAGCTATTTATTGGAGCAGGGAATGTGGACCCTAGGGTCATGTAACCTCCCAGAACATGAAAATGAGGTCAAATGAGAAGAGCCCGCAACAAAGATTTGTATTTCATTAACTAGTTTTAAAAGTCTGAATTGCATTTCCATTCAATCTCTGCCATTCATTGTGACCCTGGTTATAGGTCGAATATCATAAACCTCATCTGCCCTCATTTAGCTCCGACAGTCATACTCTGTGTTCTTTCATTTATGAACAAAACAAATAGGACCAGTTATATTTCAAACACTTTTTTTTTTAAATCAATTGGCTTTCATTAAGTTGTTTTCGTGTACAACTTTCCTTTCCAACCCATTGACTTTACTTTGTGAAGAGCTTAAATAGTTTTTGACATATGCAACATGATGAAATAAACTACAAGTGAAAGTAATAATGTGCAGTCCCCTGTCTCTCTTATCAGCTGTGCTCTATTTCATACGTTTGTGTGTGTACTGGGACTACGACTGTGGGGGGAGCAGAGTGGGATAGGCATCTGAATATGGGTCGATCCAGCTACATCAGCCCGCCAAGTGAGCCATCACTCACATCAACACCGTAAAAACATTTCACCATATGGCGCTTTCAGTCCACTACAAGAGATAATATTTTCATCTGACAACAAAACTGTCTCGATCTGATCTGGGTTTGCTCGGCTGAAGGCTGGAGAGAGGCCTTCTGTGTGAGTGCGTGTGTGTGTCTGTGTGTGCGTGTGTGCTTTTGTGTGTGTGGGTGTGCGCGTGCGTGTGTTTGACTCTTCCACAGGCTAAATGCATTGCTGTTGTGGCCTTGTCTGAGCCTTGACGATGAGGGTGCAGTTTCTTGGACGTTACTTATTTGCAGTTTGTCTCGAGGAACATAAATCAGCTCCACTGTGTAAGATTACCCCAACTACTGCCATCTAACAGAGCAACAAGGAAATATGGGCAACCATGCAAAAAGCAAGTCTGTATTAACAAAAAGTGTTGGGACATATGCGAAACACATGCTTGTAGTGGAAGAGCCTCACCATAAAGAACAATATGAATTACTTGCGTGCCCATGGATCAAAGTGATTTATTTTATGTTAAAACAGGGGTGAATCTATTGTGTAACATTTACATATATTTATTTATGATGAGCATCCATATTCATGAACCTACTTGACAATAGTATAACACCAGCACAGTTCTGCCAGAAGTGGATCTTCCATTGGAATGATACTTATGTTGAAATAGAACACATCCTGCTAGCAATTATAATAGGCTCGGAGTCTGAGCCAGATTTGGATTCATTAAACAATGAACAGAGAAGGGAAAATTCTAAGCCTTTTTTTTCCCCTTTAATATATACACATATAAAAAGTTCCCTGCCTGGAATTTCTGTTTGATTGTTAATGGCGGTTGTGTGAAAAGAAGAGATTAGTGGAAAGAGAAGAATAAAGCCTGTTTGTTATGCACACTGTTTATGTGTGGAAATGCGCAGTGCTATATATAAAGTATATGAGCATAAAGTGTTTAGATTATACACATGGAAAGCATTTTATAGGAGAAAAAAGGCATTGTTACGCAAGGCTGGTTTGAATGATTTAAGTCGGGCTGTGTAGTAAATCATGGATATAATTAGCAAATGGCATACTGCTCAAGTAATTTATCATTATTTAGAGGGCACCATTCCAGAAAAAGACTCTGCGATCTGCGGACCTACTGCAGAGTTCTCAAATAAAGGGCCACAAACACTAACTCGATACAATATTGATATAACTGAGAGAAGAATAGGGGGCTGTACAAAAGAGTGGGAAAGAACAGAGAAGAAAAAGGTTATAGCAGGCGAGCAGGGCAGACTGACAATAGATAGCGAGACAGTGATTTGATATTGCTTCTCTTACACTAGTGGCTAAGAAGTATAGAGTATATTTAAAATAAACCGCACAAGATGAGCTTTTAACCGAATAAGTACTTCTCCTGTGTGCTGCTGAACAGAGGCTGTGCGCTGATTTAATAAGGAAACGTCCCTGATGCAAATGATCATTCTCAATTCCTCTAACTGGACAAAATGATATTCTAGGAGCCAAATTAGACAGAAATTAGACTGATCACATTTACCCCCCTTCTCTGTTTTTTTTATTTTTTTATTCCTTATGCAAGATTGTTAATGTTAGAGGGGGGAAATAAAGATTAATGTATCATCTACATATCTGAAATGAGAATGAAAAGCAGAGAGGATTGCGCACCCGACACACCGGCTTTGATGTTTACGCAAAATAAATAGGAAAGCCCTGGGAGGGTGATCAGTGGATTGCAGTTTTCCATTAAAATTTAAGCGTTTAAATATATCGGGAGAGAGAGCGAGAGAGAGAGTGAGAGAGGCTTGACGACACCCCCTCTTACCCTGCGCTGCTTCTCTGTACGCGCACCATTTGGGCCCACGCGAACACATGTTGGTGCGTGCGTGTGTATGTGTGTGTATGTGTGTGTCTATGTGCGTGTGTCTTGGAGGGCCATTTGGACTGGCTAAGACATCTGCTCCATCATACGTCAGGGGCCTGGTGTGACATCTGGGGAATATACTGTATCCTGCCTTGCAACATTACACACAATTTACTGCTAAAGGTCATTATGTACCCGTTAATCCACTTTTAATTGATATCAGCGCAAACAGCACAACCTCCCAGCCACAAGACAGATCGCTGCCGCCACGAAACCAGGAAATTGCTATTTGGGTGTTAAAAATAGAAGGGTAAACTTTCGCATGTTGCTGTCCTGTTTGTTACTCGGGGCAAAAAAGGAGGTTGTTGTGTTGGCGTAGGTGATGTATGAAGGGGTGAGTTGTAAATAGCTTGAAACCAAAATATGCATTTCATTAGCAGGGATTTAGACTGGTAATTTACTACAGTTACATTATCTAAAAATGTGATTAACTTTGTGTTGGGGGGAAGGTATGTGTCCTTATCTTTTGTTTACTTATATAGTTTTTTGTTTTTTTTTAATTATTTTTTGTTGTAGTTTAAAATGGTTGAATTTCAATAAAATGTACGTGTTCTTGATATTCTATTCATATGCATTTCATAAGAGATGGGAATCAAAATTGGTCCCTCAACTATCACGTAAATCGTTCCTTGAGATAAAATAATATAACTTTTTTCTAGAGTAGATACTGTACATAATTATTTTCGGAGCAAAAACTTGAAATGCATCACTTTTATTAGACTCTGAATATGTTTAATGCTTTTCAGATTTTGTCTCAGTAGACCAGTTGCAAATTTGAAAAGATAATGCAATAAATGTATGGATTTTGCAAACATTATCTAATCTTACCTAACTATTATGGCTATGTGCTGTTGATTGAATTGAATCCCTGTCATTGCATTTTAACCAGATAGTAACATGCCATTAATAGCACAATAATAGAAAAAAATGGAGGCGTAAATATATATATATATATATATATATATACACTTTCTTCAATCGTCCTTTTCTGTCCTCCATATAGGTGAAGGATAGGAGAAAATGCATCATTGCAGCTTTGGTATAGCTTCAACATGAAAAACTAGCGGCCATAAACATCGCAGTGACACCTCGGCTCAAATAAATCATTTTTTCTCCAGATTGCTCCTCCGTCCATGGGCTGTTTTCACTGATGTTACGAGAGCTGGCTGTGCGAGAGCTGCAGCCATAGAAACAAGTCCAGATACAGTCCCATAACCTGTACAGAGGGGCAATTAAAACAGCTTAATAGATATGACATACTCCAAGATGAATTTCCTCCAGTCCGGAAAGAAAGAAAAGAAATATAATAATAACATGGGGATCTTGCAGAGGTGGGATAAGGGAGAGAGGCTGCATTACATCTGTTTTAAGTATATCCCATATTAGTGTTGCTAATGGAATTTGCTGATAAAGTATAGGCTATAAGGAGCTTAAGGAAAGGGTCAGCGGTGATAAGGTCGTCAATGTCAGTAAAGAAAAGAAGAGTATTAAAGAAGCGGTTGTGTGGTTTAATGGGATTCGGGGATGTATGTATGTGGAGGGATTAAACAATTATTTTACAGTATGCAAATGGGAAATTGGAAAACTGTACAATGTAAGGTCTTTTACAAAAGCCATGTCAATTGTTCATGATAGTGGGTTTGCTTTGGGTAAAATGATGTTGAAATGACACAATGCATTTTGATCTGAAGGACAATCTAGTCCATACATACAACTGAAGGATTGTGTCTTCTTCTTCTTTCATAATTAAAATTCTAAATGTGTGCTGTGTGATTATCTATGTATGATTTTAATGGTTTCTCGCGTGTTTTGTCTTTCTGGTTTCGTACAGTTTCAATGCATTTTGGGTTCAGTCGAATGTAATGGGAAGTGGTTTGTACCCAGATGCTCATTGTTGACAATAATGTGTAGTGTAATGTGTAGTCTGAGCAAGGCGGAAGTCAATGAAGACAAAAACCCAACAAAAATCATCATAAACATTAAAAGAATCTGCAATTCAATGTAGATAGTGTATTACAGATTATCTACAGATGTATACATTTCTTGAACTGTAAAGTATATTGCATTTTATACTTACTAACATGTTACTTATCAATCTAAAGCTGAAGATGGTGATTTTTTTTATTTTGTTTTCAAGTGCTGTGCTTAATATTCACTTTTTTGTGTGTTGTGTGCTCCTCATTCCTACTGTTCTGTAACTTGCGATGCAACACTGACATTTCCACAAAAAAAGGAACTCTTAATCTAAAAGAAAGCGCATTACACATACTTTTTTCAAGTCTATAGGAGCAAATAGTGTGTTTATTT
The DNA here is from genome assembly GCA_964034765.1 of Knipowitschia caucasica. NCBI lineage: Eukaryota > Metazoa > Chordata > Actinopteri > Gobiiformes > Gobiidae > Knipowitschia > Knipowitschia caucasica. The sequence continues at coordinate 8,495,710 of OZ035826.1, forward strand.
ACAGCTTCCCACACGATTTATGCGAGTAAGACAATGTGTGGAATATCTCCTACTTTTCTCTAATCTCTAATGAAACGCTGTCTACCTGCACTGCGCTGTATTCAGTGCATTTCCTCTCTTCCTTCCTCCCTTTCCAAAGCCTGCCGTTAAAATCTAATACATCACGGGCCTGGTGTCGCTAAGGATGCGCTGGATGAATGTTAGGGAGGATCACAGGTCTGGCTTGATTCATCCTGATTACAAGGTTAGGGTAAGGTTAAGTGACACAGGCCATCCCTCCCCTCTCCGCTTTGTCTCCGACTTCAGCAATTTAAAGGTGAACAGGCAGCCTTATTGCTTATGCCCGCCTGAAGTTATGTGCGCCTATTGTCAAGTGCGTGGACCTTTTTATTTTTTACACACAGCTGCTTACTGCTAAATAGTGCCTTGTCCAGAAGGGGACAATCTGGGCCCCTAATTGCTGTCACTGAAGCCTAGATTCATTATGTGACTTTCCCATTAAAATGTGAGCATTAATTTGTATAATGAAATATCACCCTCTGCAGTGTGTTCATTAGCCCACACTGTAGCGTCATGCACAATGTTAGCTACCTCCAAAACTGCGCTTAATTTTGCTAATGGATATTTTCCCACTCCCTCTTCAAGAGGAAATTAATACGGTAACGTTAGCTCTTTAACTTTTGGAGGAATTTAAATGCACTTCATTGCTTTCAAGCCGCCGTTAGCCGTACATTAATCTTAAGCAAGCACAACATGCAATGCCAGCAACAGTATAGCCCAGCCCCGGCCCGGTAGGCTACGCCATTGTGTCGATCACGTTGCATTAGTGAGACGGGAAGTGGGGGGGGGGGGATTGCCTGGCTGTCAACCGCTTTGGATTCCGCATTGTCGCCAAGGCGCGTACGCGAGATCTTTAGCCGCTGTAAAAGTCATTGCTTGGATGTAATCAGGATGTCACAGAGGAGCTCGCCATGATTAGGTTATAGGATGATTTAAAGGCCACATGTTGGAGATGCATCAAGCTGTTTTCCCCCATGTGAGGACGGCTACTAAAGCTGTGCTTAGATAGGCGGCTGTCCAGGGTGCGCGCCAGTCCAAAGAAAGCAGCTTACTCCAGACGCGCTATCTCCAGACGCAGAGATGCCGGTTAACCCTCGCGTTCTATTGTTTTGGTCTATTGTAATGCTCATGCCAATGTGGTTCTCTGTGTGTTTGGTCACTAAGATGTGTTTTCAAAGCTAAAACTTGGATTGAAATTGTACATGGAGTCATTAGAAAGATGTTCCGTGAGTGTTTGTCATAAGTGTAAGTAAGTAAGTAAGCTTTATTTATATACCGCCTTTCACAGACCAGAGTCACAAAGCGGTTTACAATTGTTATATATATATATATATTTTTTTTGTGAGTTTTGGGATGGGTTCAGTTCTGTGTTTTCTTAAGTCTGCTTCTTACTAATTCTTCTCAGGGCACTCTTCCAGGTTCTCTTTGAACTCAACTTTAAAAACATGCGCAGCAGGACGATCTTCTGAATATCTTCATGAGGCCTTACACAACACAAGTTATATTACATTATACATAGACATGCACAGACTTTATATCATTATGAGCAGTACTGGGGTGTGCTTCAAACATATATTGATTATTCATAATTTGTATCTGTAGAAAATACATATCTCATCTTTAATAATGACAATGATACAAATGAAATATAAATGCATCAATAGTTTTGTATTGTTGTATTCATATTATTATTTTTTCCAATGGGGCGCCACATTAGCTAAGTAGCCAACAGTCTTTTTTGACTGAATTGTATTGTTTAGAAATATATCGTATTGAATTGTGTGGACCCCAGGAGGACTAGCAACCACTTGAGGAGGCTATTGGGGAGCCAAATAAATAGATAAATAAATTGTATCAAATGGAAAGGCCCCTGTATCTAGACATACTTGGTGTTGTGTCAACGAGCTTCTACCCAGCCCTAGAGCGTCCGGCTTTGTTTGAGTTTTAGTCCGAACGCTTTACAAAACACATCCTCATTCCTTGTTATTAAGTCTCATAAGCTGAATCTTTAACAGACTCAGACAGCAGCCGAGAATCCTCCTTTTGAATCATAATGTATGAGGTGAAAGCAGTGTTACCAATGAGTCACAAATATTTGGAGAAGTACGGCAGAAGAGAGAGTGACACCTGCGATCACACTTCTAGCATGCGCACCAATTAGTCGAAACATGCTATTCCAACTAAAGAGAAACGTCAACAACAATGGCTTTACAGATGTGCTGTCTTATAATAGACCTAAAATATTAGAATAGAAGTGCCGGATCAATGGAAATGCTCACGGAACATCAAAAAACAAGCCGACACGATGTAACATTAACTACTGAATACAAAAAATGAAAAAAAACCACATGCCCCAGTGGTGAAATGCTTTGATAGACATAATAGTAACTGCAATACCCAATGTCCAAATCGAATTTCCAAGATTTCATTTAAGGCTGTTAAAGTATAGCACTATAGCCAGCCTTACAGTGGGATTAAGACATGAAATGCAGCTCGGTTCAGCGGAGAGCATGTGAAATATATATCGTGGATGAAATTCGATTGTCTGTGTGTGTTTTGCCAAATGGATTAATGCCAGGCAGAGCTGCAAACAGGAGCCTGGGCCCTCCGCTAAGATAAAATACAGTTCTCACGGGGATCTGCGCCGTCCCGCTCAATGCGCACATAACTTAGAACGCTCGCTCACCATTGAATGCGCCGCGGATTTGTACGCAAGGTCAATTCTTGAAATTCAGTCTTAAAAGTCTTAAAATGTGAATATTACACAGCAAAAAGTGATGGAAAATACGTTAAAAAATGGCTCATACACTGAAATAAATAAAATCTTTTATTGTTGTTTAGATTATTATTTTTATACTACAATCAAGTCATTTGTCAAGTCATATTTTCTTGTTCTATTGACAAAGATTTTTTTCTTTTTTTTAGCAGTATTTTACTTTTATTTTATTTGTTTATTTATTTTTTTCAAGGGATTTTCTTCCCGTGTATTTGGCACAACATGTATTTGACTCTCTTCTTGCAGTTTGAATGCTCTTCTTGTGTTTTGGGTACGGTTTTTATCATGGTTCAATTGTTTCTCCCATCAACGTAATGCACTAATCTCTAAAGTAATAGAAATTGGGTCTCAACTCATTATGATGTATTGGTCACTTATGTTGATTGGTTGGGATTTATGTGTTGTGGAAATTTTGTTTGTTTGTTTATAAGTATTGGTCCACCTTTTGTGCGGTTTTCCCATTTTCCTGTCTTTAGAATCCAAGGTGGTAGATCTTCCACTGACTAAAAAACATTTCGAATAACATTACTACTTCTCTCTTTTCTTCTCGAGTGACCCTTGTGACCCCATGTTGTTTAATTTGTCCATTACCATTGGATTTTAGAGCAGACCTACTGTAGCCTGGCTGCAGCCAAACTCTAGCCCTGCCTACATAAAATATCAGCGGGCAGTTGAAATTTCATGTAGGCGTGGCTAAAGTTTGGCTACAAAGCAAAATTTCTTTCTTTTGCTTAACTTGAGAATTTCAGCCTTGGACCTGTGTGTGTTTGTGTATCCATGGGCAGTAAATTCACGTTTCACAGCAAGAAGCTCCTGGGTTCGATTCCACCTCCAGAGCGTGTTGATTTTGCCTTTTCTCAGCACAGGTTTCCTTCAAGTGCTCCGGCTATACCCTAAAAAACATATGCTGTCTAGTGACCCCGCTTCCATCCCGGAGCATAATAAGGGAAAAAAGACACACAATAACTCTACAGGACTTTGTGATTCACAGTCTGTGTAAAGCACTGTATAAATAAAGATTACTTCCTTACTTACTTATGCCTGCTTGTTCTTTTACTGTATAGAATGAGCAATAGATATGATAGCTTCTTCACTCTGACAACAATGGGGAATTTCTCTTCCACTTGTCAGATATAAAAGTGCCGGCTCACCTCCTCTCCGTGGCCCCGCTCTGACCTGGATGTTCTATTTAATGCAGAGATCCTCATTATTTGAGGACACACCGGCTCTACACGTCTGTGTGTGTAATTCAGATGTGAGGTACAGTGAGTGCCTATTATTACAGAGGAGCAGAGGGGCCAGCGGCGCGGGTGGTCCTCGCTCTGCCTTTTAAGTGCACCAGGAAGAGACTTACACTGAATAAGGCAAAGCTAGCATTGATTTTTTTCAGCTGTGAGGGATTTCCATTTTGAATTGAATGATGTAGCTGCACAACGTCTAGGATTAATTGTAACATAAAAAAAGGTGTTTAGGCAGAATTGTTTAATGAGAAAAGGTTGATTTGGGAGATCGAATGGATGTTAGCGTTGCGTAGTTTTGCCACAAAAGCAATAATCGCGTAACATGTTTGCTGCTTTGATGAGTAAGGAGACTCGACCGCAATTCTTTGTTTTCTTTTTCATAAGTCTCACTCCCTTTTTGAGTTGTATAATGTGACTGTTTGTGTGTATCTGTATCTTGTATCTGTTGTTGTGTACATTGTGTTATTTACATTGATTCATGTTGAATGTAGAATAATGACTATGTTAGTTTTTAAAATGTACTTAAATGAATAAGAATTGCTGTTTTTGTCCAATTAATAAAATCAGGAAAAAGGTATTTATATATTTTCTTCTGTATGAAAGTCAAATTTAGCCTTTTTAGCTTGGCACTTGCAGTAAAAAGAGATATTAATGCTTTTGGATGCTAATATATGGGTATCTCAAAGGCAACCAAAAGCCGAATAAAAGTTGTAAAGTAGGATATTAAAGCTGGTGCATAAAGCCTGTTTTATGTGTTTGAGTTTCCATAAAGATGGCTTAATTTCAGTTAGTGTTTACTGGCTTCCTGTCGGCAAACATTTGGTAACAGCATCTTCTAATCACGCGATTACCATGCACAGGATTGTGGGAGAATTCATCAACTGATCAAATACATATAAATAAACTGTCATTAATCATTAACCAGCAAATGGAAATGGAGTTTTCATCTTGTCATCAGCAGATTGCATTTAGATTAGGGTTAACATTTCATCGGGTGGTAAAAGTAATTTTTCCATCAGAAGCAGTTTGGATTATATCAGTAAAAGTCAGATTCTGAGGATTTCACAAAGCCGGGTAAATGTTAAATGTAGAGTTCATTATTTTTCATGTGTAAAAGTAGGATTTCTATTTGTTTAAAGGTGCACCTGATCCCTGGCGACCCAAGATGTCGCACTTTCAAATCAATGGCTGTGTTCAATGGTGTACGGTCTCGCCAGGGAGGCTGAAATATTAGTAAAAGTTACGCATTTCGGCCATCTCTGCTCTCCTCTCCCGGTCTTGTGCAGTAGGCTTCATTTGTGGAGGATGACAAACGACACTAAAATCATCACTAAACCAAAAATGTAGGTTCTATGACAGCTGAGGATGAGCCGTTTTTAATAACATTGAGGTCTTGGTCCTGCAAAAAGACCATCCCTGCTTCTTCATCCATAGCAAGTTATTTTGAAGAGGGAAATTGTTAGGATGAATAAAAGACTATAAATAATTGTTGTTTTCTCCCCAAAAAAGAGCTCTCTGTGGGAAAAAGGTTGGGACCCCATCATTTCAAAGAGTGTTTTTCCCCCTTCGATTCATCTCCCTCTGCTCTCTCCAGGACAGTCTCCATAACTCACCGCACACTCCTTGCACATGGGAACCGGCTAAACGCTGGGCATCACCTTTTCTCTAACCAGTGTCCGGTCCGAAAGCCCCCTCTACTCCCACCCATTGTCCTTTTTTTTTGTCGTTTATTGTCCTCTGTGCGGTCTAATTGTGACTTTAACCTGGATAGTCAGTGGGGCGTTCGTAGCTCGCAGAGAATATCGGAACTTTGGCCGCCGTCCACTGTCCACATCATTACTCTTGACCGCCGCCTTCACCTCCGAGCCACAAACAAGGGACGAAGAATAAGTGCGCTGGGAGACTTTGTTGAATCAAAAAACACGGGGTACACCATCGCACGCATATCCCCCCCCAAACATCGCACAGGCGGGCTTTGTTTTGGCTTAAAAGTTATTGAGAGTTAGCCAGTGTGAAATTGCCCTCTGAGTGATGTCATCGGAGGACACTGAACCCTTGTTGTGTTAATTAGCGCTCAATGAAATGATGACTCGGGGAAAAAAACAGAAAGAGGCGGGCGTAACAATGGCCTTAAGCCTTGATGAGGAGGACAGTTAGGGACTGGCGAATTGGTTTATTTATTCATTTTTATGTGCAATTAAAGAGCGGGAGGGGGTGGAGGAGGCTAAAGTGTGGGATTTGGAGATGTAGGTGAGAAGGAGAGTGCGTGTGCTGATGGACTCGGATCACTGACTTCTTATGCTTATTTCCAGGACATTGCGATACCGCGAATGGGAAACTGTGACCATCTGTGCGCCACGTCCAAAGGGGGGATCGGAGGAAGCGGGATTCTCGCTGCTGAGTGAGAATTTGTGACTTTTGGGAAGGGTTTAATTGATCTTGCTTAGTTTGAGTCGTCTTGTAATACTATGTAAGGAGGGGTGATAGTTTTTGTGCGATTAAAGGTTTGAAAGTATTGAAAGCAGCACGTTTTCACAGCTCAAACATTCACTTTAAAGCTGAGGTATCTACACTTTTAGCACAACCAATTAGAACTACAGAATCTGTCTAACCAGTTTAAATGTTTGCTTGTTTTCCCATGCATGTATCTTTGCCATCTCTCACATCTTTAGATCAGCTTTTTCTGACAGAAAAGTCAAAAAGAAAGGACTAACCTCACTCTGCTCCCAGCCCAAGGTGTCAAATAGTGACTCAAAGGGTTCTACATTAGAAGTATGCAAAGGATAACATGTCAAGATTAAGATAGCTATTAAGATATTACAGCCTTTATTGTTAAAAAAGAAAAAACATAAGAGAGGTACCCCAACTTTAAAGCCAAGTCCTCAGGCAGTACAGAGCAGCCCAGCTATAGTGGTAGTAGTTCCGTGATTTCAGAAATACATTATAAATCCAATGATACATCAGTATGTGTGATTTTGTTTCATTATCAAAACATTGATTCATTGTTAAAACCCTTTAACAACGTCTTAAACCTCCCCCAGTCCAATATCCCTTCATATTATGACACTTACATTTGTATTGTAAGTTTTCAAACTTTGCAATTGTCTGGTGAACACCTGGGCAAGTTATTTACCATGTTTGAATTCAATATGAAAGGCTATAATTTATCTATATCAGGCTTTCTATCTGGGTGTCTTCCATCTTTGCATGATGCTCTCAGTCAGGATGTATGCAAACGAGGTTCTAAAACTAATGCCGAATTCATCAGGTACAAAGCTAATATGCAATCAATTAATCTGCGAGAGATCCATCATATCAGGAGGCACACGCACTTCAATATGCGATTAGGGCAGTGCTCATGCAGCCATGTATCCGTCAGCCCCAGAAGGGATGTCACTACAAGCACAAAGTAAATTTTGCATGAAGTACAATAAATGTTTCATCAACAGATTACGGGCAGATGCGGCCGTTCTATTTACTATTATATTTAGTTATATTTACGTTTACTTGAGCAATAATTTCATATAATTGTACTGACTCGTGCTCAGATATGAGAAATGAATGATACAAGGTTTCTATGTAAAAGTCCGTGTCCTTAATTTGGACGTTTGGGTTATTGCTTTGCTCTTAATAATTGAAAATGCCTAACTGAGCATTGTCATCTGATTAACCCAACATTGTTTTTTTACTTTAAAACACTTACACGGGTCTTCTCATTTGAGTCATTCATGGGTCTTACTTGTGTGTTACTACTACACGCTTGCGTTTCCATACTAACCTGTGTGTATCCGTAGATGCACTTTTAGGTGATGAGAGGTGCGGAAGGACTTGCCGCAGTAGGGGCAATCCTTGGAGGACGATCCCAGGCCCCTCTCACGATGCTGGGGCACTGCGACCACCGCCGAGTTGGGGATGTTGCTGGCAGGAACTACGGTGACGGGCTGAGCGTTCCCTGCTGCCTTCGCCAAATCCTCGCCAACATCTGGAAGAGAAACACGAGAAACAAAACGAAAAGCGGCGTGAGTGTCACTTCGAACTTGCCTACGCATCGGCTGTTCTTGCCTCGTCCTTTTCTCGAACATGCAAATTCGACAGGAACGCTGACGGTTCAGAAGCTTTTCAAAATTCCCAAACATCTTGCATACTACCGTCGATACACTCCTCCCATTTTGGCTTTTCATCAGCCCCTATTTCAGAATCGCAGTGAAAATTAACAATGCGCAAATCAGACAGGGGGAAGAAAGAGTGTAGCGGGGAATTGGCTATGTCAGCAAGCCGGGATCTCCTCACATCTTGTTGGCGCGACCCAATTTTGACAGGTAGTTGTCAGAGATGTGATAGGGTGATAACGGTTTGACCCCGCCCTCTCTGTTCTGATAGAAAGTTGTGGACGGAAAGAAACTAAAAATGATGACAAAGAATTTATTTCAACTGTACTCAACGCAAATTACAGAATGTGTTTGCGAAAGACGACAACTTGCTAATCGAAGATAGAGGTATAGGCCTCGCGTATTGGGTTAAGTCTGCATGGTATTCAGGGTTTTCGAGGTTCTTTTGCACTAATATTTGATGCTTGGTGTAGATTAAATGGAAAAGAAATATCCGCGGAGGCAATGATCGGTTTGACTGGTGTCACAATGGGTCAGCGTCAAGCCAACTGCCAGCGAACTGTCACATTGTATTTAACTGACAAAGAAATGATATCAGTGTGCATGCAGCCAAAGGGACAGACCTTGGAAGAAGTCTGCGGCATCGGGAAAGTTCAATATTGTAACAATGGAAATGCATCTATGCCATATGGTGTAATCAAGTAAAATGTTCTATACTATCAGTGTATATGCAGAGACACGTTATCAATACATACGCTCAGTAAGTTAATATCTAATGATGAACGGCATGATTTCTTGCTTGCTATTGGAAATACGCACACACTTTTGTTTAATTCATTTTCTATGCAACAATTTAGAATGCGTGCAGTTTAAAATGTATTTGTATTCCAAGCTGTGGTGCATGATTTGATACGTCCATATGCCCCGTGTTGGCTGAACTGGTATACGCAAGACAGAAAATCAAAATCAAAATTCACCAACCCTCCTCGGCAAGGGCAACGGCACAATAAGCAACATTTTTAACAGTAGCCTAATCTTTTCTTTTCTGTGGCGGACCCAGTCTATCCGCCCCTCCTCTGTCCGTCACTCAAATCGGGTTTACAGAATGGAAAGGCGCAAGTCAGCAAGTCCTTCTCCACATTGACACTAAACACACAACTCCATTCACTGCTCCGCTATCAGCCTGAAGGCTATTTATCACAACTCAAACTGAAAGGCAACCTAAATATAAGTCTGGGACAATGCGCAGATACTAAATACCAGCTGCTTCTACTTGGCCTTGGCAACTGCACTTTCATTCTATGAGCGGCCGAGAATGGTGCGAGCCTGCGAGCGCTTTGGGTGTAAAAGCAGATGTCAAATTGTGCATCGCAGCCAGTAAAATTACCTCTTTATATGGTTTCAATCAGAAGGTGATAGAATACACAAAGAAGCTGTAGAAGGACATCGGAGGGACATAACCATAACAGTTTAGTTTCTAATAACTGGACTGATGTTGGTAAAGGAAAGTATTGTGGTGATAAATAAAATGCACAAGCAACATCATTACCAAGCCATTCTTTTTTTTCCCAAAAGCTTTAGCCTATAAATGCATTTGAAACTCGCTGTGGTTGCTCAAATCTAAAGTAATAAGTAATAAAAGATGTGTTACCGTCCATAAGACTTATTGCAGGGATAGGTGCATATTAAACTAAACATATTGTATGTAAAATATCAAAGGTGAAAATTTAATTTCCTGAATAATTTCACGTCTGCTGTTCCACCATCAGTTCATTTGCATTTTCATTTGAATGCATTTAAAATGTCACAGACAGCAAATAAAAAAATAAAAGTGCGACAATTCCCCCAGTGCTGGGTCCAGGGCGGCACCATACTGTCGCCATCGTGGCCTGCTCATAAACATATTTTGAGCAGTCTACTGTACAGATCCCTTTTTGGCAAAGATTCTGCAGATCGTGTAACAGACAGTGGCCCACCTGCCCGGCCCAGATGGGGCTAGAATTAAAAAATCCCAAACATGCTTTTGAGGCAGGAGCACGGAGCTGTCTGTGTCAGTGCAGTGTGTCACACAGACGTCGTGTGAAGGGTCAGTCTGTGTCCAGGAGCCTCACACTGAGAGGATGAGCTCTGGCTCTACCTCTCCTTTAATAATCAATGTACTCACATTCTCACACTGTCCTGAGCACACACATATCTGCTTTAGGTGTGTGGCCCTTGTAAACCTGTGCACAGACAGCCAGAGCGTGCACGTGCCTCAGAGTGTGCACGTGAGAAGCCAGTCCAGTCTGCACCACTATCAGCCTGCTTGTCTTTAATCAGTTGACTGATCTGCAGCTTTTAATGCGGCTGTTCCAATTACTGTAAAAGTCATCCTGCTCCATATAACCACAAATATTGACACTTTATTGCACAACACATTTATGACATTTTGAAGGTCAGCCGTATATTAGGCGTCATCGTTCACAGCTGGGTGTGTGATGTGTGGGCAGACTCTCCGCGCCTGTTGACACGCAGCAGTAACTATCTGCACTGTATTGATTTCCACTCGCCGGCCTCCATCCTTTTTATGCAAAGAGGATTCACTGTGGGAGACGCAGCGTTAAAGTGATTGTCACAGGTGAGCCTATGGCTGTATTTATACAGGCCCGTAAAGGCCACACACCATCATTCTTTCTATTTACATTTCTTTTATGAAGCTGATATTTCCGTCTGCACCATCTGCGTGTTTTGATTGGATAAATGGCATCTGTAACTGTTGCCACTATCCTATTTATTTCACCACTTGTGTCAAGAACTTTTTTATGTCAAGACAAAACATTTCTAAGTTTGACAGAAATGGAGCTTCCTTTGAATAAAAAAAAAAAAACACAGATTACTTAAACAAAAAATATTCTTGAAAGGGAGTTTTAATAGGCCATGGATGCTTTGATAGAGATGCATTGCTTTTCCGAAAAGCCCCATGCTGACTTGACATGTTTTATTTCAGCCAGTCCCTTCTTTAAATTACTCTACTCGGATCAGGAGCACAATGACTAAAGCACATCTCTGAATGAAACATTAAAGCCACTACTACTGCCTTCCCCAAACTGCTGTCACGGAGCCCGCTGCTTTCAAAGAGCGTACGCCGATGGCTCATGCGGCGCCCGGGCCGACTCCTCCCGACATGACAACCACACAAGTGCCACAGTCAAATCACAGAGGGGAAGAGAGGGATCCATGTATAATTCAGCTGTATCTGATCTGAGACCAGCTCCTCTCCCCTCTGCTTTTACTGGTGTCAAGGCAGCCTAATGGAACATGCCAGAACAAAGGCCCGGAGATCAGATTGGAGCAGAGTTGAGCAGGCCATCTGGGAGGCAGGCTGAGTATCAGTCACTGTGCCGGCTGTCTGGAGCACTCGCACTCATGTACACACACTTGCCTCACCACAAACAGTGTGTGTGTGTGCGTGTGTGTGTGTGTGTGTGCGTGCGTCTCTACGACATGTCACCAGGATCTCACTAAAGAAGAGAAGACCCGCTCTCTCCTCACCGACATGGGAATAAGCCACCTGGGCACAATTGAAATGTTCAAAATGGAATGCCATGCAACCTCACAGGCATTTTGTCTTGTGCAATATTCAGCATGTCTGATGAAACAAAAGAAGTAAATCTGCTTGTAAAATACTAATATGAATTGTCATTTATTCAACTTTTTGTTGTCGTACACTTCTTGGTAAATGACATAGCTCCTCTACCACTCTTACACTATACGTTAAGTTTAATACAAATACACCATAGAAGCAGTAGTTAAATACAGCCAGTAGCTAAATACAGCCCCCTAACCACACAGCGACAATAAATACAGCAAAGACCTACAACTTAACCCTAACCTCATCAAAACAAACTCACTTTTCTTTACGCACTTACTGTACATTAGGAGCCTTGAAGCAAATGCATCTGTTTCTAAACTAGAATTTCCTAAAGTTCTTAATTTGGGATGACAAATTCACTTCTATTTTTACACACTCACCAGCATCAGAGAGGTTAAACTATATAGGCTAGCACTGTAAATCAGGCCAGTGAAAGTTTTATCTTTAACATTTAATGCAGTGAACTACTTCAGTGTCCATTTAACAGCCGAGTCCCAAAAGGATAATACTGCCTCAATATGAGCTTCCAAGAAATGGCCCATTTTTTGGTTTCTGATAACCCTGCGAAAATACTCACGGGTGCTCTATATGTTTTGGTGTTAGAAGTCATTGAGATATATTACATGTTTATTGCTATCATAAAACGCATAAAGCCAACTTGTGTTATGTTAAAACTGCACGCATCTATAAGACTTTATAGATTAAAGATTTGAGTGTTAGAAATGTATTTGGTTTTCTCTATTAAACTTTCAATATGTTTACAGGGCATTGACAATTGTACGTTACAAGATTGTGGGATTATATAAGCGTTTTATTTTTTTTTCCATACAATCCAAACCATCTGCTGTGTATCTGTGTTTAACAATAAAAAGAAAAACAATAAAAAAATGTTTCTTTCCTTTGCATTGTTGGCTAAACGTCCAGCTATATTACAACCAGGTTATGAATACACTTTCATACTTGCTATAGGAGTATGAAAATGTATATGTTATTACGTGTGTGCTTTTTCTGTAATCTGTAACAAATATCAAAAGCAAGAGTTAATTTCTACTACTTTTCACTGGTAACTAAAGTAAAGTTCTCACATACAACACACGTGAAAAACCTCAGCCCTACATTTCCAGGAGATTGCAGCCATTAGACAAGTCAAATAATGTAGTTGAAAGGAACCAGCCAACTAATTCCCTCGTAACGAAGATTGGCATGTTTGCTTGAAGTCATTTTAAAGCCCTCTATTCCATTAAGACCACACCCATTTCCCCACAACATCATATTCTCAACATCACAAATAAACAGCAAAGTCGATGGCGGTACGCTTTTGTGTGACAGCGGTCCACTTCCTTAATGGTGCTCTCTCAATCACACTTTGCACTCTAAACGTTGTGCGGTTTTGATTAGTATGATATCACTTTCAGGAAATAAAAGAGGGGAGGGAGTCTGCATGTGAGAGGGGAGGGGGGTTAGAAAGAAGAGAGGAAGAGAGAGAGAGGAAAACAAATAAATAAAAATCATACATCAGTCATAAAAACACAAGATGTTTTGCTTCATGCCCTGGCCATTATTCTAATGCGTCACGTGACATGCAGGGGCTGAGCAGTGGCCGCCCGGGTGCTGTGTGCTGCTGTGGGTGGGGGTAAGATTGACGGAGGGAGTTTGAAAAGAGGAGAGATATTAAGAGCGATTGGGCGAGCGAGAGGGGGAAAGAAGAGAAAGCAAAGGGGGGAGAGAGAAAGAGAGAGAGAGAGAGAGAGAGAGCAAAACGTGATGACATCATTTGAAAGGCATTAGGCTTTTAAAAATGCGCCCGCGGGGACTTGATTTCCTTACAGCGGAGCAACACAACACCATCCGGCCCCTCGCTCACCCACCCGCCCCTCTTTCTCTATGTCACAGCCCCCTCCCTCTTTTTTCCTTTTTTTTTTTTTTTTTTTGATTTGGACCATTGCCATCTTTGTGAACGTCTGGTTCATGCAAGTTAATCAATTTGAGGTTTAGTTACACTGCTGATGCTAGCATTCCAGCCACCGCCGCTTCTCCGACGCAATCTTGAACTCGGCAGAATTTATTAACCAAACACCAATTATCATTAAACACCACTGCATTATCCCCTTCCTTTTACTACCTGACAAGGACTACTTAATGAAATTTTAGATTAAAGTTATTTGGCGCATGATTTATGGCTGTGGCGAAAACTCTTAATGCGCCTCTTGGTCTGCAGATGCTCTTGCTTCCCTTTTTTTCCCCACATTTATTTATTTATTTCTTTTGGTCTCCACACAGGGGGATTGGCAAAACCCTCCAAGGTATTACACCAACCAGGTCTAGACCAAGACGATGGGAAAAGCAGGGGGAAGCCTTAAACAAAATGATAAGTAAGCTTTGGATTGGCTTCGCGAACGCTAATACTATTGAGCAGCGGATTGCGAGACAAAAGTGCGACAGAAAAAGGGACAAAAAAAGTTAATTTGAGTCAGAAAAAGGAGAAGAAATAGCGAGACGTGCGTGGTTGTTTACCCCTGTCGTGGTTTGGTGATGAAAACAGCGGCAGAATGTGTTACATATAAGGCGGTGGGGTAAACAGGGGCACCAGATGTTCTTTGATGTTAATAATGGCATTTATTATTAATATTAATTAGACCGCATTCAGCAATACATTTGGGCCATTTCCAAGTCAATTAAGCAAAATGGCATGCGGGAGATGTTGAAACGACATTTTAAGGCAGGTGTTCGCCGGTCCCCTAATAAAACATTTTCGCAGCTCCTGAAAAACAAGCCATTTTTTGGAGGCGACATTTCATTTATTTTGGCTTTGTTTTGCTCTTCCTCTGTGTTTTCTCTTGTTTGTATGATTGGTGTGAAAAGCATATCTCTAATAAAACATATTGCAGATTTGGAGGATTTTTTCATATTTATTTTTATAGTTGGATTTGAGTGCATTTATCTAATTAAAACTATACAGTATGTTTTGATTCTGATAATGCGAGTTGAGCCGGTGTCCACGCCCTGGCAAATGCATTGGCGCCAGGCACTCGGCTGGCGGGGGGGCAGGGGGGGTTAATCCAGATATGAAATCACCATTAGGACCATCATGTTGATAATGAAGAGAATACTTGGAGGATTAGTGGAACACAGGGTTGTGAATGACCCACTTCAGGCTGTCGGACTGTAGGCTGCTTCCAAAGTCACACACATTGAGTTTTAAATTACATATTGCTGGATTTGTTGATTGTATTGGAACAGTTGGTGTAGATAGTAGAACACAAATGTACTTAACAAAATGGATGTAAGTATGGAGGAGTTAGGCATAGGATTATAAACGCAATTGGATTAAATATTCACCGTTTGGTCATTTCTCATTGTGTTATGGTGAAGTTTAACCAGGCATGAGAAATATACAGGTGAAACTTGGAAAATAAGAATATTGTTCAAAATCTATTTTCTTCTGTATTTCAACGTACAAGTGTCAAATATTTTTTCATCACCTCAACAACAGAATGTAAAAACCCTAAAAAAAAGAAAAAAGTCAAGTAAGAAAAGTTGAATATTTTGAAAAAAGGACTGTGAGCATCAACTTATAACAAACAAACAAACAAATGCTTGACACAGGTCACTTTGCATGTAACCAGTATATATCATATATTGGTTACACATTCAAAGTTGATCTGAATACATAAATGTATCTTTTAACAGGTATATGTATGGGAACTTTGTACCAGCTACTCTTGGGTTTTCAAAAACTTACTCTTGGCTTATTTGCGGTACTCATTTGGAATGGTACAAGCTTGTACTGTAAATATAGATTCTCCTTTCAAGTTGAAGCAGTGATACACCGTGTACAGAATGTTCTGCAATAAGTCTGTGGAACCAAGCCCTCATCCCTCCTATCACTGCCATCATCTGCTTCTCCAAATTCATAAAGATATTATATTGTCATTATTTCTGTCTCCCATTGTGCATTACTCCATAATTCTTGCCTCCGTCAAAACCCTGCCTGTCTTTTTATATCAAAAAACATACCCATATGGAGCTGCAAATCAGCTGCTTTATATGGAAAGCCTGGTATATAAGTGGCCCATTAGGACAGGGGGCACCTGGTGTCATATTTACCAGCAGTCAAGCCAAATCCCATTTGCCAGAGGCCTCACAGCGGGGGGTGCCTTGTTGGCGTAATCTAAATAATCCCTTGCTATATGTGTAAGGATAAAAGCCCATAAAGCCCCATTCAGTTTCAATGTAGAACTCGGAATAGCATCCTGCCACACCTCTTCCACCATGTGTGTGCGTGCCCAGAGCAGTGCCTTTGGCTTGGCAGCAGGCCCCTTCCTCTCCTCCTCTTTTTTTTTTCTCCTAAAGCTGCAGCCTTACAATGGTACATTAACAATCTGTGCGTTCATTTATCAGTGTGTGCGATTTGGACTCTCCGTTCATGGCGCGCTGCACTTTTCACGGCGGAAAATTAATGAACAAGCCTCCCCTCGCAACAAACATGCACCTGTGCCGCAGAGATGCTAATCACAAACATTTATATTTATTAGTGAACGCCCGCACTAAAACTGGAGTTGTGGAGAGGGGAGAGATAGTGAGAAAGTGGAGAGTAGAAAGGGCACAGTGAGAGTGTACTTTCCAACCTGGGTTTTCCACGATTTGTTTGAGCGTTGAATAACAGAGGGTTGTGGAAGTGCAAGGTGCCCATTTAAGGGAGTGCCATCTTCACGCTGGGAAGATTATTTCTCCAAAACTACCGGGCTGAAGGGCAGTAGAAGACACCTAGCGTGCCTATTGCAAATGCAGTGTCTCCGGGTTTGTTCATTTAGCATGTTCTTGGAGGGAAGACGGAACAGGTGAGCGAAAACGGACAACCCTGACAAATGCGCTTCTAATTAGAGTGCTTATTCTTGCCGAATTTCGCTCACCATCAGTCTTACCGCCCCCCCTTACATCCACCATCAAAAAACTCTTCCCCCCTTCCTTCCCAACTGATAAAAAGGTGGCTTTCTCTTGCTCTGTAAGGGCTGCTCCAGACGCAAGAGTATGGAGAAGAGAAATGATGCCATAAGTTACTCCCTGGCATCAACCCACCTTTGTTATTTTTTTCCCCCACATCTTTTGCCCAAGCTTCTCTACTCAAGTCAAGCTTCAAAAATCATTAGTAAACACACATACGCGAGACAGGAGTGCACTCACGTCTCACTAACTTTATCATTCTAGCAGGGTGATCAAGGCCCCGTGGAGAGGCTGTTGCTTAGTGCTTGTGCGCGGTTAAGTGTATGCGCGTGGTCCGCCGCCGTCTCGTCCACAGAGAAGGCAGATGGGGACAGAGGTGGGTGTCTTTTAGGGTGAGTAGTGCGGTGATATTAATGTGACCGCGCGTGCATTTGGTACACAGATTTCTTGTGTGTGTGCGTGGCAAAGGGAGGGGTGGTGGGAGAGCTGTGGTGCTGTAATAATCAGGGAGTATATTCATCATGCCCCCTCTCAGTCTCTGTTGGCAGGAAGTGGTGTGGTTACCATTAGTGAAGGATGGCTAGGTCTCTGTCTGTTTTATACTGAGAGGCTGCTGCTGTATGTGGATCTGTGCACGGGTAGAAGAAAGCAGGATCAAATCAAGACTAACAGTAGATAGAAAGAGGGAAGGGGCGATTAGATTTGGGATAGAATGAAATCATATCTGTTCTGATGTATGCCTGTACCAATGAGATGCATGAGATAAGTAATGACTTGTGCCTTTAAATGTATTTTAATTGTGTGTATATAAAACCAAATCCTTGTTTAAAAGTACTTTTGATAGGTATTTCTCCAATACAACATTGAATATTAAAAACCTCTCTGGGTGATCATCGGACATGTGTCTTGCATTGACTCAATACGTATACCTGAATTAACAATTGGAAAATGCTCTTAACTCTTACATTCACAAAAAATCTCAAAAACTGTATGAGATTAAAGGGAAACACATGTCTAAAATCGGGATAAGACAGAGGTTGATTTAAGAAGATCTTTTGTCCCCTTTTCAATACAATTCGATTCAATTAGACTTTGTATTGCCCTAAATTCCAAGAGGAGTTGTCGTGGAGCACTTTACACGGTTGTCGACCATCAACAGATCAGAGAATCTAACACAGGAATTGCAATAAAAAACAAACACATAAGAGCCATTGGAAACCCCCAGAACTAAATTTTGTTTTGTGTTTGAGCTATTTGACCCAAATGTAATGGACCCATGTGTCTGTTTAATAAAGGAGAAAAAAAATCCAAATTTTTGTATAGTATTGAATTTAATGCAATGTATTATGATGTATGAATTCAAATATGTTCAATGGACGAAGACGCAGGCAATTTGCGCTCCATATGCGGTTCTAAGCATTTCTATGTCGTTTAATGTAATGTAAACAATAGCTAAAAGACAAAAATGAATAAACATATAACCAGTTCGTCATCAGACAAGACGCCGCTGCATCTACACGACCGACTACCACAAAAACATAACAGCCACCCTGTTGCACCCATTATCGCTGAATAAAGTAAAACTCTTCTCCTAGCCGTCATTGATTTCCTATTCATTCCCATGCATGCTAAATCAACAGCCAGCACAATAGGCCAATCATCAGCCCTAGTCTCGCTCCTGCTACTTCCCCCTAACCCACCCTCGCTCCACCTGGCAGCCTGCGCACTGTACACATTCTATGGCATCAATGGCTCTCGCGCTGCCACCATTAGCAACGGTATTCGCCATCAATGAAAATGAATCAATTAGGCCTCATCAAGGGTGCATATTAAGGTGGGGTAATTATCGGGCGGGGAGTGTACGGTGATCGATAGGCCGCGAGCGTAAATGTGCACTTAAAGACATATATTACCGCAAGGGGCGATGAACACTTTTAACAAGGCCAGCGAGGTGGAGGAGCCAGCTAAAGTGGGTAAATCTGCTCCCCTCTGCATCCCCATACGTCCTGCCATTGCCTCTATGTGTGTGCGTGTAAGTGTGTGTCTGTGTGTGTGTGTGTGTGTGAGAATGTGACAGAGAGACTATAGCAGGAACAAGCAGTAAATCGCGGGACCAAGGACGCGTCCCGTTTTTCCTCTTCTATGAACTTGTCCAGTGTCTCGGAAAATGAAATGAAAAGATTTATACTGCGGCGGCAAACATCCCGTCCGAGTGTGGGTATATAGTCGATGTGTATGTGTGATATAGCAGAGAATATATGTGGAGGTGAGAAGTTCTAACCATATATTGGTGTTTTCTGAGGGATGTTTTTTATTCTATTATGTTTATTTAACCTTTATTTAACAGGGAATGTCCCTTTGAGATTATAAACCTCTTTTTCAACGGAGTCCTGGACAAGAGGCATCGAAAGTTACAAACAATTACAGATTACAGATTCTAAAAACAGTTACAATGAGGATATCTCAAGTGCTCTCAATCTGGATTTAAAAGCATTCAATGAAATAAGTTAAATTTTTAAGTTTCAATTTTGTAATCGTTTTAGATCCATCCACGCTAATACCAAGGAACTTCTGGAGCAAACATGTAGCTCCGCCCCTTCTGTCTAACATCTCCAGTCTCAGTCCTTCAATTAATCAATCAACTTTTATTTATATAGCACAATTCATACATATTTCTACCCAAAGTGCTTCACATTTGGAACATTTAAAACCAATTTAAAAATACACTGTAAAAACACATACAAAAAGTATTAAATATATCATCATACAGTATATCAATGATAAAAGGATGATCTGCTGCCTGATGATGATCAGTTGTAGGCATGGCTAAAAAGAACCGTTTTCAGCCTGGACTTATAGCTAGGGTAGCAGTAGCGGTTCTTTAATAGCATGATGTCACAATACCACTATGACATCACACTCAGTTTCAACAGTTTCACAAGTTATAACTGTTTATAAGTGTTTTCTCTTTTCCCACTTGTCTTACTTCCAGACCTACTGTACAGCAGCTATCCCACTATATCCATGCACAGCGCACATGCATGACCAGTGGACACTTGTTTAAGCTACCTTCTCCGTTGCCCTTGCTGCGTTGATGGGATCTGACTCTCACGTCGCAACGAGTATGCTTACTTACTTTTGTCCCGATAAATAAATAACAACATTGTCGAAGCTCCCTAACCACAGAACACATTTTGCCCCATCTAATCTCCCCACGTCTCAGCAAATACGCTTACAAATTTAAAAACAAAGATCTCTAATCTAACAATGGGGAGGGGGGATTCTTAACAGTGCAGACCATCACCCTCTGGTCACACACACACACACACACACACACACACAAAAGTGACAGACACACAATCACGAGCATAACGCCTATTAAAGAGCACGCGCCATCCCAGTCGCATAATTTTAATTTGTTATGAAGGTCATTGACAGCAAGTAATAATCACCATTGGGGATCTAACAATTTGCCATTTCGGAACATTGAGGCACTGATGACTCAACTATTAATAGGCTGGAGCCCTGTGCGCCCTCGCCCCCTCCTGCCACTGCCCCCCGCCCCCCTAAACTCCCTCTAACCCCCCATCCTCTTAAATGACTAAAACTATTGGGCTATCTTCATACAATCTTATTCCATCAGTCACTAAAAGGGCATACGTGCTTATCATTTATCTTCTTTCTATTTGCAAAACATTAATTGACATTTAAAGGTATTGTTAAACTGTAAAAGGATCGCCTGCGCATTACTGTGTCTTATGCCTGACTGTTAGAAGAAACTTTTCTCTTGGAAATGTTTGGGCTTGGTTTATTTCCCTGTATGGTATTTAACATACGGCAAGGCTTACAGGTCATAATTACTTATATTTCCATTGGAAATAATAGTAAGACACAAACCAGGAATTTGCTTTGGCTCAAGCTGCAATGGAAAGATGAAACATGTTGTACAAAGGTTTTCTTGCTCTCATGTGTGGCTCCAGGATTGATTTTCAACTAATATGATAAACTTGCAGCACTGTTGATGAACTGTTGTTTAAATCTGACCAAAAACAAAACAATTATTGCGAAATAAATCTACAATTACACACCTGCTTTACTTTGAGTTTTAGTTCAATCCAAACAAACAGTAACTGAACTAACTTGATTTTAAAAATCTGAAAATAATATCCAAACTCATGTTAAATAAAAGCATTCCTTGTGACAAAAAAACCATCATAATGTAAATAATATCCAACTTTCTAGGAAAAGTATTTTTTATTTGGCTTCTAATCAGCCGTTACTTTTTGAATTTGGGCCCTGACCAAAATGAGTTTGACCCTTCTGTTCTAAGGAAATAAAACTTACTACAACATACTTTCTGTGGAACAATCAAATACACCAGAGAAAACAAAACAAAACAAAAACAATGTAACCAGTTTTGGATTACTTCATTTTGAGTGTACTATTCAGTTGGCGTAAATATCTAGAAACATCTAACAAATGTTGGCATGGTTGTTTGCCCATTGGCTGTAAGGTTAGTGCTTCTATCTTTTCCAGTCTTCTTCCGTTCTTCATTAACAGTTAAAAAGCCTGCCTGGAGACAAACAAGTGTAGCATGTCATGGTGGTCGAGTGGTTAAGTTGCGGGACTTGCAGAGTGACGACCCGGGTTAGAATCCGAGTGAGACCTATGTTTCGGATTAAACTATATAAATTATATTCTATGTCAGATTTCTCAAGAACGGTTAAAGGTAAAAACAAGCTGTTTTTTTGAAGATTAAAGCTAAGAGCCCAACCTTTAATTTGGCCCTTTGTGGTTATGTAGAATATATAAACATTGCTAATGAAAGATTAGATTTTGTAAGATTACAAAATCTGATTATGTGGTCGGTATCGGGGCCCCCAAGGACTCTGTTGCCTGGGGCCCCGGGGTACCCTTGGAACGCCACTGGTTGTAGTTGATATTATTGCGCAACATATAAAAAACCTGAAGATATCAGAGGTACAACATGACTTGAATCCTCCTCGCTGTGGACCATTTGAATTTAAGAAGGAGCTTTTGGTATTGTCGCCGTCTTTCTTTTCTTTTCCAAACTAATATTCCACTGCACCAACAACATTCTGTCATGTCTGCTGGCGTATTGAAGCTCTTTACTGGGATTCTATATGGCACTTTCAAAACAAATTAATATCACATTTTTAAGAGCATGTATTTTAATTTTCTTTTTCCCTCTAATTGCTTCCTAATTTGTATAGTCTCCGGGCCTGCATATTCTCGCTAATGAATTGAAGCGTTTACCCCCCTTATTTATCCAAACAAGAGACACAATGACAAGTTTTATTATAGCCCAACTCATTTAGCCCGCGCTTTAGCATTAGCCCCGCCATTCAGACAGACCGGCATTTGTCGCCAAACAAATAAGTCCGAGCTTATTCTATTTTTATCAAGCGTTGGTGCATTTGTTCTTTTTAAGTGATCATCAGCGTTCGGGGCGCATAGAATGGGAGTTTGGAATCCTTTATCTATTTAGAGGCTCAACAACTCAAGACTAATTACAAATTAATCTGAATCTGGATATCTGCAATGAGAGGGCCCCAATAAGAACTTGTGGCGTGCTAAGAGGAGCTATCTGTTTTATATTTATGGAAAAAGCTCAACGCATCGACAGAAAGAAGGATGGTGAGAGGGTGGGGGGGTGGGAGGGGGGCGGAGATCGGAGATGGGAGGCGGCCAAAACCCAAAAGAGACAGTAGCACATAATTGCCTGCTTTCTATATCCAAGCCGCATCAAGGCAGCGGATTGTGGATATTAATAATTGATCATTAGCTTGATAGAGAGAGTGGCTGGCTCAAGTTTGTAGCGGCCTGAGTTTGATGGGCCGTTTTAGGTCTGGAGCGCGGCGTGTGCTGTGCTTGTGGAGAAGGTCAAGTGGGCTCATTGTGCAGAATGAAACACTTTGGCCTATAAACAAAGGGAGGTCATATCAATAGTATCACTTATGTATTTAAATGCGTGTCGGCCGTTTTACTCTTGTCCGCAACGCAGCCGCAGAAGTGTTTGGAAGATGTTGACTTGATGAGAATGGTAAGAATGATCAAATATGAGGTCATAATCGCTTGCAACGAGTGATTTCTTATCTTAAAGGAATAGTTCACCGTTTTTACATACTGACATATGTTCTTACCTTACCTTAGACTAGTTAATACGTACCTGTGTGATCTTAGTCCGTGCGCTCTGTCATGCAAACGGAGCAAAAACGGGAGGACAAATGCAGCCTCCTCTGGTCACTGTGTAGCACCAAAAGGTAGCTCCCGCTAGAAGCTACCAAACTCTTCCAAGTGTTCCCTATTAAATGTATATAGTTACGTGACGTGTTACACTGCAAAGTATAGTAACACAGAAATGTAACTGTCGATTTTCTCAGCGGATAAAACGGGTACTATATTGTGAGGCGTAGTAATCTGAGGTGCGCTACGTCCGCGCACTAACTTCTCTCCGGAGACTTCTCTCTCGCTCACTTCCGTCAATAGAAGCAGCGTGACTTGTAGTACAGAGAGAAGTTAGTGCGCGGACGTAGCGCACCTCAGATTACTACGCCTCACAATATAGTACCCGTTTTATCCGCTGAGAAAATCGACAGTTACATTTCTGTCTTACTATACTTTGCAGTGTAACACGTCACGTAACTATATACATTTAATAGGGAACACTTGGAAGAGTTTGGTAGCTTCTAGCGGGAGCTACCTTTTGGTGCTACACAGTGACCAGAGGAGGCTGCATTTGTCCTCCCGTTTTTGCTCCGTTTGCATAACAGAGCGCACGGACTAAGATCACACAGGTACGTATTAACTAGTCTAAGGTAAGGTAAGAACATATGTCAGTATGTAAAAACGGTGAACTATTCCTTTAATTTTGAGTACATGCTGATCCTCTTTAAGTAAAATGTGCCAATGGGACAAGCCATTTAGTCTTATTTCGAGAACTGTTTCCTATTTTTTTCATTCCAAGATACACATCTTTTGAAAACAAGATAAATTTGCTCCTTTTCCCATTCGCCAATCTTGTTTTAAGGCAGTAAACGTGCTCAAATTATGATACATTTTTTGCAGTTTGGGCTGTGATAAGTGATCGTTTCTATATAGGAAGGTGTTGGCGGATGATTCTTTTCGTTAACCGATTATTTAAGAATATTTGGAAAGGTCCGTGATTATGACATTTATTCTATACGTTCACCAAAACGATTGATGCTGAAGAGATGACCTGTTTCACATTGGGTTGTCTGATTAAAAATTCTCTTAATTTCTTACTGCAGTCGTTATAGAATTATCTGAATCATAACACTTTTTCTAAGCTTATTTTTAGTCCAAAAAGCTCTAGAACACATTGTATAAGAATGATAAACCAGTCTTTTGCAGCTTTAGAGATGTACGAATGCGAGCAATATATGTAAACAATATAACAGCTTTAACTTGTGTGAATTGTTCGTTCTCAGAATGTTTAATTTAGCGGAACTTTCCAGAAATCTCATCTTTAACATGGATACTTCCAAATCAAAATGAATGAAGTTTTTGTACAACCACTTTACTCTAGGAGCAAATGTACTCTGTCTAAAGTAAATGTATTTATCGTAGAACAAACTTACAGAAGCAACTGCGTAAACATATCACGATCACACATCCAGAATTACTGATTTTTTTTTTTTCATTGGAAGAGAGCAATACATGACAAAAGTTTGTCCGGTCATCCATTCCCAAAGATTTTAGCACATACATATACATACCCATACCCAAATTGCATTAGTTCTATGTATATATGAAACAATGTGATGTGGTGGTACAGTCTAGTCCATGGTACGAACATTTGAATACAAGTTAAAGTACATTTTCTTTACATATTGTGTCTGTATTCTGGACAAGACATGAAGTTTGGTTGAAAACAACTCAAGCAGAGAATGCACAATTATAGAAGTATTGCTACATTTACGTGAAACCAATTAATTTCTCTCAACCAAGACTGCAGTAAGAAAATAGTGCAAGAATCTTAAGGCTTTTACAATGAAGCTTGCTATTTCCCTTTTTAAGCAGTAAATTGGCGCCTGGCATCGACCCATAGACTAATAACATTGACTAGTTATGTTTTCCAATTTTACATTTTTAAGGCCATAAATTTGAATGAAAGCCCAACTTATTGACTTGTTTGTGCACTTCGCAAAAAAAAAACCCAGCCATTAATTGGAGCCGTGACAAACGAGTGAAGAACATAAACGTCCACTGTAAATGCCCTCTGCGGAGCGGTCTAAATCGGGCTATAAAAACTACTTCTTCTCCCCGTCTGCTAAAATACACACTAATGTATTATCAATCAGAGCGGCGCAACACGTGTCGCCTGCGCTTAAGAGAAGTAACCTGCTTCGCTTAATCACAGAGGGTGGGTGTGGGGGGGGGGACACCGCGGATGGTCGGTGGGGGCGCGACTTAACTTCCTGCTGGGGGAATGAGCCGTGATTTGCTGCCTGGAAGCTAGGGTCCGTGGCCGGGCTATTATTCACTCTGTCTGCGAGGTCTATGGCGAAGTCTGCAAACCGCCGCTACACCGGTACAATTACCATCAGCCCCTTCCCCATGCTGGACAACCTGACGTTTGAATTGCGTATTGTGGACCTTTTATGAGACTTTTATGCAATTATGTTGTAACCAAGCGATAACAGTGGGTCAGTAATTTTCCACCTGATGTTTTGGTAATTTGCAGGTCGAAGCCAATATATCTAAACTGCTGTATTATGCCTGAAAAAGCTTGTTTACTCCATCAACTAGAATGCAACTCTGAGGAGACTTAGTTAAAGCTGGAGTCTTGTCGTTGTTTCACAAAGACATTTGTTTGTCTCAACAGATTGAGTCTTGTTTAAGTAACATTTGGTGAACAGACCAGATCATAACATTCTGTCTTGATCTTATTCCAAGACATTTTACACTGAAAAAGCTGATCTAAAGTTGTGTCAAAATCCAGAAATGCATGTAAAAACTATTGATAGAATTGTTTTGAGAGTCACCCGGATTTGAATACAGGTGACATACATTTTTTGGTTTCAAAGTTAGGTACCCCAGCTTTAATCTGAGGAGCTGAACAGTGTCTGCCACGAGATTTCTCTGAGTTTCCTTATTGTTTGAAATGCAGTTTTGATTAAAATAACTAAATCATTGGTAACACAAAAAATATTGACTATAACTATTACTGTCTAAGTGATGTCATAATATTTAACTTCCTGCTTTTCACACTTTTCTCCACAAATTGCTTCCTGATTGTTGCAAATCCATTATCTATATCTACAATAGGTATTATCACAATAAAACGTCAAAATGAGAAGATGATCAAAATCTGTCATTTGCACTTTAACTACTTGTGGTGGAGGAAATGGGTCATTAAAATCCAGCTCGCCGGGGTTAGCCTTCCCACTGGCCCAGATCTGTTTGCAATCAGATGGGCTTCTTTTATGGCGCAGAAGGCATTAGCACTGACACTGCTAATAGCATTGACAAACCAGGAATAAGGCAGCAAGTCTTTTCTCCCCCTTTTTTATTTGTGCATTATCCCAAAGGTATCTTAATGCTGAAATCCACCAAGTCCCTCTGTGGATTCTTGGAAAATGTGGTCCACACCTGGCTTCCGCTCAGTCCCTAAAAATACTTTAAGTGTAAAGTTGACCATAAGTTGTCCGCGGATATTAATTATTGCAATGAAACTCTAAATAGGTTAGTCCAGAGATTCAAATCCACGGGCGAACAGTGTTGTGCAGTCTATGACATTATTTCCCAAATGTAAATATATCTAATTATCTTTTTTTCTAGAATAATTGTTGCAAATTGTCTGGCTATTGATGTCTCAGAGGATTTTAAAAGAATATATAACAAAATCTATCCACACTGTGAAGCAGTTTACGGCAAGAATTGTAACTTTTGGATTAGAGGGTCCGTCCCCTGTCTGTATTGTGATATTTTGACAAAGCAAACAAATAATTGATACCACTTTGAGCATTTAAAAAAAAAATCTTACAGGGCTGGCTAGTGGCAAGTTCATTTTTTCAATATCATCCATGCTTGTAAGTCAATTTCGCATTAAAGTTATGATCCGTGTCTTGAATATCATCCCGTCATTCCTCAATCAACCACTGAGACGTCAACAATGCTGTGCCGGACAGTTTTTGTGCTATTCCTGAAAAGTTCTACCCTTTCATTTAAACTGAATCTGATTTCGCTCTAACTTTGAAACCCATTTAGTCTCTCGTCGCTTACCTGACTTTTGTTTTTATCTCCGAACGGAAAAGGGCAGGCATTTTGCACCATGGTAAATACTTCAAATGTTAGCTCGGGGAGTGTCTTCGATTTGTCCTTTGGAAAGATTCTATTGTGTGATTTGGTTTCAGCCATACACCCTCCTTCCCCTCCCTTTGCTCTTCATTCATCCCTTCTCCTCCCCTCCGTCTCCTCTCTACCTCTCGTTGTTGCAAAGTGCAGAAACAGCGATTAAGAAAGGGAGAAAACGCACACTTGTTGCTCGGACTTTATCTCTACATTATTCTCGCCGCTCCTTCCGTTCATTTCGCAGAATAAGATAAATGAACGACGTACATTTTGTGCACCTGTCCTCCCCTCCTCCCTCGTCTCTCCCCTCTCACCCCCTCCTAACGATAAGGGATTTCATTAACGTGAGAATGCTTGGGCTGAAAGAAACATAATTGCTTCAGTGTTGTTGTCCTCTCCGCCGCCGACGCCCTAATTTCCTCCTCGCCTTATACTTGACTGTTAAGTGATCATTATATCAACACAGGGGATGGGCCAAGGGTAAAATATTGACAAACTGCGGTCATGCAAAACACAGGAGGAGAGGAGCCTTGGTGATCACTACGTGGGTATAGATGACGCAACATCCATCGTCAATTATTCTGAAGTTGTAAATTGACTAAAACTTATAAATGCATGGATTTATTCTACAATATTGACATCATAATGACTTGAACCAGTCAGAAAATCTCTAACCATAGTGAAAAATCTTTCTGAAGCGTCCCAAATATGTACTATATACTATATGGGGTGTGGGAAAGAAAGACAATAAGTGATGAAGGGAACAATAATGATTTACTTTCATTTTATGTTTGAGCACATTTCCTGTCACTAAAAATAGAAGAGTAACATGCTCAAAGAAATCCAGGAACCACTAAAAAGTGGATACCATCAAGGTGGGAGTGCGTCGATGGTCATCAATGATCAATTTTGAAACTATTGGAGACAGCTGATGTCAGAAAAAAAGTTTAAATAATAATTCATATTTTTACTATATGATTATGTTGTATACAAATAATTAAGTATTTTTGACGAATAATACGTATAATGAATCCCTACACTTGGCAAAAACAGTTTGGTGGATCACTTTTTGGTCACTATATCTACTTGAAGCTTGGATCTGAAATCTCCCTCATTGGGGCAGCTCTATCACTTGGTTTTAGACACTCTTAACATCAAACTCAATTTTCTAAAGAACTAGGGGGTTCAAAAAATAGACAAAAAATGGAAATTCAAATACCGATTTAAAAGATTTAATAAGATAATTTAGACGTGCTATGGATTGCCGCCTTCCTTTTTGTGTTTACTAGTTTTCCCTGGTTTGTGACCAACGTTCAAGAAGCTTGTTTTACAAAAAGGTCAGTTCTGCTGTTGGTGGTAGAGAAATAGCCTTTTGAACCCAGGAGACTATAGATTTCTCCAAAATGCTTGAAAACAAATTGTAATACCATTTTTTTCAACCAACAAATTCAACCTCTAAAACTGTTCAACCGTGAAAGAGTCCACTTGCCCACACACCCTATATTGCGAACCACAACATTCCTACAACTACCACTTAAGATTGTTTATTGCCTATAGTTTCACATCCACGTCAATACTTTGCTGTACCCATATAACACAGCAACAATCCATTACATGCATCTCTGGCTATAAAACATTACAAATTAAAAAGTAGAGGATACATTGGCGGGAGAAGGGCAAGGGACGTGGGAGGCGGGTGTGAGGAGGTGGGGTGTGTGTGTGCGTGGGTGGAGAGAGGAGGAGACTGAACGGTGCTAATAGAGTGACAGCCCCCTGACGTAAAGTGATATGATCAATCGGGAAAGATCACAGCGTCCGCTAATAATTTAAACACCGGGTGCGATCCGTCAGCCCCATCCGCCCTCCCTTCCTCCGTCCTCCCCTCCCCGTTCCCCTGATGGATAACTGTATGTAAAAGATACATAATTTTTTGACTTGCCATTTACACAGCATTGCACCTGAAAGCCAGCCGGCATAATAGACAGTTTAAAATGTCAGCGAACTAAGTAAGTAAGAGAGACGGGAAGGCCGACAGAATCTTAATTAGAAGAGCGGTTTTAATGGCGATGGAGGCTTAAACAGACTGGATGCGGAGGGTAAGGGGGGGGTTGTGGATACTAAGGATGGAATATTGAGGAATTCTGACATATTGGTAATTGGTAATATGGTTGAGAGTATAAGTTTGCAGTAACTAGAGCTCACGTGAGCATACATTGATGGCCGTTTACACAGCAAAAGGTTTAACATGGAAACGTGGTTAGACGGTCCTTCAACACGGAAAAATGATCTTGGCATTTGACCCATTTGTCGATGTATCTGCGTTAACATGTGAGAGCATGGGGGGCAGCATTTGAAACGCTACTATAACTATATACATAATTGCCTCTTGTGGTTGTGAAAAGGTTAAGAATGGCTCCAGATACCAGTTATAGGAAATTCTGGAATACAAAATATAAAATTAATGTCTTAAGTCTTGAAGTGTGAACAACTCTTTCAAATAATGTGACCAGAGCTAAAGGTACTACATGGAACATGGAATCTCGAGCAGTCTTCCCAAAATTGTCAGACAAGACTCTATTCAACAACTTTCAATTCATGTTTCATATTTGTTAATTTTCTAGGAATGACTATATTGTGTAGTAGTCACAATAGCACATCATAATTAATCAAAAATGTGTACACTCTCCCAACACGATGTTGGGAGATTTCATCTAGAAATTGTATTGGCTCTTTCTCGGCTCACATCTAATCTACACACCAAATTTTAGATAAAGTAGTAGTAGTTTTTGTGCAATCCTGCTTAAAGTCTATCACACTATAAGGGGGTAATAAAGCTGAGTAGGTGTCTTGCCCAAGGACGATATTCACCTGTAGCAGCTCAGATCAAACCTACGACCTGTGGTCAATGGAACTGATATTTAGGGAACAAATGCAGCTGAGAGAGTATTTAGGCTGCAAGTGGGATTCAAACTACCAGCTGTATACACAATATTGACAATATTATAAAACCCTTTTCTCTACTTCTATATAAAACAATCAGGCAGACAGGTCCACACACACCCACTCACACTAACCACCTCATTTCAATTACATATAAAAGGACCTCCGTACAAAACAGCCCCAATCTAATCAGAGCAATTAGGAAAAGGATCCGTGTGTTTAGGGGGCGTAATATCCCGAGCGTGGATGACCAGTCGTCGACCAAGCCTTGCCGGTCGTGGCGTGGAATCACAGGAATGTTCCGTGGTCGTCTGGAAATGCATGTATAGGATTTACCTATCTATCCCCGAGCAGACCTGGCTGTTGAGCCCGAGCCAGCGCCACATGATTGTGTTAATTAATCTGCCATTGTGAGCAGGGGGAACAGCTGCGCGGGCTCTCGTGGCTGCGTTGTCAAAGCAAAACAATGCAATGTTAAGCTTCCCCCACTGAATCTTCCATTACAAAGGGCCTTCGACGACAGGGCTAAATTCATAAATCCACAGATCAATTTTTACCAGCATTAATGTCTGACCTTTAAAGACATTTTTTTTTCTTTTTTCACACGCTTCATTTGGGCTTGAAATATGGTTAGATATGTGATACCTTCGGATTCAGGCCAAGTCTAACCCCTCTCCAAAACCCCCTCCCGCCCAATTGGAAAACAAGGAGAAGCAGCGAATTGAATGATATAGTCTGCGAGTATAGAGGGGAGAAATGCAACAAAAACTAACAAAGAATGGTGAGAGGAGTCAAGCAGATGAGTGCATGAAGTCACCAGCTGGTTTCTGGTATTTTAAAACAAAACGTCTAACGCGATTAGCAGGGATCCATCGATTGTGTTAGATGGCGTTAATTTAGGCAGAGAAACCAGGGGCATAGAAAATCAGGAACGAAAAGGGAGAAGAGCAATAAGCTTTGCAGGTGAAATCATAAGAGAATAGCAGGATTCTGAGTTGGGTCGATGGCTTCACAATTAGAAGTTATCAAGCCGACATTCATTACCATTTATTTAGAATCTCGACTTTTGTGGCCCCTTAATGGGACCAGTAAACAGAATGGATTAGCCATATACACACAGCCGAGCATTGTAGTCTTCCGTTACAAGTATAATCCAGGCATTAGCAAACCAAAATCTCGCATTCATTGAAATAATATTGACCATGGGAATACATAAATAAAATTAGGTGAACCAAACTGCCAACGCAAATTATGTCCGCAATAACCGACTTCGCAAATAAATGCTTTAGCACATCTAATCGAGTTTGCAAAATGTATCACTAGACAACCATTTTGCTCTATCCATCACAGTTTCAGTAGATTATAGTTTTATTGCATACTGAGATCACAGCGTTTGTCTTGAACACGGCAAGCAGAATGCATCGCCTACTTCTTTTATTTCTTTTTTGTTTTCAAGATGCCTGGTAGAGAAGGGGAGTATGCATGGTGGTGCCCCCCTACTTACACTCTCTACAGTGGATGGCATGGCCTTGGTGCACACTTGGCGCGTCCAGAAAAGATGGTGATGCAACCCGAAAAATCATCAAGACGTCTGGCTCTCGCCCCACTCTGCAGCCGGCCCCTTCTGTCTCCGAAAAAGCCCTCCAACAGCCCACTGAGCAGGAGAGACACTGGGAAGGAGAAGGTAGCTGCTTTCGAAGTGGAGATTCTTGTGACGTGCCATGTTGGTGTGAGCCAGGTAAAAGTGTGAGACTTGTAAAGTTGGAAATGTTAGGTTTTGCTTTAAAGACCGAAGGGAGTAAAAATATGGCAGATGAAGAAGACATTTCCGACTCGGCGTGACACTGTCTCTCAATCTGCACCCTGTACGAGGCTGCCAAACACCAAGTCAAATAGTGACACTGAATATGGCAGTGCATTCCAAATCAGTTTGCTCGCTTGCCATATTCTTGATAGACTGGACAAATGTTCTTTTTTACAAGACGTCTCTGTTTCTGAACTTACAGCAAAAGAAATAGTTTGGACGACATCATGTAATGAATGATTTCTCATGTGTGTGTTCCAACCAAGAAGAATAAGTTATGTTCATTATAAAAAGCCATTTGTTTGTATTAATTTAGTATTTACTCAAACTAAAACTATTACTACTGCTAAGACTACTATGAAATGGATTGATACTTTATTATGCTTTATTGTTACCAATCGCTGCCACTGCTGCTACTATTGTTGCGGTGGATCTTGGACCAAATGACAGATACAGTAGTATTGCGGTGGAAAAGTCGAGCAAAATAGGATCAAATGAAAATATAAACATTTCTACTATTATATTGGTTCTACTACTAGCACTAGAAAACGCAGTACTTTGTACTTACCTTGTTTTGCCAAATGTAATATTGTTATACTTCTTTATTATTATTTTGTTCAAGATATAGATTTCACACTTGTTATTTGATGCTAGAGTTCGAGATTTTTCTTTTTTACATTAGTAAAGTTATTGTTCATTTATCTTGTGCTGTGTGCTCCTCATTCCTACAGTTCTGTAACTTGTGATGCAACACTGAAATTTCCCCACTGTGGGACGAATAAAGGATCTCTCAATCTTAATCTACTGCTACGACTGCTAAACATTGTACAACTACTACTGATTCCTTGTTGTACTTTTTGAGGGCAATGTGTGAAAAGGAACAGAAAAAGGTAGGCACTCATAACTGAAATGTATACAATTCAAGAATACTGGTGCAAATTGGCATTTATTCAGTGGAATAAGTTTTGCCAAACTAGAAAAAAAGTCAACACGGATCTTATGGCTGCACTTGTAAAGCTGACATGCTAAACATACAGCAGTTTGAAGGCTTGCAGATGGGGAGGGGTGACACGGTGCAAGCTCCTGTCTCCAAAAGTGATGCGCGCTCCTTCATCTCACCTGTCCAATGCCATTCCCCTGTTTTTCCCCCCTTTGCGCGAGCCATCAGATGTTGCATTTACCGCAACGCTGAGCAATGGAGGGTATGTGATCGGCTCAAGCTTCCATGCACTTACACTTGACAACTCAACAGGACACTTAGTCAAGCTAGATCTGGGATTTGAGTAACCAGAAAAATAGGTTGATATCTTGTCGCTATATCATATCTCCCTCATGGCTTGGTGAGTATTTACCGCTAGAATGTTACAGAGTGTATCAAATTGGTAGTTTTTTTTTTTTCCTTGAGCGGTGCTGTCTGCTCCCTGATTGTCAGAGTATAAAAATAATCGTCATGGAAATAGATCTCATTGACAATGTGCCATATTCATACTGTGAGCAGCTTGTGCCTTGTGAACGTTATCCAGAAATGTCCTCCAAAAACTTTTCTCCACAAACTTCCAATCCCTTATCCTCTTTTTGCCCTTCTATCCAAGAAAAAAAAAAGTAGGAGTAGCTAATCAGGAATGCCAAATGGAGACGACAAAAGATTAAATTCTGTGTCAAGAAAAGGCAAAACAGGTACGACGAAAGCAAGCTAAAAGATCACATGGTGTAAGAGAAGCTTAGAATCTGGGATGGGAGGGTGGATATTCCAAAACGGCTTTCACAAAATCCAGCGTTCATCTCTGTGTCTAATAGGAAATACCTGATTCTGGCCCCAAGAGCACTGTGTCGGCATGATTACACCTTATACCTACACGCCGCGCCAGGAGAGGTGGCATTTGGCCGATCCGGAGCCCCATGAGGGTGGCTGGTGGCTTAGCCTCGACTTAGCTTTAGCATGTCTTAAGACGGAGGAATGAAAGGGGATGAGGAGGACCACTAGGGAGAGATGCAAGGAGCCTTGGATAAACCTGTGTCCTCGAGAGGGAAGGAGCTGACTGGTAGAGGGGAACAGCGGCTGGATGTACGCCCAGGGTTAGAATATGATGTGTTGAAAAATGGCTAAGCAAAAGACAAGACAACTAGAACAAGTGTTTAAAAGTTACACAAATGCATGTCTTCAAAGTTTCTAGGGACTTTAACACACAGTTTTACATTGTGCTTCAAGCCACAGCATTTGAATATTACATTGAATATTATGGAAATACTGTATATCTGTTTGATAATATATTATAGAAGATTATAGAAAACTAAAATAGCTAAAAAAGAGGATGCCCTTTTCTGAGTCAGGTGCAAGCCAAGTTTGTGGAGATTCATTATATGCAAATATTTTAGTTCCATGAGGACCACGAAAGTAAAACAAAATATTACCTATTGCTATTACATATGCAATTATTGGTATAACAATGCAAATAGAATGCAAATTAATATGCTACTTAACCTAAATCAACCCCTATGTCCTCTAAATTGAAGAGTGACAGGCAATAAAAAAAATTAGTTAAAACTAGACAGCTTGTAAGCATTAAAAATAGCAGTTCCACACATTGAAAACTCTCAAACTACTTCTTTGCAAAAAACAAAAGACTGCAAATTCAAAGAACATCTTAAATCTCTGAGTGATTTACGCTCTGAAACCCAAAGCTTAATCTACGTCTGAAAATGACTCCCTAAGATCTTCCCATGAACGTTTACGCTTTATACCGGAGACGATAAGAAAGACATTTACTTGCTAAAACAACCTTATCACCGGCGTAAACATATGCTCGCTGTGTGGGCCGTCGGGCAATGGTGACTCCGGGGCAGATCAAAAAGTATAAAGCGAATGGGTACGGCTGATGAGGGGAGCTTTCATTAGCACAGTAGTAAAACCAAAAGTGTGCAAAGAATCTCATCAAGCACATGTTCGGCAGGGTGTCCATAAGGGAGCTATACCTGAGGCTGTCGCGATCGGAGGTGTTACTCTAATAAGACAACAGTAGCTTTTATTTACAGCGAGCCTAGAATGACATGAAACATGCATTAGCACATCTTCTGCTGTGCCTTTGGTGAAAGAGACACCTTTTGTTATTTTGTAAACAAACCATCTAACTAACAGCCCCTTTTCGCCGAGCTAAAGTTACGTTCAAATAACATATGCTCTTGACGCGAGGATCGGAAAAAACAAAACGCAATAGGTGTGAAGCGTCTAAATTGCGATTGCACCGTATCTTGGAAAACAAACACTTTTCTTTGTTACCACGACAACTGAGACAATGAGATTCCGGTGGCATTGTCAGGACTGCTACTCGCTACATTATGTGTGACAAGCTTAAGAGTAGATCTAGAAGCGTGAATGCACAGATTTCCAGCTCCAGCCCTTTGTGGCTTGAAGATAGTCCGGCGAACCGCATTTGCATGTGTAACCTTGCCAGAGACTTAAGCTTTAGTGGGCTAATGTTGTCTGCACGCTTGCAAAACCCCCAGTTTGAAGTCAGCACCAATGTTAAAGACTCTATAATGCGTTTTTGCAATTTGACAGTTTGTGTTACTGTCACTTCCCATGCTAATGCCTCCAAGCGCAGCCGACAATTGCAGAGCTATTCAATTGGAGGATTTAAATGCGATCAACCCCTACATTTGTTTTTTTAATATATCTATCAGGGCAAACAACATTTCCATAATAAACCCTTACAAACCGGTATTCCCATCTTTTATTTTTGCTTTCTATGCCCACGAAATGAATTCAGCTCGGAACCTAATTAATCCACAAAGGTTTCATGTCTTAATCCCCAAAGTCAAGGAGGTTATTGTCCTCGCAAATGAGGTCAGTGTTCCTCCCAGTGGAAATAAGGATAGACGAAAAATGCTTGGAGTTAACGGAGGGACTGCAAAGGCTCATGGATCATGACTGTGGTGGAGGTGTGAGAAAACCGGAAAAAGGCCGCAAAGATCAAGGACTGGAGGGGTAAAGTAGTAGAAAAGAAGATTTGTGCAACTGTATATTTTGTCAGTCTAGTAAGGGATTAGAGAAACATCACATTTTAATTCAAATGTATGGATATTTAACTTAACATGATAACTGCATTTCTTCCTTCAACGACCAACCGCTACAATTTCTTATAGTGTTGTCACCACCTTGGCGGCACGGTGGCTGAGTGGATAGCACTCTCGCCTCTCAGCAAGAAGGTCCTGGGTTCGAATCCCGGTCGGACCAGGGCCTTTCTGAGTGGAGTTTGCATGTTCTCCCCGTGTCTGCGTAGGTTTCCTCCGGGTACTCCGGTTTCCCCTACCACTAAAAATATGTCCAATAGTTCTGGCATGCGCCTCCTGTACTGGCGACCCCGCTCCCATCTCTGTGTGGAGTGAGAGACAAATGCCCAAAAATTGACAATTGTAAACCGCTTTGAGACTCAGATCTGCAGTGAAAAGGCGGTATATAAATACAAACTTACTTACTTACTTACTTACTTGTTCTCGGGCTGGGTGAGATGGCAATATATCACCCAGATATGTTCAATCTCAATGCCAGCTTTGGACGGTTTAAAAGTCATCAAACTGTTTAATGTAAATCATAATATTCAAACGTGAAAAAGATCTTGATTTCCATTCCAAGCGATGTGAAAAATTGTTTCTCAAAAAGTATCTCAAATTGTTGTCATGCATTCTTCAAAAACACTTTTCTTAGTGGCTGCCCTGTTGTATACCCTAGCTGCACAGAGGTCATACTTAAAGAGGTCCAGAGAAGCAGATGCCGGAGAAAACATTATTGTGACCTTGATATCACATTACTCACATATTTGATATCAAAAAGGTTGACCTTGTTGTTGCAAGACTGCAAAAGAAGATGGCATCCAGATTTAGCAAACTTCAATGTGGCTAGGTTCAAAAGTGACCACCAAAATCAATGCCACAACTCGAGAGATGAGAGAGAGTGTAGCGCCTGCCAATCTTCCAATCTTTGCTTCACGGACCTTTTGAACCAGGTGCACTAGAGAACTGCTTCTTATGGTAATTGTAACTAAGGCAAGTCACTGTCAGAGCGAGGCGAAGAGGCATCATCCAAGTGTGACAGGACCATAGCCATGATACAGCCCTCCGTCTGGTGGATGACAGAGGGGGACATGACACACATGCCCACATCAAGCTGCCTCCAGCCCAGTCAGCACCAGCGGCCCACACAGGGTCTCGATGGGGGACAAACCCGGGGAACAACGAGCGCTTCGCCAAATGCTGGTTCGGCTTCTTTCCCTCTATGGGTGCCTAGTGGGTCTTGTCTCGATGGACGAACAAAGCACGCAGCCAAGGAAAGCATGGACAGTTGACTGCGTTAGTCCACATCTCTGTCCCTGACAAGAGCTTTCCAGAGATCCTTCGAGTCGTCCAATCAAGAGTTGGCTCAAAGCGAGGGGGTGGAGGTTGCTGGCCAATGGGAACTCGGTTAATAAAAGGGTCAGCCAATAGCGGACATGTTGAGAGCGGGTGGGCCAAAATTGAGGCTAGCTAAAAGAATAGTGTCCAAGATGATGCAACGGACAGCTCGGCGAAATCTGTTGTGGTCAAAGTTCGCCCACTGGACTCCGGACAGAATGTCGACAAAATATTTATGAACAAATCTAAAGAATCAGTTGATCCTGTTAGAAACTTAGTTGAAGATTCTCAGAGTTACTTTTACATTATCAATGGGATCTACACCACAAAGTCTTCTGGGAAAACGCGCAAATTGCTTGTATTCTGTGCAACTGATGGCGGAAACAGACAGTGTCATCCATACATCAAAAGCATCTGCTGAAAAACCTGGAAGTTTTTGATCACTGATAATTACTGTATCTGCACTCCCTAGAAGACTTGAGCAGTAAACAAACAGACATGTTGGTGGGAAAGGGGGAGACACAGGAGGAGGGGGGTGGATGGAGCTTTGTAGACGACATTCTAATTTCCAACTTTTGTTCGACTTGTGGAAATGGAGAGGTTTACATTGTCATCTCTCCCTGCTGAGTTTGAAATATGAGTTTAAACTGACAAAGAGAATTAAAATCTGCAAACGCTGCTTTCTTTTTTCCTGATGACTAATTTGAAAATCAGCTGTCAAAGTTGGTGTTTGTTGATTTTTATCAACTCAAGGGTTATTACATTTCAAGAATATGACAATTAAAAATCCCTCAATCATCTACTTGAGCGTTTGCTTTTTGGCATTTGAATGTAATAGGAAATGATGTAAACTATAAAACTCCTTGTGTGGTAAAACTGCTTACAGTTCTGACAAATACTCTGTTGCAGAGTAGAGACGTAACAATTCATCAATGAATTCTTTTTCTCCAAGAAATTATTTACTGTAAGTTGCTATTTACAGGTGATGTTTAAGTTAAATTATATGCATAAACAATGTCTACATGTAAATATAAAATACCTTTGTCTAGAAATACAATTAAGAATAAAATACATTAGATAGCCCTCTGGCGAAATGTAGGTAAATGTAGTTAAAATGAATAATGGCTAGATTCATTAATTATCAGAATAATCTGTTGTTGCATCCCTAGTATAGAGACAATGCTGATCTTATGGTTAAAGCACTGCAACTCTCATATAGCAAGGGAAGGCAAGTTTATTTGCACAGCAAAATTCATATGCAAGACAACTCAAAGTGCTGATATCAGGAGTCAATCGTTCATTACTATTTTTCTCACTTGAATAGGTCAAACTCACTGAATCCGGTAAGCAACAGTAACTAAGTGTATGTATTCCCCACAAGCTGCTCTTTCTCTCTTTCACTGTGCACACATTCGCCTCATGCCTCCCCTTCATCTCAGAGGATATATAGAGGAGAAAAAAGATTTAAAAGGACTGGAAAAAAGCTCAATTGTTTATTGATTTTATAATAGGCTTAGTGGGGCTTGGTGGGGCGGCGTGGTCAACCAGAGGCGATGGCGTGACAAACATTCAGCTTACGAGCAGGTAACAACAGAGCAGAGTCCAAATGCCTGGATGTATTTGCTTGAGCCCTTTCTGTGTTTTTTTCACAGGATTGTTATCCTGCCTTTAAACCAGTGTAGACATAATCGCTCGGCTCACAAACAGGGCACGGCCTTCTGCGTCTTAAAGTGTGTACTTGTGTGCAGGAGAGAAAGCGAGAGAGAAAAAACGAAATCAAAAGCTCCTTAAGTGAGTGTGGCCGCAAACTATCAATTTAGAAAGGAATGTTGCAAGTATGCAAGAGTTTTCTTGTAATTTCTGATCAAAGAGGACATTTCCATTTATTCACTTCATGTTTTTCAGATAAACATGTTAAAGGCTTATATATAATATATGTTTTTGAACTGCTTTAGGAGCTGGGTTAGGCTGCTAGTGTGTTTGTGCGTGTATGTGAGGCTGTGTTGGCCTGATATATGGATGATAACACTAATTAGCTCGTTTTGTTTGGGGCACAACACTCATTAAAAACCCAGTGAGGCCATTAAAGTTAGCGTCCCTCCAAACCATCACTACGGCCGTATCCATCTCCCATGCTCTTACACTCCCTCCTCATTTCTCCTAATAGCCTTTGCTCCAGGTTGTTGGCCTGTGCAAAGATTACTTAAACTCGGATGACTCCCATTTTACCTTTTGTGCCCCCATAGACTAGTTTTGTTGTTTTGTTTTTTTACTTTTGGTTATATCTTACCCTTTTATTTTCTTTCCGTAGGCTCCCAACACCTCATTCAGGCAGCAGGCCCCATCCTTACTCTAATAAGTGTTTACTGAAAAGAAACTGGGGAGGATTTGTCCCAATGAGGAGGGGGTGATGGTGGTTTCC
Source organism: Knipowitschia caucasica (assembly GCA_964034765.1). NCBI lineage: Eukaryota > Metazoa > Chordata > Actinopteri > Gobiiformes > Gobiidae > Knipowitschia > Knipowitschia caucasica. The sequence continues at coordinate 8,535,363 of OZ035826.1, forward strand.
AAGCTTTGCACAGCGATGTCGCTGTAATACCGACAAACCTCCCCGTGATTCGGCGCGGCTTGCAGTGCCATAAGGCGTCCGTTACACTGCAGCGGGAGAGACTGAAGGCACAGGCCTGCCAGGATTAGATGAGCAGGTGTAGCATCCCGCTAACAGATAGAACACAAAGCCATATTCAAGCCTATTCTCTCTGGGGCTAGCTGTGCTAAAGCTAACAGCTTCTGTTCAACTAAAAGGGGTTTCAAGTCAATCCGCAGCATATATTACAGTCAAAATAATGTTTCAGATGGGGCAACATCAGGTGTCTGGAGTGTGGTTCTTCTTTGGGGTTGATTCGAATGATTTGCTCCAAATGGATGTGGGCTAATACAATCCCACAGGTCTTGAAAGCAGGCTACTCTTCGAGGGTGCAGGTCTCTTGTAGTCAGTTATGTCTGTCAGAGGATAATTATACCCATAATCACATTGGACCTCACTTGAATACAGGCTCCACTGATGTTCTGGAAACATGCTAGTTTGTCACATAAACAAGACAGACTCCTCCGTGTTTCACATTATCAGTCATGTTGGCATAGAGCATAACTACACTAAGTGCCTGGTCATTCCCCCTCCAGCCTCTTTGCCAGGTCGATGAAAGGCAAAGCTTTGGAAATATCCAGGTCTCAGGTCTGGATATTAAGAGTGTTGATTAGATATATGACTTTGCCATTTGCCCACGGAGCGTGGAGTGTCTCCGACAGAGCTGGGGACCATATGGCTGGTGAGAGATTTCCCCCCTCTCTTCCTCTTCGCGCAGCCTGACAGCTGGATGGCTGCTAACTGGGGACGAGGAGGCTTGGCAGCTGCAGCTGAGAGCAACGCTTTGATGCCGCTCACCCCTTTTCACTGCTCTCTCTCCAGCCCTCCTCCTACTCTCTATTTCTCTCTCTCTCACTCACACACTTTTGGAAGACCTGCTACTACAACACAGCAGCCAGTGTCAACTTATTCAAACTTTTACAAGGTGGACATTAAGGGAAAAGGCCTGATCTTTGCTTGGATTAGCAAAGTGTTGCAGCTCTTTCTTAAGTGCACAGTGAGATGTGATCCTAATAATTCCAACATGTTTGCCCTCAGAACTTGTGAATGCTCTGTCAGAGAGATGACGAGGTGATATTGGAAAAGGGAGGGCACCCATGGGTGAGAAGTGTGGGCTGTGTAAGGTGGAGAGCACAAGGAGGAGGGTGGAAAGGCCTCTGGGAACATATTAAGATGTACAGCTGGCACAGAGAAGTCTTAGAGTCTGATTCTGGCCTTTATTAACCCATTGAGCGGTAATCTTTTCTAATGTAGTTTGAGTATAATTTAAAGGACAATGTTGATGTAAGGCATTCTCAGAATTCTTCTAAAATGTCAATATTATGGCACTGTTTTACACATTTTGCTTTTACCCTTTCTTTGACCACTCTGGTCAAAGTGTTCTAAATCATGCTCATTACAAATCAGCTTAAACCAAATAGCAAACAAATCAACCACAAGTTTGATGTTTGCCCACTGGATAGAATTGGCAGAAGTTTAATATGAATACAAACTTACGTAATAATAGCATTCCAAATGAGGAGGCCTGTTTCAATAGGAGTCATGTGAACGAGACATCTGCATCAGCACATGTCTGACCATTTGAGGCCCGGCTGACACCAGCTTAAGGTCAGCACTGCCCTGTGATTAAAAGTCATGCAACTCATCTTTCAGGGTCTAAATTAGGTTACTTCTCTAATACTTACATATAACTTTGCAAGTGAATCAAGTAGATATTCTGGGATTGTTCTAACGTATTCCAAAATTAGAAATCGCATAACCATAGACAAAGAAATTGGTTTTACATTTGAATTAGTTTGGTACCAAGAATCAAACTGCGACCTGCTTTTGTGTTTTTAAGTGAATATATATATACTTTTAATAAGCAAGTTTAGAGTAGAGTCAGAGAGTAAGTGAGTGCAAGGAAAATGCATTAACCAAAATAATACAACATTTATGAATGATAGTTAAGTACAATTTTGTAAAAAACATACTGTCTTAATTTTATTAGAAAACGTAAAATACCAGTTTGAGGCCTTATTTGGCTCTTAGGGCTGAGAGATTCTTAGTCGGCGTGGTCCTCTCTTTTTCAGTTCTCTGTTGGAAAAATCCGATATTAAGATTAAGACAGAACCTAGAGGTATTTACATATCAACACTAGTGATAGAACCAAACTACTTTGAGAGCGAGGAAGAAGTTAAATGGATTTAATCTATTTTTTGTGGCTTGACCAGTTAACAACACTTGGTTTAAAGACACCATGTGCATCAAGCCTATATATACTGTATGTTTCCAAAACCCATTTTCCCCTCGAGACTTGAAAAAACCCTCGAATGCTCCCTCTTGCGTTCACTCTACCACCGCCACTCGCCCTAGTGCCCTTCTCTCCTCCCTTCCTTCCCTCCCTCCACCTTATACAGTAACCCCTCCCCATCCCTCCACCCATCTGACTGTCTTCCTTTCTTCCTGCCCTCCGTCTTGTCGAGCGGCCCCCTGTTGCTGGCTGCCATCAACCAGCTCTTAACTGGTGAACGTGGCGAGATCGAGCCGATGTAACGGGGGGGTGGGGGCTAGGGGGGACGGACGGAGCCAAAGCCAAGAGGAGAGCAGCTGGGCACGGCTAACGGGGAATGATAATGACCTCCCGAATCTGCTCTCCGCTCCACAACAATAGGGTGCTCAGTCGCCTGGAAAATTGTGTTCATCAGCTAGCTCTGCTCACTTACTAATTGACATTGCCAAATATTTTAAGAACAATTGGAATGTGGCAGGGCGAGAGGGCAAAAAAAAAAAATGGGAAGGGGGGAGAAAAAAGGCTTAGAGATCTTAATCCTCTGACTTAATTCCGTCTTGCACTTTTTTCTTATGTAGTGTTTTTTTGTGATGAAGAGATAGCTTGGGCGCATTTTTCATGTCGCTTTCTGCTCTCTGTCAGCAGCCTGATGTTGACACAAAAGGCTTTTTATGTGACCTGTCAAAGGGGTTAAGAGGAGGAGATGGAGCAGCGAGGAAGGGGTGAGGCGGATGACGGAGCAGAGGCGAGAAAAGGAAAAAAAAAAAAGTCGAATAGTGGGTCGGATGTGTATGAGGGAAAGGCAGGATTCCACAGTCATGGTATCACATGTCTGGCCCTCCATTTTTAATGAGGCAAAGGTCAATGTATTCTTCTGCTCTTTCACGCGCAAGAGGAACCCCAATCATGCCCAAGTTAACTTGTTCAAACAGAGGCCCCCCCGCCCTCCTCTCTCTCTCAAGCCTTGGAGAGCAAAATACATTTCAAAAGTTGGTGATGCTATAGCGGGTGGGTTGTTGTTCGGGGATTTTGTCCTATATTTCACATTTCTTCAGTTATAATTAAAGATAAGATAAGACAAGAGATCCCCCGTCCCACAGTGGGAAATGACAATGGCAAAAACTCTGTGCTGTCTTCTCTGTCTGGTGCACACTGGGGTAGTCTTGCACAGTTTTTCCAATGTGGTTTTACTGCAAATGGCAAATAAATTCTTGAATCTTGAATTTTGTAACACACATACAGGACAGTAGTAAGAGCAGACTGGGAGCACACACAATACAATATAAGTAGCTGCTATGTTTTTTAGCTAGCTGTAAATGCTGAATCTTTTTGTTTCATAAATAAACATTGCATATTTTACATACTGAAAGCTGATTGGTTGAGTGAGGGTAGTTCTCTTCTTTTTCACTTTTCAGTCAGAGAAAGCTGATCTAAAGATGTGACAGAGGCCAAAAATACATAGATGTGAAATATGACAGAATCAAACAGTATTGAGTAACTATAGGCACTATAGTTTCATGGATATTATTACAAGGTTATTGTTTTGGTACGCCAGCTTTACAGTGAGGAATTACATGTATAGCTGTTTTTGTTGGGTTTTAGTTCATGTGTGCGGAACTTAAAACTGTCTATATATATAAAAAAGTGAATCGACTGCGAATGTCAAGAAAAATGCACAACTCATCATCATCATCATCTCCAAATAGATATAAGACCAAAATGAGCCTCATACTCAACTCTTTTTAGTTTCTAGATTATAAGAATGCTATGTTTATGTTGTCACCAATGTTATGTTATAGCTATACACCTGGAAACTTTCACAGTATGGCCTCTCTGATTTACTCAAGTCTCTATTGCTCAAGATCACTGTAAAAAATATGGCTTCACGCTGCGATTACAGTGCATTTCAAACGTAAACACCTGCTTGTCGCCATGGAGATCAATCAACGACACAGCACGCAACAATCCAGGCAAAGCCACATGGAACCTAACCCTAACCCTAGCAGCCATTAAATAAAGTAACACATTTATTAGTCTTTCCTTTTGATTGCACTGGACCAAACAGCCGTCCACTTCCATCCATTTGCATTCTCCGGACCGCCACAACCCCTGCCTCATTTCACAGGAATCCAGCATTGACGGAGGCAGACAGCTGTCAGCAGACACAGAAAAGAACCCCCTCGCCCCCCCTTCCCTTCTCACCCACCACCCACCCCTTTGCTCCATCTGAACCCTCGGCTAAGTACACATAAACAATCGCACTGGACTTTTGGCAACTTTTCCCCATCGCCTTCAAGTGTCAAGTGTATCAGCCGGATCCAAATGGTCACAGTTTTTTAGTTTTTGTGTGTCTTATATTTTACCTACGACACAAGTATTTCGACTACTAAGAACTACAGTTGGATTTCTTCTTTTTTCTTATCAAATTAATGTAAAAACAAAAAAATTTGATTTGAAGAGGTCTGGTGAATATAGCCATGTATGTTTTTTTAAGGATTAGAGAGTTTGCATTGAACCATCAAAATAAATACATTGAATTTGAAAAAGGACTAAAGGAAAGATGTGAAAAAAGTTTAAGGATTTAAAAAAAGTTGCCAGTGAAAAGTTGATTTCATGGACATGTGTTTATCACAAATCTGCATTATCAGATAAATTTTACGGTTTGAAAAAAAGACCAACACATTTTTAAAGTTTAGTTTATCCATTGAAAGGAAAATATTTAGTTGCATTAAAAAGATGGCTGCACTGAATTTAGCTCAATGACAATTTTTCAGTCCTTCTGTTGTCAAACTGTGACTTTGAAATGGTAAATTTTGCCCAAGCTAGACCACGATTAACCCAGACAAATTTCAATCTTTATAACATTTATCATTTGCAAAATTTTGGAAATGTAAAAATGTCTTTGCAAGTGTGTTAACTTAGTCAGAGGAATGTGACAGATTGTAATTGGAATCGTTCCTTAAACTTGCATTTATGTGCATCATAACAGCGACTTCAAACTGCTCTTTCCAATGCTCCGGTGCTTTTGACACTAATGTTTATTTATGTCTCCCTTTTATTTAGTCATTCTCTACAATTGCATTTCCTTTTTTGTTGCTTTCCCAAACTTATCATAAACCCTTCTGCAGACAAGTCACCTTCGCTCCCTCTGCGACTTTTAGCAATGACACCGGAGAAGATAGCTTGTTGATGTATTAGGAATATTAATATGCAAGCAGTCTACCTGACGCAGTACGGCAGCCTTCTGTTATGGAAAGATAAATATTGTGTTATAATTATAAAAACATAAAACAGAAAAGAGAAGGTTGACGCCGCTGATGGAATGGAAGGCATGCAAACGAGGAGCTACAAAGTAAAGCCGTGTGTTGGCTTTTTCATCTGCAACTTTTCCACTGAAGGGTCTGCCGTGTACCGGAGAAAAGGGTCAGAATGTAAAATCCCAACTCCAAGTGTTCATTTTTTGACCAAAATTAAATCTTTATTATACATTTAATTTATCTAATGCATTTATAATATGTGTATGATGTTTTTGTTTTTTATTGTGACACAAAAAACATAAGAAGAGATCATTTGAAAAAAAAAAACATATCTGTGTTTTGAAACATTGTCAAAATCTTGTATTTCTCAGGCTACAATCTTCATCATGTTTTGTTATTGGCAGCACATCTGAAAGGATTTGCTCAAGAAGAGGTGAAACTTCATTTATAAACGACACTAAAATAGATCTGGCTCATCACTTGATAAAGGCCACATTTTAAGCCTCTCAAATTATTTTCTAACGGCACTTATCTGTTTTTGCAAATCAACTATTCACATGAAGAAAAACAAAACACAATTTGCCTTTCTAGGCTTGCTTCAGAAACTTGGGTGCTGTTGCATTCATGATATGAGATGGAAAACGTTATACTAGCACAAATCGCAATCAAATACCTCAACCTGGGGTAAGATTAAACTGATTTGTCTCTTTTCTTATGCCATTTTCTTAAAGGAACCAGAATAATTTAGTCTCCATCTTATACCTGTGTCCCTATTGTGACGCCCCCCTTTATGCTTTTTAACAACAATCTCCTCTGCAGAGATTTGGGGTTTTTCTGATTCTAGTGTGTTGTGTCTTGTCTATTTTTGTTCTAGACTACGAGCCTATAATAAAGCTATCTGTCGAATAAAAACTGCTTGGCCCAGTCTTCTGAGATCCCAGTCCTCTGCATCTGTCATTTTCTTCAATTGTAATAATTTAAGGTAAACTTTATAGATCTCACAATGGAGAAACTTACCATAACAAAAATATCAAATCATTAAGAGTGCAAACTACATACCGTGCTGTAAGTTACTTTAAAAGAGGATATATATTCTAAACTTGTATCAGGCTGTAGCATCCGAGGAGGATCAGATTTAGGCATAGACAAGACTCACTGATGTTTACGAAGGAATGCAATGCCTTGTCATCTTTCACTCCGCTCATCCCCTTATTTCATGTACTCATTCCATCAACGCTACAATTTTCCCTCTTTATCCATCAGTTTTTACTCCAGTCATATCTTCATAACAGAGCAGAGAATCCTAATCCAATCATTAAGACATAAAAGGGGCTGATAAATGTTTCACAAAGCTACCTCGAAACATCGGCAGGCCAAAAACGCAAGGCCGCAAGTGTTTCTTCTCCTTCCTTCTATTCTGTTCCCTCGCTCAAACACGTTCCTTTGAATACAATTAGAATTCTTCAAAAACACATAAAACCTAAAAAGTGCCTCCACTAATTCTCGCCAAGGGTAATATTGACAAATTTAGTCTGTGAGTGAGAGGGAGAGAGAGAGAGGCGGGTGAAAAAAAAAGGCATGGACGTGCGGAATCAAATGAAAAGAAGGGAGACAGAAAGAGAACAGAGAAATAAATTGGCCTTTTATATTGTGCGAGCGTGTACAAAAATACTAAGTCTGCATTTATCCGAGACGTGTCAATCAACGGGACACACTGACAATTAGCGAATTTCAATGGGACTTTTTATCGTTCGGCAGGCACCAGAGCTCTGACCCACTGTACGGAAATACGGCAAAAAGGGGAATGAATGTGCCGTGACACAATGACTGTCTATTTAAGTTTGGTGACACATAAAAACCACTGATATGACATGGCGGGTGAAGGATTGGGAAGAGAAAAGGGGGAGGGGAAGCTACTGGGCTTGATTAGAGGGGTAGAAAAGTGAGGGGTTGAAGGGGGTAAACTGGTAAGTCAAGCGGATGTCAAATACAAAAGGACGATAATGTCATTCGAGAAACGTATACATTGGTAAAGAAGGGATGACTAAAACCTGGGAGGGTGGATGAAGTTGTGTGAGATTAGATAAACGTATGATTTTGGTGGAAACAAAGTACAGAGTGAGGTTCTAATAAGGAAATGTGTCCAATTTGTCCAAAACACTGGAGAAAGCTTTTACTTTCTCCAGTATTTTAGTGTGGTGGGAAAGAAAAAATAAGTAAATTATTTAGCAACACCAACTTGTAAGAGATTTTAACCCTTCTAAACGTTTTCTCTTCAATGATACCCATTTGTGGCGTAATCATTGGTCACATATAAGTACATTTGAGTAATGGCTGTTTTACTTGTTGGTCTATGCTTAATGCCTTGACTCTTATCTCTATCTTGGTAAAAAATGCTCTAGGAATGAAAACTTTTTGTATGTACATTTGGACCTGACGTACAAAGCCCTCCACTCTGTAAGTACAGTAAAGATGTGACGTCATTCTTTGGAAGAGTGAAAAGAAGGTGCGCTAATGAAACTTTCACACTTTGCTCTGTAACCTGTTGACGACTGGGTGAGTGACTTGCTAATAGCCGCTTGGATCAGGTTTGTCACCACGCATTTTGTGGATCTTGTTTGGCGCCACTTTATTTCTTAATGACACAGTAATTACAACTGTAACAGTTTGTCCGCACGTGTAATTACGCCCCCATCGTAACGACGCAATTAGATGAATATCCTCGCTTTATAACCTTAGGCGGCAAGTCGGCAAATCCAATTTCAATTTGTATGGAGTGAGCATTTTGCCTGCTTGTTTGAGCCGCGGTAAAGACCCAAGGATATACAGGCTAATCCCTGCCATGTTAAACGCTCTTTCATTTTTTTTCCTCTCCTCCTCTCTTCTTTAAATAAATGTAAGCACTGGGGATTCTCCGCTAAGAGAGAGAAAAAGAAAAGCCAGAGGGAGAGCCCTATAACTATGAGCAGAGGTACGAGTGGGTTTAAGCTGACTAGTATGTGCTGCTTCAGGCCTCGCATGCAAAACAAACCTCTTTTTACACAATTAGTAGCATTTGTACATGTAATTGTTGACTATAGGGGCATGACTGCTTCCAAAGGATCACATAAGCTATTTCAAATGTCATATTTGTCTTGTTTTCACTGTGAATATGTAAATGTTGTTACGTTACAGTAATGAGTTTCAATCTAAATTGCACTAAATGACTGCGTGTGATTTATATTCCTTTGCATGAACTGTCATTGGGCCAACCCATATTCACAAATCACTTGATCTTATTCAAATCTGTATTGTTCAAAAATAAATATGGACAAATCTTTCTGTAATGACTTTAAAATGCATACATGTTAAATCTGTTTTCATTTTTTACTTTTTGTTTTTGGAATGTTCTGTGAAATTCTGTTGTTTTTATTCTCTCAAAATCACACATAGGCCTGTTGATTTTCAAATGATAGCCCAAATGTTAGGAACCACATACAATACATAATCCCGGCAACAGGCTCCACCCCCTCCTCGCCCTGGAGCCGCCTCACTCCTGGATTGTGAGTCCTGGATCTATGGGCTATATGCACGGGGAGGCGTCACGTCATTTCCTGTTAACAAAGCACAGCCCGTTCACTTCCTGCCTAGGCTATCCTATGGCTTTTAGCTGGGTTTTAGTGACGTTTTTTAGTAATTAGATTGATACATTCAGCTGTGAGACTGACCCAAAAGTGTCGCTGTGCTTTCTCTCTGAGGTAGAGCTTTGACTGTGGCCACTCAGAGAGATTTGTAAACTTTATAAAAACACAATGACAGCACAATCAGAGAGCACTGCTGTGTCCTAAAAATGCCCAGTATCCTCACAGTTTAATTCCCGTTTGAGCATTATTTGGGAAACTTGTGTAAACCACTGCTGAACTCCAGTGAAACTCAAGCCGTTTCCCGCGAACAGGAAGTTAAGTGGGATAGTAGCTAAAACGAGGAAGTGGTGCGTGCACAGAGCCCATAGCCCGTCCCACTTGGTTTTTCAGAGTTTTATCTTGTCAATTCAGGAGTGTCTAAGAACAGTGATGATCCAAGACATTCAACATTCAACGACATTTATGAACATCGGTCGCTCTTTGTGTTTGAACGGTTTGATCTGTGTTGGCAAATCGTCAACTTTGTAAAGTCCTCTGAGATAACTACCGTTGGGACTACACAAAAAATAAATAAACTGAATTGCATCTACCTTAAACCCACAAACAAGCCATGTGCAATGATTCCAGTCGCCCTGATCATGATAATAGCGGGTTGATCTGAGGATAACAAACAAAAAGACAGAGGACGGCGTGCATAAACGTAATTATCCTTTTGTTTTCCTTCAAAAAAGAATATGAAACACGTTCAAGGTTAGCCACCGCACCACGTTATAATAGAAAAAGGTCTTTGGAGGACATTGCTGACACAGTCCTGCCTTCCCTTCACCATTTTTCTTGTATCTTTTCTCCTTTTTTCGCTCATTGCTTTTAAACAAGTGCCGTCTCAAAGACAAAAGCGGCGGAGTTGACCTTCTTTCACAGTTGAGATGTTATTGTTGATTACTATAATTTAAGTTTAACTCAGAAGCGCCGTGGGTAGGTGGCATGGCGGCGCGGTGCATGTGCCGTGGTTAGCAGGTGCACGCAGATACCCATTGGCGGAATTGTTATATTTTTCAGCAAGAGATTGAAGGAGGGAGAAATTGTGAGAAAGAAAGAAGAGGAGACATGTTGAGATGAGATAAAGCAGTACAGTCACCACATCCTGCAGATTATACAAGAAGAAAAAAACTGCACATTGCACATTAGTGAGAACTAAAGTTACTTGAGGTCGGACATATCTTTAAAGAGTCTGTCTATTGTTATAATACTGTATGTCATTGTAGGATCGGGATAGTTTGGTTAGCGTTATGAGGATTTTAGTCCAAAATGTATCAATCAATGAATGAAAGAATGACTCGAGCCCTATCAATTCTCAGCAAGAAAGTTCTGGGGTTTGATTCCACCTCCAGACAGGGCCTTTATGAGTTTGCATGTTCTCCCTGTGTTTGTGTAAGTCTCCTCCAGTTTCCCCCCTACCACTTTAAACGTGTACAATAGTTCAAATCCTCCAGCTCTGGTCCGGACCAAGCCGAGCATCAACATCCAAAATTGCATGTAACGTATATAGCTTACCTTACCGAATTAATGTCATGGTTTCAACACGTTTTTCACTATATTAAGCTGTTTTTTGTATCCATGTATTTTATTTATCTTTTCTTTTTGAACGCACTGTGACTATTTATGATTAAAATCCTACGTGTGATTTTAATGTTTTAAGGTTTTTAATTCCATCTGTGATTTTACATTCTATGTTTTTAATATTTCTTGTGATCTTAATGTTTTTTTTAATGGTATTTTTTAAGTATATGTAGATTTGAATGCTTATGAGTTATGCCTTATGTGATATGGGTTGTGAGAAAAAAGTTGCAAATGTAGTTGTTTCATAATATCCCTGTGTGGTTTCAACAGCTTTTTCTCTCCCCTTTGTTTACTTTTTTTTTTTTTTTTTTACAGTGCATCCGTCCTTGTAAAGTAAGTATGATGAATCGTAGGACCTGCTGACATAGACCAGAACTTAAGAAGTAGCTAATAGCCAGACTAACAGTAAGATTTACTATTTACCACTATTTAAAGTAGCTATTCTTTTCTTATTCCATCCACAAACGCTACAAACTAGACTAGAACTATGGCACCTTACTCTGCATGAGATTCAAACACATTTTTCTCACACATCAAAGCTTTCTAATTTGAGAGTCCCTGAGCCCCGAACGAAAATCACATTGTCTAAGTTGTGAAGAAAAGACAAGTTTTTTTTTCCCCCACACACTACTTGACAAAAAAACAGGAAGTAGCAAAAACAAGCATATTGGAGAGTCTTTTCATTTTCATATCTGTTTACTCTTTAAATTTCAAAACAACCGCATTGGGGACGTTTGAGATCTGCAAAGCATCTCATTATTTGGTGCAATTTGTCAGATCAAAAAAGGGGATTTCAAAGATTGTTTGTAGAGATTTGGACAGTGGGTGACACTGTCGAGGCTTGGGTTTTAAATGATGGGGAGTTTCAGTTGATTAGTAACTATAGGAGGAATATTTATCATTTACTCAGAGCAGAACAACCGGGCCAAAAGACGATCTCATGCTTTTAAATCATTTAGTTTTGTTTCACATCTTGTCACGTCAATTGTATAAGACAAAAAAATGTTTTAAGTTTCCACAAAAGTACCATTGAATTGAAAAAAAAAGGATCATATTTGACTTCACATGCAGAATGCTCTATTTGCATTGATTATATACAATAGGTTTATAGAGGCATGTAAACAGTGAAACAACAGGATTTTCACGTATAATAAGGATTTAGATCGGGAAATATTAGAAAAGGATAGAAGTAGGTTAGCTGATTATTTGTAAGGGAATCAGGTTAAAATGTTCACTAAGTTTCTGCACATATTGTTAACAGCAGATTGGAGAATTTGCTCAAGAAGGGATTAAATTTAGTTTTTATCAAACAGGAAATTCATTAGTAAACCGTTGCCTTACTTTGAACTTTAAAACAATCATATGGACAGACGGCACACAATGACACAAAATACATATGTATAAAAATTCAACAAGCAGTGTGTCAGAATACATTGCAATTTATGAACTGCGCAAACGACTCCACGTCATGAATCACAATTTAGACATTACTCTTTGTTTTATCCCATGTTGTTGCTTTAATCCTTCACTCCTTGCTTCAAGACGACGCCTGAGGGAGAGGATTTCACCACTTAAAGCTAAATCAAACGTGCCTCATTATACTCTGTTAACATTTGCTTCTTTAAAAAACACATTTGCTTTTTTATTTATCCGCAGATGATTATTTTAACCCGCTTATTTTGGTCTTCTCTTCGCGTTTATTTGACTGGATGTTAACACAGCACTTCTGAAGTCGCCGTTCTGATCAGATTCAAAGCGCTTAAGTCAAAAGAGACAGACTGACTGAAGGAGAGAGAATGGAATGGAGAGAGAGAGAGAGGGAAAGTTGCAGCATTAAAATTCAGAAGATAATTACATCCGCTACACCCCCACCCTGTTGAGAAAGTGTTATGTTTAATAGTCTCTATAAAGAAAATAGGTTTTTATCTCGTTCTCATTTTCATTAATTCCTAATTGGGGTGGGGGTTGTCTGTTATTATTTCTTAGATTAAAATAAACATAGCCCATCCTATGTTCAAACCCATCACACTACACGGGCACGATAAGGACTTCATGCCTCTGTGGATAAATAAACAATCCCGTCTCCACTGGTGGAATTAAGTTGCTTACAGCCTTAAGCTAAGCCTCTGATTTATATTTATATTATTTATATTTTCCCCTCTCAAAAGACTTAAAAGCACATAGCCGCTTTTGCAAAAGAAGTTCGCTGATTTTCTTTTTGACCTGCTTTATATGTATATCTTTAATTAGTGTCTTGTTTAGCTTAAACCGACTGATTATCGCACAGTCGTGACCTAATTACCGCTCGCGCTTCTTAACGGCAGCGCGGTGCCCTGAGGAGCGAGCGAAAGTTACCTTTAAAAACTTGTGTAATCATTAGCAACGAGCCTCCCTTAATCCCACTAAACATATACTTATCTAGCCCCAGCCGGCCCGTGTTTGCTGGAGAGAGGAGGAGGGAGGGAGGAAAAGGGAAGAACTGTCTCCGACGCATTTATTAAAGGCATTTATTAATCACTCTGCTTAAAATGAGAAGGTCCCTCTGCTCCTAGTCTTTACTCATGTTCCGGGGGGACATAAGCCGCTAACCTGCAGTGTGGATGCAATGCCAAAGCAGGTAGCTGTCTTGCTGGGGCGAGTCCATTTAAGTTAATAAGGCTCATGAGTAATTGCAGGAGAATTGGAATCTTCAAAAACCTGTGTGTAGACTGCAAGTGAAAGTAGTGTATTTGTAAAAAGTGTACAGGTTCCCAGGTATATAAATATTACGTTCTAACCTGGTCTTTGAGATTGAAGAAGGCCTGAAAGTTGTGATCACACCTGAATGTGTGTCATACCTGAAGATGGGGACGAGGGGTGTGGGCTGTCATCCTGGACACTGCCTGTCTGTGAATGAGCCCCTCCCATGGCGCTCTCCTCGGTCACATTGGACGAGCCTGGCGTGGTGGAGCGGCTGATGGACTGGGACTCTGGGTCACTGGCTGAACCGCGGCGCTCGTCCAGGGCCTCCTCCATGCTTCTGCGGTCCTTGCCGTGGATGCGCGAGTGGACAATCATTTGGTGGTAGGTGCGGAAGACTCGGCCACAATCAGGACACTCTGTGGGTTTGTCCTTCATGTTGGAAATGCCAAAGTCTAAGTGGGGACCTCCTAAACCAGTTAGGCCGGTATGTGCTTCACCGTGATGTGACAGAAGGTCACGGTGACCATCAAAGTTTCTGCTGTCTTCTTTCAGGGACATCAGAGCTCCACTGCCAAGCTTGGATCCCTGCAGGGCCTCAGACAGTTTTTGTTTGGAGCTATCAGTTGAAATAATCATGGAGTAGTCTGGTTTGTCTTTTGAATAGGAAGTCATTGATCCAGCATTCTCATCCTCCTGCCCCGAGTGCATTTGATGGGGATGCTGTTCCTTTGGCATGAAGGCTCTGTCCATTGCCATCCCACGAGCCATCAGCTGCCAGGCCTGATAATTGTTGATAGAATCCATTTCTGCCACCTTTGCAGCAGCCTGAAGGCGCTCCATGCAGCTGGACTTGAGAGGGGGCACCAGGTTAAGACAACCCAGGAGGGAACGCTTTTCATTCTCATCTAGCCCATGGCCCATTCCAGCTGCCATTGGCCCCAGGAGTTTGCCCAACATCTCTTTTTCTTTCATAGCGATTCCGGCTTTAGCCAACATTTGGTGCTGCTCACTCAGGCCCTGCTTTTCAGGTGAAAGGAACCCTCCTTGCAGACAGGAGATGTAGCGAGAGTAGAGGTTAGCATGGGCTTCCTGAGCTAGATTGCTCATACTATTCACTGAAACCATATCTTGCTCATTGGGCTGTGGGGGCTTATTCTTGATAGCAAGCTTGTTCAGATGCACTTTCATATGGTTCTTAAGAAACCAGGGTTCTTTGAATCGTCGGCCACAGATCTGACAGCAGTGTTCAAAGGAATCCTTATGTTTGCGCATGTGGCCTTTTAGGAACCAGGCCTGGCTAAAGACTTGTCCACACACCTCACAGCGAAACTCATTGGCAACTTGCGTTCCCCCAACTCCACCTGACCCCGCCCCTGCTGCAGATTCAGCTGTGATGTGGGCCTTCTCTACATGACTTATCAGGTCTTCTTCATGAGAGGCTGCAAACTCACACAAGGTACATTTGTAAGGCTTATGGAGTATACGGATGTGTCGGTCCAACTCTTCCTTCTTCTTAAATTTGCCTTTACAGAAGGTGCAGCGGAAGCCGGTGGCTGGGTTCAGCGGATCGTCCAAGGCTCCGGTGGGCTTTGGTGAAGAGGAGGGCTGGGAGAGGGTCTCTGGAGTGCCCATGCCTGAAGGTGGAAGCAGACCACAGGCTGAGCCAAGCTGTGGCTGATGGGTGGTGCTATTGTTGAGGCCCATGAGGGGTGTGGGGGGAGTTGGAATGATGCTTCCACTACCTCTCATCTGTTTGTCTCTGAGAATGGCCCTCTCCTCCAGCTCATGGAGGAGCCTGTTTTCCTCCCGCACACGGCCTCTGCCTTTCCCCAGGTTGCCCAACTTGTGGGTGCGGAGATGGATCTTCAGATTACCTTTCTGAGCAGCTCGGTGGTCACAGTAGGGGCATTTAAAGGGCTTCTCTCCGGTATGAGTGCGCATATGCAGAGACAAGATGCTATTAAAGCGAAAGCGCTTACCACACAGTGGACAGGGATACTTTCTGTTCTTGCGGGCATCATCCTCAATGTCATTCATTTGGGACATAATGCCCAAATTCTGGCCATTGAGAAACTGCTGCAAATCAACCCGACCATTCAGCCCACTTAAGGCTCCTGCATCAATGTCTCGATTAAGCTGATTGGCCAAAAGTGCCATCTGACTGCTGATAGGCTGACTGGCCAGGGCAGTGTGGTGGGTCTTCTCATCAAGAGGCGTGGCTGCCTTCTCCTCAGGGATTGGTTGTGGGCGATGTAGGCTGGGGAAGGCGTGGCCTAGTTGGGCAGTGAGCTGGTGAAGCTTCTGACTGATGGGATAGCGTCCATTTAAAACTGCACTGTTGAGATGGGCTTCTGCATCAGGGACTCCTGATGACACACCAAGGCACAAACTCGAGTCTTCCATCCTGCAACAACAAGCAGAGAAGAAAAGCACAGGGTTACGTCATGCAAAAAAAGACAAATTGTCCATGCAACTTTCATAATCAATCAATCAATCAAATTTTATTTATAAAGCGCTTTTCATACATAAGATGCAACACAAAGTGCTTTACAGATTGGTTAAAAACAATCCCGCCGACCCAAGACCCCTCCCCCAGACCACCCAACAGACCCCCCCCAAACCACCGACAAACACACACACACGCGCTCATGAACACTCATACACACACACACACACACACACACACACACACCAGTAAAACAATAAAAACATGATGAGAGACTTGGCAGGGTTCAGATGCAACCAGCTGAAAAAGCGTCATCCAAGGAGCCGTCTGCACCAGGAGCAGAGAGCCGCCCGTAGCCACAGGGGACGACACAGGACCCAGAGGAGACATGAAACCGAGGCCCCAGGCCCCCACCAGGCCCAAGAGTCCGACCCCCGCAGCCACACCGACCACTGCTCCCGGTGCAGAGGGCTCCTCCAGAGGAAACACTGGGTACACTAAAAACAATACAATAATATATGTGTTAATATAATATAATATAATATAATAATAACATGGGTGCAATTTAGACACAATTACTTAGTAAGCATGGTGTGCAGTGTAACTTGCACCTATTCAATCAGAATTCCTCCAATTACACGCCTTAATGAAATAAAGCAACCGCTCTGTCAGGAATGCCACAACAATACTAAAATTATGATCTTAACAATGGCACAAGAGGTGACTCTCTAACACTGTAATACTGCATTACAATGCATCATAGACAAGCATGATTTGAAACCCCTTTCTGATCCTCATTTACACAACTTTATCGTACACTGCTAAATTTAGTTTGGGAATACTCAAAGCTCTAAGTTTGGGTTCTTGCTGAACTTACAGCCTGGTAAACTCTAAAGTATAGAAAGCAGCAGATGTTTGTAGTACCCAACCACAAACAGAGATCGGCAACACAAATGTATAATGAGCAGAGATTAACGGCTGTAAATGTGATTTCTTTCATATGTGCTTAAATAAAAGAACAACGACCTTAATACAGTTCCATCTGCTCTCCAGATGGAGAGGTATACTTGTATGTGCACACTTCCTCTGGCTGCTGGCAGGGGTCAAGCCCACAGAAATAATAACCGCAGTTCTGCGTTGGTCAACAAAATATTGTATAATATCTCATTAAGCTGATTAGTATGCGTCCTGGCAGCAGTTGCAGCAACAGTGCTATATTGCATGATTATAATGAACAAAAATCTATTATTGTAAGAACCAAGAAGATGTAAAGGAGGTGTGTTCACTTTGAAAAGAAAGTGTTCGATAAGAGATCCCTAATAGAGGACTTGATCACACCCACACAGTCACATTGCGAGTACAGGGCAGGTCTGACCAGACCTCCTCTTGTCCATCTTCTTACTCCTCCAGTGTAACTGGCCCATGTGTCTTATCCATTTGTTTTCACATTCATTTGACATTTCTCTCTCATTTCTCCCCCTCTCACCATCAGTGGGAGGTTAGTAGACATAAGGGGAGCTTGTTCTGTTAGACCTTGTCCCCTCCAACACACAGTCCATGTTGGATTCTTATCTCTAGGGCATGAATTAGACACTGTAACAGCTTCCACTTCTGTCTGAAGGAATGTGACACTTGTGGGTTGCCCTTTGAAATTGCCACAAGTATCATAAAGCAGTTGAACTCAATGCATCTCAAATATAATGGCCATGCTATGTTCGGTATAGCCAGCGACTTATTGTATGACATGCCAGGAAAAGCTTGAATTCATGGCTTATCTTCATATCTCATTCTCAAGTGAATTGAATAATTCTTTAGTCATTGAAGTAGAAGTTAATAATCAAAAAGATACAATAGAGTAGAACATAGTCTGTAAAATTACTGTTGGCAAAAAGGGTGAAACTTAGTTAGACTGATCCAAATGACTCAAGGTTCTAAATTGTATTTATGTGACACCAGCTCTATCAGCAGCCTTCCTATATCAGGAGAGAACTGATTTGAATAGACCCTTTTTTACAGAGGCGGCTGGCTGCCTTTTGGAATAGAAATCTGTGATTTAAACTAGGCTGATGAGCTGTTGCTCATTTAGGGAGATAGCAGCTTGCCCTTTTCTTCAATTTGATTTCTGCCTTTATCTTTAACATATAACAAAGGCAGATAGACAATGGAATACTGTGAAATGAACTGACGAATCCAGTTTGTGTTTTTTTATAAACGTATCCTGGCTGACGAGCGTATGCAAATGAGACACATTAATATGCTCGCCTTGCTCCCGAGTCATTTTATATTTTTTCCCCTGATTAAAAAGGACATTTCTTATGTGACATCCCCCTCTGCTCATATCCACACATATGCATGGGAATGAGACAAACACACACACACACACACACACACATACACACACAGACGCACACACACACACACAGCCTGTAACAACAGCTCTATAAGAGAATGTCCTCCAAAAGACACAGTGGGTGTGTTTCATCAAACGGCTGCCCACAAAAGGCTTAACAAGTCTGTGCGCTGTTATACTGTTACACTGCTAACATCCGCGTGTTAACACTGCACTGCCAAATCATATGTACATATAGTCGACAACTCAGATGCACTTTCTAACAACATTCTTACCACTATTTGGAGAAGCCTTTCTGTCTGTCACAGGACTCGGTGTGCCTGCCATGCTGTGGTGCACTTGTCTGGGTATGGTAGGTGTGCTGTTATTCAAACCTGTATAACCTTATCATTTCCTGGCATGAACACTCTGCTGTCTCATTAAAACCATTGGCTCCTCTGATACCTCTAAAACCACAATCACTTCCTTTAGCGTTTTCTCATGAAGCTTCAGCTGTTGCCTTTGTGTTGGTGCTTTAATATTCACTAAAGCTCCACGTGCACCTCAGAAACACCACTGTAATGTGTTTCTCTTAATACATTCCACTCTCTATTCCCATTCTCTGCGAGCCTCCGCTTAATTATAAGTGGTATCTGTAACACAATGGAAATGTATTTCAGTCCGCATTTGAATGTGCTCAGTTCATTTTTCTCTTATCAATATTAGCATGCATCATAAATGCATAAGGGATTTATATGTGCTGCGCTCTAATTGTAACCTTATAAATTATTAAACTATTTGAAAGACACTTTCAATATTAGGGATTGCCACTAATAATATATTTATATGGAAAGCTTCTTAAACCTTGGACTGTTGGATTTCTGTGTCACAAAACTCTGCTTTGACATTTTGTACAAGAAAGTGAGTAATCGAAAAGCCATTAGTTGGACTTTACTTTGTTATTTTGGCATGTATCGACACCGAATCCATCGACTAATCACAATGCAATAGCTCATTACGTCCTAATGAACAAATTCATAGCATTAAACAAATCAATCATTATTCACAATGTGCTGAATTCCATCATATTTGCAGCAAATCATTACCGAGATGAAAGACACCACTGAGGCAGCAGTCTGATATTGGACGGGACAATTTGGATATTTACCATATGTTACATGCACTGAGATTTGAATGCTAAATATTTAGTGATTACACAGGCAGGCAGGGACATCGCGCTCCAATCAAACGCCTCCAGTATTTTTCAGAGTACAAACAGAGCTTCCTCCGTCATTTCAAAGATCAATTACCTCCGGCTAAAAAAATTTGGGTTTTGTACTTGGTTGACGGAACAGACGAAGATATGAATTTTTGCCTGGCTGGTGTTTTGCGTCTATTGCAGGTGGTCTTTGCGAGGCTTCTAATTAATCCAATAAAAAAGGCAGTCTTGTTTTGCTCCCTCCTTCACTCCGCGGCTCTTTTGACTTCACTGCATTATTGCTTTCTGTAATGAGGCGAAAACACGGTGAACTGCACATAGAAGAATAGAAGACAGTGGCAACAAGCCCTGCCAGACTCAATCCAAACTCCATCGCACGCCTAGAGCCTCTTGATCAAAACTCATAACTCTGCACACTATCAACGAGAAATGAAGCTTCAAGAATGGATTGTGCTATTTTAAAAAAAATAAGGGGGAATGAAGAGAAGAGCTGTGGGCCTGGCGGAGGAATCATTCGGAATAAGTTTTCAAGGCTAATGTTGGCAAAAACTGAGAAGTACTTTGCTATTGAGAGCAGAAGACGATTTGCGAGATAAGGCCAAGTTGTGAGAGGATTTGGGAAATGTTTTATTGCAAACTGTCCAAGCCCAAAAAGACACAATGGGCAATGTCAGGAGTTCGGTGCACTTGAAAAACATCTTGGAGGCATTGTGGAGAGCCACGGTTCCAAAGTGTCCGCAGGTAATCATGACATATGGGTCGATTGCTTGGACAAGGATAAGATTGAACATCAAAAATGACATACAAGGACTTACAACACAACTAAATTCATTTCTTTGTACGCCAAAAATATAATTGTATCTGAATTGCTTGGACTTCTATGAGAAAACAGCAATCAGAAGCCATTGAGAAACTTAAATATGTTGGTAATGACTTTGAAATTCAAGCTAAATCATCACTCGGTGAACTGTACTTTATTCAATACTTGAGTCTTTATGCCACAAGTTTTGTGAATAAAGCGTAGGTCAAACACATTTTATAAAGTGTTTAGTCGACTAAATCAATCAATTGGGCTTTTATTTAGTCGAGCAAGAAAAAATAACGCCAATAATTTACATTAACACTGACCTTGAAGCTTTCAGAGAATTTCTAAACTGTGTGTCCCAAAATGCCCCTGTGTTGACCAAATATTTGAATCATGCTGCACCAACAACTACAAACCAGAAGCAGCTCATAAATGGTTGCTTTATTTCAAACAAATGACATTGGAGACTATAAGACTATCAAAATAACAAAAGGCAGGATTCATTTCAGAAAATTATGTTATGTTTTTTCCCTCTCCCTTTGCCCCAGTTAGAACTATTGTCGACCAAAACCCATTGAGTTTTCAGCCAATTCAGTTCCATAAATAACAAGTAAAGTTTATTTCATATTTGGAGTACTTCTTAAGTAGTTAAGACATTTCTAAAAACTATTACTACAAGTTTATCAGGCCATTGGACCTTGAGATCCCAGTGTTAAATGGCCTGCCATCTCTGGGGTCAGTTAAAGTTGCTTGAAACAGACCATCCCATTGGGAATTTGTTCTGTAGCTTATGTAAACTTAAAACTACGCCAAAGTAAAAACAAATTAGGGCACCGCCATTTCCTTGGGGACCGGACCTGTCTTCGAAAACAAATATCTGCAAAGTTAAAAAAAGGCCAAAAAAGCGCTGTAAAATATGATCCAGCATTCATACGCAATGAATAACGCCAGATTAAGATAAATCCTTGCTCTTTCTACACGGCAACGAATCAAAAGAATCAGATGAAAACATTGAGTCAATACATCAGCGCTGATATGAATAGACAGGAGCCAGTGTGTGCCTCCCGCCCTTTCTTTTTTTCTCTCCCCCTCCCTTTTGGACAATATGTCATTGAGGCCTGTTTAAGAGCGCTTGTCAACAGGTAGTTCAACTTTCGACTCATCCCCGCTGGTTGGTGGGAGCCCTCCTGACAGCGCGGAAAGAAAGACGCTGTAAGAGAGAAGAGAAAAATGCCTCGCTTCTTTTTATCTGTCTTTCGCTCTGACAGCCTTTGCAAGAGGGATGCCAGGGGACCCAGATCAATGCGGGACAAGCCGATTCCCACAGTTCATTGTTCCGAGGCCATCCAAATCATCTGCCCAAGACAGGCGGGGGCTCAGAGCTTTGCCTTTATGATAACCATCCCTGGTATTATTCCCACTATGATGAGGGTGACCTGCAGATGTGTAATATGTGCGGGTTGGATCCGTGTGTGAATGGGAGTACGATGGGGGGGCAGAGCGGCGACTGAGACCCCCGCAGCAAACGAATAAAGCCACAGCAACGGACACAGGATTAATAGCACAGAGCATTTGTTAAGCATTCTGCCGCTGTTTGGTTTGGAGAGTCCACCAAAGCCCAACGACAACAAATAAAGAGAAAAGGAGAAAGAAAGAATGGGATTCTCTTGCTTTGGGGATAGATGCGTCCATTTGGTGAGGTTTGACTGGAGTGGGTTTCTAGTTTTGATTATTTGATTATTTATCTCTTCAGGGTGTTTTACAAATCCAGCTTTTTACCTCTTATGAAAAAATACCAGGGAACAGATTTCAGATAGCACATTTCTTCCATGAAATATTTCAGCCGATTCATTACAAATCATCCATGTGTGATGTAAAAGTAAAGACAGAACGACTGTCTGAGTAAACGTTAAACCTACTGTATATTAAAGTAAGTAAGTACTCAACCGGAGCACCCAGAGGAAACCGGAGCAGATAAGGCGAGAACATGCAAACTGATCCTGTTCCGACCAGGATTCGCACCCAGGACCTTCTTGCTGAGAAGTGAAAGTGCTATCCCCTCAGCCACCATGTCACCCGCTAAATTGAGTCAATTTCTAATTAGAAATGTTTCAACTTTTATATTAATGTCACAGAAACTTTTTAGAGTTTGATTATGATTTTTTGTATCCATAATCATAATCTAATACAAACCATAATCCAATGTTTGCTCTTTCAAATTCTTGAGAAACATCTGACCAACCTTTCTCTAGCAATCACCCACTGCTTAATTATTTGTTATGTCCCATAAATTGGCAGAACAACGGCAGGCACCCCCCCATTAGTCTGTCTCGGGGTAGATTCAAATAAATTGTTACTATAGTCACTGCTCAGCTTACTTCCACACGCCGCTCCACTTTCCCCAAGCACTTGTTTGAGCTCCTGTCACAGACTTTGCGAGCGAAGAGCACATAGATGCACAGTGTGGGGACAGTGTTGGGCCAGTGTCTCTCATCAAGCATGGAAAGTCCTCTCTCGGTTGGGGACAAAGGCCACAGTGTATCTGCCACCGCTTACATCATCCTCACTCCTGGACCCGCACATGAGCTCCTCTGACACGCAACTGTGCAACGGACACTGACAATATACAAGCGGTCAGTGCGCTCAGGTGGAGAGAAGCGCTATTGTTGCTACGTGGTTTTTATTGATATATTTATACTAACATTAAAGTGGGAGTACGTGTAGCACTGCTAAATGTCTGTGTGCACTTGCTTTTATGCATGCATGTTTTCTATTTGAACTTGTGTAACTGGTTTGTACCGAGAGCCAAAGCAATTTCCGAGTTTGTGACTTCCAGTTAGTCGCAATGGCAATACAACTAATTCTGATTCTAACTTTTTGATTTTGATTCCATGATGTTCGTCCAACAGAACGAGCCTATCCATCCATATCCATCCATTTAAACATATTTTCTTCATGTTTAATAGAAAATATAAAACATGAAGACTTATAGGAAAGAGCCTTGTGCTGATGTGAAAGCGGAAAAATATACATGCATTTGAAAACGAGCGCTGGAACTGTTTTAAAACCAGGAACTACAGTAGTGACATGGACTGTATACAAAGTTCCATTGTTGTGGTTTCAGCACCTTCAATAAAGAGGCTTCAGAGTCAGTTTTAGCAGCGTTTCATGTGTAAAATGTACCACTTTCACCAAATATAGCTCATGCCCACGAGCAAGACACTTGGCAACATGTCATAGTCGTCAAGTCTCTCCTCTTCAATCGTTTTAGAGGAAAAACATTTTGCAAGTTGAATCTAATCTAAATGGACTGGCTACAGCAATATTTCAACCAACCACATAAGTCAGAACTAAACATAGGGAGGGGGAAATTCAGATTCAACAGTCTTCCTGAAAATGTGTGACAGTTTTCTTCTCTGACAAAAACTCTTCTGTTTAGCTGTGCATACAACAGAGGGATTTTATATTCACTCCTTTTAATGTACTGTGATTATTAAAAATGGTAATGCCTTGTATTGTTTCTGTCTTGTTTTGTTCAGCACTTTAAGTTGCCTTGTGTATGAAGTGTGCCTTGCTGAATATTCCCCATGAGGCGCCAACTACCAGGACTTTTTCTTTACATTACCTGGCTCCCCACCTGTGTTTGCCCTTATTTTTTTCTGTTATGGATTTTAGCAGTCCTCTATTTCATATAATGTTGCATAGGATAAAATTTCTATCTGTTTTACATCACATTTCTGACAAAACGTAAAGGAAAAGAAGAGATATTAAGATAAAAGTTGGGCTAAAGCATACTTCAAACCAGACTCTGCTCTTCCCGTCCCACAATTTTTGGGAACAACTGCTGCAAAGCCCGAATCAAATGCACCCTAAAAAGACACGCAATATTGAATCTAAGACAATGCCAAGTTCAATCTGTTCAGGTGGCGCAGGAGGAGCAAACAGTTGAATGTCAATACGGCCTAAACAGCAGAATATCAGAAATAATTGCTGTTTTCTTCCGCTCACGCTGGGCCCGTTCTGCCGGAGTTTTGCATAATGACTACAGTGGGATGGGGGGAAGGGGGGTGATAGCAGAGGAAGGGGGCTGTTGTGACAGGTGCCGAAATCAAACTAAGGTGGAGGGAATGGAGAAGACAAAGGTTCAATTTACCACGAGGAGACTTTAATTGTTACACGGCTAATTAAGAGAAGAAGGATCCGCATTTGCGCGACGCGACTATTTACCGAGGAGTGCATGAGTCGGATCGGGGCTGGAAGCTGAGTGGTTGTGCTTTGAAAAAGGAAAAGTGGCGATAAAATAGTGGCTCATTGTATGTCATGTTTGTTCTTCGGATCAAAACTATTCTTGTTTGAATAGTTTGGATTCGATTTCATTCTCGCGAGACACATACGTTTTTTTAGGATTAAAGAGTTTCTTCCCCTCTCCAGTTGGACTCATAAAAACTTCTACTGTCCCCTGCCTTTTAAGGCCGTCACTTTATGCTACTGTCACTTTATGCTACTGTCACTTTAACAGCACTGCTAAATGTCTATTGTGTGTGTACCTAGTTCTTGTATATAGTAGTAATTTTAAGATTTTTTTTCATGAACGACGTTTCCTATTTTCACTCTTACAACTAGTTTGCACCTTGAGCCAAAGCATATTCCCAGTTTGTGACTTCCTGTTACTTACAATGGCAATACAAATAATTCTGGTTCTGATTTGGGTAAGAATGTACTCAAAACAAGATGTGAAAAAAAGCATAGTTCAGACTTGTCAAAAGAAAAAAACAAATTCATTTTACTTTCATCCATCTGTCTGCAATAACAGTAAATTATTATCATCATAAAAATCATAAAAAATATACACAAAAAAAGAACAACACAAAATGTAATGCAACACTTAAAATGTTGATCACACAATACATTTATTTTGAGAATAAGGGTTGTGTATTTTTAACAAAATCTGCAAATCCATCCATATTGGACAAAAAGAGAGTGATTTGCACTGATGGACACAGAAAGAACACTGTTTTTCCTTGTCAGTATGTTTTAAATTGGGCCTAGACTCTGTAATAAAGTTGAAGTGACTTGCATGGATTGAAGGTCTTGCTATTCCCTTTTTCACTCTATCCGTGGCGTCTTCGCAGGTTTGCTACAGTCGTGCAAACACTTTTTTACGGTTTTACCCACAACATATAGACGCCATTGACAGTTTCTCTGCTGCTGGGAGCTTGAGACTTTTCAGCAGCTTTCTTTCGACTCAAACAAAAGTCTATGGCTAATTAGCAGCACTCATTACAGCGAGCCAGTCAGGTAATTATTTTACATCACACTGCCGATAATTGAATGATTCTTCAATGTCTGTCTGTTTGAAACTATCTCCTTTTCTTGGGCCACCCTCTTATATACTCCCTTCATGTGTTCACTTCCCCCACACTTTTGTCTTTGAGGCTGATAAGGCGCAGACTGGGTACAGGTAGCGCCGCCATATACTCTTCAATGAAAAAGCGTCCCTGTCGAAGCAAATGGGATTTTTAAATATTGAAACCGCTGCATGTCTTTTTAATATGACCGCGTTAAATCTGTCTTTATTCTATCACTTTGATAAAGTCCCCCTTTGTCGTTCTGTCTCCGCCACGTCTCAACTCACTAATCTGAGGAGTTTTTGAAGGGAACTTTAGTGCTTTGGAGAAGTAGTTAAACTTATTATGCAACTGGGCGGCGTTTCCTGCCAGAGCAACGGTAAATGGTGTCGATTCGTAACCTGCTTTTTCAGATCAAAGGACCCAAAAAAATAGATTTACATGAAGGATCTACTAAAATACTGGAAGAATGGTGGTTAGAGAGTGTATTATTACTGGGAGAGAGGTGAGGTGGGATCAAACTGTTGGTCAAACTAAGAGGAGGAGGAACGATGTGAATAAATTGAATTAGTCAAAAAGCAATTGAGAGTAGAAAAGCATGTGTAGAGCGCAGACCTCCACCAAGAGGCACAGGTGCTGTGCCTACTCCAAATCACCACCTGTATCCAGAACACCTGTATCAAGAACTCCTGTATCCAGAACTCCTGTATCCAGAACTCCTGTATCCAGAACACCTGTATCCAGAACTCCTGTATCCAGAACACCTGTATCCAGAACACCTGTATCCAGAACACCTGTATCCAGATGGTGATTTGGATTATCTCAAATCATCTATGGAGAAAATGTACAAACAAACCCCCTGATCACTTACTGTATCCCCCTGGGAAGAGGCAACCAGAAGACAAACTGTGAATACTGTTTGGAATGGCTAGTTTTGAAATTGCGTTTTTTGCTAAGTCAAAAAGTCATTTTTATTTATATAGCACTTTTCTCAGACTAAAGTCACAAAGCGCTTTACAATTGTTGTGGGCATTTGTCTCTCACTCCACACAGAGATGGGAGCAGGTCGCCGTACTGGAGGCAACCTGCTAGTACATGGTTTTAGTGGTAGAAAGAACCGGAGCACCCAGAGGAAACATATGCAGACACGGGGAGAACATGCAAATTCCACACAGGAGGTGAAATCGAACCCAAACCTTCTTGCTGTGAAGCACGAGCGCTAACCACTGCGTCACTGTGCTGCCGTAGAGCGCAGACCTCCACCGAGAGGCACAGATGAATTACTTTAAAAGAAAACCTGAATCCAGATTGTGTTTTGGATTATCTCCACAAATGGACAAACAAACGCCCTGATCACGTATCCCCCTGGGAAGAAGAAACCAATAGACAAATTGTGTATATTCTTTGGAATTGCTTGCTTTGAAAAAAATTTCTTTTTGTTTTTGTGTTTAAACTCAATGCCACCCTCCACTCTTTCTTTTAATAAATACAATATGAAAACTTGTTACTTCCAAACAAAATAATCAAGAGAATATGACAAGTGAAAGCAGCACGGTTGCATAATAGGATTACTCCTTTTTGTTTTTTGTTTTTTGTACTGTTTTCTTAAGCATTGCCCTTACTTCCTGTTTAAAACACTAATCTTATCAAAGGCATCAGGAAGCCCAAAACTTCTGCTGGAATGCTAACAGCTCTTGCAATGTCACAAAGAACAGCTAATTGATCTTTCTAATCTTTTCACATGACTGGACAAAAAACCTGGGCTTACTCAGGGAAAAAAAGAAAGAAAGAGCAAAAACTCCGACATCGGAATCAGATGTGTGTACGCTGAGCACCAACAGCCAAAAAGCATTAAAGCCAGGGTGTATTTATTGCTAATTGTAACAGAGGAAGTGCTTGAGAGGGTGAGGCCCCTGGAGAATGGGTGGGGTGCGATGGGGGCCCTGAGGAGCGAGGAAAAAGCATGTTTGTCTATCGCTCATCATCATCACAACACAACACTGCTCTTAAACTCCACAGATGGGATGGGTGGGGGATGAAAAGGTTCACTGCAGGAAATAAAAAGACATTTTTTTTGGAGAGGACAGGCGGAGGGGTGCGTGCCAGTGGGAGGGCGACTGAACCGGTGCCAATATAACAGCCGTGATTAGAGAAGGAAGGAGTTGCATGTGACCTCTTATATGTCTTGGGTTTTTTTTTTAACAGTGCGCGGGCATCAAAGAGGACATGTCAACAAGCTTGCCTCACCGTGGGAAGGTCTTGGGTTGGATCCCCTGCTAATGTTTCCTGCTACTGTAAAAAAAATTACTAAAAATAAAGTAATAAATGCTTGAAGGTTTATATATCTTCATATGAGTACATTTTGACTGCCTATGGGACAAGTTTTGAGAAATTACAAGGAAATTCAAGAAATGTCCTCCGTGGAATGAGAAATAAATTACAAAAGCATTTTAAATAAGACTAAACGGCTCATTCCATTGGTAAATATTGTTTTAAGAAAGTTAAAATATGCTCAAATTAAGATAAACAACTTTAGTCAAGCATTTATTGGATTATAGTTTGTCATTTTTTGCAGTGTTCTGGTTCAAGGAAAGGCCTTGTACGTCATGTAACCAGCTATTTGTGGGATTAAATTGCTGATGTGTCTTTGTTGGATGAGAAGAAAATGATATATTAAGTAATCCAGTCAGATATTTTGTTAAATGAGGAGGGCCATGTGACGTTAAAGCTGCACTATGTAACTTTTATGACAGCACACAGTTTACGTTTTACTGCTCAGAAACCTGAATTCTTCGTGACGCGACTTGCTTCTTCACACATGTCATGAATCCTTGGCCTAGTGATGTCACATTCTCGTCACCAATGTAGAAGAACAAGTCAGATTCCGTTTTTTTTGCTATTTGCAGGTAAAGAACACGTTTGAATATTGCGCAGTAGGTGCAATATGGAACAACACATAGGAAATCACTGTGAAAGAAGATTTTAAAAACGAGCACATACTTAAAACCATGAAGTGCTAAAAAACTAATGAAAGTAGCTTGTGGGAAGAAACTGTAATTCCTGCATCACTCTCTCTCATTAGCAAAGTAAGCAACATGGGCAGAACCTTTAATCAATGAAATGCAAAAGTCCATTGGTGGTCAGAGAAAATGTTTAATATCAGATCTCCTAGATATAAAACATTTAATCAACTGAAAATTACACTTTCTATGACTCTTGGAATGTAAATGTTTTATTTGAAAAATAAAGAATAAAATTCTTTATTTTATTCTTTATTTGTATTATCTCTTTCTGACTGTTGCACTGAGCCAAAGAAATTTCCAAGTCTGTGACTTCCTGTTACTTACATGGCAATAAAAATGATTCTGATTCTGATTTGCTCTCTTTCTCTGAAAAGTGTTTCTGTAATGTTACAATGTCATTTTTTATAAGCTTTCCTCACAATATTCCCCGAACCATTTAAGCATCCTTAGAATTGGGCTTTTTAAACAGGCGAAAGCTGCTTTGGGCAGAATGTCATACTGTATATCCATAACGTCATGGGTTTGCATAGACGACAACTAAGTTACTAGCCACAGACTTGAACTTATGCACATCAGATTTGAATGTACATATTTATGTTTTGTCCTTGTGGGAAAAAGCTTGGAGTCTTCCGCACAACTTTCAGGAAGGATTAGTTTGTGTATATAGCAGTTGGGATTTTCAATGAAACCGGAGTAGCCATTTTGAAACCCAATTATCTCAGTATCAAACCAAATACATCATGACTAACTCCTTCACAATGCCACTATCCCTTCATTCTTCTCAGACAAATCAAGTATTGCAATATGTCTGTAATTTTTGTGACAGCATTGGGAGCTCAAATCTGTGTGTTTTTTTTTCGTCATTCTCCACTGCCCCTGTCTGACCTTCAGCATCATCTCACAGTTATCTGGCACAACAAAAGCAGCAGCGGCTACACAACTCATTAAAAAAGTCACACATTTGGCTATAGGAAGAGTATGTGTGCGCCTGTGAGGTCGGCAAGTTCATTAAGGCACTGGATGTTGATAATGAAAAATGACCTCTATGTAGAACACAGGCTGAACTTTTCCCCGGAGACAAGTGTACGACGACCACGTGGTTAAACACAGTGAGATAGGATTTTTTTCTATGAGCGCAGTGTAGTAATGTTGAAACTGGGGATAATATATGGGCTGTTAATATGAATTTGGGGATTGGTGTTTGCCGGTCGTAATAAGCCAGAAGTTGGTTTTGCAATTCAAGTCTCAAGATGTACTTCTAATAGGACCAAGAATGTACAATACAGAACCTCATGTGTCCACTGTCACTTTGCCCCATCCATCATGCTGCTAAAATGTACAGATAGATACAACTATATATTTCTTGCACAAGAATATGCAATACTCTATACTTGCTTCTGTACAATGCTAATGTCAGAGATTGTATACTTAATTTTGTCTTCTTTGTTACGCTAAAGTTAGAGATTTTAGTTTAGTTTAGTATAGAGTTATTGTCCATTTATCTTGCAATGTGCTCCTCATTCCTACAGTTGTGATGCAACACTGGAATTTCCCCACTGTGTCGGCGAGAGCGTGTTCTTCCTTCGTCAGAGGTTTTGAAATTGTCGTCCATCTTATCTTCAGTAAATCTTGCTGAAGTGAAGCTGTCTTGGGACTGACTGATAGATGTGTGGCTGCCAAATGGGTCAATCTTTAGTTTTTCGGTTCTTCACCCGTCACAAACATGAAACAATATTAAGCAAAATGGTGGACGTGTTTTTGCAAATTACACCAAAAAGTATAAGACGTTGGTGATAATTGGAAGTATTTTTGCTGTTTCAAAAGCTCTATGTTTTTGTGTAGACCAGTGCATTGCTCCTTTCACTCTGACACAATAGACATTTTAACTGATCCCATGGAAAAAAGAGAGTGGCTCTAGCTCTATACAGGATTAGACAGCTGTTGCCATTAAAATCACGCAGGCTGCTAAAGGTTGCTTGGACTTTCTTTGTTTACGACCAAAATATCTTGACATTTACAGTAGCATTATGAAAATGTCTAACACTGGCAGATGAGCCAAAACAAAGCCACCTCGCTCCGCCACAGTTAATGTGCAAGTGCTGAGGGCAATGTGACAACTCCTCTCACCTTCTTTAATGAAATTCATCATTGGAGAGATCCAAAGAAGAGCGCAAAATGTGTGCTCCTTGTAAAGTTTGTGACTAAATGACCGGAGTAAAACATTTACTTAGAAAAAATTGGAGTATTAACTTCTAGATAAACGTTTTCTGCAACATAACTTAGCATGTTAGCTATTTTCTGCAACTTTAGAGCAAGTTTTGCCATTATACTGAAGCAAACATTTCCACAATAATTAATTTGAGTTTTATAGAGTTCTCCTGCTGTTGGGTAATCATATTGTTGTAATTAACCAGGCCCTTACTTACATTTGTGTAATATAGAAACTGTGTTAAGATTAAGGAAGATCTTTTATTTGTGCCACAGTGGGGACATTTCCGTAGTTATCCTTTATTGCAATATTTATTCTATCTGAAAATTATGTCATTCTGAAAAGAGCTGCTTTAACAACCAATCAGAACACCAAACTGACAAACTTCACATCCAAAACAAGGAGGTGAAAATTCATATTTTTCTTAAGATCTTAAGTCATAATATTCGAATTTTCAAACTTGATGACTGCAATACAAAACAAAACATCAATACCCAATACCACAACAGTATAAATTTAAAATGCTCTATTTGGACAATACACTAATTTTGTAAAAAAAAATGATACAAAATATTAACAATTTTCCCCAATACGAATGCGGCCACAAGCAACTTCTTCTAAAGATTACTCAAGAAATGTCTTGTTTATGCAATTTGATTTAAAATCGAGTATCTAGTTTTAATACAAAATGTGGAGTGATTTTTGACAACCCGACGAAACCATACACGAACCATTGGCTCTCAGACAAACTCCCCTCTGGCTCTGTGCTGCTGAATGCCATGACCACATTCATCCTCAGACATGGGTATAACTTAACTGCTGTGCCCTCTGCCACCCTTTTCTCCCCCTCCCCCACATCCAGTCTTCCTCTTTTACCCCCACCCCTCACCCACACACATACACACACACACACTTCCCATCCCTCTCCATATTTCCTCCCCCCCTCCCTGCATCTGATTAAGTTAACAATGTGCTGTTATTTGCATGCTGATTTTTGCAGACCTCCACCCCACCCCTCTCCTCTCTCTCTCTCTCTCTCTTCCCTCCCCTCTGGTGTCTCTCGCTCGCCCGCTCCTCTGACAAACGAGAGTAATGTGATCGCGCAGCAGCCAGCCAACGCAATCTGCCTCAAAGACCAGGTGTGCGCAAAAAAACCCCACCTCCACCGCTAATTCCTACCCCCATCATCGCACTCGTTCAGCTTTTTAAAATGCATTTATTTATTTATTTTGATTTTTCTTTCTTCTTCCGTTCGCTCCCTCCCCGCCCCTCCTATTCCCTCTCTCCATCTCTTCCCCGACGTGTTTATAAGGTTGTATTATAATCAAATTTTGCGCGAGGGAGGCCTGTCTTTTTTTATTAATTACGGGCCGCGGCTGATGTGAATGCAATCCGAAAGCGTCTTCAAAATAGGTCGGTCGGTACAGTTTGCTATTCTTATCGCGTTTAAATGTCAACATGGTGCAAAGCCCTACAAATTAGCTCAGGCAGGCTTCCACCCCCTTTAACATTTAAAACGCGCCAACCAGTATAGGCCGCGGCGAGCGATTTGAATCAGTTTACATATATACAAAGATATCTGCTCAAATGTCCATCAAATTTCACATTAGAGATATTTAGTTGGCGACTGGCGAGTTGTTCTCTTTATTTCAGGACGGAGGAAAGAAAATGGGAAGAAAACAAAGCGATATCAAACAAGAGAAACAATACATTTGCTTTCATGAATAATAAATCTTGTCTTTTCTAAAGCTTTTTTTTTTTGCCTGCATAAATCCACTGTCCGAATAAATAAATCAGCACGCACGGACGTTTTCTTGAGCCGGTGCCGATCATTGGTAAATAACAACAATGATTTGAAACACATCTGTTGGTATGGCATGCCAGCTAACCCCTATAGAGCAGGGAACAGACAATGGCGACAGCAGCACTCTTGTTCGACATCGCAGTGCCCGGGCATACCAAACAGAATGTAGCCATCAGAGCAATCTATTGATACAAGTAAACACCGGAAACAAATACGAACCGCATACAACCCAGACATAAAACATTTCACATTAGCGCCTGCCACCAAAAAAATAACACAAAAAAACTGTATTATCCCATTTTCAATAGCAATGCCGAGATGGATGGAAATGAATTAAAAGCTCAATCCATCGAACGTGACAGACGAAAATAATTGGAAAAGGCCAGTGTTAGGGAAATTAAGAAGCATGCCGAGAATTTTACAAGTCAAACTTTATACCAAGTGACTGAACTTGATGAATGTATCATATTGAGTTAGTCCGTAGAGGTCACTTGTTTTTGTGTTTCCTGACATGATGTATAGTGGGTTGCCATTAAATTAGATTTTATGTACATTGTTTATTTGTGAAGTTAAAAAAATCACAATCTTGCAGAACTGATTAATAACTCCATGTACTTATGTGTAAAAGCTTGGGTTTGTTTCATAGATTATACATTGTCTGTGTCCCAACAACAAGGGGCATTGTTTAAGTAACTTTTATTGTGAACAAATCAGGCCACATTGTTCTTTCTACAGAACTTCTTACCAAAAAAATATTATTCATTTTGCAAGCGTTTAGGAAAGAGGCTTTTGTGAGTCAGTATTTGCCAGTGAAAGCTGAGCATAGGTGGTTTTTCACTTTTATGCCTACAAATGCTGTTATAAAGCTGCAAACTCTGTGGATGTGAATACTAAAGTAGTACCAAACTGTTGAGAGAGCTGGGAACAATTGTTTTACATAGTTGCTTTGTCTGTGGTTTGAAAAATAACTACAATTACAAAACAGATTGCATTTATTCCAATAATAAAATAATAATGGCACTTAAGCATTTGGTGCAATAAGCGCTATGTCTGAAGAGGAAAAACATGCCATACAAGCATGTCTAGAGGGTAGAGACTTCAAGGAACACTGCACAAACATCTAAGTGGAAGACATGCAACCTCCTTCTGGCTTTTTCTTTTTCTGACAATGACCCTTCCAGTCCTCTGCTAACTCACATCTCATCAACTCCACTGCAACCTCCTTGAGCTTCTATCTATCTATCTACGCCCTTCAGACCAGCCAGCCTAGAGAAGCACACTCACTCCAAACCCTAGGCTAAAGGATTCTGAAACCATCGCTTTCGGTCGCACTGTAGCCTTGTCAAGCCGTTTCACGACACGTCCACTTGCTTGCTTTATCACACACGCAGAAAGCAAGGCCTTAAGGGTATATATAGCCGCTTGTTCCGCTCCTTGCTCCACGTCGTTACTTCATTGACCTCAACGAATGTCTTGAGTCAAGCAAACAAAGAAGGCAATAACAGATTTAGATAAGAGGATGATAAGAGAAGGCCCCTAAAGGGATATTCGGTACACTTAAGAAGCCTAAATGGTCATGCACAACACTAATATACTTCTCTATTGAGTTGGGTCCATTTAAGTTACATCTTAGTTAGTCTATCGTTACAGTATATAAGAGTTAATATATATTAGATAGGCATAATTGGAGTACATGGCGAGACTTGCGTATCAACTTACAATTGCCCTATTACATCAGCATAAGTAACTGAATCCTAACTGGCTTAGAAGGGAGACTCAATCCTGCTTTGACTGGGCTCTCGCCTCCTACCTCCGGGCCTGTCTCCGCGGACGACTCCCCTTTGCTACCGTTGCGAACTCGAAGCCGGAATGCTCTATGGGTGCGCCTAATGTGGACTCGTGGAAATGTCAGCGCGTTATATATCCTTTTACGCACAGAGAGGCCCCTAAGGGTTTAATCGACTATGCTGTAAAGTGAGTTTGAGAGCCGCGAGAGAGTGCGATGAAGATGAATATGTTTCATTAGAGGGCAAACACAGCCCAATGCCTGGAATTGGCAGTGAGAGAAAAAGAAATAAAGGAGAGGTAGAAAAAAAGATAGAAAGGTTTGGTGATGGGGGAGAGATGCTTAAGTTTGAATGTGGTGAAAAGTGTCTAATGGCTTTATGGGAAGTGTAGATTTTGGATGCAGGTCTGCTTCTAGGCCGTGAAATTGCGGTGTTCATTTGGTTTTGATGTCCCTTGTAAGACATTGTGGTGAGTAAAACATATCATGATGGTAGAGATTAAATCATCAACTACTTGGTTCTTGGTTGCAATAGAAACTGAAATATTGCCACTCCATTTCCCATTGACAGATTTGATCATAAGAAACTGTTGTAAAACAAAGGTGGAATAATTTCCACATCTAAATAGTGATTATGACATCAACTACAGTACAGTACAGGGCAATTAAATTAACTTCATTTTTGAACAGCCCTAAATCACAACAATTGCTCTGGCTGAGACTTTACAAAATCGCCAACTTGCCAACACAGATCAGAGAATCAAAAAAAACACATCGATTCATTGGTCCATAAGGGGCAGATGACCAATGTCCATGAATGTTGATGAAGTCCATAAATATCGTTGAATGTCGAGTAGTGATGATCCATGACACTCGAGTTTGTTAGTAATATCTGGGTATACTAAATTCAACCATGTATCCGTGCTGAAAAGTGAATCTACTTGACTTGCTCTAACTACTTAGTAAAAAACTTGAGATTCACATTCCAACATTTCTTCAGTTACCCCTCTTGTGCCCGGCCTGCATCATCCTCTAGAACCAGACGAGGAGGCTTCCAGCGACTGCACGGCGACTTCAAATACTTGTCAAACAAAGAACAGAGCAGTAGACAAGGAAGGAGGAGGAGACGGGGCGCCTCCACTATCCCGCGGCCCTCGTTTACCAATTATACTGAGTACCTGACAGGTGGGTTGTCACTGCGTCTGCCTAGCCACCCAACAACCCCCCACTACCTGTACCCTGCCCCCCTCTTTGGCATCCCATCACCATCACTTTCCACACAGTAAGAGTTTAGTAAGAACATGCCGCGGAGTAGAGACGAAACTGCGTAGCTCCAGGCGTGATCGCAAGACAAAAGAGCGCAGAGTTTAGCTTCCAGACTCAAGCTTTGATTTGGGGAACTGTTAAAGGAAAGTTTGGGCAAGTGTTGTGAAGAGAAAGTGAGCCGGTCGTCTGTCTGGCAAAAAAAAAAAAAAAGTTTAAGATTGGTTTTTGTGGTTGCTGTTCTTCTGCAAAGTCTTAGCCCAATCATTCAGAAGTTCCCACTGCCAAAGAGCGGCTTTTTGTGCGCAATGGGGCAAAGCTGGATAATACTCTGCTGAAAAATTCCGGTATAAACATCTAAATAATGACGGGAAACTTCTTGTTGATATTGACACTTTTAGAACAGTGTCTAACTAAACCGGCTGCACATAAACTTTTCAAGTGAAGGGTCTCAAGCAGTATCCACTCTCATTCGTCCGGGAGTGATCCATTGTAGAGCAAGTTTTCAAAGTCGTTACCTGGAAGCTATCAGCATCGAACTCCCAGACAGTGAGATTTTTTTATTTTATTTCAGACAGTGTATATACATTTCTGGTTTCCACTGTATTCATACATATACATACACACATTTCTGCTTGCTTTCGGGGACAAGGCGGTATGTGATCTCAAAAAAACAAGACATATGAGAAAGTTTGTGGAAGTTTTTTTTTTTTGTCATACGTATGCATTCTTTAAGGATTTTAGAGATTTCAGATTGTACTACTGTAGTGCTCTCCCTAAAACATATCTGAATGGAGACAAGTTACAGAAAGTTACACAATTTACCTTTGCTTGTGCCCGAGACGACAACTGTCCCAAGCTTCCAACACAAACTACACACCCCTAAACTTTCTCAGCTCACCTTCCTTCTCCTTGCAAAGATTCACCGACAAGGATCTCCCCCATCTACCCACCCTCGTCTGTCTCTGCCATCTCACAGAGCCAGCCAGCCAACCAACATGTCACCGACAAAACACGACCATAATGCCTCATTAAAGGGAATGGGGACAAGTTAGGCAAACAAAGCTGTCTTCTGAGCCGCTGTCACAAAACTCCTGTGATGATAGTGCGTCCAAACCGACGGCGGTGGCGTCAGGGAGACATAAACTCGCTCCATGTACTCCCACGGCAAAATCGCAGTGTTTTGACGGCCCCAGACGTGTCTCTATTTGTTTAGTGACAAATCTAATGCCTGCACAGTGGAGTGATAGACTTACCACTGAGCACTGGAAAGAGGACGGGACGCGCTCAGTTCGCTTTCATCCTGCTTTCTTTGAGACAAGGCGCTATTCAAACGGACGACTCAAAAATCACATGTTTGTAAGAAATGGCTACACGCATTTGGCGCCGTGCACAATGTTTTATAGGTGTTTTATGAATTCTGGGAAGATTCAAGCCGGCATGTGACACTCTGATTCAGAGGCGCAGGTTTGGTGGCATGCAAGTGTAAAATAATGAAATCGAGCAGTGGGTTCTGCTTTGATGGATGCAGTAGTTTAGAGGGTGAAAAAAAAGCATTTATAATTATGGAAAATTTGCAGGAAATAATAGTTACAAATTGATATGCTTTTGGGGAAATTATATATTACGTATGATATATTACAATTTCAACGTGTATTTCTTTGTTGTTTACCCTAAACTGTCATTTTCTTTAGACCAACCTATTAAAGGGATAACAAAGAAAGAAGATTAAAACAATATGTTACTGCTGAAAAAAACATATGAATTGAATGTACTCTGAGACATAAAATAAGCTGCTAATAATTTGGAAAGTTTTAGACATTTTAAAGCAGCCTATCCCCAAAAGTAGTAAATTCAAAGAAAATCATGGCCTTGAAAATATTGTGGTACAATTTGTGTCTTCCTGGTGATAATGGGAAAATGTACTTCAAAACAATAATTTATTAGTTTTAAACAGTTTAATACTACAGTAATACAACTATATATATTTATTCACTCTTAAACTTTATCAAGATGAGCTAACTAAAGACACTTCCAAGTATGAATGGATGCTCAGACTCCATGACACCCTTATAGCATTACCATTTTCTTAATCATAGTCCTCTGTCTGCTCTGTATATATTTGCTTAACTAGAGCTCGCGTGTTTTGGATAATCCCACAGGCCTCCACTGACCCAGCACGGGCTACGGTGAAAAGTACAGTACTATCAGTTCACCAATCCTGCAGTAATTAAAGAAGGCCCTGACCATGTCGAAAGCTCTCCCTTCTCCCCAGGCAGAGCCACTCTTCTGTCTGCTACACCCAGACGAGCAGCGCTAAGAGGCTTATAACGCATGTACCTGGATGTAGTGTTCTTCCAGTGTGCACCCATAGGAGATTAAGGAAGGATCATAAAAAAAGTTGTGTTAATCACCTTTATTCAGTGGCCGCCATTCTAGTGTCTTTTATGTGTTTTTGCTAAAGCTAATGTTTATTCATTTGTGACCAAAAAAGAAGACTAAAGAGGAACTGTACCATGAATGTATTTGAATGCCCATAAAACCATACCCATATCTCAAATTGTGAGTTGATGTGAAATGTAGAATTGGGTCAGGGTTAGAAACCACAACAGGCAATAAAGGTGCGCAGGAAATCAGAATCCAAATTCTTACATATGTTTTTGTCACATTTACGATTTAAAAAAGAATAATGTATTTCTAAAAAAAATTACTCAACCATTTCTAGAAAAAAAAAAAAAAAATATATATATATATATATATATACATTATTTTCTAGAATATACATTCTAATTTAAAACTGGTATCTTCAACTTCAGAAGAGAATACATGTAAAGATATTTGATAAATATGGGAGGCAATATGAACTATGTATCAAACTTGAACCACAAATCAAGCAAGACAATTCTATTTTCCCAATTATCTCCATGAATCACTGCTAGAGAATTGCTTAAGTTATTGTGGTTGAAAGTGGTTGAAATTGGATAGAAAGTCTCCAACTCCAAAGAAATTGCCTTTATTACAAATATGGCGAATGTGGAATTGCCAATAAAAGTACATGACATTGTAGCTATTTTCCTGCGATCCCAATCTATGCGAGAAAATGCCCCATACTCGCCAAGGGACTGGAAGAAATCTAACTTGTAAGTGAATACACATGAGTAAGACCACAATCTGAAGCTGGGAGAACTTGGAAGGAGAGCCTATGACCTTTTTATTTTGATGATCAGATTAAAATTGATATCTAGCAAAAAAAATAGAAATTTGAGGACAGGAAGATGTGAAAAGCTGTAGTGAAATGAAGAAGGCCAAAGGGAATTGATGCGGTGAATCAAAGTATACCGTACTACAGGCAGTGGCATCACGGTTAAATAAGGCATTGAGGATGTGAGGAAGAGCAAAGGAAAATGTCTGTTGATATAGCGATCATTTATACAAAAATGCATAATAAATAGTGTTGTAACTGGAACTCTACTGAATTAGAAATGCAGTGTTTTCATTGGCTCTGTGGCATTCAGAGAAAAACGCAAAAAACGACAGTACATACAAATTGCAGTATTTTCTCTGTATTTTCTATATCAAATGATTGTGAGCTATCTCTGATGACATCATTTTTTCCATTATCAAGCAAAATGTTTCTGATACTACTAACCACCAACTTTCAAAATATCAGTTCTTCACTATGTACAAAAATCCATCTCACTCGTTCCTCCCTTTTTAAAAGTTTGGTTCTATTCCTAGTTTTTCCATGCATGTATTTTCTTTTTCCAACAGAAAAGTGAAAAGAGAGGACCGCCCTAAATCACCCAATCAGCTCTCAGCCCAAAGCAGCCAACAGTGATTTGCAGGGCTCCTTCTTACAAGATAATGTATATATATTATAATATTGTGTTGTGATTAGTTCACAATATTTTACTTACAAGATCATAATGTATTTTCCATGAACAATGTGAGACAGGCTTTAACTCTGACAATGTTAAAATCCACGTTCAAATCTTTTTGATGTACAGTGATTATTCATGATTTGAATGCTTTGTGTGACTGTCTCTATATCTTGTTTTGTTATGATATGATTTTTTGTTGTCCTCTACTACACACTTGGTGGATATTTCAACCATCCACTTTTTGTTAAGTGGGTTTAAACTCAACACACTATCGCACACAAGAGCAAAAAATAAACATAAGATTTTTGTGTTCATAAGATGTGTCCTATACCTTATATATCTGTTTTTACTTTTAACAGGTTTGCACATATCCTGTTGTTTGCACATTTCCTGTCTCTTTGCACACCCCGAGTGATCCAATTGAAACCAAAAGTAGCACATATACAGTATATCCATTGCAAGATCAGTAGTAGTAGTAAGTAAGAAGCAAGTTTTATCAGATCTTAAGTAATTTTAATGTTTATGCATTCTTGCGTGACCAAAAAAAGATTAAACAGGATTTTATTGTTGCAGTTTTGACTTACTCCAATGTTAACAAAACCTAAAGTCAGTCATTCTTGAGCAGGATAATAAGAAATGCAGGACGTGTAACCGTGTTGACACATCAAGCTTCCTCCACACAAAGACAATTCAAACAGGAATAAGTTATTTATACAGCACAGTTTCTATCTTTTTCTCTGTGTGCGTGGAGAGTCTGTCTTATCCAAACACTACTGTACCATAACAGCCCAGACAAATGGGATACGCTGTTTATTCTGGGGTTATAAAGCTAGGTCAACTAAACATTTAAATAAGGCTGCGATGGGGAAAAGATGGAGGAACCGGAATGACAGCGGTGAGCCATGTGTCCATCTTTAGACTCTGTTTGGTTCGGAGAATTTATGTCAAACATTACCAATGGAGTCAACAAGAAAGGGCTGTACTCAAAGTTTTTGTGAAATATGAATTCTCTAACTTTGTCAAAGGCACGATATGGTGTAGTTGAATTCAATATTAAAGTTACAATATTGCAATCAGGGAAAAGAAGCATCCCAAGCTTAAATAGTAGCTCTTGATAGTAGTTTAGAAAGGTTGCATGATGACTGATTCTGTTGAAAAGTCCGGCTGTTCCTACTGTATATAATCTCACAATGGAAAACAGGATGCCCCAGCTTCAAAACAAGTCATATGAACTTTGTCCCAACAAAAGAGAGCTTTTATAGTTATAGAAAAAAAATAGTTGTATATTGGTAAGAGCCCTGTGAGTCCCTATTTGGGTAGTAGTAGTGGTAATCTTTATTAATGGTAATTTCAAAGGAGCTCAGTAATTGTTTTTGGAAGGTGAGGCCACTTTTTACGAGGTCACGTCTTGCAGTATCCGGGCCTTCTCCCTCCGAGTCTCTCCCCTCCCTCTGGGCCTTCTCCCCCTGGGGTCGCTCCCCTGCCTCTGGGTCACATGGAGCTCGCACCTGTAAGTCCACCTGCACAGGGAAGCGAGGATTCTCTAACAATAAAATCATGCCAGAGTCAACCGTGAGGCATAGGTTTTTTTTTTTCACTTGATAACTCTGGGCAAGGATAGAAAATTAAAATGAAAAATAATTGTATTTAAATAGCACCTTTCACATCAACAGTGTTCCTCTGTGTTTCACTTTTTGTTCTGTCTAAGAAGCTAAGCTAAGAGGTGTATGGTCAAAGAGTGTTTGTGACTGTGTCTTGTTGGATTGAATGTACTGTATGTGTGTCTGAGTGTGTTGTGTGTCTATGCGTGATCTTCATCCAACCCCTTTTCAAACTGTCTATTGCTGTTTTGTATATGTCAGTAGGTTCAAAATAAAGTAAATTATGTAAACTTAATGGTATTTCCATGAACTGAATGTAAACCCTGCCTCGTGTCTTTGGCCAGTGATTTCTTTGGCAGTCAATGAAA
The DNA here is from genome assembly GCA_964034765.1 of Knipowitschia caucasica. NCBI lineage: Eukaryota > Metazoa > Chordata > Actinopteri > Gobiiformes > Gobiidae > Knipowitschia > Knipowitschia caucasica. Next base: position 8,576,977 of record OZ035826.1, read on the forward strand.
AATGCAATAAATAACAAACTTTTATTGTCCAAAACAGAACATGTTGAGAGTCATTTAACTTTGTGTTCATTTTAAGTTCAAAACTCTTGGTGTTGCAGAGGTTCACATGTAGAACCAGCCCAACGCTTTTCTCTGTTTCTAATAAAGATGTGACTAAACATGCGCCACATATCAGTAGACTCAACTCTCTAATTCAATCCTGGCTAATCTGAAGCCTGTGCCAGTGTGTCACAAAACATAACATAATTGTCTTTCAGCTGAAGAAGAACTAAAAATACTCAAAAGACAATGGCGAGTCGAGATGAGCGGAGAAAAAGAAAAAGAGCAAGTGTGTTTTGTCCTAGAGCTCTGTTTTCCTCCACTTTCCCAGCCCATCGCCAACCACTGCAGAATGAACGGATATGTGAATTAAAACCCATTGTTTTAAACCCGATCTGCGGCTAAATTTAGGAGCTTGTTCCCGTGCGATGTGAAAGAATTCTCTGCTTATCTCATGTTTGTGCGTTCTATTTTTCTTGCCTTTTCCTTTATCCTGCATTGTCATCTCCGACTACATGCAGATTGTTTGAACACGTGAAAACCGGAGCAGGCTGTGTGCATGTGTCAAGGGGAGCACACACACACGCGTATCGTTCAGCCATGCGATTTTTGCAATTAGAAAAGACACCAAAATAATTATTTCAGCGCACAGTCACTCGACATATCCTGAGTCGATGATGCACGGATCACGTGTTCAATAAAAAAGGTTAATCAGTTGTTAATCAGAGGATTAATAATGTGTTATTTTCTTTACAAAACCATTAATATTATGCCATAAATATTTAACGTGGATAGGTCTGTTTTTTGTTTTTTTATATTCAAATATCTTTCAGAGAAGACCACCACGACCATGGGGGTGGGCGGAATAGTATGCGTGTGGTAATGCAAAGTGCAGTGAGCAATATCCACGCATTATACGCATTACTCATGCTTTGGTGAAGACAAATAAATTCCTTCATGTTTATTAATACAACCTTAGAGAAAACAATACTCTTTACATTATTCACCCATTTATTAATAAAGGATTTATGAAGGCGGCGAGGACCACGGGACAGACGAAAAATAGGGCAAAAACAAAAGCGAATGGGATCAAGAGAGGGCATGCGCCAGGAGCAAAAGTTCATTAATGTTGAGCCGCCTATGTAGCACACATTAAGCGCATTTAGTAAATTAAGAATTGTGTGTGCGGTCCACCAATGACTGAAAGCTCCGGGTTAAACTGCGAGATTTCTCCTTAGCAAATTACCCTGCCCATTCGCTAATCAAAGCAAAACAAATATTGCTTTTCATCCGCTCCATTTGTCGGAACGCACATAGAGACGTTCCCAAAATACTCCTTCCCGGCTCAAATGTAATTAAATAGTGCCTTTAGTGAAAACATGCAGTGGTACTCCAATTAGTTGTGTTATTTTATTTAATTTTTTTTTTGTCATCAGAAAAGAACAAGAGAGTGGCGTTCAATGGGTGCGCCATGGGCCTGGCGGTGTTTCCGAAATAATAGACGGAATGAAGGCGCTAAAGGCGAGTGGGGTAGAGTTTTCTTGAGAGTCCATTTGCAAAAGAATTGGGCGTGTAACTTGGCTTTATGAGGAATGAAATTTGATATTAAGATCTGATAAGTTTGAGCAGCTTTGATGGAAACTGGAAACAAATAATGGTTCCCAAAAAGACCAGTGCTTTTGGTCACTGCCATTATTCCAAAGTTGCAGGGCCTCCAAGAACGCAAGCTAGATGAGAATCACACATGAACAAAAGTGACTAACTGGAGTTTTTTGATCAAAATAATGAAAAATTCACTTGATATACATTTGATTGTGTAGATGTTTTCGAAGCCTTTGTTAGCCCTCCAAAAATCCAATGAAAAAAGAACTTCCTCAACCCTCAATTTGATCAAGATTCAATGAACAACGAAGGTTCTATGTTCAATCATGTCATAGAGTACACATTTTAGTTATTATGAAAAAAGAAAAAGGAAAGAATGTGAATTGTAAACGTTGTAGGGCCTTTAGAGTAATCATTGTCAACCATAATCCAATATGCAAGAGAGACCACTTTGTAATGACGCCTTGTCAAACTAGTCTTGCACAGTTTTTCTAATGTGGTTTTACTGCAAATGGCAAATCAATTCTGGAATCCTGAATCTTGGGCTGATATCTGAATGGCTGCGTGAGTTTGGTCTTGTCTTTTTTGCTTTTCTATCAGACAATGCAAACATGTGGTAGAGGCCAAAGATGCGTGCATGTGAAAACTGGATCAAAACTGTGGTCGCATGGATTGCATTGCATACTTCAATCTTCTGTGGTTTGAAAATTAGATACCCAAGCTTTAAAAAGTGCATATCTGGTGATTGATAGAACAAATGTGTACTGTTGAACTGTTTAAGAACGCACTGTTTTTTTTTGCTCTTGTTGGGGGATTTTTGCATTGGATTCCACTCCTAACACAATACACTACTTTCTTGTGCATAGTCCTCCACACGTATTTATGCTCTGTGCTCTTTTCAAACTCGCCTTTTGTTCAGAGATATAAATCGCAGTATAAAATGGCGCAGAGGTTCATAAAATGGCAGATGTGTCGATTCTTTGTCCGTGCATCTCTGTGTGTTTATGCTTCTCCACTCCTTCACCCCCCTGTCCTCTTCTGTCCGTTTAAATGCTGCCTTTGTCTTTGTCTTAAGCTCCAAATTGCGTTTCTATCGAAGGCTTGTATGGATCGCTCGGGAAAATGTCATCCGTCAAGCTGTCAATGAATCTATCCTTTCATTTAATGATCACCCTACCTGATATGCATTTTACATGGCTCCATATACCTTTAATGGGAATCAATAGAAAGCAAATAACGCTGGAGGCCGGTGACGGGCGGATGTGGGTGCGGGCTTTTTTGTCGATATATGCGCCGCTGTGTTCCATGGCTTTATACAGTACAGGCCTCGTAAGAGGCACACACTATGGTAGAAAATGTCAAATATAACGACTTGGGAGAAAAAAAAAACATCTTTTCACATGTTTTCCGAGTGATTTTTGTTGTGTGTCTTTGTTTCACGTTTTAATTAGTATGTGATTATGTGTTGATTCATTAAGATTTGCTCATTATACTGGTGAAATTCTGAAAATTAGAATATCGTTCAAAAGTTAATCTACTGTCAATTTACAAAATAAATTGTTTGTTATGATTTTATGACTATGACTTACAGTCCATTTGCAAAACAAGCTGCGAGCCATGAGTGTTAACCTTATGACAAAAAAAGATATAGTATCTATATCTATGCTGAACATTAGCAGGGGCTGGTGCTATATGCAGCTCTGACTGCCACCCCCCGACCCAGAAATGGATTAAGGGGAAAAAAATGGATGGATGGATGGATGGAGATATAGTATAAGTATATAGAATGTAGAACTCTTAACTGCATATTCAGTTTTGACCACAAACTCTGTCTTTTGGAAGGAATTGATGTCAGAAATGATCGCACATAATCAAACTGTACTGACACGTCTCGCCTGAGGATTATGTAGACAAATAATGTCTCCAACAGTCTTTGCTGGTCCACTTCCCTCTGATCACAGTCAGATCTCAAACAGGCCAAAATGCCTCTGTTGCATCGCTAGGCTAACACCAGCCTGTCGATACCTTCTCCCAGTTGTCTTCATAAACTAAGAGAGAAGGAGAAATTGAGCGAAAGCGACAGAAGGAGCGGCGAGGTAAATGATGAAGGCAGAGCGAGCGAGAGAAAGACAATTAATGGAAAATAGAGATATGGCGAGGGATGCAGCGGAAAGGCCAAAGAGGGGGAGAGATGGCCGCGCGCCGTGGGTTCAGTTAAATACTGATTTCATCATACGACTGGGGAAGAAGGGGGGGTCGGCCACTGTGGCAGCTCTAAAACACATAACTTTTTCAAAAGTGAAAATCAAATATTAAAAATGACAGGTCTTATAAGTGTGCTGAGTGAGCCCGGGTCACGCAGGGAGGGAGGCGCGGGCGGCTTGTCAGCTACTATCTGTCAGGGCGAATTAGAAACAATCAGGGCCGAGTGAAAGGGAAGGTGATTGTTATTAAGCGGCGGGGCCCAGCGAGCGGCCGCCCCAGATGTGGCCGTGCATATCAAAGAACAGGAAGCCCGCACTTTCATTCAGGAAGCCTGCCAGGGCGAGCGAGCACCGCCACAAAGGAGAAGAGCGAGAGGGAGGGGAGGAGGGGGGTCGTCTTGTCGTTAACATGCTGGAAGTTACTTTGATAACGCATTAGGGTCTTTTGTGGAGCTGTGGGATGATGCACCTTAATTTTTCCTCATTTTTTTCTCGGAGCTCATCAATCTTTGTCTAATGCGTGTTGGAGCAGTGGCAGGTCAGGCCCACAGAGTTAGAGGGTGAAATGTAGATGTGTCAGTGTGCATGTATGAGACAAGCTGGGAGTGACAGCCAGGCCCGTATATCAATTACTACCCATGCACTGCACAACAATTAATATCTATGGGTAAAAGGACAATCGATCCGGGATTTTACATTTTGACAAGGTGGATTTAAGGGTGTGTGAAGGGTGCCTTTGCGTTTGAACCCAGTTTGGAATTAGACTGGGTTCAATTCTCTCTTTAGTAAAGTGGGCCCTCACTTTGGACAGTTCGAAGTAAACAATGTCCGTATTGTGACAAAGAATTTTAGGAATTGGTGATCAAGTCTGGTTGGTTTGAATCATTATTAGCAATAATGTTATGTTTTCATTCAGGTCGGGCTAAACTCAATTTCACTAATCAGAACTTTTTCATATTTTTTTCTTCAATACATGCCAGTATAACAGTAAAATGGACAAAAAATACTCAAGTCTCCTCTTCTACTTTTCCACTTGAGACAATCACCTATCTTCGTAGCTTTGTTCTTGCCGGTCGACTTTTTGCAGCTGATTAACATGGACGTGGCTCAGATCCCTCTCCTTTGGTATAGCCCTGCGATCCGCTGTCAAGTTCCCCCAAAACTCCTATGAGACCGACTTCAACGCCCCCAGCTCCCCTGTCAGCGAAAGGCTACGGCTGAGGAGGGCGCTTCGTGTGCGCTTGATGTGTACAATATGCCGCTAAAAGAAGGGAGGGGGTGTTTGACTGATCGAGACCGACAGCAATCAGCCCTGAGCCTTCCCATTCAAAGGCGACGCTGGCCACAGAGTAGGAAACCGCAACGGCCTCGCAATCGGCAAACAACTACAGTCTTACTTAACTTTTAATTACCCGGTTAATGTCAGACACAATGCGATCAGTGGAGAGAGATGAATGGAAATGGACAAACGGCGGTCGGATTCGGGCCGCCGTGTCTTCCAGACGCGAGTCAAGTGGATCCATTGGCTTCCGACGTACTTTCACTTAACCTCGGTTACATGAAATCAATGGCAAACAAAGAAGGAAGAAGGCGCACAAATGAAGGAGGTTGTTAAGATGAGTTTCAAAAAAGCGCAGACGCCTCTTTACTTTGAAACGCTTTGATTTGTGTTTACTTTGTAGTAGAGATATCACTCAGAATTAGACAATTCCATTAAGGAGCTTTCGCGTCGCACTCAGTAACGATGTAGAGCTGTATTGTTGAAGATAAAATGGAAGGGCACGTAAGATATGATATGTAAGAGGGACTTGAAATGCGGCTATTAGAAATCATGTGCGGGGTTTTGACTGACATTTTGATTGATTGAGTGAATATATTTCAAATTTAAATGGAAAACCAATAATTTGATCCATGTTTGAATCATACTTGTTGATCCATGTCCCATTTTGAATTAGGTTTTGAAGAAGAGTTTTTACTAGAAAATTTTAGTAACTTAATAATGTGAAAAGCAAAAAAGACACAGTAATGAATAATAATAATGCATAGTTATTATTTTTTTGGACACGCAGAGATTATTCACATGGCTTTATTAATTCACTTCATTCACTCCTCACACTGGGGATACACAATTTCTTCTGCCACAGCTGCTCTGGGGCAGACTGACAGAAGCAAGGCAGCCACCAGTTTATCCAACCACTACCAACCAGTATCAACAGTTTGGCACTTTACAGCTGCCCCACCCTGGCACCTGGTGTTTCCATCACAGTACTAACCAGGCCCTGCCCTGCTTAGCTTCAGAGGTCTGACAGAATTTGGCTTTCACATGCAGGTGGCATGTTCTAGGTTGAATAAAGATTACGTTTCAACATACAATACATTGTAATATAAGCCAGTTTTGGGTTGTTGTTGTTTTAAGAATAATCAGAATAATCAGCAATTTTGCATCTTTGGCAGCTAAATAGTTAACGTAAAATGTGTCAAAATATTTTAAAGTACAATTTATTGAAGAAAAAAACGAGCGTCAATCAATCCAGATCAATTACATTTGAGTGACGTTTCTGAATCCAATCCATTTTAAGTCAAGCAGACGTATTTCACAGTGAACGAAGCAGATTCCAATAAAGCAGCAGCGTCGCAACGGCACTTTTTTTTTCATTCTCTCCTTATTTCCCCTTTTTTTTTTTTTCTTGTCACTTTTATCATTGCATCACAGTAACACACCAGTCGGCTCCAGTTTCAGCCTCCCAGGTTTTTTCCCAGCTCTGTCTGCTTGCTGTCTGCTATATAGCGGAGGTTATGGTGTTAAACATTGAGCTGCTAAACGTTCCCCAAGGTAATAACAGGAGGTGTATATACAGTGCGCCGCGGCTGTACGGTGACGCCAAAGTGCTGCCGGAGCACGATAGAGATGTATGGAGGAGAGAGAGGGAGAGAGAGAGAGAGAGAGAGAGAGAGAGAGAGAGAGAGAGAGAGAGAGAGAGAGAGAGAGAGAGAGAGAGGAGAGAGCAGTGAAGAGATGGAGGGAGAGAGAGAGAGAGAGAGAGAGAGAGAGAGTGGAGAAATGTCATTATGAACTGAAGGTAAGGTTTTTTTTGTTGAAATTTTTTTTTTTACATATTTAGGTTAGTTTTTGATTGTGTCACAAAATGAATGTAAAAGCTTTTTAATCTCAATGCCTGAATTCAGTCAAAACAGCTTTAAGATCTATGTTGTCTGGTTTACTAAAGTCAATATCTATTACATACAGTAGTTCAATCTGTCGTGGTCTGAAAGTTTAGTACCCCAGCTTTAATAAAACCAGGCATGTTTCAGTCTTTTGTCTATCCATTCATCTACAGTATTTCTACTTTTACTGTGAGCTGCAAGTATATATAAACCTGCTATAGTAATATTGTTCCTTTGCAGACAACTTGGATAAAAAACATTTTAAACTTGCATGACACCTTCAGAAAGTTACTTAGTTTGTATAAAAACGAAATGTAAAAGTCACCAGGTGGGTATCAAATGAAATTCAGTCTTCTCAAGCTACTTACAAAATATATTTTAACTTATTTTTTGCTTTCTACACTTGTATGACGGCACTTTGACATTCCCTTCATCATTATAATGCTTACCGTTTATTGCGTTACGATTACACAAAGATGAGTGAATGCTTGTAGTTTGACAGCGTTGTGCAAATGCAGATAATGGCTGGCAGAGTGTGACGTCAGGCTGATGTTTTGGGCTGAGTGTGAACAGGTGCATGCACTTTACAGCTGATTTAGACATGTTTAAATCTCGGCACTTTGTATGAAGGAGCTAATGCACAACAGGCAGGGTTGTATAAAACACCTGGCAACGCAGCACACATCACATCCTTTCAGAAAGAGTATTAATAAGCAGTGAATTTCCTTGAAGATTTTGCCTACCAATAAAATCGACCTTCAGCTAGACTATTTTCTATATTTCTGTTATTTCTATAGTACCTTAAGATAACAAAAAATAATATAAAAAAACACATCAGACTACGATAATAAATTACAGAAATACAGTAGAGGAAAAATGTGTTTAAAAAAGTAATGAAACATTTGTGGGAAGGCAGGTCACTATCTTTCACACACAAATACCAGACTCATACCAATGTGGGAGATGTGCCCAAGGACACAACAACAGTTTGGCACTTTACAGAACTTTAAAGCTATACTGTGGCACCTGGCGTTCCCAGAGGTCTCCCATCACACTATTAACAAGACCCTGCCCTGCTTAGCTCCTGAAATCTGACAGGATTTAGTCTTTTACAACCAGGTGGCACAAAAGCTACCCACATTGTGACTGACACATACAGAAAATATATACATACAATGAAATATTGTTTATTATCTACCGTATGTTTTCTGTTTTTCTTTTTTATTATTGAGTTGTTGCTGCTGTCCTTGTGATGGCAGGTGATTTGTGTGTGTGTGTATTTTATTCTTTCTTGAAATGTGTACAATCCAGTTAAAGAGGATCAAAATGGTATTATTTTCTATTGTAACCCAACTTTGAAAAATGCAATATTAAAATCACTTAATAGTAATCGTCACTTTCATGTTGTCTCCCATGATGCTACTGTATTTATGATTGAAGTCTGTCCAATCAGAATAACTTTTTTTTTACTGTTTTACTCAAACAGAGCAAAAGACAGGACAAAGGACAAAGTATTATGTCAAAAAGTGAGGGCAAAAAGAAAATGTAAATAAGTATCAAAAAAACATTGTAAAGTCCTCGTGGCTTTGGTTCAGTTCGACTTTGCCCCCGCCACATTTCCAGAGTACACTTTCCAAAGCCGCGGCCTTCGCTGCTGTTTACAACCGTGCGTCTACAAAGTCAAGCTTATCTCAATGCGTTCTGCGGAGGAATCTCTGCTAATATTGTTGAAAATGAACAGAATGTAAAGTTTGCATGGCTGAGTATTGTATGTGTATTGACAGCTGGCATTTAGGTGGATAATGTGGATAAATGAGATGGTTCTTTGCTTGTGCAACACGCTACTCTGTCATTTTGTTCGTTGTGTGAGGTTCAAACCCCGAAGAAAAGAGGTGACAAAGAAAGTTATTTAAAGAGTAAATACAAGTTTAAGTGTACTATTCTGTTCATGATTTCACAGAGAAAGAAAAATGGATGCCACTGTATATATAAGTAACTCACTAACTACCGATCAGCTATCCTTCCTATCCTTTGCAATTCCGCACATTTCTCTGCCATTTTCCCACACTCCGCTCATAGTCCACTTTGTAAAATAGTTTTCAAGAGGCGATGCGACCTTGCACCTTTTTTCAATGCAGAGGAATTTGATGCGCCTCGAGTAAGAGCCGCTCACTGTTCAACGCTCACATTTTTATCACACGGAAATGTTAAAATCAACAGTCTACTTCAAACCTGTTTTTATCAAAGTCTAGTCAAATCTAAAGCGCTGCCTGAGGCGATCTGTCAGCATCTGTTCCACTGTGAATGTACCATGGAGCTCCATGCAGTGGGGTCAGATAAGCTCTTGGTGCGTTTACATGGGGGGCAGGAAAAACACATAAGTGGCCTGTAGTGTTATTTATAATGATTGTTCAAACCGTATGACAGCGTGGCAACCACTGCAAGAATCCCATGTGTTGTTGTTTTGGTCTGCTGTTTGTAGTGTGTTTGAACTACAAGATAGGAAGAAAACAAATGTGAAATGTGAAATGACTCATTACATGAATATTAACATATGCATTTGTTTGTAATACACTTGTTGATTATGACTTAACAGTCAATTTTCAAAATATTTGACTATTTGACGCTTTGGACTGAGAGCTGATTGGCCGAGGATAGTTATATCTTTTTCACTTTTGTGTCTGAAAAGGCGGATCTGTGACAGACAGCAAAGACAGCCTTATAATGCAAAGCTGGTTTACATTTATAGGGCTCACATGTTTTGGGGGAAATAGCAATATGAGTTAATATTGTTTGGCTCAGTCCAAATTCTCTGTCCATAACTTCCTGGAGAAGCAGACGCAGATGTAAAGGGGGAAAGGTGAAGTCAGGTGACCACACAACCAAAGCCCCTCTCTCTAACAGCTTCTTTACAGCATTCCTCTCCCCCACCCTCCCCCTCCCGCCACCCATTCCTCTAGTATTATTTCTTTATTTTTTATTTTTTTCTGTACTATGAATAAATTGAGTCTGTCCCGGACATGAAAATGTCAAATACCTAAAATACACCTAGGCTAAATAGCATATTAATTTTTAATGCCTGCTCATCCTATGCTGCTATTCTCATATCAGGCCTGTCTGCCAACAGCTGTTGCTGGCTCTCCGGCTGGGAATTTATCATCCATCTAGCTAAAGGAGGGAGAGCGCAAAAGAATAAAAAAGATGGCACACATTGTTCCGAAGACAAGGAATAAAGGGGAGAGATGCACGCACGTTTTCAAGGATCCTCACCTCGCATTTATAACACGGCCACCTCGCAACTTTCCTTACTTTGATATACGAGTGCGATTCAATTACTCTAATGCCAAACATAAATTGTTCCAGAATTTGCTCCTCTTTTCTGGCTGATGATGCGCACACGGCCCTCATACATAAAAGAGAAATAAGGAGCGGTGGTGACATTGACGCTGGAGGTAGTGACATTGGAGGAGCCGCTGAGGGAGGCGAGAGGCGACGGAACAAGCAGGCGGAGCGGGCGCTGAATGCCACCCATGTGTGTTTTTAGGTGGCATGTGGTGGATGATTATCATAGATTATCACAATCCAGATTGTTACAAGTTCTGTCGGCGCGCATAGCAGCAGTACTGTGGTGTGCTGTGTGGCGGTGTGTGCGTGGTGTGGTTTAAGAGAGTGCCTTTGGGGATAAGACTAAATGCTAGAGTGAATGACGAACAGTTGGAGTGTGTGTTCGTTTGTGTGCGGTTGCCAGTGTCTATGCGCCGTTTTATCCTTACTGTAAAAGAACCAAAAGCGGCACAGTTTTGCAAATCAGATGCAGCTATGTAAAGTTAGTGACAGCCACTGATCCGCGGACTCTCAGACCAGAAAACCAAAACAAAGAATTAACATATGTGCATTCAAGACATCTGCATATATTCAAAGATAGACAACATTGGCATTGTAGTCTAAAAAGTGTACTGCTTTTTACTGGTACTTACAAGTAAAGCATCATTTATCCTATTTCTTATTGTTTTAATGTAAGAGATAAGAGGTTTTTGGCAATTAAAATGACAGGTATATGTGAAATAATATTGTGAAACATGTATAAAGGGTAAATAATGGCGCTACCATCAAAGGGAGGGGTAGCATTTGTTTTATATATTTTTTCCAAGTTTGAAAATTACCTGCAGAACACACAGCCATGTGATTGGGATATGAATTATATTATGGGCACAGCTTTTGTCATAGTCACAGTCATAGGGAGACGTCATAGTCACTAGTGGTGCAAATACTTTTTTTTTTATTTTACCTTTATTTAACCAGGAAAGTTCCATTGAGATAAAGAACCTCTTTTTCAAGGGAGTCCTGGACAAAAGTTACATACAGTACAAATACATCATACTAGTACAAATACATCATACTAGTACAGAAACTCAGATAGAAGCGACAGTGTTAATGTTGTGCTGTGAGTGAGTTCTTGATATTAGTGTGGTTAGATCTAAAAAAAAAACTATTGTTGATGGGGGAACAACTTTGATTAAAGTTCAAAAACGTACATTTTCCTTTAAGTCTAAATCAACTATTCCAATGTGGTTTAACTGCAATTGGCAAATAAATTAATCTGAAATCTCAAAAATCTTCTACAACATATAACCATTTGCTTCTTTATATAAAACAATGGATTAGTTTAAGTTAAAGTTCATACTTGATTTGTCTTCCCAATAGAAATGCTTCTTCGATACGTTCTTGATGTGAAATGTATATCAGGACCAGACTGTATAGCTACTGACACTGTGCCTTCCTCTTTATGGATTTAACCAAAACAAGGTGATTCTCAGAAGTAACCACTCGTTGGCTCAACTTACAGATCAATGTCAGCGTCTATTCTCCAGAGAGAAGAAATCATTTACCTTCTGGACATTTTAACCCTAATGACACTTGAAAAAAATATATGTATTTCAGCGTTTTTATCTGTATACAAACGTTCAGAAATAATGTTTGAAATGTTCCTTGAAATTAGTTTTTTTCTGTAATTGGAACATACTTGATGTTAAAGGGTCTAATGTGAAGCTATAGAAGTATAAAAGGACTTGGATCATATTGACCAATCAGGGAGAGTAACTACTAACTTAACAATTCATACTTATCTTCAAAGAAAAACTTCAATGAACAATTAAAAAGCTGATTTTTTGCTAAATCATTATGAATACTTTCAAGGGGGAGGTAGTGGAAAGATACAATTAAGACAGTGATGCCCTTAGCATATAACAAGTGGGGGAGAGAGGTGTATGGTCAGAGAGTGGTTTGGTGTGTGTGTGTGTGTGTGTGCGCGTTTGTGTGTGTGTGTCTTGTCTTGTAACATCGGTCTTAGCTGATCAATTTGCTATATGTTATAACTGTATGTATTGTCCGGTTTCTACAGTATTGTATTGTTAGTGTATTGTATTGTGTGTGAGAATTCATTGCAACAACATAAGCAATTGGTTCAGTTCATGTATTTTATTTCACTTTTCTCAATGGCGATGTGTAAATACGTGTGGTGAAGGTTTGAAATAATAAATGCAATCAAAAATGGTACCTTAACACGCTAACAGCATACTGGAGTGAAGCTGCCTGTTAGGATGGAGTGGGTCCTCGGTCTCTGCTCTCTGTGGACGGCTGACCCCAAAGACCACCTGAGGACACAGACAGCAAACGCTTTAGAACATAAGTGACCATGAAAAGCCAACCAGCCACCTTTCGAATAACAACAAAATATACACAATAGATAAGATTAGTGGTGGTGTTTTTGGGATTTCGATTCCCTGATATTGGTTCGGCCCATTTCCTCTCTGGGCCATTCATTTTCTTACATACTACTGTAACCTGTAATTAAGATTTGAACCTTATTTACATGTTTGGTGAATTATATTTCAATGAATGCACTGAACAATTTAAAAAAAAATAGTTTTCTAAAGCCATTTCCGTCCTTAAATGGCTCATAAAAAGCTGAATTGGTGCATCCCAAGCGTTTTTATTACTGTGATAAAAATAGCGATCATTCGTGTTTGACCAAATGACATGTTTTGTGAGAAAATATTATCTGCAATTGAGTGTTTGGATGATGGACAGGTTGGCAGCCTTGCTTGCATGAGTCTCACCCAGGGCAGGTGTGGAGTGATAATGGACAATAAACCCAATTGTGAATATCCAAAGAATCACTGGAATAAAATCACCCGATCACTCAAAATCCACACACAAAATGCAATCCTTGCGTTTGTCGAGAAGCGAGATGACACTGAAATATAGACTTTAAGGCCCAGAAGAGGAGGAAAGAAAGGGGTCGATGTCAAGATGAAAACGTTACAAATTCAACCCGGGCCCCGCTGCAGAGGTCAAGGCGACGCTGGCGAAAAAGGTTAAAGATGAAATCAAAGCCGCGCTGCTGCTGCTATGCCCGGAGGCTCGGCTGAAAACCTATCCCTCCCAGGCAAGGCCACGGCTGACGCGGGCCAGACAAGAAGCTAAATACTGCACGCCACTCGGGGATCTTTCATTTTCAAACCGATCAATAAGGGCTTATATTTATCAGGGCCTCGGAGCAGCTGCCACATCTGACAACCCGCACTTCATTTTCGCACTCCTCCCTCCTCCTTTCGCCGGGCTCCTTCCACCACCGACAACGCGCACTAAATTGAGACTCATCGACCATGAAAAGGGGCAGAGACCCTGGATTGCCATTAACCCCCCTTGTGTCACCGCCACTAGACCACCGCACACACATAGACTTTTGCATATGCCCCGGAGATACCATTCTGTTAAAGGTCTGCCCCCTCCCTTCGTTAAAAGAAACATGCCCAATCATTACGGACTTGGCAAGCGCGCCCGGTCTATCCTCTTTTGTTCTTCAAGCTGCCCGTGCCACCCCCGGAAGACACTTAAGCGCACATGTTTAGCAGTGCACACATGCTTTCGTCGCAACCTGATTTGACTTGGAGGGAAATTTACCTATAATATTGTCCCGAACGTGGTGAAAAGATAAAATTGGGTTTGAGGGGGTTTGGGTTTTAAAATAACCGTCTAATCATCTGCACAACAATTTTAGCTGTAAGGCATTCTAAATAGATTATCGCGAGTCCATCTGTGTCATCATTGATTTATAAGGCATTAAGCTGCTAGGGGAAGAGATAGGGTCTGGCTCACGTTGCTGTTAAAAAGGGGCATGTAGTCAAAATCAGGGGCAATGGAACAAGCACGACTTGGATCTAACCTCCCCTTTTAACCGGAAAATAGGACGTTTTGTGTTTTTTTCCCCTTCATTCTCAAAATAGAAAGTATGAATCCGAAATTTCTGCTTTCTTTTTTGTTCGGTGATACAAAGAAACAGGGAGGAGGGGAGGAAGTACAGGAGGAAAAAGCAAAAGCGTGGAAACAAATAGCAAACACGAATGCACATACACACATGCAGAAGAAAAAGAGAGAAAAAAAAAACAAGGGACATCATTAACATATGAATGCTATATGCAAATAGTGGGGAGAGAGCAGATGTTGTTGCATTTAATTGACCTATATGTGAATTGCATCCAAACCTTTCAGTGCGTTTTGGGGGCCATTGAATACAGTGCGAGGAGCAGTGACTTTAGCGATGCTGAAAGACTATGTCACTCTAAACACTGAGGTTTACGGAAGACTTTTTCTAAATGGTTTGAGGAATTATTTGAGTGTATCCACAGTTGAGAAAGACTTAAAAGAATCTTAGCTTTTATATTTCATGTCGTTAATGGAAAACGCATGTAACGCAAGTGCTGAATCCCAAACATTTCATTTAAATCGAATACCTCATCAACATTTAGAATACACTTTTGATACTAGTGAAAAAAAAACGTCATAATCAATTCTGATCCCACGGCAAGGATTTGTAAACATAATTATTAAACTTAATTTTTACCTCAAATTAATAATATTTTGTATAGGGTCATAAGAGTTTTATGAAAGTTCTTCTGATACAGTTTAAAAGGTATCAAGAAATATTCAAGAAATATCAAAATGTGTCAATTCATGTCAATACTTTCTTCTCTTAAATTAGAACATATTGTTTTAGGTTACTCAATACATTTTGATACTTTTGACCACCCTTAATCAAAGTCACAATGTTTTTCAGCAAATATCAATACACATTTTTGGCAACCCTTGTATAAAGAAGGAGCCACTCAATAGAAGTTGGTTTAAGTCAAAAGAATCAATATCCAATACACCTTAGTCATGGGGAGAACATGCAAACTCAGCTCATCCAAATCCACTCTGAAAACCAAATTGTATGCATATATTTATCTCTTTTGTTGCCCTGAGTTCCAAAGTTGTAATCACACTTAAATCGCAGCTGAAGCGTAGCCAGCCTTACCTCTTCGTGGTGTTAAAACTGTCTTTCCATAACTAGGAGATGTGAAACAATGGATTTTTGAGGTGATCACGGCGACTCTGCATGTGGTTGAGATGATTTAACGAATGCAGCACGCTCTTCATGTCGTTTCCAGTGCTAACAGCTAGGTGCGTTTTAACGACACGCATTTTGGCAGTTCCAAAACCACAGCGCGAAACCTGGGACGATGACACCTTCACTAACTGTGCGCATCCCGCTGCCAAAGTCGAGTTAACTAATTAGTCCGATCTGAAGAAAAAAGCTATGATTTTTTTTAAAGCTGTGACGAATATTGTTTAAACTCAGGATATTTGATTATTGTGCAAAAGTGAAATTATTTAAGTTAAAATGTAAAACCCAATGAATAGATATTAGTTGATATTGTGTTATTGGAGATAATGTTTGGACCAAGATATAGACTTATGAACGCATTGTGGCATATTATAATTTAAATCATTATGGCTCATTTTCAAAATATTCACATTTTCAGAGACGTTTTATTTGAGGGTTTTTACATTTCAAAGTTAAAAACCCATTTTAATTCCGGGTTTTTTACCTTTGTCTTGTATCTATATCTCAATTCCAAACAATTGACCAAAATAAATACATTAATTCATTCATTGATTCATGAGTTTGACATGGTTTCACATTGTACGTTTAAAAAGACTTTTGAACAATATTCTATGTTTTTTAGTTTCACCATTTTTCAGGTAAAAGTTGTAGCATTTTACATTTAATCTTAGATAAGGAAGTGTTATTGGGCTCATTTTCATATTTGCATAATTAAGGCTGAAAAACTGAAGTGCTTCTCACTGTAATTTAGTATATTTTTAGACGGCAGCATGGGGTAAGGGGAAGATCAGTGTGAATTAACATGTTATTATTTATCCTTATTTTATGTTTTTGTCGCTGGCATGGCAGTGTGACTGACACCTGAGCCACACGCTGCTTTGGCTCAGTGTAACATCCGTCTGTGCGCTCCAAACAGAGGCTGGATCTATGTTATGTGAAAGAAGGCCATTATAATAGTTTTCCCTTCTTGTTTACAAAAGCAGCGTGGAGCAGTCTGCATGTTTGAGTGACCTTTATTCTCAAGTGTTCAAAACTCAATTTCTCAAATGATTCCCATTTTTATAGCAGAACACGCCCACCGGTCTCCACTTCCTCATGTTTGTTTCTTGTATTCTTAGTTGGCATTTTTTGTGATATAGAAATCAACCGTGCACTGCCACTTTCTATATTTCAAACTGGGGCGCTAAGTTTTTGACTTCTCATAAATGTGCACTATGTTTGTCCTGCCTAAACTATTTGACTTGTGTTCACTTATAGCAAATTGGCTTAATAAGGGTCCTCTCTTTTTCACTTTTCTGTCTGAAAAAGCTGATCCCAGGATGTGACTATGGCCAAAAAAGACATGGACGTGGAAGCTAGGACCAGACCAAACTAGAATCCTATACATTAAAGTTGTTAAATTTGCTGTTTTATAGGTTTAAAGTTACATACCCCTAATTTTAGTAAGGAATATATTGGAACTGTGCCGTCCTCCTGTGGACTCACCACCTGCAGAGGATCAGTGAGGGGCTGGTGCTATGAGACTTGGGTGGCATCTCTGATTGCCACCCCCCTGACCCAGAAATGGATTAAAGGGTAGAAAATGGATGGATGGATGGATATATTGGAACTATATTGCAGACAAAAGCATTGTTAAAACTAAACCGATGATTTGAAGGAAGTACATTTGTCTGTCGAATGGTTTGTACATGTTTAGATATAAATGAATCTGAGTCTAAAATAAATACTATACACTCCAAGACAACTAAAAAACCTGCACAACGCTAATGCCAAGTTCCCTCTGAAATATGCTTATGTGAAGGAGTGGAAAAGTGAAATGACCCCACCACATTATCCAACTGTTTCTCTCCCCTTAACACGGCATGAATTATCAAGAGCTCCACGAACGTACAGTCTGATGAATCTTTGCTTAAATTACACTGGGACAACAAGTTGGGCCAAATGCCAGGGCCCAGATGGATACTCCGGTCCACTCTCCTACTTTATCACCCCACTGAGTGCATGTAGTGGAGCAGGTATACGGGACAGAACTGAACAGAAGAGGAGCCGAGAAAGCATTCACGCATTCTAGCCTGCGCTGTTTGCATGAGTGAGCCATGAAAAACACAGATGCTATTTTCATCTGGGCCTCTCTGTCTCATTTTTAGTCGTTTTTCTTCTCACTCCCAATCCCTCTCTTCCCCTACATTGCCCCTCCTCCTGCTCCTGCTTCTTGGGAATGTCATTAAATTGTATTAAATAGCCTTTTGTCCAGGGGGCACGGACCACCCGATATATGATAATACATTAAGGCCCCAGTGTAGCAGCCAGTGAGCCGAGACCATCTTAAGAACAAGTCGTGTGTGTGTGTGCGTGTATGTATGTGTGTGTGTGTGTGTGTCTGTGTGCGTGCGGGTGTGTGTCTGTGTGTGTTTAAGAGCTGCAGAAATGGAAGAAAAGCAAAAGTAACAAGATTTCTCTCAAATACCAGGAGCAAAATTACAGCGACTATAAACCTGTTGCAGATTGTTGGTGGTCATATACCAGCAATCTTGGTCTATGAGTGGCTTTTTTAAAATAACATTTAAGAAGTGTTGTGATTTTAAGTTAGATTAATGGTTTGCTGATGTTGCAAGTCCTAAAACATTAACACAGTCCTAACACAATAAATACAGTCTGCATCATTAAGAACCAGATTTACCCAGATAAGATACATCTCTATTTACTTGAACATGCAGTAGAACCAGAATACAATCAGAGCAAGTAAGACAGTCTACAAATAGAACCACGTTAGCTCAAATGTTGTAGATACATTTTCTTTAAGAATTGAATATACAGTATCTTATATGTCCTTTACTTTTGATTTCTACAATGGGAAACTCTAGGATTTGGAAATCTCGTGAAATTACTTAAAACTTGATAGCTTTTGTATTTAATTCTTACTATATCTTAGAAGAAATTTTACACTAATACTGATGTAACATTTTCCTATTTTTATAATGCATAACCTATTCTAGGATAACTTACCAACCTGAAGTCATGGGAGTATCTTATTAGCCACATTTTTTGCATTGGGTTGGTCTTTTGTATTGACTTTTAAGTTTAACTGACATTTCATACCCTTAAGCCTCAGATGATTTTCACATATTCCTAGTTTAGTCCATATTCTTTCACAATATACTAACAAAATATACATGTGCCCACTCCACATAGTTGATACAGATCTTAGGAAGACTAAAATCAAAAAGCGGAGAGAGGGGGAAGTGTTTACAAGCTTCAACTGGCTGTGTGGCTCCCTAACAACTGTGACACATACTAATAGAAACATACCTAATAAATTACAAGCTTTCAGGGTCTGGCAAGCTGACATTTTCGCGGGACAATCTCATATCTGCTACTGTGCCTGGGCAAAGTGGAGGGCCTGCCTGAACCAAATTGCATCACACGGAGATGCCAGAGGATTAGCATAAAAATTAACACTTAAATTTCGGCGTATTGTCAACCCCACTCGTGCACCGGCTGCCTCACAACAATCAATTCCTCTTAGAAATCTGATTAGATTGCGTGACGTTTATTATCCCGTTCGTGTCTGAGCGCCTGCTTGATTCCATAGCCCCCCGTTATCCCCCTCCTCCCACTTTGCTTCTATACGCACAGACTATTGGCACATCTAAAGCCGCCACGCCTGCCCCGATTGTTTAAACAGAATTAAGGAAATGTATGTATTGATGGGAGTGGCATTTCGCAAGACAAATGGGGTTAAAATCTCATCCTGCCACCGAGACATGTTGATCTAATGCTTCCTGATATTGCCAGCTGATGTGTCGCTTGAGAAAATGTATAAAGACTCATCCCTACTGAGCAGAAAGACATTATTTTCCCCAAAAAACACTGGGTTGCCTCTTCCTTACACACAGAGCCACATAAAAATAATAATACATGTGCAGTTTATTATTATTTATTTATTTATTCTTCCCTGTAGGGAACTTTGTCCTCTGCATTTGACCCATCCTCTTATGCCACTAAGACCTCTATCAGGAGCAGTGGTCACCGGTCAGGACAACCAGAGATGGAGACTTTACCTATTGTGCATGTTTTTAGTGATAGGGGACACCAGAGCACCCGGAGGAAAACCTATCCAGACATGGTGAGAACATGCAAACTCCACTCAGAAAGGCGCTGTTCCGACTGAGATTCAAACCCAGGACCTTTTTGCAGAGAAACGAGAGTGCTCTCCACTCAGTCACATGGGCTGAGGCGTATTCAGTGGGAACATTCCGATAATATAAATATAGCAGTTAGACCACAATAGGGTCTAACTGGCTGGTGCTCTGTGTACTGGGTGCAGCTCTGACTGCCACCCCGAACCCAGAAATGGATTAAGGGGAAGAAGCTCGATGGATGGAGGGTCTATCTGTTTTGCTGCCTGTTGCTTACATGTGGGTCGGATGAACAGTTATAAAACGGCGATTTTGACAAAGTAATATGGTAAATAAAATCATGACTATTTCACCCTTCATTTTGGTTTTCTATCCTACTTCTTACTTCCCAGATGGATACCAAAAATGTAATTCCGTCTCGTTGACAGAATTCAAGATTTGCAATATGATTTTATATAGTTAAAAAGATACATGAAAATCCTTCTAATCCCACTCACAAACATAAACTGGCTCCACTATCCACAAGGTAATGCCTTCAATATCTGATTTACATTGATTTGTGACTTTCTCGATGCATGTTTTATATAATTTCTGCTATTCAATACAAGAAAGCA
The DNA here is from genome assembly GCA_964034765.1 of Knipowitschia caucasica. NCBI lineage: Eukaryota > Metazoa > Chordata > Actinopteri > Gobiiformes > Gobiidae > Knipowitschia > Knipowitschia caucasica. Next base: position 8,597,189 of record OZ035826.1, read on the forward strand.
CTAAGCAATGCATAATTTGTATTCTGGACACTTAGGAACACGTTTGATTCTGTGCAGGGAAAAAAATCCATAAAGTCATTGTGCTCTTATGTACTTGAAGTTACTGTAGCAGCAATAAACGGCAACAGAGCATGATATTTGATGCGCAGAAAGCTATTGTTGACACTCCACAATAATTCGGCGTATTTATAATCAAACGCCAAGCTCGTTTGATGCATCTAAATTTTAACCGCGCCTCCTCAAAAGCAAAGTCGCATCAACTAAAGCTTTATGTTTACAACGAGAGGACAAATGGAAGAGCAGGGGAATTCTCGCAGTAAACTATTTGTCAATAACATTGCTTTTATTTTATTTTTTGCGGAGGCGCATTGCAGAAGTATGTAGTTAAATTTGAGCGCGCGTTGGGTGGTTTTGGTTAAGATTCGTGATTGTTTAGACAAATGGCGGTTCATCGCATCCAGATGTCTTTAAGCTGTGCTCCGTAGCTTTTCCGAGGCACAAGGAGAATGTATACAAACTTCTCCCCATAACTGCATTCCTCATCTGGGTCGGCATACGTCACGCGCTCTCTGCTAATGCTACTGGACCGCTGCCCCCAAGGAGGTGGAGCGAAAAGGCAAGGTTTTTAAAGCAGACCAAAAAAAAGTTAAATATTACTACTGAAAATTCTCCATGCATTCATTTGCTTTCACTCTAAAATGTGGAAAGATAAAGTCATCACTTAACTATTGTATTTTTCTTATTGCATCTTTCAGCTGTCATGTCTGGCATGTACTTGTAAAATGTATCTAATAAACTTAAGGTGTGGTTTATAAGGGAACATTTTGTGATTTTTTTTCCAAGTCTTACAGAGTTTTAGAGTACTCTTGCATGCTTACGTATTGAGGTGTATTAACCAAATTCCCTAAAGTGCATAGAACATGTTATTTTTTTGCCATGTGATTGATTTACTGGATTTGGCATAGATGGCTAAATATAATAAAGAGGCAGAAGAAAACGAAGGAAAGAGTTGAAAATCACGGCAAGTTATAAATCCCCACATGTCATTCCACTGTAATTCACTAATATCTATCTAAAATGCTTTTACAACCAAGACACAGATAGCTAACAAAGTATTAGATAGTAAAGATGTCGTCTCCATTGACATAGACAAGAAGTAAGTATCATACACTTCACGGTGTTTTAACAAGAAATGATTTTGCACCGGAGCTTGATTATAACAATCTTAGCAACACCTTGTTTAGTGGAAAAACTTGGTCTGACCTGTCACATACACTCGACACAAAGCTTATGAATGCACAACCCGCAGAGGCAAAGGGGAAACAGCCCTCTGATGTTGTAAGTGGATAACAACCGCTCCTGCTACGCTGCTACAGAGGCACAGAATAATTCAACCCAGCAACCTGACCAGATTTTGTTTTATCTATTCCACACTTTTCCTCTCTTTTTTACTTTTCTGTATGAAAAATATCATCTAAAGATTTGACAGAGGCCAAACAATAATGCATCTCTGTATCCCTGTATGTATTTTGGTCACTACTTTTTGAATCCACTTTTAAAAATATATATTTGTAAGAGTAATAGCACAAAGAACCCTGAAACTACACTATGGCCCATCCCTTTAACTCCTGGTATAGGAAAAAAATCCCAAACTGTTCAAAGAATGGGGTGTGGATATGGAGGCATTTGTACACTTGCAATGCCTTTAAAGCATATTAGCTTTCAGGGCAGAGTTTGGAGAATAATAAACTTGTGCTTAACTGCCCTATTTTCCCTGTTGGTTAATGCCACGCAGCAGTGAGGCGGCGGCGGGGGCGAGAAGAATTCATAAGTCTATAAATGCAGAGTAAACACTGCTTTCTTTGTTGATTGTACAGCACTGTTGTGTTTTTGTTCCCCCAAGTCTCTCCATCTCTCGCTCTTTCGCTCCCACAATCTTTTTCCTTCCCACATTTAGACGTTTTTCTTCAACCATATATATGACAGGTTAGAATGATTGGTGTAATTTTATGTAATATAAGAAAATTAAGTATTTTAAGTTCATTTCCTGGTTGGACATGGGACAACTTAAGTTATGAATAAACAAGGAATTATGAAAGAAAGGTTTACTTTTACAAAATATATTTGTCAGTTTTGAATGTTTAGAATGTTTTAGGTGGGTGTCAATATTTTTTTTATTGATAGAAATTTTAAACATTCTTTAAAATAAGAGGGCTTTACCGTTGAAGAATCTCATTATTTATTGACAAAAGGAAGCAAACAACATAAGCAGAGGTTTACTCAAGTCAAAATTCTAAACAAAATATGAAGTTTGTCCCACAGTGTGATATGTTTATGACGCAGATGTTGTACGTGTAGTACACAAAAAATCCTGATTAATTTTGGTGGAATATGGCCCAAATAAAATTCCCTGAAGACCCCACTTTGCACAGGGGCCACACTTTGGACATGGCGAAGATGTGAAGAAGATTGCTGTTGTTAAACTATGAATGGTATTTATTATGCATTGTAACTAATAAACAAATGTAGGGAAAAAATTAGCTTGCCATATACACTACACCTAACTTCATTCTTTCCATCCATCTCACCCATTCTCAACCTGGTTTTCTCTCAATCCCTCCATTTCTTCTATTGTGTTTTCCCTCCAAACACGAACACCTCGCTGACTTTTTACAAGTTCCAAGCGGCTGAAGGAGTCATATTTTATACCAGTGGTTTATTTTAACGGCCGCTTGTAATTAACGCGGCATGTCTTCTATCTCCCAGTCATCTATGCCCGGCTCCTTATTTAAACAACTTTATAGTGAAATGTTTGCGTTCTCAGCGTTCGGCCGGGCCCACACACAGATTATTATTTCATACTTCAAGGGGGAAAGCTGGGGAAAGGGGAGGGGATGAGTTCGGAGTGGTTATTGTTTTTGATTACAGCTAAAGTCGATTTAAAATGGATCTCGTGTGGTAAGCTTGCATATGCGCAAACAGTGCTTGTAGAGTGAGAGGGGGATTATTTGAAGAACGGGGTACAGGTCTCTGGCATTGCTTATGACAAAACGTTTAAAAAAAACCTCATTCTTAATTTATTTCATTCCTAAACTAGATTAGTGGAAAAGCAGTTTCAAAAGTCATCTGGACTATGTTACATTTTCAGCATTAAGAGATTCAGACCCATAGACCCCAAAAGTCTTCTTCTAATCTATTGATACTAGGGAAAAGTCAACAAATTTGGATTAAATCAACATGAGGTGGAACATTCTTATTTTATTATTTAGATGTAACCTGTCAAATATGAAGGGAAGCTTGGAATAGAGCCGCTGCTTCTCCACATCGAGATGAGTCTGGGCATGCTGGTGTTCAAGGGAGACCCAGACCCAGGTCAGAGTCTCAGCTGACCTGGGTCTGGGTCTGGAAAAGGTGTGTGGGAAGGGGAGAAGTCTTGGTGTCTCTGTATGGACTGCAACCCAGCAACAGATAAAGCAGAAGAAAAAGGATGGATGGATGAATTTCATGAATTTCCAATATTTTCTATCCATGGCTGGGTCCTGAACACAACAGTCTGAGCAGAGATGACTTAAACTTCAATATATACTTACTACTATCATTTTCTTCCCATAATATAATGTTCATCTCATACAACACACACACAGACATCATAATAGGAGTGTGATGTCTTCTTGTCCAAAGGTTCAGCACTGATATACCTCCCCACCCCTCTTTATCATTTATTATTTCTATATGCAATCTAATGAAGAAAATTACTGTTTATATTGTCAAAACGCCTCGCGGCACACTAACCCTTCTCTCAGCTACAGTTTAGCAGAAAAATGTCCGATAGCATCTCCTCATCAGCGTACATGTGGTGTGCAGCTCGAGAACACATGACGCCTGTTTATTAGTGCAGTCCTAAATCTGAGGTGGTTTTGCACAATAGGAAAAGTCCATACAAAGGCTTGGCTTTCAGAGGAGTTGGTGGTTGACATGAGCTGTTAGCGCATTAGCAGCTACTTTCTCACTACAACACACTGCTGACTCGTTCGCTGAGGTGACTGACCCCGCGAGATCACATTATCAAGATGTTCAGCCACAGTGACTGCCTGAAAATCATTTCGGATTGTTGAGACGGTTTATTGAAGAGAACAAAATGTCATCAACCATCCCCATTTTGACCTGTATCTTGGTCAAAGAGATAGATCACTGTGGACACAATAATTAAGTTAAACGGGTATTCTGTATTCTTCAAGTACCAGTAACAACAACAACGACACGGTTGAGGGACTTTACTATCAGTGCAGATCCTGAAAAACTGTTTTAGAATATCAGTTTATCCGATTTCCTCATTCAGACTAAAACAGAAGATCATGGAGACAACGTTAACTGCTGTTCAATAGTATCTGTTGATATTTTGTGGTATTGGTATCTGGTATCAAACAAAGCCAAAGTACTAACATAAGTATCACAACTGAAACAGGCTGGTAGTATTTCTTCATTAACTTTAACTATAACTTTCCATCGTAGTTGTAAAATCGATTAGGATATACTTCCTTTATAACACCATTTAATGCATTAGCTTACAAGACACTGACCACAACAGTTCAAATGGATCTTGGGCAAAGCCAAGTATATCCTCCATTTAGCACTTTGTCAAGCCCGACCAAACCAAAACAAGTGGATCATATTGGAGTGAGTGATGCTCGGAGAGTGTCCACAAAAGCACATACAAGGCTAAGTAGAGGTAAGAAGTCATCGGTCAAGATTATTTATGCGCTTTCAAATCTATATCCATTAGTTTGATTGATGCAGGGAAATGTATTCTTAGAAATTGTGTATGCCCAGTGACTCATTATGAGCTCAACTTGTTTAAAGGGGCCCAGCTAACAAAGGGTGTTTAAAAGAGCCTCAACTTTTCATCCATGGACAGACCTCTGAGGGTCCTAGGTCAAAGCCTAACGCTGACCTCTCAAGACTTGCTGCTAATATGTAACAAAAAGACAATTCATCCAGAACTTTGGGCTCGCTCAGAGATTTGACAAGTGATGGACAGGGTAAAAGAATGGATGGATCATTTTTTTGGAATTCCAGAAAGCCAAGATTATACAGGTTATCCAATTCAGAAGTTGATTTTTGCAAAGTTCCCTAAAGTGTGCGGATAGAAATGTTGTTCTGTTTCCAAGAGCCATCTATCTCTTATGAATGCACCTTTCCACCAACAGTATTTATAGCACTACATGTTTAGTGATGCTGCAGTATTATTATGAAGAAAACATATGCAAAAACATTCCAATTTCCCCAACGGATCCAAGTCTGAACGTGGAATCTGCTGAAATGTCTTGATTAATGATAAAGTCTCAAAGGCAAAACACAGCCAAACACCTTAAGGACAAGTCTTTTCTTGGATAGCGAGATGGGTGGTGTGATTAAAACATTAAGACAATTGCAAAGTTAGCAATTTGTGACTTAAGTAGAATATAGTCTGTCCCGGAAGCTGTGGACCAGTCTAGCGCCTTCGGAAACGCATTACGCATCTTTGCAGACGACTCGAGCAGGTGAAGGACTCGCACTATCGCTAAATGACTTCCCTCCAAGCCGTTGTACGTCTGCGGTTGCGCCGATAATCTCATTTGCCGTGTTTAACCTCAACCGGGCCAGGCGAAGAAATGCAATTTTGCACCACACCTAAGCCAGGGGAGTCGCTAATCGAGAAGAAACGGGATAATAGTAGAGTCGGGTTACACTCTCAACCTTATAAAAGTTATCAGCGCCGGTCATAAACATTTATTTTTGTGCGTTTATTCTTAGTCCTCTATGCAGTCTTTGCTTTTAACTGCACTCCCCTCCTCCTCGGGCCCATATGTTGTGGTGGGAGAAGCTATAGTGGGATAGAGTGAGGTGTAGACACTTCTTAAGGGCGGCGGAGGCCAAACAGATCGAAGAGCTAAGAGCACCTGGACGCAGGCTAAGCTAACCCCTTAGAACACTTATCCTCTCCAGTCTCTCTGATCATCTTTCCCCACACCACTTATGTCCCTTGCCCGTTCTTCTTTAGACTATATTACTTGGAAAATGAATTGGATAAGAGCGGTTCAGTGCACACACAAGAAATGCTGTCGGAGAGAAACATCAGGTTTAGAAAGGTGATACGGGTGAGCAAGACTTGCATAGTTGTTGACACATTCTTTCATTATATTCCTTTAAGTAAATACATTTAAACAATATGGGATCTAATAACATAATAAGGATGATTCTCAATTATATTAATTTAGAATCTGAAAATCTTTTGCCAAAAAAGGATATCAAACGTCTTTATGTGTAGGAAGGTTACCCCTGACCCTAACCTCAACCCAAACCTTAGCCATTAGAACTCCCAGAGCAGACATTTTGACGGACCCCACTCAAATCAATGGAATTCTGAAAAAATCTCCAAAAAGAGATTTGATTTTTTACTGATTTTATTAAATTGAAGTTCAGGTTCATGTATGGGATTTATCTTTAATGCATGCTGAAACCGGTTACTAAATGCTAACTGAGGCAAGTAAACAGTGGGCGGCACGGTGGCTGAGTGGATAGCACTCTCGCCTCTCAGCAAGAAGGTCCTGGGTTCGAATCCCGATCGGACCAGGGCCTTTCTGAGTGGAGTTTGCATGTTCTCCCCGTGTCTGCGTAGGTTTCCTCCGGGTACTCCGGTTTCCCCTACCACTACAAATATGTCCAATAGTTCTAGCATGCGCCTCCTGTACTGGCGACCCCGCTCCCATCTCTGTGTGGCCAAAAATGAACAATTGTAAAACCGCTTTGAGACTCAGATCTGCAGTGAAAATGAGGTATATAAATAAAGATTACTTACTACTTACTTACAATGTGTTGCTATGGTAACTCACACTTGCTCCATGCTGATATCGCTCTGAACCAGTCTAGGACCAGACTTGGATAGAGAAAATTTCATGAACATTATTATACAGCAATAAACTACACACAAATAGAGTCTTGATCGTTCAGTTGGGGCTTGCCCAAGGACACAATGACAGCAGACATCAGTGAGTGTCGGTGGAGAAGGTTTCACGGTGGGCTCAAACCCACGATCTTCAGGCTCAAAGACCAACGCTCTACCAACTTTGCCACTGTCGAATCAAACCCATCAAAATGACTGCTCTGGGAGTTCTAGTGTTAACTCCAACCTGATAACTCTTAATCATGAATTTAAAGATAGGAATATCTAGAAAAAAATTGAATATTTCTCATTGCCCAGGTCAAAATACCAAAATGTTTCTGCCCCTTATGTTCACCTTCAACATAAGGGGCACTAGTAGTAGCTATATGCATTTTTTTGTTGCCTTTTTTTGCTGCTTGAAAACTATAACAGACGCCTTTTTCCTGTTGATCTTCACAGTCTATTTGCTTCGGCGGCCATTCACAGGCCCGACACGCACAAACATATCATTTATTTCAAGCACACCAAACAAGGCAGGTCAACAACTAGAAGTAACCGCTCCTCAGTGCCGCTTCATCGATCGCCGCTCTCTCTCCCGGCCTCCTCCCCTCCGACGTGTCACTCAAACGCTTTCCATTTTTAATCACTGACCTCAACATCAGAACAGGTCTACGGAGCGGCAAGCGTTTGTGCGTTCCAGAATCTGCAAGGGCATGCCAGGTCTAATGGAAATGGTGGATATTGGAGATGGAGATGAAAAAACAACTTAACTTTTTCGTCTCACATTTTGTATAAGGGATCAGATTTCCCTAACATTTGACCTATCAGCCATGTATTTTTTGAGTTATAGAAATATTAAAGCTGGAGTACCTAACTGAAAACATAAAAACAAGAATTTGTAATAAAATCTTGGCTCTCAAAACTGTTTGGTTTTCCAGATGCATGTATTACTTGGCCTTTGTCACATGTCTAGATCAGCTTTATTCAGTGACAAAGAAAGTGCCGGTCCTCACTCAGCCAACCACCTATCAGTTGGTAAAAGATAAAATGTTTTCTCTCAAGATAAAAGACAGCACGTTGTGGTCTGATTTTCTCGCAAAATGTTACTTGTTGAAGATCAGTTGGGGACAAGCAACATGTATTAATGTAATCAACAAAAAAAGTTGGTTGTTCTGTGTTTCTTGGGATTTTCTGTCAATTTCCAAATAGTTTTCACCCTTTGAATCTGCTTTTATAAGGAGGATTTAACCGCCAACGCTGTTCAACCCTTTTTCATCTTTATAATTTCCCAAATCAAACCACTCAAATGGAGGATTTTGCTTACTCCCAAACTCTACATTACATTATATTTTCACTGCAATAGTCCTATCCCAGTTAAAAGTCACTGGTGCGTGCCTAGTTTGTGGCAGTGAGAGGATCGTGGGGCAAATAAAGACAGTGCGACGGTGCATCCCTGCCTATGCCCAGCAGCCCAGCCCAGACTGTAGCCAGCTTTGACCTTGGCCGATGCCATATTCATTACATCATTAAGTTACCTCTTCATTAACTTTTCATTGTTTATGGGGGAGGCATGGCAGAGGAGCGGTGGGGGCGAGGTGATAGGGGCTTTTATCAAAAAAATAAGTGAGCTAAGTTTCCCTGCAGACGGATGTTGTCTGCAAAGAGGGCATATCGGTGGTAGGGTACTGATTAAAAGGTATGCCAATGGATATAATGGGGGATTAAGAATTACATATTTACAATGATTTAATTGTTACATAGACTTTGCGGGCTCAGTGTTCAGCCTCCAGCCAAAAGTCGATGGGTCAAAAGTATGAAATGGTCACTGGCTTTTCTATCTACACATGCATTTAAAAACCATGCGCCAATAATAGAGGTATTTGACGGCTTTAGTGTCTTTCCCAAGAACACAGCCAGATGTGTATAGTTGCTGGGATCAACCTGGCGACCAGTGCAAAGATATCATTAAAGATCTGAGCAAAATTTTAAGACCACATTCACTCTATACCAGGCGTGTCAAACTCATTGTTAACTCGAAGCATTGGTGGTAATGGGCAACCAATCTATTTTCTCAGGAATGGCCAACTTTAACTTATTCTAAAATTCTAACCCAACACATCATTAGAGGTTACAATGTGTTTAACTTTGTATTTGGTCCGGTTTGGTTAAATTGGTTAATCTGTTTTCAGAAAAATCATCCAGAAAATAATCGTGAAGTCATGTCCAAAAACCTTTATAATGTCAAACGCAATTATAAGAAAAGAAAATCTCTTCAATTCTTTTATTCGGCCCCTGACCAAAATAAGTTTGACACCCTGCTATATACCAACTGTTCATTCAAGCTCTGTAAGAAATTGTGATCTTGATGAAAAATGTATTTTTGTAATGCAATTGTATTAGGAAAATTCCAAGAACATAGAATAGATCAATGAAAAACGTGTTTGTAATTTGATTTTAAGATACATTATAAACATTAGCTCGATAGTCTCCCTTTGTCTCCCTTGAACGTCCTTTCATATCTGGTTACTGTGTGCAAAAAAAAAAAAGAATGCTTTGTTGGTTATCTGGGCTATTTTGAGGATATGGCAGTTTCTAAAGAACTATTTTTATGTGTCCTCATTTTTTATCAATTTTGCGCCTCCATGGTGGATGTCATGTTTGCCCACTGAGAAATAGTTTTTTTTTTCCTTTTCCCCACACATTGGTCTCCAGCTGCTGCAGTGTTTTAATGGCCAGCGCCTTGTGAGAATACAGCCAAATGTGTACAGGGCTGTGTGTCTGGAAAACAGCAGCCGAGCTTAGCCAGTTCAAAGATGATAAATGTAGCTTTTGGCATATGTGAAAATAACTACTTAGAAAGAAAATGCACTTAGTTTTGCATCTTAGACAAAAACCTAAGTGGTGCATGTATGGGAGATTTGATAGTGAATATATTTGGGAGTGCTGGCCTCGTGTAACCACCACTTTGGTTTTCTGTCATTAGCAATGCATCGGCTGACCGCAGGCACAGATTGTGTGTGTTTTTTTCTATTTTATATGAGAAAAAAAACACACACACACTGGCTCAATACCATTTACTATAGTAGGCCAATTTTAAATGTCAGTATACAGCACGGCTCACTCAATCTTTTAGTGTTGTACTCAGAGTTTGGTTGGAATCCACTGCTTTGTGCTTGTTTTTTATGATGTGAGATATAATATTATATCTGCTCAATAGATGTTTCATGATTAAATTGCAAATCCCAAGGGCTTTTTAGTTTGGTTTGTCACATTGTCTCTGAGATTGCAATTTGATCAATCCATTTATCTTGAGTTTTTTTCTATTTATGAATACATTTGGCATATTTCCTAAAAAAATAGACAGAATAATAATAAGAAGAATATATATATACTTTTTCAACATTTCTCAACTGTTTTTTTTTTACATTCTACCAGGAATATGAGATTCTATGAAGTGGCATTTAGCCTGAAAGATCATATCAACAGACCAAAGTTATTATGTGAAATGAGTAGTTTGGTCAAAAGTATAAGAGTGAGTGAAGTGCATGCATGCCAGCGCCGCACAATGCTTAAATGATAGCAGATATTATCTTGCAGTTTTGCTGACAAGTCAAAGTTGCACGCAAGTCACAAAGTTTTAGACATAGGTCTGGAACTGATAAGGACACGTTATCTCACCCAAAATGTTATTGTTACTTTTTCTGATTGAGCTGCATCAGTGCGGATGGGACTTTTTGTAAAAGTATGAGTAGACTGCGACGGAAATACAAGTTTCTGTTCGGATTCATTTTCCATTCCTGATCAGTCAAAGATAACTTTTTCTGTTTGACAAAAAAGAACATTTTATACAGCAGGGACATTTCACTTCAGGTTTATAACTTGTGCCAATGTAGAAAGTAGACAGATACAAATTCACAAGACTTTATTGGGATTAAAGTTTGTCATTTAAAGATGGGCTACCCACGTTTCCACTTAAATAATACATGTTGATTGTCACAACAGAAAGAGTAAAAGTGTGTGGACAAATTAGACTATGGGCTGAGAGCTGGTTGGGTGGTCCTTTTTTCATTTTTCTGCCAGAAAAAGCTGATTTAGATATGTGACAGAAGGTTAGGGTTAAACAAAAATGCATGCATATGAAAACTAGTGATATAGAACGAAGAATAGAGTGATAAGATAGTAAGATGGATTACATACGCGTTACAGTTTACAGTTAGTGGGTTACATTTTTTTACTCTTTGAAAATTAGGTACCCAATATTAATCTGTATTGTGTAGCATCCTCTAACAATTCAAACTCTGCTCTATCGTCCGTACAACACCACCACAGAAGTGACATTGGCTCTTGGAGATGTCACTCCCCTGTTGTTTGCGGCCACATTCGCCCACAATACCTCTGCAGGTACATAGAGCGGTGTTTGTCTGGGCAGAGCGTGAGCGAGCGCCATGTCGGAGCAGAGGATGAGATGGATTTTGTCGGCCTGACAGGTTACATCCAACCTGTTTCGCTTCTCCGTCTCTGAGACAGTTGTGTCTGCCTCACAGCATTACTGTCAAACTGATCTATGACAGGGAGGAGGAGGGAGGGACTCGTACTCTCCTCCACTCCTGTTAGCCTTTTGGCACCGAGCACACATACAGTACCTGCAGTTACTATTCGCTAAGAAGTCCCCAGTGCATTTCACGAGTTCAAAGTTTTAAGAAAGGAAAGTTTGCCAGTTCAAATGACAATCTTCCAGGTTCACATCAAATGTGTTGGCTTTGGGCAAGATATCTTAGTGCGACTTTCTGAGATGTGCTGATGAGAAGAAATGCTTTTAATCTCTGGCGATGAAATACATTGTCTAGTAGTGGTGTCAAGCCAATCAAAATTATAATTGTGGATGTGCATTTTTACATAAATGCACTGGAACTCTAGACTTCATATAGTTTAGGTGTAAAACTTGTATATGTTTGGACTCACATTGCAGAGTAAAAACAAAAAGCTCTGATTGTGACCGCACAAATGGGAAGGTTTCACACACTATTCAAATCCTCATTAAGTTGCTAAAATAATATTATTGCTAATTAAAATTGAAAGCTAATTGGAAAATAAGGCAAACGAAAACATTTCAACTTCTGTGAGGATAATTTTAGTATGAAACAACAGCACTGCATGTTTATTGACTCATAGCTCAATTAAATGAGCTGTAACTTACATTTCTTCTGCAAATATCAATGATTATCTTTCTTTCATCCCGATATGAACCACATGTCCTTAATACGCAATGGAAAAAATAACAGACATAGATGAACAAATTACTTCATATCGGTTTGAGCTCTTAGAACATTTCTAAAACACGTATTTTTACTATAGAGTCTTCATCAACCAACACATTTACGTTTAATTTTATCCCAACCGGAAATCCGAGTTGGGGACCGGCAGGGCGGAGGTAGTGGAGGAAGTGGAGGTGGCAGCCCAATTGCAGACGCGGAGTGTAAAGTGTGTCGTCATCAAACCGCACACAGACCTCACGTGCAGCCACAGTAATCAGAGGACAGTTTTCCCTTTCCGACTGACACCCCCCAACCCCAGGGAGGCGGGGGGTGGGAAAGGGATAGGGAGAGGAAGGAAGGATGGGTGCAAGACTAGATGGATAGTACTGCAAATTTTGGCCTTGTAGACTTAAAACATTTTCCATACTTTATCTATGTGAAATGTCCAGTGGTTTTTAAATGAATGAATGAATGCCAAATAAAATGTTCTTCCATTCATTTGAGAATGTGGAATGTCCTTACCCTAGTGCAGTCAATCAAAAGTAATAATAATTTGTCTTGCATGTAAACATGTTTGAATTCATCGAGATAGATAGATTGATAATGTGCAGGAACAAAGAGTTGGAGGCGAGAGTGGTTGTTAAGCCTAGCGTACATCGACAGAGAAACTGGGGACAACTAGTTGCAAGGTGGCTTTTGGCAACTGAGAGGAGATGGTGGGAGATGATCAGTTGCCGAAATCGGTCGATGTGCGCGCTCTTACAACTGGAGATGATCAGTCGGTCTCCAGTTCCAGTCAGTTGCCCGTGTTCTACTTTAGGCAACTAGTTGTCCTCAGTTGCTCCGATGTGCGCGCCCCATGCGCCGCTCCAACAGCGTGTGTGTATTGCGTGTATAGCGCGCCCGCAACAGTTTATGTCAGAAAACACACTGTAGTTGAGGCCAGTTGCTGTCGATGTACGCGCTGTTATTCAAGAGACTGGCCTGCGACTCAGAGTTGCCCGTTTTCGCCAGATTGTCGATGTGTGCGGGGCAGCAACTCAGAGGCGACGGATATAATCAGTTGCCAGTCCGATGTACGCTAGGCTTTAGAGATACAGAGACCTCCAGGCCCCAGGGAAAGCGCGTCACATAAGCTCCATCACAGGGCTGCTTTATTGGCGCTGGCACAGGTCAGACCCCTACTGTCATCTTCAAATATGCTGCCACCTGCTCACATAGCCGCACACACACACACATACACACTGGTGTTTTCATGTCGCCGTCTATCCGCGAGACCCCAGCGTCAAAAAAGTAATTACAAAATTCAACGTCAAAATAACTAAAATTTTTCTTTCTTCCATCCATTTGACCACAATCTTTCAGCAGGCACACCTTAGGAATGCCTACCACGTTAACATGTCACCAAACCCAGAACTAATGGTATCACTAACGTCCAAAGCAAGGCGTGTGAAAATATGACCCTGAAAATTAAGATTCTCAAAACTTCAATAGAGTTTCAAGAGATCCATGCACTTTCCCTATTAGCATTACAGCTTATTAGTAACTTTTTCCCCACGCACTGATTTCTCATGGTCAAATCCATTGAGTTAGAATATGACACTGCAGTTCACATGTCCATAAAAAAAAAAGCACTGTTCTAATCAGGACAGTTTTAAATTAACATGCTATACCGTCTAGACATTGGTAATGTGGTAAATTACTATTTGTACAGAGACACATTTCCAGCAACCATCTCTCCAGCGTCCCAATGGTACATTTGCAAATTATGTCAAAAGGCAGATAAGAAATCCCTTGTGCAATGGTGTTAGCAAATGATTAAAACTGTGAGATTTCTTGGAAAACAAATGGTACCTAAAACAATACTTCAGTACGTTCATCAAGTCTTGGATTGGAATGATTAAAAGAATATATATATATAAATATTCTTAAATCCTTCCATCTTTGATTTTTGCAAGTCTCAATTCTGTTTGTTTTTTACACAGTCCCATCTCGCCCTCTAGTCTGTCATCTCAGGGTTAAGGAACACATTTTACAGAGCTCCTTCCAGTTTTATTATTTGCTTAAGAGACTCAAATCCGTCTGAAATTCTTTATCCGTCTCCCTTCTCCTTCTTCATGCCACTGTGCCTTCAGATTCCACATGTCTAAGATATACGCCCGGGCCTGCGTGCCATGCCAACCACCGCTTCGCCAATAATATAAATTAGCAATGCAATAAGATTCGCAACAGCGCCACAATCAGCCCTGAATGCATAAGCAAATCAGCCTTTCAACCCTTGCCAGAATTCCCTTTTTATAATTTAAACACACATGAAAATGCATGGACGAAGCGAACGACAAGTGTGTAATTATTTGAGATTCTTTTGCTGTACGTCTTCCCTTTAAAACTGGCGTAGTGTGTCGTCCGCCGAAAGTGTGTCGGTTTTGCCTTCGCCGTGTTTGTGTGTTCCCTGATGGAGATAACTCTGAGTGGTTAGAAGGGAACAGATGTCAGGTGGCGTGGGCTGCCAAAAAGAGAGCACAAAGCCAATCGTGTCGTCCAAAAAGGCAGTGGCAAGAGGGGGACCTGCATCTAACAACAATTTGCGGCATTAAGATCGACAAATGCCACCCAGCCTCAACCTCGCACGCCCACGTCGAACACAGAAATACACACCCCGCTTGTCATCAGCCTAATTGGGAATATGTATCTGCTGCTGCGGTAGTGGTGGGAAGATATGAAAGATTGCGAGAGGAACTAACAAAATGGCGTCTGTAATATGATCTGCCCTTGTTGCTACAGTAGCTTAATCATTCATAGGCTTGTACAATGGAGGGGCTGGCAGGAATTACGCAGGCTGCACTTGAGGCTTTTGTTTCAGATTTTGAAATACTCTTATAAGTTGTTTGTGAGAGTAATGTACAAAGCCAGATGTGTCGAATGGCTGATTGAATCTATGTGAACAGGGTAAGAACACATTAACCCATTGTGGGAGTGGGGAAGTCATAATCTGGTCTGCATTCTTTTTCTATTACAACAGAAATATGAATGTATCTTTATATTCATATATTGATGTAAAGATATATCAGTAGATAAGTAAATAAGAAAAAGGGGTCAAACCCTTTTTTTGTTATATTTTATTGTATTAAAATATAACGTGAGCCATTTATCAAAAATCTAACAATTCAATGCTTGATAACTTTTTGTGTAATGAGAAAGGGGTCATATTTTAGTTTCACATTGTAAGTTGAATTATAAGTAAATGGACTTTTGAACTTGATTCTAATTTTCTGAGTGTATGCAGTTTTTGCCAAATAGATTATACTATATTAAATGTACAAGTCCGATTTGTGGAGCCAGCCCACTTAAATGCATTATATAAAACATATATCCCTCACTATTTTAGCTAACAAGTTACAGAGGCCTAAGTTGGGGTTAATATCAGAGTGTAATAGTCCATTCCTTCATGCCTGTGTGAACAACTGTATAAAATAAGCCTTTTCACATGCTTTTGTTGTCTCAAAGCAATTCTAGGCCACCGATCTTTAATTCTCACGACTGCTCCAAATCACTTTTTTTTCCCACTTCCCTCGCTCAATCTCTCCCACAATCGTCAGCCTATTATTCTTTTCCTTTCTCCATCGAACACAATCATATTAACACTAAGTTCCTTCATGCGCTCGGATAAAAGTGTAAAAAGCTAATTTGGGCGCGAGACACACAAATCTTAATTCTTGTGTGGGGAAAAAAAATAAAGAAAGCCGGTGAGTCAGGCGGAAAACCATATTCGTATGATAAACAATAGGCTTCTGAAGAAAAGACACCCACACATATGCGTCAAATATACACACAGACAAATCAGGAAGGAATCTCTGCATGTCTGGTACAATAAGATGCGTTTAATGCCATGTCAAAAACGCAAGGAAGCCGCTAATGCAAGTCCAAGCATCCTCAGAGCGCTGATAAACTGTGATTCTGTCTTCTCTCTCAGCCAAAGCTTAATCTCTGGTGGAGCATGTGGCTTTTGCTTTTTTTTCTTATAGACAGAAAGCGCAATATAGTCCCAATAGGGTGAAGGATGGGCAGACACACGCGTCTCATTGGGCAGTGGTACTAAAGGGATAGACTGGGCCCGGCTTGGATTCGGGGCTAAAGACACAGCAGTGGGACCAGTGGAGGGAGGTCTCGTTTGGGCACAGGGAGCGGAGGTGACTGGCAAGACGGACAAGGCCTGGATCGACATGAAGAAATGTTTCTGTCTGTGTGCAAATGGACAGGGAAGAAAGTGAAGTCTGTATGGTAAACAATAAGCCTATCTATGTGCTAATGGTGTAAAAATCAACAATAAAGGACCAATCTGAAGCGAAAATAAGAAAGCAAATGGCTGAAAATTTGTATTTAAGGTCACCAATAGTTTATTAAGCATTATTCAGGCTTAGTTGCTACTTAAAGCTGGTAACTAACTTTCAAACCACACAACATTGAATGACAAATTCATCTAACTAGTTCCTAGCTTCACTTATCCGATGGGAATGCATGATTGTTTTGGTCTTTGTCACACCTTCAGATCAGCTTTTTCAAACAGAAAGACCTCCCTGATGCAGCCAATCAGCTTTCAGCCCCATCTGCCACTTTCAGGGCTCTCTCAAGACAAGTTCAATACACCCACTTTAAGAAAAAGCATGAGTCTAAGGTAGTATCTCTATATATATTATAATAGTTGTATCAAGTTATATTCATCAACTATGTAAGTCTAACCTTTTCATGTTTCGTTCACTCCTTGAAAAAGTTGTAGGAGCACTGAAAAAATATATATATATATATATTTGGACTTGCTGGTTTTAACATTAAAAGCCTCTATCAAATGGTTCAGATGCAGCTTAATGGTAAAAGTGTCTAAAACCAAGTGACAGAGATGCTCCAATGAGGTAGATTTCAGGTCCAAACTTCAAGTAGATATCGTGACTCAAAAAGTGATCCACCAAACAGTTGAGCAAACCATTAAAGGGATAAGTATCTATAATAGGCATAGGCTACAGAAATGCTTCCGGTCTCCCGCCCCTTGTTCCTCTCCACAGCATCTTACCGCACTTGCCTTTGGGTTGTTTGTTAACACTGTGCACCAGATAAGCTCCAGTGTGCGCAGCGGACACAGCCACCGGCGTCTCCGGCCTTGACTGACA
This sequence comes from Knipowitschia caucasica, assembly GCA_964034765.1. Classification (NCBI taxonomy): domain Eukaryota; kingdom Metazoa; phylum Chordata; class Actinopteri; order Gobiiformes; family Gobiidae; genus Knipowitschia; species Knipowitschia caucasica. Next base: position 8,614,531 of record OZ035826.1, read on the forward strand.
GTTCCTTAGAGATCGTCTGTTACAAATCTGTTGACCTTCTGACCTCCCTAGTGAGTTGTAAAACCACCACTCCATTCCTTTTAAGACTTTAACGGGCTGCGCATGCTTGTCTGTGAGTGTTTGTGTGTGTGTGTGTGTGTGCGTCTGCCTCACATGCACGCGCCGATGTGGTGCAACCCTGAGGTTAAAGAGCAATCTGAAGCCAATTAAGCGCCTCACTTGTAGGGCCCTGCCTCCTGAACGAGAGGAATGCGCGAAGAGAGAAAAAAATACAGCTTGACTCAGTGCTTTTAAGGATCCTACGCAAGTCTGTGTGTTTGTGTGTGTGAGAGCAGTTGTGGTGTCTTGAGACGTTTACAGTGCAGGTCGGCTCGCTGGTAACAATTAAGTGTCAGGGCGCTAATGTAGGGGTTTAAAAGTTCACCGAGGTTTAGAAGCAACGATCGGGAGGTACCACCAACAAAGTGAACGAAAGGCAAGCCAGGAAAAGATCACAATTTAGGTCTTATTACAAGATGGATGCTTGGATTGTCGCCGCACTACTTTGATCACAACATTTGGAATGCCTTTGAACGAGCGGAAATAGGTTGACAGTTGCTTTGTTTGCATTGTGTTGGCGTAAACTTATGAAATCTAAAGGAAGTAGGGCTTGAGCTTTTTTTAAGTGCAGAGAGAAGAAATCAGGGCAAGAACAACAGGAAAGATGAGACTTTGTTGCGCACTTCATAAGCCTCTGTGTGAACTTTGCTCTATGTTGCGTTTGTGAGTTGGCAGCTAACTCTCCAGATAATCTCAGCTCTGGTTATTACATATAACCCTGAACATATCTCGCCTGTATTTGATAGTTAGGTTGATTTTTGGGTAAGAAGATCGCAGGTTCGATTTCAATACTTTATGTTTCTCCCGAGTATGGGTGGGTTTCCTCTGGTTGCTCTGGGTTCCCCCACCACCCAAACCATGCACCATAGAAGTCAACGGGGCAACAACATGTGGAGATGTAGTGGTATTGGAAGGATTGGTCAAATTTCCCTACAAGGACACTGAAGTATACTTTAAAGAATTGGTCAAATGCAATGTACCTTGTATCATGGAGGCACCATTTCAGATTTATGCATCTACAACAGCTTGGAACAGACCTGAAAATGTGAGATAGGCTTCTACTTTGACAATGTTCAAATGGGGAAATTAAAATCAAAGGATAAAATAGTTCTGTTTAGCTACAATAGTTCTGTTTAGCTACGATTTTAGCTTCATTCCATCTTGTTTTGTCAAGCACTTTGAGTAGTCTTTTGTATGAACTGAGCTATACAAATAAACTTGCCTCACCTTGCCTTGATCATAACATTCCAAAAAAGACACATTATCACAGGGTACAACTTACGCACCAATATACTGAAAAAATTCAGGGTCAGGACAAAGCAATACCTGAACAAATAATGACAATGTGGACTTTTCATGAAGCAAGTATAGAGCCTTCTGTAGATACACTGTTAATACAATTCTTAAAATGGAGGGGATAAAAGTCTGAATATATTATCTGAGTAAACACGGCTTGGTCTTTTATAGCATGGAATTTACTTTAAAGGGCAAACACTAGGAGAAGAAGCAAGCGACTAAAGTCACAAAGGAGGAAGTTAGAAAGGGTTGGGTCGATTGTCCACTCACCCCAACCCCCTCCACCTACCACCCACCCCTCCCTTCACAACCGGTCCTCACCATCCATCAGAGCGCAGGCGGAGGGGATCGGGCGCAGACTAATGAGCCGTAGGCCCTCTTACACGTGTTGACGCGCCGCTAAATAAGATCCATTTACCTCAAGACTGTACAGATATCCCCCATTGCCAACGGCTCCAGCGGTGTCTCTAGACTCACCTTTTATCTCAGAGGTCATGCCATAAGAGGGTATACAGGGCGCTAAATGAGTGCAAACATGTAATGTCCTGGGCAGATGGGCGAAATGTGGCGAGCTATCAGCGGGTCTTCAAGCACGCAATCTCAGTATTCTTGGTAAAACTTGGTCTGTGCTCTGATCAAAGACACACCTAATGCACTGCTGGATACAGGATTGCCATTTGATAAAAAACACAAATAGGGCTATGACAGGCATGGCTAAGTCCTGTTAGACACTGCTTTGGTAAAAAATGTCAAAAGTTAATAGGTTGAAGGTATTATAACATATCAAAATGTAAGTTTTATGAATACCTTGTTGGTTGATGGCTGAATTGCTATGTGGGAACCAAAATAGGCCTTTGAAAAACATAGGCAAGATAGGCATAGTTGATTGATTTGACCTAAGATATAAGCAAGATAGGTTTGGGATTCTGATATTTCATTGTTTTTTGGAAAAAAACTGAAAACACTGGAGACATTCCAAATTTTAATAAAAACAACTCTAAATCAAGTCTATATTTTGTGAATTGGAATTAACTTGTGGATATATCAGTAATGCAGTGTTTAATTTGATTAAGCCACAATTTTGGTATGTGTTTGTGGGTTGGACTATAGAAAAGCAAATCAACTATTATTGTGGCATTGTTACAGTTTTGGAGGTGGACCAATTAAACTATTCTACAGTTTTATCTGAGGGTGGGTTGGATTGTATAGTTAATGTAAAGCCAATGATTTTTAAAAATCTAAGCCTCTCCATCCATGGTCACTTCCGCTGCTATTTGACTGTATCACACTGTGAATCAGAACGCGCCCATAAAGTGTGGTGGAGAATGTGATCCCCAGTCTGCTGCCCTGTGCATGGGTGTGTGGGTGTACAGTGGCAGTGTCTGTGTGTGTGCAACTGTGGGCAGGGAGCGCGGCAAGGGGGTCCGGTTACTCAAGACAGACAGAAGCAATCGTTCTCGGGTTACCCCCGCTCTCCCAGACTCTGAGGGCATCACTGTCAAGTGTCGGGGCCATCAGGGAAGTCTCGCTTTAGACAATTACACCCGATCTGCTACTGCGGCTGTGTGTCTGTAAGAGGAGGGGTGTGGGCTCGCGACTGAGCGGGTGAGGAAGAGGGTGGGAGAGGATATTTAGCACATTGTGGGGACTGAAATCTGTAAGGAGATAAATAGTACAGTTCATTCTCCATAGACTACTGCGGTGACTGGGCATGGGATGGTATAGCGTGAGACATTGATATTGAAAAAGTCACAATATCAATACTGTCGACTTTCAGGTGGTTTTCTCATTGTTTCCCAGAGCATATTTTATGAATATGCAGAAAAAGCTTTATAGTTGTTTGGCCATAGGTCCATCATGGCATAAATTATATCCAACATGTACTGAATGTCACTCAGTCTATAAAAATGTGTCTTGTATTAACATGTAATTATTCAAGAAGAAACTATTTGGGATTTCCCTTTGCTATGCATCCCAACTGTGTAACAAGTAAGATAAACTCTACAGAGACCTGACTATTAACATCACCAGGTTTCACGCAAATAAATACATCTTTTTCAAATGACCCTTTAGCAATAAACAACATACATATTTACAGGCTGAAATGTAACGCTGTTTGGATTTATGAGAAATCCTCATGCTACGTCCATTTATACACAATAGCTTGCTCTGTATCTCTTAAAGATTTCCTAATTACACTAAACGTACGTGCATTTTGAAATAGCTTGTGAATTTATTGTATTTCCTAGCCAACAAAGCTATCTGTACAATTTGGAATTCCAATAAAATGCATGCACATTTCATTTATCATTGAGGAATAATACATTTTAGGGCACAAGCAGCTGGTCATATAAAACGTGACCTTGAGCTGTGAATGGGATCCAATAAGCCAGACTTTTGGATCGTAAAAATACATTTGCTTTTATTACAACTTTCAATTTGCCGATATGAGAGATCTCTTATCTTCAACAATGTGGTCGGATTTTTAGTTACAGATTGCATCACTGAAATAACTTGAGGGGATGGAGAAGAAAAAAAGAAAAAAAAAGAGGCCATTCTCCTCCCTATTTCTAACGATCCCACTTTGGTTTGACTGTGTGTCCACTGTCCTGTAGCATTTTCACAGCAGCCTAAGTGTCTAATGATGCATTTCGAGGTGGCATTAGGCTGAACAGAGGAACAGGGGAGGGGGGGAGGAGGGGGTGGAAGACAAGAGAGCAGCTCATTCAGTGAGGCCGGTTACAATGGTAAAAGGTGTGCGTCATAGTGGGTCAAAGGGGGGCACTGTACCGAGGCCTAACAATGCGTCCTCTCATCGCAAACATGGCACGGATTCACAGTGACTACGCTGGTTACAAACACTAAGCAGGAATTTGATCTTGATTTAAGTGGTTTTGACTAGTATTGATAAATGGTGTGCTCATTCTTGCTGCTGAATCACTGCCAAATTTCCAATAGACCCAATAATCTATACATGGGCTTTGTTGTTTAACTTGTATTTGTTTTTGTGCCTGGAATGTCCGGCTCTACAACATTATAATACAATTAAACAGAGAGTTACCCTTACGGAAATGCATAATGAGCGAATAGACCCGAGGCACTCTGACTTGTGTGTTAAAATGATTTTACTGGGCAACCAACACGTTTGGTTACATGTGTACAGAAAAGAATCGTGAGTGAATACAATTTTGGGGCATTGTTATGGATGGGAGTTCTTGACGCTAGATTATTCTTGCTTATATTTTGACCTAATGATGTATTTACTTCCACCAATGGGAGTTGATGGCTGTTTTTTATAAACGTTTCTGTATTATTGCTGTTTATTCGTTTTTTGAGTCTAGTCTTTTGGTGTCTGTCGGTGTGTGTTTCTTGTTCAAGTGTGGACCTAGAGTCTGGATAAAGAAAATGATTATGACACAGAGGAGATGAATACCCATGTATCTTAAATATGATTTCGGATTGTATTTTGCAGCACTTCAATGACTATATTTTGACATTGCACACTTAAGTACTTCCATAAAGTATAAGTGATTGGTACACAGGTTAACCAACCACTTTGAAACTGTAGGCTTTTTTTCCCAAACACACACAAGAGAAGGTTAATAGCCATATGTCTTTGATTTGCAGACAAGTAAAATTGCTCGTAACGGCTACCCAAAAGGTAAAACACAAAAAAGGCAGCGTGAGTGGGTAGGGTAGCGACGAAAAAGCGAACTAAGCAATAGAAACAGATGAGTGAGCAAGCCTTCCGTGGCGCTGTCGGGGCCAAAGAGAATGCCACTAATAATGAGATGTCTATTTTACCCACCAGCCCTGTGTGTCTCTCTGGCTTGCTACGCCTGTTTTCCTCCGGCCCCCATTATCAGTGCACTTGAACCCGGGGATAACAATGAGTTCACTGAGATTGAGAAGTGCCGAGGCCTTAATTGTATGTATTTAGTCACGCAAACAGAAGCAATGGCCTGAGAACGCCTAGTTAGCCAATGACATCATTTAGCCGCGCAGCCACTTTAGCTCAATGGGGCTGCAGCGGCGTATACAGCTCGTGTCATTACGGCGATTGGGAACATTGCAACCAATGTCAGTGTGGGGCTTACTAGGTGTATGGATGCTATGTGTCAGAGTGCTGTGTGAGTTATGTGAGTCTGGTCCGTTTGCATTATTTTCATATTATTGTGGAGGTTTTCAATGTTATATATATTTTAATTTAACCGTTATTGAAACAGGAAAGTGTCAATGAGATAAACCACCTTTCAGAAGACCAGTCGTATTAGTTTAGAGCAACCTGGACACATCTTCAACTATGGTCTAATTGTTTTCTCATAAAATGTGTTTGGATTTGGTGCCAATATTCAACAATGATGTGCATGTTGCTGGCCGGTAGAGAAGACTTCAGACATAAGAATAAAATGACATAAGGCTCATACGCTATGAGATTAAATATTTCCAATTTTAAGTCAAAATATTATGAGAATGAGAAAGTCAGAGAAAGTCCAAATATTATTAGAATTAGGTTGAAACAATACAAGAATAAAGTCATAATACAGTGAGAAAAAGAGTTGAAGGATTCTGAGACTAAAGTCAAAGGCATTACTTCTTAACTATTTCTTCATAGTCTGCGCTCCTTCAACCTGCAGCACAATTGAGCGTTGTGGTATTGTGATCAAAATTGGTGTCAGCTGAATAGTTTTTTTTGAAGTAGTACTGTATTGCAGATGCACTTTTACCAATGTTTTGAAATAAAATATTGGTTATTTTCTAAGTGTAGATAATATCATTGTAAATAAACATATCAGTGAAATATTCAACAGATTTGTGTTTTGCAAGAGTAGAACGGCCACAGCGAAGTGGATGCAGAATGAGTTTGGAAATGTAATTGTTTCAAAAGTTTGATTTCATTATTGATTCAGATGATGGGCACTTTTTGAATGATTACTTGGATTATAAGTATATCAGAAGAAAGGACAAAATGTTCACATTAATCTTCAAATTAATCTCCAAGCCCAAGTTGCTAAATTGTTCCCTTTGTCCAAAAAGTAATCCAAAATGTGTTCACTTTACAAAGATTGAAAATTGAGAAAATGACTAGTGTTACAATTGAGCAGTTGCCAGCATCAAATGGCTGGCTTTATTCTGGGATAATTCCCTGTTCATTTTATAAAGTGTATGAGTGGTGTTTTGGCTGTGCATGGCCTCATCTCGCTGGGTAGAGCTGCACGTCTGTATACAGGTATGACCCTGCGTCTGTGTGAGGAGCTGTTTGTTTGCATGCACTGCCGCGACAATCAATGGTGCTTTCTGGCAGTCACAAAGACGATGATGGCAGTGCGATGTTAGTGTGGCTCACTTGTTCTGCACAAAGCAGGGTGTATGTGTGTAAAGAGGAGGGGTGCTTCTCAAGCAGGGATGTCAGCACTTGAAAAATCAATCACCATCTGGGCTCATTTCATACAAAGGACAGAGGGAAGGGAGGATAGCTCACAAACGCACGCACACACTTTCAGCATCATTCATTTTGTGCAAAGACAACAGAGGGCAAAGATGCACAGCAGCAACGAGCCCCTCTCGTCTGCGGCCTTTCAGTTTTAAGTGAACACTTGAGTCCAGCTCTGGATCCTGCTGCTCTAAAAGCAGGTGCAGTTTCCTGGGCCTGCACCCCCTGAGCGTGGCTCTAATGGGAGGTTAAAACTCTCCGAGGAGGGCAGGCTGAACAGGCTGTTTTGGTGGAAAGTCCTGCTCTATCTAAGCCATTAGGCCAATGCTATGTGAACACAGAGCACCAGGCCGGAGAGCAAGGTCACCCAAAGCAAACAGGGATAAGAGGAAAGAAAGCAAAGATTCATCTGCTCGAGTTGGCACCTCAGGTCAATGGGTTTGCTCCTATTCACCACAGTTACCTCTATTTACTGCTGCTGCTGAGACCATTTTCATAACTGGTTTGCAACTTCACATGAGGCACTTTCATAAGAAAAGTGAATGTTTTATGCAAACAAGACTTTTTTAACGGTGCACAAAGCATCAGGAGCTGAATGGCTGTGAGTGCGCGTGTGTGTGTGTGTGTGCGTGCGTGTTTATGTATGTGTGTGACAGCGCCGCTGCCTCCTTTCAGTAGCACAGCTGTGTGAGAAATACCAGCGCAGAGGCTGCTGAGGCAGCGAAAGCATTTAATACTCCACAAACAGTTATCTAAGCCCATGTCCAATAGCTCGACACCACTGTAATGTGACCTACATACTAAGTGAATAAGATTTTTTTTGTATGATGGCCGGGGTGCAGCGAGAGCACACGGCACAGGAGGGGGGCGGTCACAGTATTCAAAGGACACTAATAAAACAGCAAAGTATTGCTTTTAGATTCCATTCAGCCTTCTTTGGTGCCTCTCTTTTTACCCTTACTGGGCAAAATATAACAAAATATAATGTAACGGAACACAATGTGCCTTCCAGGGCTTTCAATCCCAGCTTTTTGTTGACAATGTCTTTGAAAAGTTAATGCAAGTCAAACAGAGGCGGATTTTCTGTAAGTGGACTTTTGCACTGCATGTATTAGATCAGAGCCACATCCAAACTTGTCCTTTATGGGGAAATATGTGATAAGAGACTTTCAAAAGATTTCCGCAATCCTAATATAATGAGACCTTTTACAACTTTATGACGCATGTACTGTAAAGGTCCTTGTCCAGCTGGACTGTCAGTTATTTGAACGTCTCAAATAAAGCAGTCCATTGTTAAAGTAAGGACTTAATTCTTACTTTGCATTTGGTCATGTGTTTAGAGCTCAGTTCGTGTAAGTGCATGATTCTTCCAGTAAAAGTAAGAATGCATTTATATTTGAAGTTAAAAAAACAGAAATGCCTCTTGGTTGCATTGCCAAACCTTGAGAAGGGCACAGTTTGGGCGAGTAGCGGGGCAGTAAATTAAAAGCCCATTATGCATAATTTGAGGCAGAAATGGACATTCACTTTCGAACAATTTTGATAGGTTTGGTCCCAGACTCAGCCTAAAAATTGATGAATGAATAAACGTGCATGTGCACAGCGCTCACACAAGCCCACAGTCTATGCGCCTGGCCACATCCACAGAGCAGGTGTCCTTAGTAATGCACCATCGCGCACTTGGATCCCTGCATCTCCGAACAGAGGGAAAAATGGGGAGGGGAGGGGGAGAGAGAGGACGAACAGAGCAAAAAAGTGCATGTTTTTAACTGCTGTTTATTTGAAGGTTACATAGTGGTCTCAAATCACTTTTACTGTCATATTTTCATTTATTCAACAGTTCAACTTGTTGTGTAACGCACCTCAATTCTTTGCTGGCCAAACTCCCACACTCATTATTTTTGGGAATGATCAAAACACTGACAAGATATATTTTCAGAGTCTATAGAAGTAATATTTTGGTTGTCTGAGAAAAAATCCCATCTACTCGGTAAATAGCATGCCTTTGCACCCCACTGGGTCTCAGCTACATGCTACATAAATAACCATTATGAATCACGCTGTTTGGTCTTGCCCTGCCGTTGCTCAAACAAGACTCAGTTTCCATTTGGACACAATGGTGACGAGGCAGCCCCCGGTGAGAGCGCGGGCCCAGTACACCAAATAATCGGCAACAACTATTTGCCTTTCATTTGGTTTTGCAGCATTCTCTGTTTACTTTACCAACCTAATAGGGCTCCCATCCAGTCGAAAACTCGGAGAGGCCAGAGGGCGATGCAACTGCAAAACAGACTCACAAAAAAACATGCAACGTTGCTCAAATTGCTTCCCATTAGCTTGCACAAAAGGAAAGAGTTTAAGAGGTGAGTAATCTATTATCTCGAAGAACACAGCCAATCCGTTATCGCCGATCTTTGCATAGGTCGCATGTGATAAAGTCAAGTTGAGGGAATCCATAACGTCAATTAGGAACGCTCAATCGTGTCATTAGCGGTGTCGGAGAGATGCGTTGTCAAGTTCAGAGGGTAGATCTTGGGTGGTTTTCTTCCCTCATATGTGGTCTGTGAAGATTACACGACAAGGGCGGCGAAGCAAGCTGAGGCCATGTTAAAGCGAAGGCAGTTTAAAACTTTGTGAGCAAAAATCTGGCACTTCATTGAGGGCATTGTGCGAAGGGTTCTGCACTTAAAAGTTTGTCCCGCGAGCTCGTGGGTGGTTTTCCATTCTCGGGGCTATTCTTCACAATGTATTTTGTCCTTTCGTCTTTTAGCGCATTAGGAGCCATTGAACTACAACGGCTACTATAAAAATTCATCAGGATTAAAATGACCTCACAGGCAAAATTAAAGTTTCCTCGGGGCGCTACAATGAGGGGCTGTATTTTTCCTTGGGAACTGGATTGTTTCTCGACAAAGTGGTGCCAGGCCAACAATGAGCACCTTTCAGATGCACACAGCCGCTGCCTTTAGAGAGACGGATTTCACATATCAATCAAAAGCGCGAAGGAGGGGTGAGAAGAGAAGGAGTGAGAGGAGAAAAAGGGCCCTCGTAGTCTTGGAGTGGTGCTTCAGAACACACAGGCTAAAGGGGTATATGCTTTCCTCTCTTACTATCAACGTTTATAATACCATACAAAGACAATGGAAGAATGGGGAGTCCGCTTAACACTTTTCTTTCCTTTTTTCTCCATCCATATATGGAGCATGAAGCATGGTTTTGTGGTCTGGCCTTGGAAGAAAGTAGTGATAAGAGAGCAGCGGATGTTTTATGGAGGTGTCCAGAGGAGTAAATGGAATACTTAAAATATAAGATGTCACAAGACCTTAATTGAAAGCCGTACTTTGTAAGTTTTGTAGAGTAAAGAGGGTCTGCCACCTGCTTGTTTGTAAGTGGATGTGGAATGTCAGGCAATGTTCCTAGACCATATCACTATAAGCATAAATTGATCATTTTCTTTACATAGCAACTTCACAACTTCCAAGAGCTTGCATTAAGAAATCACTCACTCATTCACATGTGATGTCACGTGAAATATTTCCACTGTGGGACAAATAAAAGATCTCTTATCTTATCTTATTATTGTATGTTAATATACAATGACACTGGGAGGAAGACAGGCAAAGTGTCTTGGCCAAGGACACAATGACAGCATTCATACCTTTTTTTTCAAAAAAGAATTATAGTTGTATTGTAAAGTTTTATGGAATTCAGTTTAATTTGAATTGTACTTATTTTTTTTCAAAAATGTTTTCTCCAATACTTGGACAATGGGAATTTCGCCAATAAAAGTGTAGAATATATATGCAGTATACAATTGAATCAGCCAAGGGGCTACATGAAAGCAATTTGATATTTTCTTCTTTTTCCAGGCACTCCTACAGAGATACTCTGAAGTTTCCTGCCCAGCTGCACAACGACAATATTGATTCAGGTGAGACTGAAAGTTCCCTCTGGTTGGTAGGGAAACACAAAAAGCAAACCTAACCCCTGTATACCAGTGATTTAGTCAAAGAACTGGTAAAACAAGATCTGAGTATTAACAACTTTCCTAAAGTTGCTTGTGGCCAAACCTTCAATATGAAAGCAAGATCCCGTCAGACTTTTGGAGCTAAGCAGGGCAGGGCCTGGTTAGTACCATGATGAGAGACCTCTGGGAACATCTAGGGCGGCTGTATAATGCCAAACTGGCGTTGTGTCCTTAGGCAAGACACTTCCCTCACATTGCCTAGAATGCGTCTGGTGTGTATGTGTGAATGGTTGGTAATGGTCAGAGGGGCCAATCGCATATACACGTTGCCTCACTTCTGTCCGTGCGCCCCAGGGCAGCTGTGGCTACATGTATGGAGTAAAAACAATAATGACATGTGAAGCATCTTTGAGTGTCCAAAAAAAAACGCAACAGAAAACCAATGCATTATTTCTCATTATTATTCTTACCTCAACGTTGTGACTTTTTAACATATCTTTTCTTTCTTTTTTGTGTCAGGTCAGCGGTACCCAACAGTGTACAACTTCACCAGCCAACACTGATGTTTCTATCCCATAATTCTGCGGGGGTAGGGGCGTCATTCTCTAGCATAATGAGCCTGCGGAGTGTGTGCAGCAGGCCACAGCCACCCACTGAGCCAGCCATGCACACCAGCGCGGCTAATCATGGTGAAAATGAATACGGTGTCAACGCAGGTAATTCACAGCTGTATTAAAAGGCACGCCAACCCCGATACAAGCAGCATAAAACAAATTAAATATACTATTCCGTTATAAATATAGATCCCTGTGACAGTGCGACGAATGGGCACGCCGTAAAGGTCTTGTTAATAGGTCACAGAGCTGCCTTCCACCTTCACCTTCCAGTACACCTTGGGTTGAGGGAGAGGTAAGAGAGCTTGTTCCACTATATAGAGCAGAATACAGGGGAAAGGGGAAAGAGATAAGCTAGTTTAAGCCTGAAAAAGCTTCACTTGAGAAATTTGAGACGGTTTTATAACAAATATAAAATGAAATGGTTGGAATCTTTTATATAAGGTAAACACTGTCTGCAGTTGGTTTATTTGGAGGTCAAGCGGAGGACTTGAGAAAAAAAATAGTGTTGCACTGATAATATGGGGTAATAATTGCTTGAACAGAGTGGTTTTGAGTACATTCTGACTGTCTTAAAACAAGATTTGCGAATGGGACAAAGCCTTTTAGTCTCATTTCAAGAACTGCTTTATTCTCTATTTTTCATTCCAGGGGACACATTTCTTGAAAATCTTGTCAGAATGTGCTCAAATTAAGATACATTTTGCCAAATTTGAGCATTTTTTACTTAATTTGCATCACTTTTTGCAGTGTACAAGCATGTGAAAACTACCGATTTTATTGCAAAGTTTTTTACGGGTTTTAAAGTGCTATATCCCAGCTTTAAATGTTGCTCCTTTTTACATGGAATTGTTGGTCCACATTTGCACAGTTGGGTCAGTCATATTATCTGTCTATAAAGAGGTACAAGAGGTTACTGGTTTGTAGACAAGAATGATAGAATTTGATAGAAACATTGTTAGCTGAGTATGTATTCTTTTTTAGAGAGTCATCCTTCTTTAACAACCAGTAACAACCAAAACATACACACATAACATAACATAACTCTAAGCAGTTCAGGGTGTTTTATTAATACACAGAAGCAAAGAAAAGGCATCAAATTGGGGACGAGGCAGCTGTGCATGGGGCCATGACACAGACTTATGTTTAACCTAATTAGATCATGATAATGGCTTTGGGGCCCCAGTGATCAATCCACAAGATCTAGCACGTGAACTGCTCTGCGTTTGAAAAAATTAAAGATGAATTTCAACATTACATAGCTTGGTACCAATACCTTTCTTTCAAATGCCGTTGCTAGTTTCTGTGCGTTTACTTGTTTCTGATTTGATTGGAATACTTTCTTTTGAGCTATACAAAATATAAAGCACTGTACTCACACACATGGGCAACAAAAGAAGGAAGAACAAAACAAAACAGGTAAAGAGAGAATCTGTACAACATATGTTATTATATAAAACAAGGATTTGGCTCAAAAAAGGAGTGGGAAGAAGAAAACGTATGTGCTCTCACCCCCTGTTCCTGCATTTCTTTACTTAGCTTAGTTTCTGTTCAGAGTTGGAGATGGATTTAACTTTTTTTTAAATTTACAACCAAAATATTCTTGATCTCATTAGTTGCACAAGAATAAATATCAATCGCTTTTACAAACAAGATAGACAACAGCCACCACTATCAAAACTCACCTTTACCACTCAACCCTCCACCGTAGAAGGCAAAGCTTAGTCTAAGTCTATTTGAAATCTTCCCCCACACCCAAGTAGATTACAAAAATATTCTGTTGATTGCAAAGTGCTTTCGGACAACAAAACTTCGTCTGGCCTTTCGCTTCCAGACTTCTCAAATCGCTCGCCGCCAAGACAAAGAGGATTCCTTATGCCTCCATTACAATCCATTATTATCTAATGTAATTTGGGTAATGTAATCTTTCATCACATCTGTGTCTACTGACATGCTAGCGAGCTAACTTGTGATTAGCTGTGATACCGGATGCTTTTGGGGATCCCTGGCCGTATCGGTTGAGCATGTACCGGTTATGAACTCTCCCGCAGTCTTGCTCGGATTACAATTTATGAGGAAACAACACTGGAGCGATTGGAAGGATGAAAAAACTAAGAATACAATTATCAAAAGGAAATGTTCAAGTTTTGTCTGACGGTATACCTTTTCATTTGTCTGCCACCTCTCTGACTAGCGCTGTTTGAAGGGATCTAACTTTGACAAAAAAATCTCAGTTTAAATGATTTGCATTGGTAAAATATCATAAAATTTGCTTTGATATTTATGTTTCCATTAAGAATTGTGTGTAACTTTTGCTGCCTCGTGTTCAGGACTCCCATGGAAAAGAGGTTATTCATTTCAATGGGACTTTCCTGGTTAAATAAAAGTAAAAAAAGGAAACAAAAAAAGAAAAATAATAACAAAAATATAATCTTTCCGGGTAGAATCAGAATCAGATTATTATTTATTTTTTTGCCATTGTAAGTAACAGAAAGTCACAAACACAAAACATGTGAGAAAGATTTGCAGTCGAAGTTACATGTTATCAAGCGTGGGAACTACAACATGGCGTTTTTGCTTTAAAACAAAAAATAAACCATTTTAACATGCTAAAACAGCACAGCTTTAATCCTGTGTATCTGCCTCTTGTATATTTGGGTGAACACAATGTCTGTGCTTGCAGAGGCAGTATTTGTGTCACTAGCGACATGTTTGTTTTGTTGCTATTGCTAAGCCTTTCTGCTCTTCAATACTCGGGCCCAGTCTCCCATGACATAAAGGATTTCATAAACAATATTTGCCAGAGGTCACCGCGATTCATAATCTATTATTGCTGGGTCAGTGTGTCTTCTGGGGGCAGTGCCAGCTAGGCCTAGCCTGGTGTGACTTACTTTGGGCTGCGACGCTAACTTGCACTCAAATGACCAACGGAATAATGGATGAAAAGAACAGAGCTGATAAAAATATGACTTTGCAATATGTCCTTCTATAAATGTAAAAAAATATGGGATGTTTTCCATTCATTGCATTGCATCATTTAACTGTAAAATTGCCAGTTCTTTTTTTATGAGACGAGGTATAAAAATGTAGCGGTAATCTCATCATGGCACAGCATTTATATTTCCATTTTGTCTCGCAATACTTTGTGTACATTATATATATTTATATGTTACATTTATAACTTTTTTTTAATAAATGAAATGTTCTTGTATTCTGTCGCAGTTTAAGTCCTGGTCCTGGACTCCTGGTTCTGAGGTAAGGCAACTTGGTTTACTTGCCAGCAGTTAGCAGGTAGCTTTTCAACAAAGTTTTTTGCTGTATTTCAAGTTACATTAACAATTTCTAGCACTTCGTAAAAGTGAGTAAAAACCTTATGAATTACTTACTTACTTACTAAAACTGGTGGTAAACTCTTTTTTCACAAGTTTCAGAATCCCATTAATTTGAATTGGAGAAGTCAAAATGAGAGATTCATGCATGTTTGAGTTATTTATATCCTCAAATGGATGCACGCCATTGCTCTCCCCCAAGTCCTCTGACTGCAGGTGGGGCTATAGGGCACAATGGGACTTAAAGTGGAGCTATGTGAGATTATCTATCATGTATATATTCAATAAAGAGTCACTGAGGTCACAGAGTTTCTTATTATAGAGAGCAGAAAGGTGTTACGTGCCCTTTAAGACTAATACGTTTTCATTTCTAGCCCCAAGAATTCAATACAATTAGCCATCCAGCAATGACTTTACATCGAATCCTGTATCCAATAATTAAAACACTCTTAAATCTACTTTCTCCGATGGCAATGCGTGACAACACAGCTTTCTCTGTGATGTTTGATTTAAGACAAATAACGATACATTCAATAAGAAACTCATCACATCCTAAGTGGGCCTGTCCGCGGCTTTACCCCCTGTCTAGCCACAGGTACACCGGATGATGGAACACCCCCCGCCCACTAAGCCCCCAACAAATGCAGGTTTAACGTCATTCCAGACCCAAAGTCCCTGACAAAATGCACGATCTGGCTGTTTAGCGCCACATTAAGCTTTTCCGAGGCGACATCTATCTCTCGCCACCACCTTGAGGGCATCTTTTTAGCAGAGGAATTTAGCCATTACGTGGCATTAACCTCATTAGAAAACACTCTTTAGCTGCTCCAAGATAAAATTGATTTACAGCTGCCATTCCTACCAGTGCTCTCGATCAATGGTTAAACTATCCCTTTTATGGCCGCGCGCACGCTCTCTCCTCGGGTTTTCTTTAACTGCTGTTTAATTTCTCCCCCCCCCCTCTCTTCACGCCCCCCGCACTTGTCCTTATGCCAGGTATGCAGTTGCAACAACCCAACGCCTTTTCTCTATTCCCACATGGTCAAATATAGCGGAGGACACATATTTTTTAAGTGGATAAACATGATAGCATCCTTGAACCAATTAAGCATAAAGTCGTTTAGTCTTTTCTCCGCATGCAGGCACGTCGCGTTGCCGGTGCGTGGGTGGTCGTAATTGGGGTTACGTCTTAACAAAATGTTGTAGTGTATTTTGCTTTGCGCTGTAACCGAGGTCGCCGTAGTTATTCATAATTTAGGAATGTGATGAGGCTAAGCAGCTGCAGATGCACGGCTCCGTGTTTAAAGACACAGGCTGTGGGCTCTTGGCTCTTGGCTCTCGGGCTGGAGGAGCAGAGAGAGACTGTCAGACTCAAGTGTTCTTACAGACACTGTTCAAGATGAGATGGGACAAAGTCGGTCGTTACGCAACCCAAAGATGTACAACTGCTTAAGCACAAAACTTGAATTGTATTTTTTTTCATTTTTCATGCACAGGTATTCATAATTATAATATCATAAAACAAGGATATTGTCACAAGCCAATTTCAATCAAAAAAGTAGTGGGAGTAGAAGTATAAAATATCTACCTTTGGCATAATAAGAAGCAATGATTTACTTTGAATAAATCTGGAGGAAAACTAAACATTTTTTGGGGGGAATTTTCAGAACTCCATTGACGTCTCTAGGAGTTCAAGTCATTTCAGAATTCTGGGAGTCCTAGTGTTAAAGGCTGTTGTGCTTCCAAATCATCACCTCTGCTTCACACAATTCCAATATTTCATTTCCTGACGCATCATGGCACATATATAGAAGAAAATCCACACCATCTTATCTGGATCCATGCCCTCCCACCCTCTGACAGCTCAGGTTTATGTGGACATTTAAACAAAACACGCAACGCTGTATTTCTTTGACGGATCAATACCTCCGCCATCTTCAGCCAGCGTTCTACCTACAGCCTCCCTCCCTGTGCGAGAATTGATCCGATGGAGCGATATCAACCTCGGGGGGAGAATGATACGCCCTCCCCCCGATCGGCCATGCCCTCCTTTTCACCGCACTTTTGATACATAAATAAAATATGGGCACTCTCAGGTTTGATTTTCTATCAAAGCCGTTAGTAAGCCGTTGAAGGAAGACATTTATAACGTTTTTGTATATACTTGTGGACATTTTGTTTTAGTATTTTACAAATAAGTATTCGTTTTAGCCAGTGGGGGCAGGTCCCAGCTCAAAAGTGGCCAAAATGATCTGCGCTGACATGCTTGCAATACCACCCCGGGCCGATGGGGGTGGACCCAAAAGAAGAATTAGCCAATGCTAACATATAGCGTTGGCAGACGTCTCGAAAACGTCTTTACAGGATGGACCAAAAGTCGGCTCTTGGCCCAAAGCTCCGTTCCACATGTGTGTCAATGCTGAGGGGGGTGAATTTTTTTGGTCCACTCTAGTTTACTTGCTTTGAATTTTTGAAGTCTCTCGTTCAAATTAATGGAGCTGCGCCGGCTGACGCATGCGCAGATGCGTTTTTTCACAATTTTCTTGTGGGTGGGACCACTCGCGGCCATTTTGGATTGTTCCAGTAGAGCACATTTTTTGGCCCATCAGTTAGAACGGGGGAGATAGGCGTGACTCTGTCCTTTAATATATACAGTCTATGGTTTTAGCACAGGAGATACTCTGATACAATTCTCAATGCAAATGAAAATTACATTACTGATTTATTGACCAATACATGCTTTTTTAGTGTCATTTTCTATTTTTTTATCAGTAAATCAAAATAAATAAATGAGTTTGTGAAGGGGTAAAGCAGTTGTAGTTTCTCTGTGTTTTTACTGAGATTAACTTTGTGCGATTGTAATGTTTGCTTTCTTGTTTTGTAAAGCACTTTAAGTTGCCTTGTGAATGAATTGCGCTATGCAAAAAAACTCGCCTTGCCTATATTGATCATCGTTGGCGACGAAACTGCCAAGACAACGTTTTTAAACACACTGAGGAGAAAGTGGAAAATCTGTTGAGCATAACGACTCCTTTGACATTAATTTGAGACAATATTTAACACCCTGAATAACAAAAGTCCTCCAAAACTTTTTTCCCCCGCAAAGGTTGTAAAGAATCACATGGGTAAATTATGCATACACTAAATTATTTGAACATATCGTCTCATCATAATTCCTCTTTTTACGCACACGCATGTATCCATCCTCCCACTTCCATGTAAATTACTGCAAATCTATTTCAGCGTCAAGGTCCAAATTTAGCAAAGGGGATGGATCGCGGGGAAGGTGCTAGGAGACAACTCAGCTAGGCATGCAGCGTTTACAAATCAGGACAGT
This sequence comes from Knipowitschia caucasica, assembly GCA_964034765.1. NCBI lineage: Eukaryota > Metazoa > Chordata > Actinopteri > Gobiiformes > Gobiidae > Knipowitschia > Knipowitschia caucasica. The sequence continues at coordinate 8,632,607 of OZ035826.1, forward strand.
CAATCTTTGCTTTAATATCATCGAAATAAATCAGAGGGTCACGCTACGCCATTCTACGCACCTCAGCCAGATATGTTTGAGATAATGGCGAAAGCATTTGTAACAGCGAGGCGTGAAGCCGGGGCGTGGACTCACCTTTTTTTCTCCTTTAGGGCAGTGATCCGGTCACTCCAGTCGGTCAAAAAAAGTTCGTCAAGGTTTTCTCAGACATTGAATTTGTGCAAGAATGAGTTGTTTTTCTTTAGGTGGAAACAAGTGGAGGTCTTTGTAAGTGATGTGTCCAACATGAATAGCAGACAGGAGACAGGAGGCACCCGGCTTGCACTTGAAGGGTGGATAAGTGATTTGGGATTAAGTAGGTATAATCTGTTGATATGCCAATGCAGTCCTTCTGTAGATCCATAACGGACGTCCTACATGGGCCAAATGTTCCATGCCATTCAAATGTGTGTGTGTGTGTGCATGTGTGTGTTCAGTGAAAAAAAAAATACTGCTTTAGTGATTCATTCGTGGTCACCCCACAAAGATGAGATCATACCATGGTTAGTTTACTACTATTCTAATGGTTTGAATTGCAATAGCAGTGTTAGCATAGCATTAGTTTGTGTCAAAAGTGTTCATGTATTTTTATGTAAAAAGTTGTGCTGCTCTAAACTGTGTTATCTAAGTTGTACGTTTGTGAATTTGTAGATGGACATTAAATTACGATGGCTATGGCTGTAAAGTGCCAAGCTGTTGTGTTCTTTGGCAAGACATTTACCACACAGTCCCTCGTATGAGTTTGGTGTGTGTGTGGGAATGATTGGTGGTTAATCGGAAGGTGGTGATTGATGGCACTGATTAGTTGCCTTGCGAGCATAAGTCTGTCCCAGGACGGCTATGGCAACTAGTTTAGTACCAGCATGCACAGAGTGAATGAATAATGCCATGTAAAGTGTTTTTTTGTGTATACCAAAAAGTGCTATATAAAACCATTCTTACTACTTCTAACAAAAGTTTAGGTTAGGTTAGGTTAGGTTCTTTTTATTCGTTTCATGAAAATGCATAATTATACAAGTTTCAAATCATTCAAACAAATCATTCAATCATTTCCATGATCAGAAAGGAGCAGATAGAAGAATATTATTCTTATATAATTCTGCCCCCTCTTTTACAAAACAAAATTATATGGTTTTGCTGCTGATTCCTCTGCCTTCTTTATAAACACATATAAGCACATACAATATATATATATATATACCTACATACATACAACACACATACATATATACACATACATACTTATACATACCCGCACATACATGTCATAATAAACATAACACGTAATTAAACATCACTTTTGTAGATTTGGATTTGTTTCCTCTTGTAAGTCTGTTTGAATTCTAAAATGGTTTTACAACTTTGTAAGTCTTTTTCTTGAGAATTCCACAATTTTACTCCAACAACAGATAAACTCATCTGTTTTAAAGTTGTTCGTGCTATTGGATGTTTGAAGTCATATCTCCTTCTATGATTTTGTTTTTCTGAAGTAAACACAAATAACTGTTGTAACTCTTCTGGAAGAGCTCTGTGACTGGCTTTAAACATGATCAATAAAGTTTGTAACTCTACTATATCCTTAAACTTAATCAGTCCTGATCTAATGAAAAGGGGATTAGTGTGATCTCTAAATCCAGCTTTATAAACAATTCGAATGGCTCTTTTCTGTAATAGAACTAAAGGCTGTATGTTGGTGCTGTAAGTATTACCCCATATTTCTACACAGTAATTAAAATAAGGAAGTACCATTGAGCAATATAACATTCTCAAAGTGTTACATGGTAACAAATGTTTTGATTTATTCAATATAAATAAACTTTTAGATACCTTATTTTTTACATGCATTATGTGTGATTTCCAAGTTAGTTTGTCATCCAAGATCACTCCAAGAAATCTAATTTCCGACACTTTCTCAATATTTACATCATTAATAGATATTCTAACTTCCGGTTTTATTTTATTGCCAAATATCATAAACTTTGTTTTTGTCAAATTTAAGGATAATTTATTTACATTAAACCACAAATTTAGTTTAACTAATTCCAGTTTAACCTCCTCAGCTAAACATTTTAAATCATCTCCTGAGCAAAAGAAGTTTGTATCATCTGCAAATAATACATGCTGAAAAATGTTTGAGACCTCACAGATATCGTTTATATATAAAATAAATAATTTGGGTCCTAAAATTGAGCCTTGTGGAAGTCCACATTTAATATTCAAGCTCTGTGACCTGTGGCCATCAAACTGAACAAACTGTTGTCTCTGATGTAAGTAACTGCTTAGCCAATCCAGCACCACTCCCCTCACTCCATAGGTGTAAAGTTTAGAGATGAGAAGTGAGTGGTCTATTGTGTCGAAAGCCTTCTTTAAGTCAATGAAAATTCCGATTGTGTATTTCTTTTTGTCAATTGCTGTTGATATGTGTTCTACAATTTTCATTATGGCTAAGCTTGTCGCCCTATTGGACCGAAATCCATACTGACTTTCATTCAATAGTTTATTTTTATCTATGAAGCTGTCCAATTTTTTCACAAACAATTTTTCTAATATTTTAGAAAATTGAGATAGCAGTGAAACTGGTCTGTAATTGTTAAATTTATGTTTATCTCCATTTTTAAAAAAAGTTTAAAATGTCAGTTGTAGGAATATAAAATACACAATTGCTGGATAATGTATAGGTCCGTTCCCAGCTTTGTTCATGATTATCCAAATTTAGTTTAGAGTGAATAGACCATTTAATAAAGTTTTTTTATGCATTTGATTTCAAACTTAGCAGCACATTTGCATTGATGTGCTGCTTGGATTCCAAAACTTTTTTAACAATGCTACGTGACAATATGGCCTTGCATGTTGTACATCTCAATTACATGCCACAACGACTTATGGCCACCTCATTCCCCTTTCCTTTCGCTACACCTACATGTCCTGCTTGCCCCTCCTCCCTCTGCCTGCTTCCCCTCCCTCCCTCCCTCCCTCCCACCCCGGCTGATCCTTCCCCGAAAGCCCTTAGTCACCTCAGACAGCGGGTGGGTGGGGGCGAGTGCACGGGTGCTGGGTGCTCCCTCTGACAGCGTGACAGTGTGCTTAGCTTCGTTAAGCCTGCTACCGCTGCTGCTGCTGCTGCTGCTGCTGCTGCTGCTGCTGCTGCTGGTGGCCACTGATCGGAGTCCTGGAACACACACACACACAAGGGAGAAGATAAGGAAAGTGCTGAGTCTACCCCCCTCGCGTGTACCCCTCCTCAGAAGGGGTTTCCCGGCTCCAGGAGAGAGGAGGGGATGGTGAATCGACTGCTTCACCGCTGGCTGTGCAGTAATAAACTCGCTTCCACACTGGCTTATATGTGGCTGGCTGAACTCGCGCTTCCCCATGGTGCAAGAGCTCAATGTAAATGATAGTGATGTGACAGAGCACACAAGATAATCGTATATGCATTGGGGAAAAAAACGTTCAAGCTTTTAAATCACCAACTACAAAAAGCATAAGTAGTTGTTTTTTGGCTCCATCACGATTACGTTCCAAATATGTCTCCCATTGCCACATCGAGTACATTTCTCAAACTTGCTATGGTTTGAGAAATCCTGAGAGTATAACACAAAATGTGATATATTTATTCTTTCATAATATCTTCACATATTATTCACTTTTCACACTCGTCTGAAGAAAGCGCTACCTGAATTGTGAAGATATTTTTACCCCTTGGAGCCTCACTAAAATTTTAATTAACTTCATTCAAGACTCTTTGTCAAAAGCAGATGTAAAACAGATGTAAACCAGGTGTAAACCAGGTGTAAACTAAGTCTAACCAGTTTGCCTAGTTTACACCTGGTCTAAAAATGTGGCATGAAATCGAAAACCTAAAACTATGTGCCACTGTAGCCTTGGTACCACAATTTCAGAAACACCATCAAATTCATCAAAGAGGTGCATTTCAGAACTAAAATAATAATAAAAAATAAAAAAAACTTTGTATATGTGGCAGTTTGAACACATTTGAGACCTATGGTGAACGCCCTCCTCTGCAATACTTCATGGTGAATATTTCTGACACAAATGACAAAGGCGATAGTGTAGTTTTGGCTCAGAGTGGTGGAGTTTTAGTGCAGTTTGATTAAATGTGCGAGAAGAGCTGTGGACAGTAAATAACACAAGTGTCATATAGTGTTGTTAATGGCCTCTGTATGTGGGCCGTGAAATATACATCTGCAGAAGAGGCACTTTTGAAACTGCGCAGCGTTCGTGGAGCATGCGTTAAAACAACTTTCAGCATGAGAGGGCTTTAGTGAGAAGCAGCGCTGCCACAGAACTGATAAGGCCGTCGTAGGTGCCGCACTTTTTTTCCACCAATAACTTCGCATAATCATTTAAACGCCTTCAAATTGTTAAGGTTTAGGTGCACAAGTCGGGGCTGGTTCACGTTGCCTTCGTTTCCACAGGGGACTTTTTCTGTCTTAAAAATAATTATGCTATTATCTTCAGCCTGCAGCATGAATTACCTTAAAATAATTTATAGAGTTTGGAGTCAATTAATGAATGTCTTATTATTTTAATTAAAGAGCTGTCCATACTTGATTTTGTTAGTGAATTCAGTCACGTGTGCAGAATTTCCAGTCTAATCCATACAAAATCTCACATGATGAAGACAAGTGGGACAATAGACAATAGATCAGTTGAAGAAGTTATCTAATTTTCACAAAAATGAAAAAAAGAATGGACAAAATATGTTGCCTCTTGTCAAATTTATAGATAATCTCAAGGGACCACCTTTTTAATCGTTTTGTTTTTTATTGAATGACCAATAAAATACGCCATTATGAACTGGACAATAGCGAGTCATAGTAAATATAAATGCATTTGTAAATACATATTTAAATTCTAATTTTAATGTTAAAACTGGGGAAAATACTGTAGCTTGTTTGTCTATTTATGTTTATATATTTGAATGTGTAGACAACATGTACAAAAAGTCATGTAATGATTGTATTGTATGTTCATCTCTGCTTGAATGAATAAAATAAATCAATCAAGTCAATAAATAAGTGGATGTATTTTTTTATTTTTTGCCCCACGATCTGTTGGATCCACCTCTTGCTGCTATACAAACATGCTTTTTGGATCCAGCAAGATTGTAAGCCAAACCATTACTTCTTCAACCACGCACATTTTACCTTTGATTTCTAGAGCTTGGCAAACGTACTCAACACAACAACAAAAATACAACATTTGGCTGGATCGTTTGAGTGCGCAGAAGAGGCCAGTCTGATGCTTATGCTAACAGCTGTGTTTGGGGTCAGGTGCGCGCTAACACACACTAATATGCACTCACGCGACACACGGCGATGGGATGTTTTCCGCTAAAGAAAAGCTGGATGGAAGCGTGCGTCTCCTCACCATCTGATGTGGATTTCACACCCGGGCCAGACCCCACACAAGCTGCTTGCTAATCTGCTATACGCGCACACTGGGACACATGTAGGAAAGGTGTGGCGGGGAGAGCAGGTCCCAGCCAATCAGAGTGGACGATTACAAGTATGGGTTTGAGCAGTAATGAGGGTGTTTGGTCACAGCCTTGGCTTCATTTTTGGCATTGCATTATCATCAATAGCTTTACACTGCGGCACGGTGGCGCAGGTCTTTCTGTGTGGAGTTTGCATGTTCTCCCCTGTGTCTGCGTAGGTTTCCTCCAGGTGCTCCGGTTTCCCCTATACCACAAAAAACATGTACGATTTTTGACATGTACGAAGCCTTTTGACTCAAAAATAGACACGATTTAATGGGTTTTCAATGGGAGCAAAACTGAGTCGTCCCACTTCTGCTCATTCGCCCCCTACTGGCCAGTTTAATGAAACCCAAGAATTGATCGCCCCTTTAATATCTTTACTTACTTTTTTATCCATGCATTTAGTATATACAGTAGAATGGACGGAACCCAATTTTGCTTCTCTTGCCAGTTTCTCGCTAAAATCAAACGCGACACACCTTAGATTCTTTATGAAGCTACATACTGTATGTGAGTGCACCCTTTTCTCCTCTCATTCTTTGTCTACACACACACATACTCACGCTCTCTCACACACACACACATACACACACACACACACACACACACATACGCACACTCACACCCAGTGGGATAAGTCACAAGGAAATTGATGCCCATGTTTTCTGAGACCACCTGTTCATCCTGGATGCGAGTCTGAGAGCGCGTGAAGGGTTAACCCGGGCTTGCTGGAGAGGGAGCCAGGAGCGCTGAGCTGCTGTATGTGTGTATGCGCGTGCACGTGGCGGTAGAGGCGTGCACGTGCGGGCTCGCTGGCACCGCCCCGTCGGAAGCATGCCCCGAGAGTGAGTGGCAGACTGGCTCAGGACAGGAGGGAGCTGGGCCCATACACCATACATACGCATATGTACACACACACACACATGTACACACACACGCACACACATTCCACTGGCCCTGCCCGGAGTCCACCTGAGATCAGCGCACAAATTGAATGCGTATGGATGATTTTCAGTTGCTATCCGATATTTAATTTTTCAAAATAACTGGTTACAACTGTTCTATTGGCAATTTATCGAGCAAATCCCTATACTGCAAAAAGTGACAAAAACGAGGTAATAAATGCTTAAATCAAAAGTTTGTATTCATAATTTGCGGACATTTTGACTTTACCTATTCATTTACGAAGCTATTTAGTCTTATTTCAAGAACTGATGCATTGTATTTCTCATTCCAAGAGAGACATCTTTTAAAAACAAGGTCATTTTGCTTTGTCCCATTGGCAAATCTTGTTTTAAGGCAGTCAAAATGTGCTCAAATTTGGCCAAATCTGTGAAAGTTGACCTATTTTTCATAACTTTTTGAGTGCAGGGTCCAGCCTCTGTCCCGGAAAGACCTGTTTCCCGTTCACTTTTGTAAATCAATTTATTTTTCATCATCTGATTTTGCATTGGAAAGATAATGTTATCTTGCAACAACTCACAACAAAAATAATTTACAATTTCCACCCATTTTAGTTTTTACTCCACTCCCCTTCCCATCATCCTTTGTATTCTCCCATCTCTTTCCCAACCACAATAGGAAACAAATTATCAATATTTTCTGATTATGTTGGAATGAAACCATGTGGTGTCTCAAATTATTCATAAATTATTAACATCTAAGGCTCGTATTACCATAGGCTGATGGTAAGATGGTGTTAAATGGTGTTAATGAACATAATTTATTCAGGGGTTATTCACCTGATATAATATCACTGGTGCAGCCAGCGTCATAACCATACAGCAATGCATTGTGGTACAACTGTAAGTAACATTTTATAAATATATGGTTAATGGGAAGTTAAGTTTATGACACTTGCCATTGTTCAGTTCCGGTGCTTTTCCATTTCTAAATAGCTTAACACAGAAGAATGAGCTATGCTTCATACATTGGTTCAAGGTATAAAGGAGGATTTTCCCAAATTATAGGAAAGAACTGCCCTCTCCACTTGTTGACCTTTGAACTTTATGCTCCATATTTGTAACCGAGGGTGCTACGGGGTTAATCATATTCACATACAAACTAAAATAATGTTTATTAGCTGATTTTGTTTGTTTCAGAAATAAAAAGATAGATGTTTTCGATATAAAGCTGATCACTTCAAAGCTTGCGGCTCATTGTCTTTAAGTTTAATTACTTTGAATGTTTGCATTTAACGGCCAAGCTGCTATTTAGCTTTGAGGAAATCTACACAACGTCGTCTGCTCGTCTCCCAAACAGCATTTATTGTCCTTTGAATTGATTAATCACACTTCATGAACATTTAATAAAACATCTGATATACATGTTTTTAATAAGTGGCCTTCAAGATAATGAAGTCAAGCTCAAGTCGATAATTGCAATAATACAGAAATGACTGGCGGAATACTTTTAATTGCTCTTTATTCGGTGCCGTTTGCAGTAGAATTGATTCAACATACAGTAAGCCATCGTCAAACTGAATAATACATGCTTTTTAGTGGAGTCTTGTCACGCAAATATTTGGGGCTAAAGTAGTTAAATGTAAAAGGAAAGTAGCTGGAACTATCAAGAGCAGATAAAGTCTAAACAGTGAGTGCCTATTTTTAGTGGTGGCCTCCTTGTGAGCAGGTGCACTGTGCAACCTGGATTTAAAGTTCAAGCCATTACAGTATGCGAGAATTATAACTTAAGGAAAGGATTGCATAATATTGGAGGATAGAGAGAGCTGTAAGAAGTCAGAATTGCCTTGACTTTATAAAGGTTTAAACATTTACTATTGTAATTTTTACCTGTGCTAGGACTGAAAGCCTCGGACAGCTAAAGTCACTTTGAAATGTATTGTACGTAATATATCTTACACAAAAGAGACTATATTTTCACAGATTAATATGTTTGGACACTTTCAGTCTTTTTGCACACCCTGAGTGATTCTATTAATGCCAAATGTGACAATCTAATTTCCATAAAAATACTTTGATGATCCAGAAAGACATTGTGTATGTGTTATTGATACCGGTTGACCATCTAAACCCCTACAAGACAAGTACTCTCCTAAACATTTTGATATCTGTAAGACATGTTGCTTATTATTTATGTCTAACTATACCACGTCAAGGTGAGGTAACAAAAAAGTATTAGCGTCTATGTGTGAATGCCTTATACAATCTTAAAAGTAGACAAGTTTCAAAGCATTTTAATAGAATATAGTTTTATATCTTGACACAATCTGAATGCAAATTATCCGTATGGCCCATCGCTACTGCGTAAAGTAGCAAAAGGTAAAGTAAAGTAAAGTAGTATATACGTTTTTTTTTTTTTTCATATAACATATAGAGTCACAAAGCGCTTTAACGTGAGCGTTTGTCTCTCACTCTACACAGACACGGGGAAAGCAGGCCAACCCCACACAGAAAGGTGTTTTACCTAAGTGCGGCCTTTTTGAGACTACTGTATTGGCAATTTCCATGTCAAACCTATAAAAATGCCTCTACTATATGTTTAATCCAAGCGCTGTGTGATCAGAATTGCCTTTGTAAACAGCTGCTGCCCTCCTGTCAGCTTAAGACAAACAGAGCAGAGCACAGGCACCTGAATTAGACAGCTCCATCCTTCTCTTAAACAGACCACACACATTTAACACTTCCTCCTGAGGCATAGAAAAAAAAAGAAGAAGAAAAAACTCATTTTACAAACGAAAAGGGGAAAATATTTTAAGGGGCAATGAATTTGGAGGAGCTGAATAGGATGTTGGTACATGTTTTACTAAAGGAAATATAATGGCAGACTATTATTAGATCACATTAATCACGAGTGTGCCAACGGCGGTGACAGGCGCGCTGAAAAGGATTGAAAACGCTGGTAATGGATATAAATTACCCATTGTGTGATAAAAGGATTTTTTCTCCGCTAAGAAGGTAAAAGGAATAAAACGGGGAGAGACGGACTAAACAGTGTGTGAGTGTATGTGTGTGTGTGTGTGTGTGTTTGTGCGCAAGGGTCCATCCGTCCGTCTGGCGCGCGTAATGTGTAATAATAAAGGGTTATCAGAGGGGGATTAAAATTTTAAGGGAATCAGATATGTCGCGGCGAGGTTTAAAGACGTAGACGGAAAGAGGAGAGGGGATTAAAAACAGATGAAATTGGTTTGTGTCGCGCAGGGGAAGAAGTGTGTGTGTGTATGTGTGTGTGTGTGTGTGTGTGTGTGTGTGTGTGTGTGTGCGTGGTGGTAAAGGGGGGGTGTTAAGGAGTGAGGTCTGTCGAGCATTTTGGCACCGTGATAATGAGTCACATCTCCTGCGCGCTGTTATTTATCGCCGACTTGGCTCGCAAACAAAAGATCAATAATTTTGAGCAAATCTAATGTTGTCCTCGTCGCTAATGCGCTCGTCCATCACATCTGCCACCGTCGCCGCGGAGATGGACCGATTCCCTGTTTATTTGGAGATCAAATGCAATTACATCACATGGTTCTAATAACAGAGGAAGCCCCCCCCAAACCAACCAACCAACACGCCCAACCCTCCCGCATGTACTGTAAAAGAAAAAGCAAAAGTACAGACGCGGGGCGCGCAAAAGGTGTAAAATGACAGTGTATATTCCAATAGGCGTCAAGATGCGGGGATAGTTGGGCGCATCAATCTTCATTTCTTGCTCAGACCTTGCCTTTTGAAAGATGAAGCGTGTCAGAGGCCCGTCCCCCCAAACGCAGCGCACGCAAACATCCGTCACGGAAACGCGCCCGATGTTCGGTTAGCCCCCCAGCGCAAGGGCCGTCGCTCCGTGCAGACAGCAGATCCTTCACTGACAACTAGCCCTGGGTGAGACACTTTGAGCCACCTGAACTCAATCAGGCCCCGGTAGAGGAAGCATTTGGGTATTTCATTTCATCTCCTGCACCTTATTCACTGCGGCTCCATTTGATTTATCTCTCCACGCCGCGCACACCGACGCAAATCGCATTCAGAAGTCACTTTGAGTTCACTTTGTTTCCGAGTTGCTCCACTGCTGGTCTTGTGCCAGTAATATTACAGCTAACAAAGTTTAAGGCCATTCCGTTGCGTCCCAAAGGAGGTCAAATACAAAGTTATTTCCAATTCGATCAGGTGACCATTTGTTATAAGGCATTAGATGGACTCTGGATTTGGCACGATTGGACTAAAATGTCACAAGCAAATACCTCAACCATTAAAGATAGTGCTTTGTGGGTCGCTAAACTTATCCCCTTACTCTGGACTTCATCCGGATCAACGTCTATGAGTACTCTTCTAGTTTGGTCTTACTAAATCTTGCTTGGTTACATTGACATCACAAAGCTTTCTTTTCTGCGGTAGCTTATTTCTTGTCATTAAAATCAAATCAAACGGCTGCATGGTGGGATATGGAGTGCTTTCTATTATGTTTTACCAATACCTTTGTCCCGCCATGATACCACAATCCATCTAGCACCAAATCATACAACTAACAACATCAAAGTCCATCCCGTTATGTCTCTACGGATTTCATATACAAAGTTACTTCCTATCTGACCATTTGCTATCGCGTTATCAGTTGGACGTGGCTGTCTCGTGTCTTGGCAGAAGTGGGCAGAGCGCGCCCCAAGCCAATATCTCCAGTAGTCCCACAATAAAGGCGATGGCAGGTGGAGGGACTATAAGCTCCTTCACGTCTCCCTGGGTGAGGTGAGAGGAGCTAAACAATGAGAGACAAAGGTCACCTGGCCCACGCAGACCCTCCCACTGAGGTGTTGACCTGATCCACGCACACCTGAGGTTTTGAGGACAGGGGAGAGGAGGGGGAGTGGGTTACTTGGAGAATGTCATGCCGTGGTGGTAACTAGGCTATATTCTGTTAGTGTATTTCATGTATGTGTGTCTCTCTGCGTTCCCTATGTGAAGGAATAAGGGAATTTTTAACCAGTTTGATTGGATTGACTGGAATTGAGTTATTTAGAGTTAAAGTGACATGTATGGACATATATCAGCACTTATGGATATTTGTCACCTGCCCCTTATGGACCAATACCAATGTGTTTTCTGTTCTTTTTCTTGTTTGATTCTATGATCTGTGTTGGCAAAGTCCTCCGAGATTACTTATGTGATTAAGGGCTATACAAGAATAAATTGACTTGAATTTAAACAGTTGAACACTTAATTGCTTTTATTATAGAGATGTTTCATGAAATTGTAAATAAGTTAAAGTTAACAGTGTAACTTTTTAGGGACAACATAACATGCATTTGGTTATATATCGTTGTAGCAGGCCGTTAAGACTCACCAGTTTTGCAGATCAAGTGTGTAGAGTTTAAAAATGTGAAAAATAAAACATAATGACAGAACTAAATGTGCACATATCATTATATCTCAAGTGGTACTACTTTTACACCTAATTTGTTTGGACCTTTGAGTCACCTTACCGCAAATGAATCCCCTCCATGAGTAAATTGCAGATAAATATAAAATATTTACAGCGTGTGGGCGTCTTAATTAATTAAACGAACATAGCTGGTCATGGCAGTGTTACAATGTGCAGGTTGCCAACTGGCTGTTTGATCAAACCTTACCAAACGCCACACTGGTTTTGCATACGGACAATGCCAGGCGCAGATCTGGAAAAGCAGGTCAGGACCTTGGCAAGAGGAATAGCGAAGGCTGGACATAAGGCGGGAGAGAGGGGAGGCGCACCATGACCCAAAGCAACCCCAAGAAACTCATTCTCTCCCTGGCCTCAGCCTTAGCGGCGTCTTGGCCTCCTGCAGAGAACATACACCCAGACACCTTAGCAGCATGGCACGCTTCCGACATGACCAGGGCTGTGTCAGAGCGGGGAGAAAGGTCACAGTGCCCGCAGGATGTAGGGGATTAAAAAAGGAAAATAAATGCGCAGCAGGTTTGGTCTTTGATTAGATTAGACTGGGATTATGTGGTAAAGAAGATGGTGAAGCTGACGAGTGTCCATGCATCTAATATTTGCCCATACAATTTGACTCTGAAGTTGAAGGAATGTATTATGTGGTATACCACGATGGGGGAAAATAAATAGTTGGGTAGTCAAGACTAGAGAAATGCACTCAAACCAACCGAACTGCTACAACACTTTTCAGAAAACAAGAAAATACCGCAGTGTTTTGCAGTATTATTTGAGATGGATGAAAGTTAATGAATGTTGTACACAATATGCCAATTCATATGTCAGGCTATTTGAATATTAGGAGTGCCTTTATTTGTCCCACAGTGAGGACATTTCAGTGTTGCATCAAAAGTTAAGAACTGTATAGAGTTGCCAAGACTTTGACAATGACAATTTCCTTAACACAATTACTTTACATTGGGCATAGAGATCTGATATATTTTGGTAGATGGTAAAAAGTGTGTTGGGTGGATCTCCAGAGCTTGACAAAAATCCCTAGAAGAAGGGCTACTGTATATCACAACATAATCCTTACATGAAACGTCGTCAAAAGAAAGAACAAAACAATTCAAGTTATTTCCCATGTGGTAAAAAAGGCTTTTTATCAAATCCTTTGAGTTTCTCAGTTTGATGCATTTGACATCGATCCCTACACTGAAGAGTATCTATTGGACACATGCACCCTTTCATTGGGAATAAACCTAAAAACAACTGTTCAATGCTAAAATAAAAATAAACCGTAACTGCTAATTGTGATGAGAACATATAATTCATAATGTTAATAGACCCACAAAGTGCTAATGACACAACCGCATGCGTGTCACTGGATTCTCAGTATTAGCCCACATGTGCTACCAGGTCATCTCGCCTGAATCATCCAAATAAATAAATAAATAAACAAAGTATGACGTCATGGATTCTATCTGCCTGCTAAAATATATTTACACCTGCAGAGAGCAAACGCGTCAGGGTTAGATGGGCCGAGGCTGTTGGAATCATCATCAACACTGTGAGATATAATCACGCTGCCATATTGTTCCTACGCAAATACGGGACGATGATCAAGTGGTGTTAGAAGATGTTCACACCGACCATTTGTGACATGGGAGACAGAGAAGTTTGTTTACGCACATTGGCGGTGGATGTGCAATGGAAGGAACTAAGAGAAGATGGTGGTAGTAGCGGGTATTAGTCAGAGAGACGCAACGTTGGAAATGCTAGATTTGCGTGGGAGTGAGTCATTTAAGAAAGGATGTAACACGTGCAGATTGTAGCCTGGTTTGAAAGGTTGAGAATACACACAGACTTGTTGGTAATTCTTTGCTGGTCAATACTACCTTAAATGTAATGACAATCTACGGTTGTCAAAGTTAAAGCTGGGGTAGCTAACTCTTAAAAACCAACAACAATCTATCTCTAAGATCAGGATTTTCAAAGAAAAAAAAAAAAGCATTGCACCCTCCAATCAACTCTCAGTCCATAGTGTGGGGGACTCTGTTATCAAGTAATAAAAAGATTGCAAGTTATGGCCTGATTTACTTGTTCTGTTGGAAAAAACTAAATTGACTTTTTCTGAAAAAAAAAAAAATCTTCATGGAGATAGTTGTTGTAAAGTTTTATGCCAAAGTGTCTGTAGCTGAAAACATGAATGATGGTTAGATTTGTTTTACGGAGTAAATAATTAATGCCATGGGTGTCACTAAAAGCGCCATATAAATACAATTATCATCATACTGCAGAGCATTCTAGTGCTCTTTTCCCACATGCATCTCTCAACCCTTCTCCTGAAATATTTCCCATTTTAAAATGCAAAGTAGGATTATGACAAGGATCAAAAGGTTATGTGTATTTCATGTGCATTGCAATTGTAAAAATACAGTATAACCTTCCATCCACCGGCACGGTGGCTGAGTGGATAGCACTCTCGCCTCTCAGCAAGAAAGTCCTGGGTTCAAATCCTGGTTGGACCAGGGCCTTTCTGAGTGGAGTTTGCATGTTCTCCCCGTGTCTGCGTAGGTTTCCTCCGGGTGCTCCGGTTTCCCCTACCACTAAAAATATGTACAATAGGTCTGGCATGTGCCTCCTGTACTGGCACCCCCACTCCCAAAAATAACAATTGTAAACCGCTTTGAGACTCCGATGTGCAGTGAAAAGGCGGTATATAAATAAAGATTACTACTACTACTACTACATCTAGGCCTGTCACGATAATACATTTTGATGGACAATATAATGCTTCAGACGTTTTTTGAGAGAAACAATAAAACTGAAACTGATGCTAGTACAATACAGCTAAATAATCCAATCACTAAAATAATAAACAGCAGAATGAAGCGACAAATTCTGTCTAAAAAGTCATTGTTTCACAAAGAAAATAGCAAACATTTCTCAACTTTTGCAAAGGAAATGAACAAACAATAAGTATTGAGGCTCAAAATATATAGTTTTATCCATTCATAGTTGATATAGTACTTATTGTGAGAAAAAATATCTCATAACTACTGTTGTTTAGTTGCTTTCACTCGCCTCGGCATTTCTCCGAGTACATTCACTAAGCTTTGTGACAAGTATAATCTATAGCAGCTCCGCACTATCGCTACAGACCTCTCTATCTAAAGCCCAGCCTTCGGGGAGAGCGACTGCACCGTGGACTGACACCGCTACAGCTGCTGCCTTTAGTTCGCTTACAGTACACCTATCCCCACACGCGCACACACTCAAACACACTCGCACACACACACACGCACGCACACACACACCCGCGCACCCACACCCCTCCTCTTCTTGCCTGTGGGATTTGAGCACACTAAAGAGCCGTGTCAAAGAGCTCGACATGGGCTGACGACTCCCTCAGCCTCCCCTGTCATGTTCCCTCCGCTCGCTACTTCCATTCTACTGCTTTCTTTCCCTCCCGCAATCCTCTCTAGACTTTGCCGGCTTCAGACTTGCGTTCCCGTAGCGTTTTAACTTGTCATTTTTTAAACACACATATCAAAGGCTAGGGTTAAAGAAGACAGATGTGCCTTTTTTGCCATTCTGCGGTGCACAATGCAAGCTTTTGGAGAGTGGAAAGTGGAAAAGAGAAAGATTCCCTACTGCAAAACGACTGGCAATACATCATTTGTATTGATGTAATATTAAATTTCAATATCACATGTCAAAAGGTGCAAAATGATAGATCATAGCTTAACTAAATGAATTATTAAAGGCATACACTGGATGCGCTATCGGCTTCTTTTACGATCAGCTGCGTCAGAAAGAGGAGTAGACGTGGTGTCGTTTCAAAAGCATTTTCTTCCCGGCTTGTCTTTATCTTGCTGTAACTTATTAATGCTACCGAACCCTCAATTTTTGCATTTCTCCACTGTATAGACGTTGATAAAAAATGTGGAGTCTGCCCTTACAGATAAGGAAATGGTAATGCTTTTGTTTATGACACATCATCTGGCGGAATTTAAAACAAAAACAGTTTTAGCAAGATGAAAGAAAAGCCTTGCCTTGGTATACAACTACAGGATAAAACTGTCTAAGCTTTACAAACCACTAACACATGGGCTGCAGAATCTCGTCTTTGCAAAATGTCTTTCATTGACTATAAATGAAGAGTTGATTTGTGATTGATTGAAACTGAAATTGAGTCTTCAAATATCACACATTTCAGTTAAAGCTGGGGTACCTAAGTCTTTAATGAACAAAGCAAGCATATTCTATTGTGCATATACTAGTGAGAAAGAGCTCTGGGAGTCACTAATTGTATATGTGGACATGTATCAACATTAAATGGACATTGGACTCTCCCTATGGACCAATTCATATATGTATGTTTGTGTCTTAACTGTTGATTCTCCAATCTGTGTTGGTGATTTCAATGGTTTTGTTGAGTCCTCTGAGATGACTGCTGTTAGGGCTATACAAGAATAAATTGTATTGTATTGTACTAATTGAGAATTTGGGCCGAGTCCTGACAGAGGATGGTCGCCCTTTTTCACGGCCTATAAAAGCTGTGACAAAACTAGTGATAGCACCAAACTTTTAAAGAGACAGGATTAAGTTCTACGGATTGTATTGCATCGCTGAGGTTTTAAAGTTAGATACCCCAGCTTTAAGGCGTCATGGATTTACTATTTCATATTGGGAAAGAAAAACGGGTGAGGACCACACACTAAGCAGCCGTTTAGATGAGGCCTTTAACTGCACAGGGTAAGAAACAGCCAGACAAATATTCAACAGAGATTTGGATGCATACTTGCGTGTTCTAGATCATCTACGAGGACGAACTTTATCCATAGACACACAAAGCCTTTCAACACATCAGAAAGTATATTGCAGCGTTGAGTTCCAAATGATTGATGTTCTCTTTACCTGCTCCGTGACCTTGTGTGTAAGCTTATCTCTGTGTTTTCCTCTGATAGACTGGCCAGGCTCACCCCACCGCGGCGCGCTCCGTGTAGCGGTGTAGCCGAGAGGATGTAGTGTTTTGACGCTAATTTACAGCCGGGGTCAGGGGTCCGCTCACTGACACCACTTCAAAATGGCAGCTGACGGGTAAAAGGGAACGGAGGGGGAGGCGGGAAAACGGCATGTCCAACAAGATTCAAGATCATTTTTTATAAAAACAAGTGACAGGAGGAGAGTGGAGGAGAGAAAAAAGCTGAGCAAAACGCGAAGAGGGGAAAAAAGTCTTAAAATTGGTGGGTTTTTGGATAGCTTTATTTTGAGGCTGTGGGGGGGGGGGAAATGTGAGCAGATCTAATTCCAACTTATAAAAACTAGTTTCTTTACTTTTAAATTAGCTAATAATGTATTTAAAAAACAGTTGTGGGTGAACAAACTGTAAAATCTATTTCCTTTAAGTAGTAAGACTTTTACTGTGGATACAATTGAGAGGGTCCGATAGTCCAAAAAAGTAAATTTGGTCTTCAAAACTACAAAACTTTGACTTTGTTCCACCAGGCGAAACTGCATAAAACAATAACAATAATCCTTTTGCAGATTGAGAAGAACATTCATAAATGTTTTGAAACCAAACTTTCGACAATGCGGCCTGCTTCTGAACATAGAACCTGGTATACCTAATATCGTTACAACTCAACTCAACCACGGTAGGAATGAATTATAACTTGTCTTCAAACTATTTGCACAACTGTTGATCTGCTTTTTGCTCATCGAGTCCGAGAGAGCAGTAATGAGTTTTATGCCATCCCAATGACAAATTTGCTAACCCTATTTTCTAAGTCTCTGTTCAAACTTCCGTCTTGCAGGTCTGCCATGGTCCCATGAGGGTGGTGTGGTCTTGTCCAATCGCCGGGCCCAATTTGCCGGGACTGGTTCAGACCTGTTCAACCCCATGATAAGTCACATCCTCCGTTTACCCTTCCAGATCCCATCCATAACCAACACAGGGCCCCTGAGTTAGCGTGCTCCAGCCTGGCAAAAATTCAATTCAACTCACCCCTCCCTTGCGTCATTTTTCCTGTCTTTTTTGCATTGTATCCTGCTGCCTTGTCCTAACTATCCTCCCCCAATCCCCCCCCATCCTCCCCTCGACAACAGAACACAGTGGAGTCGTTAGGACCCTCTCTTCATTACTTCAAAAAACCAATCATTAGACACCAGAGTATATACGTAATTAGAAAATCACTTCCTTTGCAATCCCGGCTAAGTAGTTTACATACTGTAATTACAGGGACAAAATCAATTTTTAATCATTTCACTGATTGGGCTCATCAGCTCAGTAGGAACATTGTATCCTGCTTGTTGTGCGAAAGCAACATCTGGGCTAAAACAATTACCCTTTTGTGTTGCCGAGCGCCTCTGAAAATGCCTTGCTGCCACTTCCCCATGTCGTGGACTCTTTCTCACTCCATTCTTTCTTTATTCTGATGTTGGTCTTGTCTTTAGCCCTCTCTTCTTCCCTTCCTTCGCTCCCTTTCACTCCCTGCCCTTGACTTGGACATGGAGGATCACATTTAAAGCTTTATAAATCAATACGCTATAATAAGCTGCTCTTGACAAGGGAGGGAGGGGGGGAGTGAGGGAAAAGCAACATATCGCTTTTTTAACACCTCACATGTTCAGAGCCTGTTTTTCATGCCCTTGTTGTTGTTGTTGTTATTGTCGTGTTGGTTCGTACGTTTTTACACCGGTGCCTTTTAGAGAACAGATTTTGTTTGGCCCTGGAGAAATATCACTTTATTACCATGTTTGCAGATCTACAATATGTGCAAAGGAGGATGTGAAGAAGGCTGTGTAAAAAAGTATTGTGGGGGATGCTGTAGAACTGTGTGTGAGAGTTTTTACTTCTTATTTCCTTCAAGTAAGACATAAAAGCATAAGGTTAAAGTATGTCTTGTGTCTGGACGGCTCACCCTTCAGCGGCTAATAAAACACTTGGTATTCTTGTCTGAGAGACGCTAATCGATCCACATTAGTCTGAACTCTCTCACTTTGAAAACTCAGGAAATTTGATTTCAGAGAGAGAAAAAATCGGTTAATGCATTGATCACTCATGCTGTATGCAAATCACATTTGCCTCAATTTTTTTGCTGATCAATAGCATTAATTAACGGCTTGGTTTTAACAGCGCCCCACAATCCTGTTAGACAGCGCTGCTCTCCTCCTCCATCCTCCTGTGTCTGTGTCCATGTAAATGAAGCGTGTGAGGCTCAGGACATAAATCTGAGGATTCCATTTGACCATGAGCTGCTGCTCAGAGTGCTGAGGCGCGCTCAGGTAGATCTGCACCGGCCTTAATATCATGTATTTATTACAGCAGAGCAGAAGTCTGATGTAGAAGAGTTTACTCCTTTACCTTGGAGTTTAGCTGCCAGCTCCAGTTAATTGAAATAACATTCATGTGTGTGCGCTGCATGGCCCTGTGTGCTAACTAGCCTAGCTGCTGCCAGAGCTGTAGTGTGTGGGATTAATAATGGACGCTTTTTGAAATTATTATTATTCCCAAAATGCTCTTTTGTGATTTGCTTTGAAGGGCGTGCATGTACATGTGTATGTGTGCTGAGGGGGTGTTAAGTGAGTCGGGGGAGGGGGGCTTGCTTGCTCATTTGGAGAGCTTTTCCAATTATACAATTAGTGAGGAATGTAGGCCAGCGGCCTGGTGTTCTCCTCTGCCGACCCCGGGTAGCAAGTGCTTCACTTCAGACCCATCTCTGTCTCCAAACTCTTGACAATAGTACTTTAATGAAGAGCCTGTGATACAGTTGAGATGGCCCAGGAGCCCAGATCACCCACTGGCTGAGCCCCGGTGTAAGAGCCCTGAGCCCTGTCAAAGGACAGGTCTCAGGAGCCTCAGAGCTCACCCATGGGTGGGCCCCTGTGAGCCTGTGAGGATGAGTTGCATGTGAGTCCTGGGGTCAGTGCTCTTTGGTCTGCTCCTGTTTTCTGTGATGAGGCTCTGTGTGGAGCCTAGGGGCCCTCCCTGGGGCCATCTCCCACACTGTGTGCTCGCCACACTGAGGAGGACTATGTGTGTTAGTGGGACACGGCGCTGCCCAATGGCTCTGCTCATTACACTCTTTCAAATACACTCTGTGATTTATGGAAACAACATGTTTCGCATAGAGCAGATCTGGGTTTCACACACAACAACAGCCAAGTGCCATCTGTTGGCATGCGGATTTCTGTAATCTCTCTTTACTGATTACAACGATGACTACATGAACCTCTTAAATAATTATCCCACAATGTAAAAAAAGCTAAATAATTATAATCATTAACTCCCACCAAGTCTGCCACTCCTCCATCACCGGCAGGTTGTCAGGAGAGACAGACACCGAGATGCCAATCACGCCTTATTTAGACCAGCGGGAGGAGGCACACAACACGACAATCTTAACCCAACTCCACTCGAGGTAACAGCCAGACAATGGACGCTCTCCCCCTCCGCCCAGGCACAAGCGCTTCACTGTTTATGCTCTATTTACAGAAAAGACCTTTATTCTGTGATTTTCTGTAGTTTTCTTTGAATAACTGGTACTTTTGACAGATTTAATATAATATAATCAGTATATACTTTATTAACGTATAACTCAAGCGGAATCTGAGACAGTCCTATACTGTATTTGTACTTTGATTCTCTGAACATTTTCTGTATCCTGTTGTTTTGGCATCTCTAACTTTGCTTTTAGCGTTCCAAATACAAATTGAAAAGAGCTTTTACAATGAATCAAAATCTACACTTGCCATCTATATTCTGCCATATCTCATTGAATCTATACTTTAGCTTTGTGAGGCAGGAAAGTGACTGTTCTGTGCACAATAGCAGCAGAAGTCAAGCAGCCTTTGTGTAACAGGTGTGGCTTTGTCATTTACAAACGCAACCTATTCATTCAGAATCAGAGCAAGACAAAGTTCATGACCTTAATCAGAGCCCATTCTGAGCCATGTTGACTTTGTGTTGATTACAAAAACGCATACACAATCGTAAGCGTTGCCTTTATATTATGGAGCTATGATGTTCACACTTTTTACAGTCAAATTTTTTTTCTGAGAAATGGTGTGAAAAAAAGACAACGCAAGATGTTCCGTGCTTCCTCTGATGTGACTGATATTTCTATTGTTAACAAAAGGGTGGTCCTTTATACCAAGCAACAATAAGGCTACAACAAGAGTCTTTGGGTCGCTCAAAAGAAAAACTAGCTTTATGTTTTTGGTTGGTGCAGGTTACTTTAATCAATTCGTTTTTTTGGGGCATTTTTGTATTAATAATATCAATTAGGGCTGGGTGTTGTTACCATGTGTCTGTGGTACAATACTTGGACTGTAATCTGATATAAATCTTCCCCTTCCCTGTATTTCCCTAAAGATAGTGTTGAAGTGGACAACACTTCAACACTGGAGAAAGAGGGCTAACCACTCTGCCACTGGACCTGTAATAAAGCAAAGGGTCCAGGCAGAATCGGTAACAAAAAACTCCTCTACACAAACTGGTCCTAACTTATTCCAGACTGTATCTATTTTTCTTACTGGGAAGTAGAAGGATACATGTTTGCTTTGACCCGTCACATTTCCAGGATTTTGATTGTTACTATATATTATCAATTGGCTGATACAAAAAAAACACAAAATTCTGAGTAAAATGCAGTTGTTCCAGTAAATGCTTTGGCTCTTTAATGGGCTGATATCCCTCCAGGGTTATTGACTCAAGAACTGTCTATTTGCGCATATATATATTGTTGATGCTAAGTTTACGTGTACAGTTAAACATGCCTCCGCTCTGCTCTGCGTTGTTTTACGCAGACCAGGGGACAGCTGCCATATACATCCCGACTCCACTGAATCTTTTTCAATAAATGTTACTACATGAATTTTTCCAGTTCCAAGAGAAAAGGTTTCCATTGATTAGCACTTTACAAGCAATCAATTTTTACAAACCGGCTTGACCCCTAACCACTTTTTTTCTCTATTTCTGCAAAAGTCGGTCTCTGGACGACGGTCTGCGGCGAATTAAAAGAAAACAGGCGAGCGGAAGAGAGGATGGGTAATTACTGGATAAGGGAAAAGGCTAGACAGGGGTATGTATGAGGTTTTATTAAAGGACGAGAGTGAAGAGAGAGAGAGAAAGAGAGAGAGGGAGAAGAAACTCTTCTTAAAAAGCAGTGGGAGTGGGACGGGAATAATGCATGGTGTGATTTGATCTTTGTTGAACTTAAACATCAACTGAAGTGGTTTCCAAAATGATATGGGCAAGGGAATATTCATCCTAGTGTGGGAAGCTTCTCTTGTCTTTATTATCTTATTGAATGCGACGAGGAAGAGCTTTTAAATGTTTTCATCATTCAATCATAAAATCATAATCATGCACAAAATAATAATAATCCACATAATGATAATAACATGTAAAATAACAAATATATTTCCTCCACTGCACATAAAGTTTACTCACGTTTCCACAAAAAGGCAGCTTTCTCCTAGTGTGCTCCTCATAAATACAAAACTAAACTAAAGACCCATGAATCCCTGCTATCGCTTCATTGTCTTCATCGAGTTGCAGCTCTGTATGAAATGCGCTGGATAAATAAAATGTTGTCTTCTTCTTATACCTTTGCATTGAAAACAGGCTTTTGACGCAGACAGCACTGATTATAGACCAGCGTTACAAGTTCTCCTCTCTCTACCTGTCGCTCTTCCATCACCCCCCACTTCCTCAACCCAGACCCCCCCGACACCCCCACCCATCCCCCTACAAATGGATCACACCTGTTTGTCGCCTTACGTCAGTTTTTTGGAGGCGTCTCTTGGCTCGGATGGAAACTTTTCACCGGGATAAATGTGATGGTTTGATAATTTCATACAGTTATTATTGTTCAATTGTACATGCAGTTTGAGAGATTGTTTTAGCGTGCGAGGAAGTAGGTTGCAAAGTTGAATTCCTTCTGTAATGGGGAATAACACAACGTAATAGTTTCCATATTGGAGGAGAAAAGGAATTGTGTTTTGTAAGAGATTTGTGGGGTGAGAGATGCTATCGAGTGCTCCCATTGCATTACTGTCTGTTATGCCAACAACAACAAATATAAAGGGGACATGTCTCTGCAAAATAAATGGTCCACAGTATGAGTGTAAATGAGACAAGCAGGATTTGGTGCCAGGTACAATTTGATACTTTGATATCCATTTATCACTTACAACATGTTATGTAGTTTCCAGTTCAAAAGAAAATAGTTTTTTTTGTTTGTTCTAACTTTCCTCGGCTTTGCTGTGCCGTGCAGTTTGTGAAAGTAAACAGTGATGGGTGATGGGATACTGGGAAAAAACGTTAAAGGGAATAGGCCAACCGCTGTCCTGATTGGCTCTTGGGTTGCTAAGAGGTTGCTAGGCGAGAATTCGGCTACAAATCAGCTGACATTGGCTTCTTCCGTATTGGGTCACATACATAGTAGACTGGTGCCAAATCAGGTAAAGTTACATAACAGAACTTCAGAAAATTGTTTATGTATTTTTATTGAATTCATTATGTAATTGATTTATTTTGATATGTTTTTATTTTAATTGTATTAATTTTAATATTTATTCATTTTTATTTATTTAAATATTTTGTTCATTGTATTTATGTTTTTTGATTATTGTATGAATGAATGTATTTTATGTATATTATTTTTTGTATTTATTTCCTGTATATCATTAAGTACTCAGCGAATGCCAAGAACTCCGACAAGAGAAAAATGAGTCTATCAAGGAAGGGAATCGTCGTTTGCCAACATATCGTCATGCAGCATCACCAAATGTGTATTAGAAGGACATTTGTGCGATTGCGTCTGTGAGTTTTGACGTGTTTAATATCCTTCTTCTGATGTTACCTCTGATGATGAACCGCAAGAGTCGGATGTCAACGAAGAATCTCTGCAAACAGCTCCGACAACAGGAGACGGGACGAGATCTGGAGATCTGGAAAAACAATAAAACACATATACATAAAGTCAGACATGTTTGAAGTTTCACAAGGATCCATGGTTCCAGTCGCAGCGAAGGTCTTGGTCACATGCAAAAGTAATCAACGAAAAAATACGAACCACAATGTGTCCATCTCTGTGACTTTTGATATTGGGTTTTGTGTTTTTGGGAAACACTAACAATGTCATGGAACGCCGCAGTAATAACATTTAAAAGCGGGCGGCATTGTAATACGTACAAATAAACAAATAAACGATGAACAATGGAACATCAAAAACAGGTGCTGTGTTTTTTTTCTTCTTCCAATAATATGTAATAGTATCATGGGTGTAATTGATGTCAGATACGTATAAAAGGCGCATGGGGAATTGCAGTTCTACAAAGAGGAAAAAGAAGTTTGAAAGTCAAGAATCTCAGACCACATAGAAGTCACTTGAGTAACACTGCAAAAAAAGTGATGAAAAATAAGTCAAAAATGTCTCAAATGTGGCAAAATGTATCTTAATTTGAGCACATTTTGACTGCCTTAAAACAAGATTTGCCGATGGGACCAACTAAAGAATCTTGTTTTGTAATTATTTGCGATTATTTTGTTTTTTTTTTACAAATTAACTTGCCTCGCCTTGCCACAAGTATGGATCGGCATTTTTTATTTAATGATAAGATAAGATAAACGTTAAGATAAACTACAAAATAATTATATTGTTTTACCTCAAATGGAACAACTCTGTCATTATTTTTGTATTGACAAACACATGTTTTATTGAATTTCTTGAGTTGTATCTGCTTAAATAAACAGTATACCAAGAGACCAAATGTGATTGTCCAATGTCCAGTGCTGTCCCCCTTTTTGTGGAAAAAATAAAGACTATCAATCAATCAATCAAAGTTTATTTGTAGAGCGCCTTTCATCAAATATAAAGATTTCACTCATAATCCAGGTCAAATGCATCAGTTATTGTTCCCTTTCTGAGAACAGGCAGGTACACGATGCCACTTTAACTACTGCGACTCCAATCTTCAGGAGAAAAATGTTTTTGACTTTATAAAACACAACCCATAAACAAAAAAAACAGAACGCTCTGATCTCCAACTGCCAGTGAAGCCCACACAGCAGCTTGCACATTTCTTGGTAGGGGATCCAGCCTTCCAGCGCTTAATTCTGAAAAAATAATCAAACCGGCAAGTATGCAAAGAAAAGTCTGCCACTCCCTTTTGAATTCATACACAACATGCAGGTAAAACAGAGAGAATATGAACTCCCTCCTCCAAAACCCACCACTTTGTTTAAAACCCCTATTTTCTTACAACTGCCGAAAACTCGAGAGGTTTACTTTTCATTCTTTGTGACATTTACTTAAGCCGCCCGATGTTGGCAAAGATAATAATTGTTTTGTATATTGGTGTTATTCCTAAGTGCAACTAGCTGTTCTGTGCTTATTATGATTTTGGAGCAAAAGTGTCTCGTGACTATCATGCAGAAGAGTTGGATGTTAAGTCTATGTACTTTTTTCAACAACAAAAAAACATTACTTTTTTAATTTCTTAATAATCAAAAAAATACTAATATTGCAAGGGTGTGAGAGAGTGTGTGCAAGTATGTGAAAATTGTATTATGTGTTATTGCTACTTGTGGATATTGTAATGTCATTTTCTAAACTGTTTTGTCTGGGAGGTAAAGTTGAGGTGGAAAGAAAGTGGTCATCAATCATATCTAAGAAAAATCCAAACAATGTATTAACAAATTAAATGTAATTAATGGAAGCAATTTGATAGTTTTATATTCATAAATTAGGAACGACTAGGGTGAAACGGAATAAACATAAAGCCAAGATGGTCTGTTTCATACACAGTTTGTGGATATTAGATAATTATTTCGGAAACAGTAATAATCGACACAGGAATAGTGTTATCTGCTCTTATCTTCACCCTTTATTAAACCTCCAACTATCACAAACACGCATCTGCAACTGCTATTACTCATATGTTTAGAAAGTGGACTTGAATGTTCTTGATATTTGGAAGCGACTCGTGTGAAGAGAGGAGAAGAGAAGAGGAGGGGGTGCACAGATGTGGAGGGTCTCGGGGAGGGCCACCCAGACCCAAATGGCACTACTTTTCTCCCTCTTTGCCAGCGCTGCACACACACATACTTGTACTCCACAACGTCGCCTTAAGTCACATTCTAAATTAGCTCCCAGGGGCCTAGCGACTACCTTGTTCACCAAAGGCATTGTGTATGTTTTGTGAGAGCTTAGCATATGCCGCTGTAACCTGAGCTTGCTCTATCTCTCTCTCTCAGACACACACACACACACTCACACACACACTTGCCAGAAGTCGCTCTGTTTTCTGTTTTCCTTTACGAATTTCCCATCAGGCCCTTAATTAAATTCAAAATAGTTCACATCTACCTATTAAAGCATGTAGCGCTAACCGCCCACCCGGTGAAGCTCGGCACAGACAGCGGCGTGCGGGATGGCAGGGGGAGAGGGGGGCACAGGTTGTCTTTAGAAAGCAGAGCTCAGATCTCATGCGATAAGGAATGTCACGTCTGCGTTTGATACTGCCATATGAGATTCTAATGCATGTGTATGATTTGTGTGTGTGCGTGTCTGTGTGTGTGGGCTCAGATGACTAGGGTTCAAATGTACTGGTGCAGCTCTGATTTAAAAGTGTATCTTCATTTCTAAATGGAACCTAATGGCTGTTTTATAATCAGTCTAAATGTTCTGGTATTAAAGAGGTTTTCCGACAGTGCTCAAAGGGAAGCACGGCCCACAGGTAATTGTTATTGCAGAGTGAAATATCACAGCTAAAGCTACTGACACTTGATCCAATGTGCAACATCTATGATTTGATATTAAAGCGCAGTGTGCAGTAATGAAAAAGGCTAACGTCTTAAGACAGAGTAACCTTTGCTGTGTTTACCTTATTAAAGAGTGTGCTAGTGCAGTGCACACAGGGGGAAAACAATGTGGATAAAGTGAATGTGTTTAAGCAGGCGAACAGTAAAGTAATAGGCAAGAGCAGTGAAGTGTTGATTCTACACATGATGTGGAGGAAAAAGCACCTTAGCACGCACACACACAAACATACAAGCAAACAGCCCCCTCTCCCCCCCGCCCACTTCAATATACTCCAACACGGCCCGCTGCCTGGCAGCCCAACTTAACATTTTCAGAGAAAATATTCCTTGCCTCCAATAGTCCGATGTAATTCATTTTCCATCTCTGTTCATTAATCATTGTTAAAATTAGTGATCCATTTCTTCCACTCTGCCATCTGCACTCAGCTTCCTAACAAACATGACACCTCAGCGCATAATAAAAGCTGACAGCTACGAGGAGGCCTTTCCAAATAGCTTTCTGCATATGTGCACCTCAGCGACTGATGCCGTTGTCAGACAAAAAAGGTTATTTAGACCACTGGCTGCTGTCTGGGCACATTCACACTCACATGTAGTACAAGTGTGGCCATGTAGTGTTCCTTTTAAACAGTCCACAAGTGGCCTAATTCAGCCTCTGCTCTCAGCAGTCACAGTCACATGTAGCCTTTCCCTGCATACACAAAACAACAGATGTGCCTAATCTTCAATGGAATGTGCTAAAATCCCGATAAGGAAAATCTCCCTCATATTTTTTTCTTCCCAAAGAGGGTGAAGTGAGGAAAACTAGAGAAGCAAAGCTATATTACAGATATGGGGACTTCACAAAGGCCTGTTTAGTCCTATACGGTCCTTGAACACAAGCAGTTAGTACTTTTCCATCTGCTGCAGCTGTGGTATTTGTGTCCATGTCGAGATCTGCATGAATATTACGGTCGGCCTTAAACCACATCTGAGCTTCGAAAGTGAAAAGAAGGCATTGCCCTGTGGGGTCACTCCGGACTCATAAACACCTCTCTGATTCTCGTAAAAATACCAGTTCACCCGCAACTGGCATGAGCATAGTAGGACCCAAAGTGAAATGACACATTAAGAAGTCTAATTTGATTTAATGAAGGCAATTGGCCCATGCAAGCAAATAAAGTTTTTTTAAGACGAAATATTTTGGGCGATTTTTTGGCACACAGAGCAAAAAGTGATGCAAAATAAGTCAAAAATTGCTAAAATTTTCTTTATTCAAATCAAGCAATATACAACACTTGATTCATAGTGTTTAATCATTTGCAGTGCATATACAAATAAATGTGACTTTGTTTTATATTGGGGGGATCATGAGTAGCAGGTAGGTCTGTGCAGTCCTTTAAACACTTTTACATCTTACATTCTGCCATGACTCATTTAGATCCCGACGTGTTACTTACTGCACCACTTTCCATTCACGCTGCATAACTTTTCTCCCACAAACAAGCGCCAAATCAAAAAATAATAGCAAAGAATAATTCATGATCAAAAATGACAATGGAACAGATGATGTGTGTGTGCATTTCTCTCTCTCTCTCTGCACTTCACTACTTTTGTGGATTTTGGGGGGGATCATTTTGCGCAAACTATTTTTATAATGGGTTTTGTTCTAGTTGAAATGATTGATTGTATGAGAGATGACAGTGGAGTAGAGGCCTGTATCCACGCTGTCACTGGTTCAATGCACACATGTGTTATTGTGGCGTAAGTCGCGTCTTCCGGTACAGAGACCTAAGAGAAGGATTGTGATCAAAACGGCATCAGGTTGAAAAAGGTATAATACTTTTTTATTTCATTTTTGAAATAAGATGTATTTTGATTTGTTCCAGGCGAGAGTACACATTTGTAAGGTCATACAAGGCAATAAGATCCTAAATAATTACAGTATATAAAAATATGTTGCATGGTATTACTTCAAACAATTATATCAACTGTTGAGTAAAAAATATTCCTTAATTAAAGCTGCGTTTTTTGTGTTTTTTTTTCATATATATTAATTTGAGTTTGTCCTTAGAGAAACCAGACCACTACATGCTGTATTCTTTAGCTTATAAAAAACATTATATCTTAGAGTCACTCTTTGGCACTTTGGGCTGCGAGCTGATTGGCTGAGGGAGTTTTTGTTCAGACAGAGGCCAAAATGACATGTGAAAATGATATTGATATAACCAAACTCAGAACTAAAAGAAAGAGTTAGTTGAATTCTATTGCGTATTCCAAAAGTTTGGTACCGCAACTTTAATCCAATCATTAAATGTGTACAATACTGTTAATAGTCATAGAGTGTGTGGAACATGGACCAAAAAGCAAGTATACTCAATATCTTTCTTAATCTTTCTCACATTCAAAGGTTGCCACTTCAAACTCACCCTGATACCCCTCTCTATCAACCCAACACACTTTCCGCAGGATTTATTTAATTGAACATTTTTGCAAACATCTTTTCCAAACCCTCTCTTCCACAGCAGTTTCCCGTCTCCTCTCCTCGGCCACACGGCTCTACAGACACATTTATCTATATAATGCCCGCAAAGAGAAGGCTTTTCACACCGCTAACTGCCAAGGAGCACGCGGAGCAGCGGCGGAGCCATGATTCAGCTGTTAGTCCAACTGGCAGACCACAACCACCACCAACACATGCACCCCCACCCCCACCCCCACCACCACCGATCCCCCCACCTGCCCGCCTGCCATCACTACGCACAATATGTTCACAGGGAAAGAGAAGAAACATCGGCTACCCAAGGTATCGCGGAGGACTTAACAGAATCAGAAAGGGACTGGATAGGGTTTGGAAGTAATGTAATGTAATGTGTATTTATATAGCACATTTTTACAGACAAGGGTCACCCAAAGCGCTTTACAATCTTCCAAGTTCAGATATTGTTCCAATCACTCCACACAAGCGAGACGCCGAACACACTGGCGCATCAAAGCCCCAATCAACACCATACATTCACTCTATCATTTACATTCATACCTATACCATAAGTGGTTAAAGCATTTGTATAATCTGGGGTGATTGATTGGCAAGTGGTCAGAAGGTTGCTGGGTCCATGTCTGCATTTGTGGTAGGAATTACATGCAGATTTTTTTTTGTATTTGGATTGGAAAGTTGAAGGTTGATTGAAGTTGTTGGTTCTCAATCTGTGGTTGTGTCCATGGGTTTTGAAGTGCTAGCTTAAGGATGGTCCATCTTGTCTTCTTAGTAGATTCACATGATTTCTTTATTTTATACCAAACAACTGTAAGAAAGCTGATGCTATTACTGTGACATGTTTCAATGGCAAAATTGTTTGTTGTTTTGTATGTTAAATTTTGTCATTCGAATATAACCGGTTTAACAAAGTCACTGAGAATATAATTAGCATTTTGTACATACATACTTACAAGTTAATATATCATGAAGTTTGGTGTTTAAGCTCTGTGCAAGTACATAATCATCCAAATATGTGAGGTTCATTAGGTCAGAAAACGACACCTCACCTCTATACATTTTAATAACATAACAACACAACAAATGCACTGAACACTTATATTCAACATATGACTCTGTGAAAAATTAAATTGTGGTAACTTGAAACAATCTTATTTTTGCCTGTAAACTATTAAAACCTATAGTGACCACACCTCTAAAGAGAAAACTTCCATCTCCATAGTGAAGCATTCCTTTCAGAAAACCTATACCCAGCCCGGCACATCTCTCCTCCCTCCTCCCGCCTCCCTCCTCCCCTGCCCTGATTTAATATTCATTTGTTGCACAGAGGCCACAAAACAGACAGCCTGCAGCGGTGATTGGAGGGCCAGTGCTCAGAGACAGACGGCGCGCACGAGAGCAGCTAAATCATCTTGACATTCACCAAGAAGTAGCCACACAGAAAGCCTCACTTCTCCCATCCACTAATTTGGTTCTACTTAACCCCCAAACACCCTCGCAACACATACACACACGCTATCCTACCCAAGCTAAGGGGACACCAGTGGAGTCCGCAATCCCAGTTTGTGTGTGCCGAGATGGGCTGATGAGGCAGAGAGCCGCACCCCCCCTCTGGTCTGATTAACATCGTTTAAAAAAAAGCTTCCCTTCGCTGTTGCGGTTTGCCTGGCTGACCTCTATGTCCCTGGGAGCCTTCTCTGCCCTCCATCACTCCGGAAGATTAAACCGCTAACTGTAGGACCTGGGAGATGTAGTAGCATGACAGCTTAACTCCATATGGTTATTATAAGGGCAGTGATGACTACATGTTTCGGACAGCTGCTTCATGATAAATAATTTTACACGTTTTTGTTATTTATTTTTTAGTCCAAGCCTGCTTGTATAAAGGAGAAAATATGTGTTTTAGAAAAGTAATTCAAACGTAAAAAAAAGTGTGCATTTAGTGACATATTATCCCTGAGAATACTGGTCACCTGAATGCACCTGAAAGTTTTTGAGTCCAGATTCCATGAAAATTACGGAACTAGAGTGAACATTTTCAGCCATGATCATTTTTGAAATCTTAACAAAAACATATCAAAGTAGATATTCAAAATGTAACTGAGACCTTTGCTCAGAACAGTGTGTATAATGGAACTATGCACATAATGGAAATGTATGGACATTTATCAACACTGGTCATCTGCCCCTTATGGACTAATGTGTTTTCTCTTTTATTTCTTGTGTTTGAACCGTTTGATTCTGATCTGTGTTGGCGAATTCAACGGTTTTGTAAAGTCCTCCGAGATAACTGCTGTTGTGATTTGCGGCTATACAAGAATACATTGAATTGAATTGAATTGAATTGAATTGAACTCTCTCTGCAATAAAATCTCAAATATCAAATAGTTTGGTTCTATCACCAGTTTTCACCTGTATATAGTTTTTGGCTTCTGTCGCAGCACGAGGATCAGCGTTTTACAAATGTGATACCCCAGGTTTAACCCTTTTCACTGGAGAAACAGACTGCCTAAAGGTGAAAATTGAACTTTTCATTGTTTTCAAGTCACATTTCACAACATTTCAAAGAAAATCTCTAGACTCAATGATCATTTGAATGAATATGGAGCCATTCTAAACTTTTTGTGCCCATAGATATGCGCTTAATGGATTCCCCACAGCTTGAAACAACTTTTACTCAAAGAACAACCGCTTTGAGCTAACTCCGACTTCTCAGACAACTGCCTGTTTACTTTGGAAGCTGTTTTTCAATGAGTGGACATACGGACACCGCTTTCTCTCGCACACATATTACACGTCAGGTGCCATACGAAGCAGGTTTTTCCCCCCTATGCAGTGTGTAGTGTAAATAAGACGCGGCCTGTTTTATTTGTGCCTTTCCCCCTTCATCTAAATTATATAAGCCTTGCACATGGCTTAAAATTTTGTAAAGCTTTTCTGAAAATCCTACTTATGGTTGCCATTCTGTGCCAAAAAGTTCATCTGGCCTGTAAATTTAAGCATGGATTACAAATATTCAAATCACGAGCTTACTGTTCAAATAAACAGTCCCAACAGGGAGGGGAAAAGTTGCAAGGCATACACTTTCGGCATAATTCCTTCGCTGGCACCTCCCCTCCCTTTGCTCCTAATAAAACAACCGCAAAAAAGCTCAGGAAGAACTAAAGAAGAAGAGTGGTCGAAGGGGGAAAAAAAATAGCAGAAAAATGCGCAAAAACAAAACGATGGAAAGTTGAAAGTTCGGATTGTCCATTCATCTCGCTGCTGGATAAACAGCGTTGATGAAATATGTAATTAATGTAATTGTAACCACCTATGCAATTACAGTGTTGCGGGTGGGCCGTAGGACAATAGTGCACCTTATTACCGTTTTTTTTTTTTACAGGAGGGGCGGTGAGGCAGGGGCTTAGCCGGTCAGCTGCTCGCCACATGCTAGAAATAATAAGAGTGGAAGTCACAATTGTTGAAGCTTTCGGGTTTAACTCCGCTGATCGCTGCACTTTATAGGCCGGACAATGCAAATACCTGGTCAGCTACGGGATCTCCGAATCCTATTATCTGCACTTTACACTTTGGCTATAAAAAGCAAAAAACAAAACAAAAAAGATGAAAAAAAAGAGACAGGGCAAAACCATGAGTCATCAAATTATGCACAATGAATATTCTTGTATTCTTAACACATGACTGGGCGCATAGAGTGACCTGCTTTTCACATGAAATGAAACCAGCCCAGAGGAACACGGCTGGTGGAGTTTGGGGGCGCTAGGTTAGACTAGTTTACCCACACCAGGGGGATAGTTGATTGAGTGATATTTCTGTGCTTCTCTTTTGTACTAGATGCACAAATAAACACTTGAATTGAAAAAAAAGACATTTGAATAATTGTTTTAACTTTTTCTTTAGTGTCATAGAGAATATGTGTTCATTTTGATTGAGTTGAGCAGTAAAAAAAATTGTCATGTGCCAAATTATGGATATTACAATGTATCCCTACTGCTCAAAATCTGCGTCTAATCTAAACCGTTTCTAAAAAGGAGTCTAAACTGAAAAGTAATTGCTACTCATGATACTTTTCCGTATTTCTTCATTGTCCTTTGTAAAACAGTGCAGCGCCCGGACACCCATCTCCAGGTGTTGATGCTCGGCTGGGTCAGATAGTTTTGGAAGGAGTTGGGAACCGGAGTGCTTGAAGGTCACCCACCCAGATAAGGGGAGAAACATGAAGAGTTTGAATGCAAAAACAGATATCTCCGTTTTGAAATGTTGTCAAAATATTGTATTTCTCGAGTTACAATCTTCAAAATTCTCTTCACATTCTGTAATCGGGAGAACACTTGAAAGAATTAGCCCAAGAAAGGGTGAAACTTGATTTGCATGGCACTAAAATAGATTTGGCTTTTCACAAAACTTGGGTAAAGAGCAATTTGTGAGACATTCTGATATGTTTCTAAGGCCACTTATTTGTTTTTGGCATATAAACTATTCACATGTAAACTCCACAGAAAAAGGCCTGAGATAACCACTCAGCCAGCAAAGATGCAAAAATGCTCAGTATTCTTGCCATCACTGATTTCTGAGGTTCTCAAAACAAATAAAAAGGTCAAAGATTAGTGCTCTACCCCAGTGTTTTTCAACCAGTGTGCCGTGGTACGTTAGTCTGACTTGAGAGGGTATTTGGTGTACCTTTGGAAAATATCCAATATCAGTCAGACCAATTGTTTTACTTTTTTAATCATACACCCATTAGTAACCATTCCTGCTATCACCACAACATTTTTTACCAACTCATACCCTCCTCCCTTTCTCATCTTTGGATCACACTAGTGAACACACACAAACATACACACACACACGAACGCACACACTTATCAATCAATCAATCAAAGTTTATTTGTAGAGCGCCTTTCATACACATGGCAACACAAAGCGCTTCACAGTCCACATCACAAATCATCACATAAAACAAACACCAGAATCACAATTAAAACATTAAAATCACACAAAAGATTAAAACACAATTAAAACATTAAAATCACACAAAAGAATAAAACCATTAAAACTTTCAAAATTACACAAGAAATTTAAAAAAATAAATAAATGACAGCAGTGCATTAAAAATGGAGATAAAATCCTTCAGTTGTATGCACAGGCAAACAGAACAGTCTTTAACCTGGATTTGAACATTGACAGAGTAGACGCCTCCCTCACATTTTCAGGGAGATTGTTCCAGATCTTAGCTGCATGGATCTGAAACGCAGCCTCCCCATGTTTGGTTCTCACTCTGGGCACCAGCAGGAGGCCAGTCCCTGTGCTCCTCAGAGTCCGGGCTGGTTCATATGACACCAACATGTCACTAATGTATTCTGGTGCAAGGCCATGGAGAGACTTGTACACAAGCAGAGCCGTTTTAAAATCTATTCTTTGAGCCACAGGAAGCCAGTGCAGAGACCTGAGGACCGGACTAATATGGTCATACTTCCTGGTTCCTGTCAGGACTCTAGCTGCTGCATTTTGGATGTACTGCAGCTGCTTACAGGTCTGTTTGGACAGACCTGTAAGCAGGCCATTGCAGTAGTCTAGCCTGCTGGAGACAAATGCATGGACAAGAATCTCCAAGTCTGCCCTGGACACTATATTTCTAACTTTGGCAATGTTCTTCAGATGGTAAAAAGCTGTTGATGTTATTGATTTTATGTGGCTATTGAAATTTAGGTCTGAGTCCAGTATTACCCCCAAATTTCTGACCTTGTCTGAAGGAAGTAGGGAGAGAGACTGAAGTTGACAAATGACGCCCTCTCTTTGTTTCTGGGGACCAAAGACAATGATTTCGGTTTTGTCTGTATTTAGCTGGAGGAAATTATTTTGCATCCAGTCACTGATCTGTTGGATACAGTGAAGGAGCAAATCCAGTGGTCCATGTTCTCCTGCAGTCAGTGAGACATAGATCTGAGTGTCGTCAGCGTAATTGTGGTAGGACACTTTGTTTCTTTGTATTAACTGACCTAACGGCAGCATGTAGAGATTAAATAGGAGAGGTCCCAGGATCGACCCCTGTGGTACACCACAGGTCAGGGCCACATCATCTGAGACGCAGTCTCCAATCTCCACAGAGTACTTCCTATCCTCCAGGTAAGACCTAAACCAGTCTAGGGCTGTGCCAGTGACACCAGCCCAGTCCTCCAGTCTCTGCATGAGGATCTCATGGTCGACAGTGTCGAACGCGGCACTAAGATCTAACATGACCAAAACTGTGACTTTACCTGCATCAGTGTGAAGTCGAATGTCGTTTGTTACCTTCACTAGAGCGGTCTCAGTGCTGTGGTGGGGTCTAAACCCAGACTGGAACATATCAAAAGAATTATTCATTGTTAAAAATTCAGTAAGTTGTTGGGAGGCCACTTTTTCAAGAATTTTTCCAATAAATGGCAGATTCGATATGGGGCGATAATTTTGAAGTCCCGCAGGATCCAGACTGCTCTTTTTTAGGAGAGGTCTTATGACTGCTGTTTTTAGGGCCATAGGAAATGTTCCTGACGACAGAGACATGTTTACTATTTGTGTCAGTGAAGGTAACAAACTGCTCAGGACGGACTTCAGAAATTTAGAGGGCAATATTTCCAGGCTACATGTGGAGGAGCTCAGACTCATGATTATCTTTTTGACAGTTTCAGTATCCACAGGTGCAAAGTGAGTTAGCTCAGAAAGCTTCTCTGGCTGTTGCATTGTTATACGTGCTGTGGAGGTGATAGTGTTTTTGATTCCTTGTACTTTGTCATCGAAAAACTGTGCGAACTCATTACACCTAGATTTAGAGGAAAATTCTAGGGGCAACTTTACAGGGGGGTTCGTTAATCTACCAACTGTTGAAAACATAACACGAAAATTGTTACTGCAACCTCCAATAATGTCAGAAAAATACATTTCTCTTGTTCTCGTAGAACCCGGTTAAATTCACCCAACTCATCTTTAAAGATTTCATAATCGCCCTGGAAATTGGACTTTCGCCACTTCCGTTCGGCCCTCCGGCACTCTTGCTTCTGTGCCCTAACCGAGTCTGCCTTAGTCCATGGGGCCTTTTTCTTACTGGTAACTATTTTAACCGTCACAGGAGCAATGGCGTCCAGAACAGTCAGAACACTGGTGGTGACAGAGTTATACAATTCATCAACAGTAGAGCATGGAGTTTTCTCAAAATTTAGCATTCCCATGAACAGTTCACTTGTGTTTTCATGTATGTGTCTTCTTCTAACAGTTGTAAATTCAGCTGGTGGTTTGCTAGCAAAACACATGTCAAAAAATACACAGAAATGATCTGACAAAGCAACATCAACTACATTAACATTTGATACATTAACCCCCTTTGTAATTAGCAGGTCAAGAGTGTGCCCCCTGCTGTGGGTGGGGCCACTCACGTGCTGAATGAAACCAAAGGTCTCAAATACAGAAGCCAGCTCCTTTGCATTTCTGTCATCAACATTATCAACATGTACATTAAAATCACCTGTAATAACTAAACTATCAAAATCTGTGCACACGAATGAAAGTAGTTCAGTAAAATGGTCAATAAAATCGCAACATGACTGTGGTGGCCTGTACAGGACAATGAAAAGAGTAGAAGATTGCTTTTGTTCCATTTTAAAAGAAATATACTCAAACGATGAAAAATTTCCAAGGGGCATTCTATGGGAGACAAAGTGCTCTCTAAAAACTGCAGCTATGCCTCCCCCCCTTTTGTTTTCTCGTATTTCGGATTCGAATTTAAAATTGGGTGGTGTTGCTTCTATTAGAACTGCATTTCCTGTATTTTGGTCCAGCCATGTTTCAGCCATAAGCATAAAATCAAGATCATAAGAAGTGATAAAATTATTAATTAAAAATGATTTGTTACATAGAGATCTGACATTAAGCATAGCAAGTTTAAAAATAACGTCAGAGTCGATTAATGTGGTTGATTGATTTCTACAGGGAACAGAAATTAGATTTGCAGAGTTGGACCGTCTAACTGCTGTCCTGTTTTGATTTCGTTTTTTAGAATTTAAAAACATTTTTGAGCTGGTGCGAGGAACACACACAGTCTCAATTGGCCTAAAATGTGAAAACCCTTGTTGTTCTTTAGCTCCCAGAGTCAGAAGGGAGTCAGCACAGTTCAGTGTTTGGACTGGTAATGCACTGCCAGACGGACAGGGAGCAGTGTTTGCACCGTTGTACTCACCCGGTGCTGGTGAGCAGGAGGCGGGGGAGTGCGGTGGGGTCCGAGGGGGCTCAGATGTAAACAGTCACGCCCCCCTCGGGGAACGCTGAACAACATAACGTATGTAATCCATCAACAGGCTGCTACCGTATCTGTTTGGGTGTAATCCGTCTGGACGATAGGCTTCGTAACGTTTCCAGAAAAGGGCAAAGTTATTCACAAAGACAAAGTTAAAAGAGCTGCATGTAGCCTGGATCCACATATGCAGCGCCACAACACGACTGTAGAGGCAGTCACCTCTGTTTACAGTCTGGATTGGACCAGAAATAAAAACAGATAGTCCCGTGGATTGAAGGAGGTGGAACAGATCCATAAAATGTTTCTTAGTGACTTCTGACTGCTGAAGTTTCATGTCGTTAATTCCCACATGCACGACTACCTTGGAAACGGTATCAGGCAGGGACTGAAGCAGAGGAGGGAGACGTATGAGAAGGTCTGGTACAGTAGCTCCGGGAATACAGCGAGTGACCGCGTTGAAGAAGCGGACGTGTCTCACGATGGAATCTCCAATAATCAGAGTGGTCGGGGC
This sequence comes from Knipowitschia caucasica, assembly GCA_964034765.1. NCBI lineage: Eukaryota > Metazoa > Chordata > Actinopteri > Gobiiformes > Gobiidae > Knipowitschia > Knipowitschia caucasica. The sequence continues at coordinate 8,670,589 of OZ035826.1, forward strand.
GAAGAGTGGCCTCGGAGAAGGAGCTCGGTGGACGGAACCAGCGGGTTCACCCGAAGCAGGACCCGAGCCTGAGCGCCGCTGAACACATGGAGAGGAGGAGCGGGGGTGCTGACTCTCAGCTACAGGCGACCCACGCTGTGTGCTCGGGGACGCTGGAGCGGTGAGAGGGGCTGGCTCTGGGCGCTGCTGCTGACCCGGTGGAGGTGAGCGGTGGTGATGATGGCTAGCTACCCCAGTCTGAGGCTGCTGCACTGGGGTCAAAGAAGGGGAACAGGCCAACATGGCTGGTGGACCGCTCTTTCGCCTGAGGACTGCTTCCTTTAGGAGCGTTTTCCTCGCAGTGGACTTGGATCCTCGAGCAGTAGAGTTTGCTGCAGTGTCCAGGGATTCTGCTGAGGGGGCCGGGATGTCAGTGGAGAGGGCTGCATAGCGGTTTGCCAGACTCAGGACATGGGCCACGGCGCAGGATGTCTCCTCGGAATCCGCGGGCTCGTTATTCGTAAGCGGGCGCTTAGGTGTAGAACAGGAGGGTCCGGAGCTGACGGATCTCTCCCACACGACAGTGTCACAATATGCAGCGCTCAGTGACATAAGCCGTGAATGCTGCCCACCAGCGACTTCAAAAAGTTTGGATACTAGAGATTGTTTCTCATTCAACTCTGCGGTGAGACGAAGGACTTCTTTTCGTAGATCTGCAATGGTGGCACGGTCGCTCTCACGGAGCTCCAAGGTGAGGCGACTAATATTGTGCATGTTTGAGCCAATTTCATTGTCACTTTCCATGTCCTCGTTAGCTTGTGTTAGCCTCTGTGCTACTAGTGGGTTTCAGTCGGGACTAAGCGCTATTTGCTGAAACCACTGAATTAAAAAGATAAAACACTCAGATATATTAAAAAACTGAACAATAAAAACGCGCTAAAAAGTTGTTAAAAGTTTACTAAAAAGGTGCACAGAGCAGCCCTGCAGTACTGCTTACTTTGACACACCTGCGTTCTATTAATGTCACTATTGACTTACCCTACCCCAACTTTCCCAACTGTACCTTCGTTGCCGTATTCTCACTGTGATCTGTATTATGTGTTTTTTCCCTGTATGCTTGTTACTTTATGATTTTGAATAAAACAAAAAATAAAAAATGAAATTATCCAATCTCACCTGATTGGTCGAAATACTGATTTGAAAGACTTTTTGCCCGTGTATGATTTTCTATGTATACACTTTGATGAGAGAAACGTGCATTGTTAATGAAGGCCGCCGTGTTTCATTTTTGTACCACTTTCAGCTGGTGGTGTGCCATGCGATTATTTTCAATGAGAAAGATGTACCACGGCTCAAAAAGGTTGGGGAACACTGCTCTACCCGGCCACTCCAAACCGGGAGCAGGATGCATGAGTGGGAGCCCCAGTTTGGATGGAGGTGCGGGCCCCTGACCAGGCCTGTTCAGACTGACAGCCGCTGTTATCCCATGCAGGATTAAAATAGCCTCTTCTCCGCTGCCCGCCATTAAAGTCTTCCACATTTGCAAAATTGCAAACAGATGCAACTCAAGTACCTGCAAATAATCTGCCAAGACCAATTTCAAAAGGGAGATTTCAGAATATGTGGGAGTCATTAGAGAGAGTATTATTTCAACGATGAGTGCGAGAGGGCCAGCCGCGGATCACCCAACCAGATGGGTTCTGCTGCCTTTTATTCCGCTAAAAAGACACGGCGTGCGCTTCATCTCGCCCGCTCCCCCCAAATGAAGATATATAGCCTGTATGAAACAATTACGGCGGAATATTGGAAGTTTCAGAGGCAACCAAAGAATGTCAAATTTCCTTTCGACTTTCTCAAAACAATCTTTTCATCTTCTTCCCAGCGAGGATGCGGCGGATGGTGGGGGGAGTTTTTTGTCTGTTGTAAACGAGAATCCAGACACAAAGATCTGAGCCTTTTTATTGTTTGCTATTGAGTGTAAAATTTGAAAAGGAATTAAAAGGTAGACGCCTTAAAAGAGCCCTGTGGCGTATGTAAATCAAATGCGTTTATGCGCCGTAATTTGCAACCGCTGCTGTTGTTATTTTCCCCGTCACTTATCTGAAGTTTCTCCCCGTCTTTAAAGCCACTCACAACAAAGCGCTCCCCAATTAAATATGATTTTAACACCAAGAACTGCAGAAAACTTTATTAGACTCTCGCAAGCCTTGACAAAAAGCCACTCGCGAACATGTCTTTTAAGCGTCAACTGATAAATAATGCATCGGCAAAACGCTTGCCTTAAAATGTTTGGTAACACTTTACATTACGGGCCGGTAAGTCCATGGTACTTACAGTGGTACTTCTAGGTACTTACAGTGGTACTTCTAGGTACTTACAGTGGTACTTACGGTGGTACTTACGGTGGTACTTACGGTGGTACTTACGGTGGTACTTACGGTGGTACTTACGGTGGTACTTACGGTGGTACTTACAGTGGTACTTACAGTGGTACTTCTAGTGGTACTTCTAGGTACTTATTGTGGTACTTACAGTGGTACTTCTAGGTACTTACAGTGGTACTTAGAGGTACTTATTGTGGTACTTACAGTGGTACTTCTAGGTACTTATTGTGATAATTCTAGATACAGCTGTAACTTAGTAATTCAAGGACACTACAGTATTATTCCTATGTAGTAAATGTGGTACGTCTACATACATACATACAGAGGTCATTTGTAGGATTGTTTGACTATAAAACATAAAACAACATTATGTAAAACAAACGTCTTTATTAATATGGAATAAGTAGCACAGAAAGGACAGTATGAATACATTTAATGCATATTTCAAAACAAGTTTCAAGGACAAGGGAAACACTGCAAGAACTAGGTACCCAACCCAAGTAACAAGAATTACACATTACCAGGTACTTACCAGGCAAGTACCAGGTACTTACCAGCAAGTACCAGGTACTTACCAGCAAGTACCAGGTACTTAACAGCAAGTACCAGGTACTTAACAGCAAGTACCAGGTACTTACCATAGGGACTGGCCCATAATAAGACAAAGGACTTTAACATAAGTACCAGTGATAACACCAGTAATTATATAGTAAGTACCAGGTACTTACCATAGGAACTGGCCCATAATAAGACAAAGGACTTACCCATAAGTACTAGTAATACCAGTAATTATATAGTATACCATGTACTTACCAGCAAGTACCATGTACTTACCAGCAAGTACCAGGTACTTACCATAGGGACTGGCCCATAATAAGACAAAGGACTTTAACATAAGTACCAGTGATAACACCAGTAATTATACAGTAAGTACCAGGTACTTACCATAGGGACTGGCCCATAATAAGACAAAGGACTTTAACATAAGTACCAGTGATAACACCAGTAATTATATAGTAAGTACCAGGTACTTACCATAGGAACTGGCCCATAATAAGACAAAGGACTTACCCATAAGTACTAGTGATACCAGTAATTATATAGTATACCATGTACTTACCAGCAAGTACCAGGTACTTACCAGCAAGTACCAGGTACTTACCAGCAAGTACCAGGTACTTACCAGCAAGTACCAGGTACTTACCAGCAAGTACCAGGTACTTGCTGGTAAGTACATGGTATACTATATAATTACTGGTATCACTAGTACTTATGGGTAAGTCCTTTGTCTTATTATGGGCCAGTTCCTATGGTAAGTACCTGGTACTTACTATATAATTACTGGTGTTATCACTGGTACTTATGTTAAAGTCCTTTGTCTTATTATGGGCCAGTCCCTATGGTAAGTACCTGGTACTTGCTGGTAAGTACCTGGTACTTGCTGTTAAGTACCTGGTACTTGCTGGTAAGTACCTGGTACTTGCTGGTAAGTACCTGGTACTTGCTGGTAAGTACCTGGTACTTGCTGTTAAGTACCTGGTACTTGCTGGTAAGTACCTGGTACTTGGCTGGTAAGTACCTGGTACTTGCTGGTAAGTACCTGGTACTTGGCTGGTAAGTACCTGGTACTTGCTGGTAAGTACCTGGTACTTGCTGGTAAGTACATGGTACTTGCTGGTAAGTACATGGTATACTATATAATTACTGGTATCACTAGTACTTATGGGTAAGTCCTTTGTCTTATTATGGGCCAGTTCCTATGGTAAGTACCTGGTACTTACTATATAATTACTGGTGTTATCACTGGTACTTATGTTAAAGTCCTTTGTCTTATTATGGGCCAGTCCCTATGGTAAGTACCTGGTACTCACTGTATAATTACTGGTGTTATCACTGGTACTTATGTTAAAGTCCTTTGTCTTATTATGGGCCAGTCCCTATGGTAAGTACCTGGTACTTGCTGTTAAGTACCTGGTACTTGCTGTTAAGTACCTGGTACTTGCTGGTAAGTACCTGGTACTTGCTGGTAAGTACCTGGTACTTGGCTGGTAAGTACCTGGTAATGTGTAATTCTTGTTACTTGGGTTGGGTACCTAGTTCTTGCAGTGTTTCCCTTGTCCTTGAAACTTGTTTTGAAATATGCATTAAATGTATTCATACTGTCCTTTCTGTGCTACTTATTCCATATTAATAAAGACGTTTGTTTTACATAATGTTGTTTTATGTTTTATAGTCAAACAATCCTACAAATGACCTCTGTATGTATGTATGTAGAAGTACCACATTTACTACATAGGAATAATGCTGTAGTATCCTTGAATTACTAAGTTACAGCTGTATCTAGAATTATCACAATAAGTACCTAGAAGTACCACTGTAAGTACCACAATAAGTACCTCTAAGTACCACTGTAAGTACCTAGAAGTACCACTGTAAGTACCACAATAAGTACCTAGAAGTACCACTAGAAGTACCACTGTAAGTACCTAGATACCTAGAAGTACCTAGAAGTACCACTGTAAGTACCACTGTAAGTACCACTGTAAGTACCACCGTAAGTACCACCGTAAGTACCACCGTAAGTACCCCTGTAAGTACCACCGTAAGTACCACCGTAAGTACCACCGTAAGTACCACCGTAAGTACCACCGTAAGTACCACCGTAAGTACCACCGTAAGTACCACCGTAAGTACCACCGTAAGTACCACCGTAAGTACCACCGTAAGTACCTAGAAGTACCACTGTAAGTACCTAGAAGTACCACTGTAAGTACCACTGTAAGTACCACTGTAAGTACCACCGTAAGTACCACCGTAAGTACCACCGTAAGTACCACCGTAAGTACCACCGTAAGTACCACCGTAAGTACCACCGTAAGTACCACCGTAAGTACCACCGTAAGTACCACTGTAAGTACCTAGAAGTACCACTGTAAGTACCTAGAAGTACCACTGTAAGTACCATGGACTTACCGGCCCGTAATGTAAAGTGTTACCAAATGGGTATATCAAATGCGATCTGATGAGGTGACTGGGTTATTATTGGCAAGTTAAAAAATCGGGAATCTGAATTGTTAAGCCCTCGAAACAAAGCACATTCAATCATATTCCTCATAATTGTAGCCGTAGGAAGCATTTTAGGCATTCCACCCACAACAAACAGCTTTTGTTCGGCAGCTATGAGAGCCAGTGCTGGGACACAATCAATTGCGTGAGAAAGGAGGGATTTCAAGGCAATAGCACCCGATTTCTATGCTCTAGCTAACGCACACAAGTTAACCTATGTAATACAGCGTGGTGTTATCACAGTTCTCTTGTCAAGGTAGCGTGAGAACAATGTGCAACTATTTTAACATGTAGACCATCGGGCTTCGAACTTTTAGTCATTCAGTACTTTAATGGGTTAATGGTTTTATTAATCGACCAAAAAGTGTATTAGTTGACTAAATTTTCTATCTAAATATTTGATCTGATCGAAGAACATGGAAAAAAGGTAAAAAATCTGAAAGCATGGAGAATATGAATATGAACACTTTTTAAGTGTTATATTATACCAAAAAAAGCTTTTGCCACACACCCTTATGCATTTTATTCATTTTTATCTGGACAAATGTACACAGTCGACAAATAAAAACACTACAAAAAGTTGAATCAAAGGTAATTTGAAAGTCGATCATATCAACAATGTGCTGTAATCTCAAGTTCAGTCTAAGAATTTGAATATAGCTTTATTTAAACTATGATGTTTTTTGAGGGTCCGCTTCCAGCTTTGTTATAAAGGTTCAAGAAATGTAAGCTCAATCTTTTTCAAATGTTCCACTATGTAACTCCAGATGTTTTTACCACTCAAAAAGGTGAAATTCTCAGTGACTACATTTTGAGATTGTCAATTGGGGAAAACATGCATATATTAGGCAAAAATATCAGCCAGGAGGACACATAATATATCGGAATATTTTTGACTAGAATTAAAATAATTGGAATGAAATCAAAGCTACTTCTTTTACATTTTAAGTTCCTTACAGCTTCCACTAAAAATTATATAATATTTCCCCTGGGTGCTTCCAACATAACTTTACCAACCTGGTTACATACAGACTTATCTCATAGTTCGGCAATGCCATTTGATTAACTCCCAAAGCTAAAAAAAAAAAAAGCGAGAATTTGGTAATTGAGTGGTGGCGAACATGTGCCCTCCCCGCTCGTGCAATGACAGATGGATTATGGGAACTTCAAAGGCGAGCGTTCGGAGCACCAAGGGAGACATGCAAGGTATTTGAACCATCACTCTTTACCCAGGAGACAATAGGAGGCTGACACCACACATATACATCAAGAAACTGTACACAATACAACCCAGGACTAATACGCCTTTTCCCTTCACTTCCAGCTATTATTTCTTATTTGAAATACGGTGCAGCGCCACTTTGCGGAGCTGAGTGAAGAATCTGAGAGATCAAGCCATTGGGAAAAGTGGAATAATGCTAGTACTTTTTAATTTAAAACTTGCTAGTGTCTTGCATTTGAACTAGATTCGGTTGTTTCCACAGTCACATACCAAAATATTGATACATTTTGAAGGAGGAAATACATAAGAAGAAATCCAAACAAGCTTATTTGGCTACCACAACATTAAAACCATAAAGAGGTGTATTATTTTTACATTTTTTCCTCCTTTCATGTGAAAATTTGAATCTTTTTGCAGTCGCTTGAATGTAGTATTGATAATGGGGAAGGCACACACTTTTAGCTTGTGCATTCTCCTTTTGAGCTTTGTTTCTTGAATTAAATGTACCTGTAAAAAATAAATTGTAAAACTGCTCAAATAAAAATACCATTAAGATTACTATTACTACCTGTCCAGGCTATATTCACACTTGCAACCATACAACCAATGCATGCACAGTAAAACATTTTAGCAACTGAATATAAACTTTGCTGTAAAATCCTAAAAACCCAATAATTATATCAGCATTATATTTTTAAGTTTGTGCTTTTTGCCCTGCACTAAACAACAACACGGGTGCCAGAATGTTGGGTGGCGATGCCTATAATCATCTTATAAGCATGATTTATGTAAAAGGCCATCTGCTTTGCCTTACTTAAGCATGGAGGCAACCTTTAATAATATAAGGAATGGGGGGGTGCACACATTTCATTGCACTTCCACCCACAGCCTGGTTTCCTCTTCCTTCTGCGTGTGATCCTCGACAGCGCAAGTTCAGATGCTGCTAATCGGCCCTGACCTCTCTGTGGCACAGTTTAACCCTGGCCCCTCCCCTTGACTTGACCCCAGGGGAATTACCCCGCTCACTGTAACCGACACCCATCTATTCTCACAAGCAACTTCTTATACTTGTACTTGTGTCCCTGTTGTCTAGTTGAGGAGACAACAAAAGCAATGTGTTTTTATCAGAAATGTTGAAAACGTTTTTTCAACATTGTTGCTTCCTCTGCGACCATATAAAAATGAACACACTAATCATTGCCAAACTCCAAATTCCTTATCCTTCTTTGATCTTCCTTGTCCTTTTCATTAAACTTCATTACATTATAGTCTAACTGAGCAGCATTGAAGTTATCCTGAATTTCACTTGGAGAAATCCTGTGTCATAAAGAGGACTTTTTAAGAGACAGAATTTGGAAGCAGCCAAAAGACAATAGAAATATGTATTGTTGATTTTGCGATAAGTTTGCAAAACCATCAAACTGAACAGTTTTGTAAAGTCCTCTGAGATAACTACTGTTGTGATTTAGGGCTATACAAGGAAACATTGAATTGAATTGAGTTTGCACATAGTTTGGTCGACAACAGCCCAACAAATTATCAGTTTTTACCTTTACTAAAGATTGGGGTATTCTTGCACAGTTTTTCCAATGTGGTTTTACTGCAAATGGCAAATAAATTCACCAATGAAAAAGTACATTTTCTTTTTCCCCTTATCAAGCTTATATTATAAAAACCATGCCCTGCTTCCATCCACTACAATCCCGCCCAGATTTGATTGGCGTTCACGCTCGGACGGCTGACCTCTGACAGTCTCCAGACCTGGAAGTGGCTCTGGGTTTGACCTCTGCATGGGCTCAGAGCAGTGAGGAGATGTGGGGGTGTAGTATGACTGGCCTGTAGGATATTCTATTATCGCACGCACGGCCAGGGCTCTACGTGTGGTCACCTTTGCCATGTCCATCAGGATTGTGTCTCTAATCCTCCTCGGATCATCTCATCAATGCCCGGCTCTGTTTATGTGTAATGGATCGCACCTAACCCCCGTATAGCTCCACAAGCTCTGGACCTCTCTTCACCCCCTCCTGGGTTTCAGAGCCACACCATCTCCAGCTTTGTCAGGAGCCGTTTGAGACATGATGGTGGATATTGTGAGGATTTAACGCATGGGTTGTAAAAAAAATAATAATAGAAAAGACAAATCAGGGAAAGCCGTATAGGGACTCTCAATGACAATGTTTCCAATGTTGCAAAGAAGAATATTGTGTTGAAACCAGGTGACAACCGCTGCAAAAAGTGAGAAAAACCACTAAACAAAACTAAAAAAAAAAATATTGTACATTTAGTAAATATTGACTATCTTTAAACAAGATTGAGGCAGAAGACAGAGGCCCTCAAAAGTTACAAAAATATTTAAAAACCAGAATTAAACTTGGCAAAATAAGTCGAAAAAATATGCCTTCTTCTGGGCATACTTTTTCTTTCTATTTATTTGCTTCACATTTTTACATCCAATAAGCACTCCAGCCCTGTCTACTATCTATCTATTAATGGGACAAGCAAAAGTGTCTTGTTTTAAAATATGAAAAGAAAATTACAATAAGGAACTGCTTGTTTGACGGGCAATTGTTGTTTTAAGAAAGTCAAAATATACTCAATGTAGAACAAACCCCATCACACTTGATTCACTTTTACCTTATACTGTATTTTATTTATTTTTTTGCAGTGTGGCAAGTGAATTCCCCAAACAATCCAGATCCACTGTACAGAATGGCATCATATGTACGCACCACATACAAATCAATTTTTCTTGAGTGTGCGCTTTTGTTCTTCACTTAGCTTTGTTAACTAATCACATGGATATAGCTATTAAGCCTGTTCCAAATTTGACCCTCACTTCTCCAGCACTTAGACTGGGGGCGGCACGACTCAAAATAAATTCAGTGCGGCTGTATAATTTTCTTGACGAACCTGTCATAGAAAATGTATAATTGTTTGTGTTCCCAGACCCCTCCCCCCTCTCCTAACGATGCTGTTTGATTAAAGAAGAAGAAAAAAAAAAGCAAGAGAGAGGAAAGAGTGCGTGAGTGAAAAAGGGGAAAACAGAGATACGAAAAGATTTTTACTAATTATTTTAATGTAATTAGTAATATCACAAATATAGTGTTGGTAATTTTAATACCTGTTTTCACCAATGCCTGATTTTACATACACCAAATAACTTATGACTAGACTTTTTTTGGAAACAGACCATAAACAATATTTTGTTGTCTATTTATCGCAGACAGAACACTGTTTTGTCCCAATAGCCAATATTCTTCAGTTTAAAGCTATATCTCATTGTAATGTAACTTAAAATGACTAAATTTGAGTTTCCTTGTGTATGAACTGTGTTATACAAACTGTGCTTGCCTTAACAACAATTTTATGAGGTTTATATATTCCAATTTTTTTTAACACTAGCAAAATTGTGTATGCAGCCATAAGGATAATACCACGACAGATACCTAATTCAACTTTGGGTCATTCCGTTAAGAATATTACATGTTGAGAATTACATACACCCTTTAACATGTCTTTAACCATGTGGAGGAAGAGAGAGAAGTAGGGAGTGAGTTAAAGACTGAAGGGGGAGGAGGGGGAGAGGGAGGAGGGGACAACAGGACGAGCCTCCATAATTAAGATCGCTTCACAGATTACCTCTGGCAACACAAGCCAATAAAGACAGAGTGAATGTGCAGAAGGAACTGAGGCTGTCCACGAGCGCCGGGTGAAAAAGAGGAGCCCACAGTATAGTAACTACTTAACTAAGTATACGAACGACATGTACTTGGGAAATGCGCCGGGAGCGAAGAGCAAAACAGCTGCAATATACCTATCATCTCTCTGCTTTTGAGGAAACTGCCAAGGACTGGTTCTGTTCAAAATACTTTTTAAATATCACACTCGAAACTATGAGAAATCAAGCGAAAGAAATGTGAATATGAATACATTGGTGGGAGAAAGAGTGAGTAAACTGATTCGCCTCTAGTTTATGTCCAGTGTTGCTCTACATCTGGTGTCTGCAAACTTTTTCACCCAGAGAGCTACTTTTCCACGACAATAAAGACAGAGAGCTACTCCTTTAAGCAAACCCTGGGGAAAATGTGGTGATATATTGGTGTGAAAAAGTATGATATTGGGTACAGTCATTTTTTTGTCATCGCATATTTGTTTCTACATTTACAATGATATAATAAATAATACAATCTGAAATAGTTAGCATATTAGTTGATTTATTCATTTCTAAGTCCTTTGGTGAGCTACCTGGAAAGAGGTGGTGAGCTACTAGTGGCTCCCGAGCTACAGGTTGGAGTCCCCTGCTCTACAGATGTACACATACAACTATATATTACTTGCACTCGAATATACAGTACTTTAAAATTGCATCTTATTATGACATAGGTAGAGATTTTGTACTTCTTTATTATGCTATACCGATACTCAGCATCAGAGATTATTTGGTACTCATGATGCTAAAGATAGAGATTTTATATTTGATATAGATTTTTATTTTATTTTGTATATAGTAATTGTTAATTTATCTTGTGCTGTGTGCTGCTCATTTCTACTGTTCTGTAACTGGTGATGCAACACTGAAATTTCTCCACTGTGAAACATATAAAGGATTTCTTAATCTTGAAAGTACTAATCATAAAATAAGTTTAAAATAGTCTTCAAGCAGTTCTGGTACAATGAAATGCTGCCGTATAGTTTCAGAGACCACCCAAAATGTGCCGTACTTTAGGAAAAACCCGTACAATCTGCTTATATAAGTTTGTATGTATATGTGCGTATGTATATATTGTTTTCCCTATATCCTGATTTAATATAGAAGTTTTCATCCATGTTTCCCTTCTATATCAACAACAAAATGGTAAACTGTAATCGGATAAAGTGTCAAACAGGCTGTGTCCTTTTGAACTCGCAGTGACGCAAACTGCAGCTAAATATTTGGAATTCTGTGGGACAAATAAGAAGCAAGAAAGTGGACTGCGAAAGTATATGTGTTTTACAACTGCAGTCAACAGCTAAACTGAATGTCCTCTCCATATTTTTCTATGTACAGTTTTCCAACCCTGCCTTGGCTCTCACTTAAGACTGCTGTTCTGCAATAACTTTTTCTATAAATCTCCACGCTAACACCTTTATGTTTTCTTGGAGGAAAAAGCAACTTGGCCACATTTGTAAATTTCATTACGTGGGCTATAATAAGCTTCACCTTTCGCTCTGCCGCACCATCCATAACTTTAAATGAGACGGCGAAGTACCCGCAATCCCCCGAATACTTATTTTAAATCACCGCCATGAGGCTAAAACAACTCCTGTACGTGTAATTGAGGAGACTTTTGAGGCTATAATCTGTTGTCACCCGCATCGCCGCCCACTGAGCCCGGTCAAAACCCCTCACACCTTGTTTCCCGACTCGCGAGTGGGTTCAAAGCTGTTTTCAACTTCATCTCATCATCTCAAATGGAGGGCATAGGTCTTTATGGTAACTCTATAGATTATTCACAGATCTTTAAAAGGGAAAAAAGGCTATTGTTGCTGTGTCCTTGGACAAAAGCTAAGTGTGGTATGTGTCGTGTGCATTGCAAAAAGTGATAGAAAAATAAGCTAACAATGGCTAAAATTTGCTAAAATGTATCGTAATTTGAGTGCATTTTGACTGCCTAAAAACAACTTTTGCCAATGGGAAAAGTAAACTTATCTTGTTTGAAAAAGATACAAGAAATGTCTCCCTTGGAAATAGAAAATAAAAAAATTTACTCAATGTAAGATAGCTATATTATTACCGAATATTTTATCATTTTTTGCAGTGTGATAAGCAGTGGTTGTTCCTTTTATATTTGTATTCAATCATGCGGATCTGAGTAGCACTGTATCCAACAGCATATTTCCCTTGGGGACAATATAGTTTATCTTATCTTATCTTAGCGCAGATTGTCAGACACTCTATATATCTACAGAAATTGGGAATACTAAAAGTTTATGTCTTTTTGCATTGAAAATGTTGAGAATTCTTTTTTCCTTAATTAAGTGATGAGGTTCACAAAGATTATTGTCAAGTAGACATTTTCTTCATATGTCAGTTAGCATTTAACAAGCACTTGCTCCAAACTTAGATTGCTCTGAACAGTCAAAGACCAGTCTAGGGATGAGATGAATTCATTAACTTAAACATGATTCTGATTCTGATATAGATACAGAACAAATAATTATGTTTAGAATACCAAAACATACATAAACGTACATAAGTGGAGTAATCACTTATAAAAAGCTGTCAAACTGACTGCTCCGGGGGTTCTATGCCATTCCAGGGAAGATTCCAGACACAGCACATGACAGACCCTCTGCATGCATGCTTTCACTTTACACCTTCAAAAGCATGAACTCTTCCAGAAGAACCCAACCTATTTGCCTGCCCTCATTTCCCCGCACGTGCGCTGCTTTCTCGACTCTCTCCGCTACTGTAACAACCTCTCCCACCAAAGCCCATGAACTCTAATCACAGGGATCTAACCGGAGCGCCTGGGAACCCTCGGGGGCCCACGGGTAATCAGGACAACGGAGGGGGAGACGGCGGAGAAGAGAAATAAACCACTACCTCAACCTAACATTTATGGAAGAACCATCTCCCCATTGCTAATCCACGGCAGCTCTACCGTGACATTGTCCTTCTGCCGGTGGGTGGGCTGCTGGAACCCGAACAAGCTCTGTGTGAGTCATCGCTGGTCAATCGGGAATTTGCAAAGTCGTCAGATTTCCAGCGTGTTTAGTTTATTGCAGAGTACACAAAGTTTTCTTGTGTTTCAACAAATCCAACTTTGTGTCAATGTTAAAATGACATCAAATCAATCGGAAATAACTGCCTCTTCAACACTCTACAAGACTCTGTCCATCAGTCCATCCTGAAACTAAATCAGGAGCATGAATCATGAATTCAAATGTGTCATTGCATTGTTAAATGTGTTGTATGTGTTTGTGTTTACATTTTATGACGAATGGAGCTGAACTGTGCAAAACAAATTTCGGGCCGTTGTCTGTCAATACATCTATCATTGTGTTTTCCTATTTTGGATGAAATTTGTTGATCTGTTTCAAGCTTGCATACAACACAAAGCTAACGACATAGAGTGTAGCCACAGTAGCCTTGGGGCAGACTGAAATACTGTAACTGCTTTCTGAACAGACAATACATCACTGCATCGCACAGACAACAGCAGTTGACATTGCTCAAGGAAAGTAACCTAAGACGTAACTATACACAAGTAAAAGGAATGTCTTCCCGTTGTGTTTATTTGGAAGGGAGGACAAAGAATCTGCGTACGTACATGTTAATATTTATGTTGGAATAATCTATATTATGGCATGTTTATATGAATTCAGTTGCTTGGTAAGGCTAAAATAAATCTTTTACAAAACCCAACCATCTGAGCTTTAAACGGTTACATCGAGCACCTTTAAAGAGAGCCAATCCACGGCTTCTAACTATGTCCTGTTCAAAGCCCCTCGTCTTTCCAACCACGCTTTGTTCACTTGGACACACACTCCGCCGCCAAAGTAACTTCTTCTCTTGGCTCAGACTCCCGCGCCAGTCCATCCCGCCATCATTGATGACTGTCATTCATCATTACTCTCCCCCATTTCCTGTCATCCTCTGCCATCCCTCTAATAAAAGCCCAATGAGAAACGATTTTAGGGCAAGAGGTGAATCCTTAGTCGCAGTTATGAAGCGATGAGATGTGGGTTCGGCCGACACGGGGTCCGACCGTCTCTTGGCATGTGTTGCGCCGAGATGGTTTGTTGAAACGCAGCCTTGTGGTCTCGAGTGCAGAGGCGATGTTTTAATCATGTTTTGAGTCAACTGCTTTTGATTAAGAGAAAATATGGTGTGTGATATGGGGATGCTGCCAATTTTAAGACTAAGAGACTTACAACGGCTGCTGGAATGAATTATCGCTCTTGGAATCTTTCTGCAACATAAATAGTTTACCAGGCGTTCTATTCTCGTCTAGAGTTTGTTTGCTAGGCATCGGCATGTACAGTAAGTTTAATTTCCATAGCCGACCTGCTTTTGAGACTTAGTTGGAGGTTTTTAGTGATTAGATTTACCATTTCGCCATTACTTTTGCTCATGTGGCGAGCCAACTTTTCATATTTGAAAATTGTTCAAACTTTATTATGATACAAGAAAAAGTCCTCTATACCAATTTTGATACCATGAAAATGCTCTTTATGGGCAATGCAACAATGGGTCAATAAAGTTTATTTTTAGTATTGATACTTGCGTAAATTAGTAGAATAAGAGAGCCTTTATTCGTCCGATAGAATGAAATAAGATAAAATCCCGGACTTAGGATAATAAAAAAACAAAAGCAAGACAAGTCTATAACTTTAGCGTAATAAGGAAGCAAGTCTTAAAATCTCCCCACTTTTGACACTAGCTTTGGTAGGGAAAGGCAAGTTTATTTGTATAGCACACTCAGTACTCAATACTTTTCAACCCTAACTGGGCTGCCTGGAATAGTTCTGATGGCTTATATTTTTTAAACCTGTCACTGAGGTGTCTTGGCCATTATATTGACTGTATATTTAGTATTATTTTTTGTATACGCACATTTTAAATTGTATTTTGTCTGTTTTTACCTGTTTAAACTGTGAAGCGCTTTGTGGCCTTGGTCTGTGAAAGGCGCTGTATAAATAAAGCTTACTTACTTACTTACTTACTTACTTATCTACTGTATCCTATAAGAGAAAAGCTCATATTTCAACTTTCCCGTCTTTAACACATTTCTCAACTTTATCCATCACGAGCAATGGCCTCAGCAGAGCGACAGAAGGTTACAACTGGCAGATCCGCTGAGAACCAGTGACCCCCCCCACACCCTCCCTCCCCAGTAGCCAGCACTCGGGACACGCACACATTGTGGACGACTGAGCGCGAGTGTGCGATTTCACTCCCACCCTTTGAGCCTATCAGTGTCACCAACCACGGATGCAAGCACTTGTAAAAAAAAAACAAAAACAAAAAATAGAGGGAAAAGAAGTGTATGCAAGAATCTGACAAAACTGTTTACCCGGAGACCCCTTTTTCCACTCGCGCAACTCGAACCCCTTACCCATTATTCCGATTGGTGAACAACAAACGAGACGAAACGCCAGCAAAACAACTGCCTTCAACCATCAAGACTGATAATGATAAAACAGAAGAAAAGATGAAGGGTGGGGAGGAGGATGGGGGAGTGAAAGCCAGCAGGGGGGCCAGCGTCTGAACATGATAAGGTGGGTGTTTTTAGAAAATAAAATTGCCGCAAATTGCAGGAGATGTGTTAAAAGGTTTGCGTATCGGTAGGGGGGAGGTGGGGGGCTTTAAAAACAGGTATTAAAAGGAATAAGCAAAGCGCCAGGGGAATTCTTGCAACGTAGCCGTGCTCCCTCTGCTCCACGCACTCAACCTCACTGATAAAGCAGATAAATAATAGATAAATAAGTGTTTAGCTCCCACCTTGAACATGGCTCATGAAAAGGATGACAGCGAGAGGAGAGACGGCAACCGCACAAAAGCGCAAAAAAAACAAAACAAAAACACCAAAGTCTATTTTACTAATTAAATAAAACACCAGGTGGGCAAGTGATTGTTTGTGCTTGAGCAAAAGGGTAAAACTGCGCAAAAAAAGCAAGGCAAAAAACATCAAATATTGACAAGGAATTTTATTAAATCGCTAAAATAAAACATATTTTCCTCCATGCTTTGACAGACAGGTCTTTGCCTTGTCTGTGCATTGGATGTTCGCGAACGTTCCCAGAAAATAAAACTGTTTTGCTATGCCATGTTCCCAAATAGACGGGAAAACACACAATATATTGACTTTATATAAAATTGTGTGGGGGGGAAAAAAAGTGAGAAGATTGCCTGTCTGTGCCGGTACTGAGATGGTCTGAGCCAAGTGTTTACAGAGGGATATGTGTTTAAATGCCCGGAATGCTCATTTGCCTTTTGGGCTTACTTGTTTACTTTTGCATAAACGGAGAACAGTAATGTGGTATTAAAGCAGCTCCTCGAGGGGAAAGTTCCATCGAAACGTGCTCTTTTGCTTAAACACTCCCTCAGTTAGCTATATTAAGAAAGCGGCGTGATTAATGCCGCATAGATTTTTAA
This sequence comes from Knipowitschia caucasica, assembly GCA_964034765.1. Taxonomy (NCBI): domain Eukaryota; kingdom Metazoa; phylum Chordata; class Actinopteri; order Gobiiformes; family Gobiidae; genus Knipowitschia; species Knipowitschia caucasica. The sequence continues at coordinate 8,687,381 of OZ035826.1, forward strand.
TGTCTCTTGATTAAAATTAAGAAAGAGATTAGGGGGGGAGAAGAAAAGAAAAAAAACAATATATGAGATTTCTGAGCTCTCGATAACGCATCCAGTCCAAATGAAGATGCTAAATGAGTGTCGAGGGTTGGAAGAGGAACAACAACTAATCAGTCCCAATAGTCAAATACAAAAATGTCAAAAACGCCTTGCTGGGACAGTGCAATAATCTCATTCTCTCAATTCACTGTCAAAAGGGGAAGGGGAAAAAGCAATGTAGTGCAATGGAGTCCTTCATTTAGTTTGATGTGACATTAAAAGTGGCTGCTTTAACTTGCTCTGGCGCTGACGAATGCGCCAGGGTTTAATAGAGGTGTGTAGACAGGTCGGCATTTCACTGACTTTTATCAAGGAGAATTTATCAAGACGCGCTCCTGGGATCGGGAGGCGTGTGTTTCCGAGGGGGAAGCCTGAGCAGATAGACTTAAGTGCATCATCCCTCCTCTGTGTTTGAAGGCTGTTGTTTTTAGTTTTTTAGCCTTTTTTTTCTCTCTCGCACATCTGTGTAAGCGCAGTACTCTGTCCCGTCAGCACTTCCAGGTCTCCTTTTGTATTGGATTGAGATGAAGAGATTCTTTAATTGCCCCCACAGTAGGGAAATGTCACAAGTTACAGAACAGTACACAACACAAGCGAAATTAACAATAAAATAACATCTCTAACTTTTGCATACTAAAGAAGCAAGTATAAAATCTCTAGTTTTAGCGTCTAAAATATCCAACTTTGAAATAATGAAGGAGCAAGAATTCGGTATAAAATGACCTACATTTGCATAATAAACAAGTATAAAATATTGGTCGCTGGTATACTCCAACTTTGTATTTTCCACTTTGAAAGAGAAAGGAATATTGCTTGGTTTTCCTCTACTCTTTGTCTTTGTATATTCAACATTCAGATTTTGATCCTAAAATCCAGCAGACTAAAGCGTCATTTGAACTTGTATCTCGTGGGCAAACAATCTCTGTCAATGTCATGCACACAAAACAATCAACTCTCGCTCACATAAAGAGGATATGGGATCTATACGGGAACTTTATTTTTGCTTTTGATTCATTGATAAATGGTTTGCACGGCCTGTGGTCAATTTTATATGAATAAAGCCCGAGTTAACAGATGCTCTTGACTTAATGAGGACATCCTGATTCACTTTACAATTTTTAATGTAACTGCCGATTTGTGTGAACATGACTCTTCTCGTTTCCGTGACTACTTTAGTTCAGATACGTTTGGAGCACACAAAAAACAATAAAGTTAACTTTCTATCGTGCAACCAGAATTAAAAAATCCTGTTCATTCATAGAGCATAGTGGAATGTGAACATGTACAGTGTGTGTAATCATAACAATCTCAACAAAATCTCAATTTAAGGTCAATTTGTGGGTGTGGGTGGGTCGGTGAGTGGACATGACGGACGCAGGCGGTAGGAGACGAGGGGATGAGTTGATAAGGATCCAGTTTAAGGGTCCTCGCTCGCTTCAGCTCCGCAGCAGCAGAAGCACTTGAACCTCTGTGTAGTGCTCTGAACTGTGGGCCACCTGTACTGCAAACGACACACGATACACTGCCTCTAGAACGCACACACACACACACACACACACACACATAAACGCACACGCTATCCACTGCCACCAGCACACAAACACACACGGACAGACAAACACACACATACAAACACACGCCACTAGCACAAATAAAAGCACACACCCAAACACACACGCAAACACAAGTACATGCACACACACATTCACATACGCGATCCACTGCCACCAACACGCACTCACGCCCACAGACACACTTGTAAACAAAACACACACGTACACACACACACGCTATCCGCCGCCACTATCACAAATGGAAGCACTCACACACAAACACACGCGCACACACCCACTTCCATCAGCACAAGAGGAAGCACCCGCACACAGCTGACTTAAAGCTGGGGTTCCCAATCTTCAAACCAAGAACCGGCCTATCAGCTCTCAGCCCCAAAATATCACATAGAAATTCACAAGACTCTTACAAGATTGAAAAATATGTATGTTTTCTCACTGGGAGCAGACTATTTTTGTGGTGATGAAAAAATGTATTATTCGAGAAACAATAAGTTAGGTTTTGCAAGCATTAAATGACTTGACTTCAGCTGAATTGACTTCATAAGTTTTCCACCAATCTTGAATTTGTTTACTTTTATTCCAATAGCAAATCGGCTGATAAGATTTCAGTAATGGTGCTATAAGCGATAAAGAACAAACTTTAAAATGAAGAGACAAAGTGAAAATGACTGCAACATTCTTATTCTCTAACATATTCGTTCAAGAGAACTTAAGTGCTATGATCCAAAGGTGATTCTGTGCTATGAATAAAAGTACAAGCAATAGCACAACAACTTTTATTCATCCACAGAAAGATCTTCAAAAGTCATAACCAGGACACCAGGACCAGGTTCTTCATCACAACATTCAAAAATCAAAATCAAATTCCGTGCAAAAATAACCTATTAGCCGAGCCTATAGCCGCAGCACGACTCAAATCCCAGCTCCAATCCTGATTAGGCACGATCAAAATATTTGCGCTTACAGTGGAATTCCGGGAGACGCGCGCGGCAAACGGCACAAAAGAACCATCTTCGCCGAGTAACAAGTCGGCGGACACAAGAGGAGCCGGAATCCCCCCGCGGGCTACAGAATATCCCGCTATTGTAGTCCTAACCCGAGAGACCTGGCGGGGAATGTCGCGCTTTCACACTGCCTTCTCATCCCATTTGTAGCCGTGCCGCTGATGTGGCGCTGCGGTGCTGCTTTATCAAGGGCCATGAGTGCGGCAGGTTAAAGACAGATCAAATGCACTAAAACATGGGGGATTATTAGAAGCGAGGCTGCGGGTGGAAACGCTGTGGAAGGAGGTTTTATTTAATGCATTTTCAAGCTTATTCTATGAGTGTTTAAGATAAGATACAATATGATAAACTTAGAGAACACACTGGAGAAATGTAGAGGCCACATTTGGCATACATAGGATCACTCAGATTGTGCAAAAGACAGAAGTGGGCAAACATGCAAAAGGTAAAAAATATAATCTTTGCAGGATATATTATGTAAAACACAAAGCGGCTATAGCAGTGCAGGGTTTTTCAGTCCTAGTGTAGAATGCCGTATGCCTCGCAGTGTTGGACAATGCACTGCAAACATTGATCACATTGTTTTAATAGATTTTGACAATGGGTTGTAATTTATGTCTGCTTTTCTCTTTTAGAATAAGATTGTTTTTCTTGTCTCATTGGGAAATCTTACTGTACTCAATTATATGCATATTTTTTTTGCATATTAAAAAAAAAATGTCACTTTTTGCAGTGAGACACATGATGTTAAAGCAGAAGAAACGTGTGAAGAAATCACATTCTGAGATTTCAAGATACAAAGTGAAAGCCATAGGGACTTATGATATTAGGCAAATGCAGACCTCAGAAAATTTACTTTCTTCTATGAATTTTTGAGTTGTTTATCTGTATGGGATTGGCAAGGCGTAAAAGCACAGGCGTATGGTCTTCTGTAATATGTCAATACTTAATCTTACCGTAAAACACAAAGAAACAGTTTTATAACAAGCAACATATGTAGTCCAAAATATGCACAAGCCAAGCCATCGTTTTCAAATGCAACCATTTGTTAAACTTCAAACACACATTTTAACATTAAAGAGTTCCTCTCCTCCCAATTGAGGTTTTTTTTTTTTTTAACAATCATTCCATTTGACAAACATATTGGGAGTTGCATTCAGATAAAATACACACTTCTTGGCAAAAACGCAAACTCTCTGTGAGGCTGATGTCACAAATTCACTCCCCTCTTCACTCAATCATCATTTCAGCTTGATTTCAGTTGATTTGAGCTATTGTTTTACCTCATTTAAACGACACATTACTCTCTACAGGGACCTTATATCTCCCCAAATAAACTTTCTCCATCCAAAACAACGTCTACCAAAAAAACCCTGGCAAACATTTAAGGCACGCGTTCATCTCCATCACGTTATTTTCTCCACTTCACCACCTCTCCCCTCCTCCTGCTGCTGCCACGCTACTTTTTTCATCTCTCTTTTTGTATTTTTTTGTTCCACAAGGCAAGTTTCATTAAAGATCCAATTATGCAAATCAGGTGCTGGAGAGGCAGTTGAATATGCACTATAATGGTGTACAGTAATCGCCCCGCACAATATACTGCATCCAGGCCCAGATTTACCAACGCAACAGACCCCCACAACGCCTCCGTCCTTTTGCTGGAAAACCTCTTGATCATAATTAAAGGTACGCTTGTTGTCTCCACCCTCTCGTCCCTCCCATTGTTGGGCTTGTTATCGGTGGCTGGTGATGGGAAGGTGTAAGTGCGACAGGTGGATGGAGCTATTATTCATGTGACTTTTGGTGATGCCTTCAATTTGGGGTGTACTTTGGAGGCGTAGATACAGAGAGGGAAGGTTAGGTTAGGGTTCGGTCGGGGGACTCCAACCTTTCCCCACCCGAGAACTCATTTCTCAAGGCAAAGAATTGGCAGAAAGCTACTCCTTTATCTGGTCCTGTGCAGAAAAAAATATATACATACAATATTGGTGGGAGAGAGCTTGAGATAGGGTACTGGCACTATCAAAAGTCATTTTGCATTTAAAAGACGTAAGTTTTCCTTTACAATAATATTCAGTATGTTACTTGATTTAATAATTTCTAAATCCTTTGGACATTTAGAAATATCCAAATAGCAATTGGTTGCAGGTTGAGGAACCGTGGGTTTAAGGTGACTAATAGAAGCACTAGGCAACTGTTGCTACTCTATGAGGGATGGAGAAGACAGGAAGATAAGATCAAACTTTATTGATCTCACAATGGAGAGATGTATGTGTTACATTCGGCATCACTAAAATCATTCAGGGTGTGGAAAAGACAATGTTAAAAATAATAAATATCTATACCCCACGGGACAATCAACCAGGACAAGAGTAGCATTTGTCATCTCACACACAAAAATACTTATCGCGGTTAATACTCAGGTGTCTCATTTTAAAGAGGATATACAATTTAAGTTGCCGAGATCACCGTTAAGAAAGCTTGATTGCGACTTCTCATCACCACTCAACAACACCAAAGCGGCAGAAGATTGCGAGGGGTCAAAGCAGGAATCCGCACCCAGACGGTCTCCTTTCTCGTCGGCAGTATTTACCAGTGTCTTAGCACAGTGCGTCAGAATGTTAAGCAGCGAACACTTCTCCGCTTCCTAGACCCTCTGATTGATGTGTGCTCGCCTGTTTGCGCTAAGCTGTTGTCTGAGGAAATGACACGCATCGCGGTTCGGAGCCGTCAAAGGGAAAGGAGAAGGCTACTGACAGAGCATCCGAGAATCTAAAATGCTAACGAAGTTCTGTGGAAATGAATGAATATGTGAAATCGATGCATACATGAGAGGTGTGGTGAAAGAGGTAGGGGTAAACAATGAGGGGAGACTTTAGGTTTTTCTCTGCCGGGTTAAAGGTGAAAAACTCTCTACGTTTTGCTTGTTCCCACAGAAAGAGTGATTCAATTCAAAGCATTCTTGTATAGCCCTAAATCAGAAAAGTAGCTATCTCAGAGGACTTTACAAAACCGTTGAAATTGCTAACACAGACCGGACAATCAAGCTGTTCCAACGCAAAGAAGAGAGAACATATAGGTATTGGTCCGTAGGGGGGAGTTGACCAATGTCCATAAGTGTTGATAAATGTCCATACATGTTGTCGTGTGTCCTGGATCATCCCCACAGTTCTTTTAGTCAGACCCTCTAAGAGTCTAACAGACCCTCCTGCATCGGCAAGTATTGTTTAAGTAACTTTATGTGAACAAATCTTGGGAGTAAACACTATAATTTGTCATACTTGTAAGAAATAGCCCAGTGAGGCACTATCTGATGCTTTCTAGGCTGAAAGCTGATTGGTCTTTTTCACTGTTCTTTCTAAAACAAACAAAACAAAAGATGTGACAGAGGCCAAAAACTAAAACTTGTGAATTTTGAGCTGTAAACTAGCACAGGTTTGGATAGATAGTGCGTTTTCAAGGATGATGTGTTCATAAAGTTCCTCCCACATGTGTCCACCTGCTGCCTACAAGGTTACAGAAGTTGGCATGGCATCTGTAAGACATACGCACTCACATTATACTGTAGTTAAAGGCCATTGTTTTTGCATTGCATTGAAACCAGGGGTGACATGAAACAGAAAAACAAACCTCTTTTTAAAAATAATGGCAATAAAAAGTAGGCGGTTAGATTTGCAGATGCCAAATATGCCTCCCCTTAACATATAAATACAATGTGAAAACAAATAAAATAATAAAAGGAAAATTCCAAAAGTTAAAATTGGCTTGAAATCGGGGGAAAAACTTGAGGTGAGTAGTTTTGACAAGTTGAATATTAAGACTTTTTTTTCTCATTTCAGTTTCAGTTATTTGCCAGTGGGGAAAGAAATCCTCCTTTTCTTCTTTGGAAATAGTTATCCCTTTCCTTACCCCACAGGCAGAGTCTAAAACAAGTCTAGTATATGAAAAATGGTGTGTATTTTGGGAAACAATAGTGTCCAATGTGACAAAAGTTTTAAAAATGTAAATTCTCAAACGCAAAACATTTCAAACAGATGCAAAATATGCAACAGCCTTCTTTCTATAGGACCAAGCCAGGACCAGCCCAGGACCAGTCTAGGACCAGTCTAGGATCGAGTTACCAAACATAACCAAAGCAAGATACTTAAAGACAAATGTATATATATAAATACATGATAAGTACCAAAATAAATACATAATAATGTGAAATTGAACATAGATAAGAAGTATACATAAATAAAATAATAATCAATGAGTTCATTTCATAAACACGATGACATAGAAGTGTAGAAAAGCATCACATTGACTGTTAAGGATGAAATAAAACTATAAAGCAATGCTGTATTCTCTCATATAATCCTCAGGTTTCCTCCATACACCTTTTAGACCCCCTCCCCTCTTCCCCCTATCCCCCCTCTCCCCCCTGCACCCCCCTCGCCCAGACAGACAGACGCTCCGTGATGGCACCCCGGCCTGAGAACCGGCCGTCCTGCCCGTCCATCCATCAGCGACACGTCCGCTTGCCCCATGCACAGGCTTTATTCTTGGATCAAAACTCATGGCGGCTTTCTCTCTCTCTCTCTCTTTCTCTTTCTCTCTCTCTTTGTCTTTCTCTCTCCCCCTCTTCCATCACCACCTCTCCACCCCACGCCACGTCTTATCATTCACTCGTGGCTCTTGCGTACATACAGACACCTACAGGAAGAAGCCACCGGAAAGATTGAAGTAGAGGAGTAAAGTAAAGTTACATTTGTGATTTTAAGAAAGATTTTAAAACGTGTTTGACAGTGACTTATGTGTGTTGTTCTCAGTTCTCTTTTTGTTTCAGTGCATGTGAAGTACTTAAAACAAGTAAACATAAATTATTATTATTATTGCAATATGACTTTCATTCTGCCAGTCTGGAGGACTACACTCACATGTAAATATGAGAAATGTTGATAACTATGTTAAAGAGTGCCAAATTAAAAGTACTGGATTGAAGCATTTAGAGTGAAATTTTGGTTCTATGCAGATTTTTTTAAAATATAAATTCAAATTTCAAACTGAATATGGTTTTACTGAGAAAACTTTTTGTTTGAAAGTCTCCGAAACGCTGATAACGGAATGTGGGTAACTTCTGCAAAATTCTTCAAAATTAGTTCATAAAATAAATGTGTTCCATCAGTTTGCAATACTTTTAGTTCTACTCATAAAGTAAATTTATGAAGGATTATCTATACTATTGTCACATTTATGCAACTTCAACCACTGCAGATGAATAAAAACTTGAAAGCACTAGAGTTCGGGCTAGACTAAAACAATCCTTGAATCCAAAATCCAAAAATTCTTCTCCTCTACCTCATGTATTTTCACTTCCCCACACCCCCCAATGAAAAAACACTCCCCGGAGATCCTCGCACCCCAGCTTGAGAAACCCTTTAAACAATAACTTGTTTAAACAACATCATTGGGCTGCTTTGATTTTAATTGACAGTACATTCATTCCTGTCTAATGCCGTCTTCCACGTCTCCCGTCTGCTTTTTATGCGATCCGATAATGGCGTCAGGACTTGAAGCACTTTCTTTTCATCTCCGGCTCCATGTTTCAAAGAACACTTGGTTAAGTTAAATAAAAACGGACAGAAGACGTGGGCGGCTCAAAATGAAGGACGATGGAGGAGGGGAGATTATTAGACGTTTACAAATTCATTTTCCGGAATCACGCCCTAAAAAAAAAGAAAAAAAAAGAGAGGTTCTAATCACGAGCAAAGGGCAGCCGAGCTAACTTCATAAAAGTTTAAGGTCACATGTGTCTCTTTCCATTTATCACCGCAGGAACGTAAATCACTATAGCAGCGCGGTGTGAACGCTTTTGGACGTTGGGTGACACAGCAATGGAGAGAGAGAGAGAGAGAGAGAGAGAGAGAGAGAGAGAGAGAGAGAGAGAGGGGGAAGAAGAGGAGGGGGGTGTATGATTGTAAGAGGATAAAAATGAGAGTATAGTTTTGAAGATTTTTTGTTTAATGTGCTATAATCGAATTGCATTAGACACGTTGTAACTTTTTGGGTGAATTTGTCAAGTCCAGGATTATGCAATTTGAATCCCGCAGATTGAACTTGACACATAGGGAATCAAATGCAATTTTTTACAAGAATATAGGAATGCATAGAAGCCCGTTGGAATTGCAATCAGTGTATTAGACGGTAGACATAAGAGTGAAAGCATGAAATGATGGGAATAATGGGAAAATATAATAAAATTTGAATACGCAGGCTGAATAGGATTACACACAATGAACAATGTTTCCGTCTAGTTATAAGTTGTTGTATTTTTTTTCCCATAGACAATTTGAACTTGATGTGTATGGTTTGAAAAGGTATGCCTAATGCTGGATGTAAAGTATGTTCAAATCCACCTCTAGGAATTGCTATCCCCGTTGCATACACAAAATATGCCACTTTTTTATGTCAAAAAACTTCATAAATACATATTGATCCAACTCACAATTTCAACTTCTGTAATTTTCTTATGTTTTAACAACGCTACACATGAGTTGATATGAGAAATCATCAGTTGAGCTATTGTCTGTGTGATCCCACAGACTACAAGGCAGAATTGACTTCCACTATGCAATCTCCCTCTTGTCCTCTCTCTCTCCCTCTCTCTCACTCTCTCTCTCACACACACATACACACACACACACTTCCATCTCCCCTGCCCCGGATCGCAGGGTCACCGCGCCGCAAGTCTCAAAGTGGACTGACGCCTGTTCACACTCGCCGCTGACGGAGCCCCCATAGAGCGCAATAGAAATGACAGAAATACCAGCAGACTCAATACAAAGCAATACCGCCCTGCGTCCCCTGCCCAGTGGGTCTGAAAAGGCAGCGGTGGGCCACGAAATGTGATCAATGTGTTAATTAGGAGTTTGACAAAAAGGGTTCATGATTTCTTTGGAAAATTTTGATCAGAAATGTACTGTTTTCAAATGAGATTCTTGATCATACTCTTGCATATGTGAAGCCACGTGATACAGTCAATGTCAATCACAGTCTGTCACTAACATTAGGACTGGCTTTTTAACTGTTTTTTTCCCCTCGAGCTAAAAAAAAGAAGCAAAAGAAAGATCTTCAGATGTTTGGAGGGATTGCTAAAAGTGCCCGGCCAATTCTCACCTGTCTGTCCATGTAGAAATGTTAACAAATATGCAATAATCATCTAAATATACTTTTTGTTTTCATTCATATCATTGTTAAACATTAGCGGTAAGTGTGAGTGATAGATCTGCATGTTCACTTAAAGAGGGCGCTGTAGAGAGGCTATCATTTGATCCAAACTCAACAGCACAGATACATTACATACGAATAAAACCCGCAAATGAAAAACCAAAAAAAAAAACTTTGCACCACCTGCTTCCTCTCCCCCCTATTCCATTCGGTATATCCCCCAGTATAGGTACACAACACCACAGCAGCCCGAGGGGGGGATGGGGATGGGGAGAGCTTTCACAATGACTGCACATATCAATTAATGGCTGGATGATGAGCGGAGCCGGCCCTGATCTGGCCTGCCCACCGCCGCCCGGGTCCCAGAGGAGAGGGGAGCACTGGCCTCCGCACAGGCTGTACAGCTGGAGCCCTCGCCCCTATAATTACACGAGAGGGGAATCAGCCACCAGCCACACAAGTCCAACAATCCGCTCCCGTTTACTGCTCCGACACCAAACGTATACATATGTGTGCGTGTTTGAGGACCGCCTGCACGACCCACTGGACGTTTAGAAAGTCCGGCAAAATCTGATAAGAACTGATAAGAATTGCATTTAAGCGATACCATAAATGCACAATCAAATGAATGTACTGTCTTGCAGCTATTGATTCATATGCATTTGCTTCAGAATTCACAAAATCTCCACCAATCAAAATGTTTTGTGCCCATGTATAAGTGAGGTTTTGATCCAATGTTCAAGGATGTTTTTTGAAGATTTGGAATGCAATGTTTTTTTTTACACTCACTTTAATTGTATGTGGACACATTGGGAAAATCAAACAACAAGACATGATACGACAAGCAGCATCTATCGCCCCTGACAACATGCCTTCAAAAATGATTCTTTGCAGAGAATAGTAGAAAAACAACGCTCTACTTTTGATACGATTTCAAATTGATCCGTCCGCTTCGCTAAAATACAACATGTGAAACGATATTGGCAGAGGTTAAGTTGCCTCATCTCATCTGCAATAGTCTCCCATTTAGTTTTGAAGACACATCCGCACCCGCCGCAGCAAAAGCTCTCGCCTTTTTCTCCTTTACTACTAGAAAAATCGTTATTTCAAGTTAAATTTGTTCCGATCACAATTCAGCATAAGCCCACCTGTGCTGCCTGACAAGCCATCACAGCAAATTGACAGACAGCTCAGTGACTTGCCAACCTCTCCTGCCATTTCTCCTTCTTTTTTCTTTCTCTTTTTCTATAATCCAATTTGTATGTATCGTTTTTTTTCTCAGTCAAAATGTGCATTGGCGTCTAGTCAGTCATGGCCCATAGACCCTTTAGCAACGCTGACAACTGCACAGGTGGGAGATCAGCAGCCATTATGGAAAATGCACTCACAAATCTTATGTGTTCGCTGCAGCCTCCAAATAAAAGCATCTCCAATACCCGAGCACATTCATCTACTGGAGCCTGGCATAATTAATAAATGATAATTAACATGTGGGGATTTTTTACCGAGAATGTTATTTGTAAAGACAATTAATAGTATCATCATTAGTGAGTGGCGTTTCATATTCAAACATGACAAATAGCATGCAGCAAAATGCCAAAACACTCTCATTATATTTTTGCATATACATATTGTGTTAAAAAATTAGACATTGAAGGCCTGTTGAAATTCACTAAACATAAGACTGTGGGAACACTTTCTCTTTTACTGCTTTCCTCATTTTTATCATCGCTGAAGAATGACAACATTTGCAAGTTGTAGCAGTTTTAGTGGAAGGGCGCGCATGCATGCAAGTCCCAGCTCTGAGTGAAGCCTAAGACACTTATCTATTACCATTTCATCTGCAATAAGGCTGACAAAACTGGTTTACGCCCAGACAATATTTCAGACACTATATCCGCCTCCTGCACAACTTCTTTTATTCATATTAAAGTGAACCCGCGGTGGCTGCATGTGAGAGGGACAAAGATGTGGTTATCCCAGGTCTCTCTTTCTGGGGTTAACTTTTGGAGAAACTGCGCGTATTAGTTATAATAGGTATTTTCTTGTTTGCATGAGTTGACGCGCGTGGCAGTGTACACGCCGTTACAAGTGACCGTGTGGACAAGCCAGGTCAGAGCACCCAGGGGTCAATTCCAAGGAAAGGTCCTCCCCACCCAAGGCGCGCGTCTCACACACAGGCTGCAAATGCGATTACAAGCCTCGTATTGCTAATGATTCAGTGCTGGAATAGTTCAGGACGAAACGAGAAAAGGAAAGGCGCTTTTTTTGGGGGGGGGATACGAGAAAGTTTTGTGGAGAGTTGAATAAGAACAAGTGCAATTGTTGACTTAAAAACGCACAAGCACACACACGCTTTGAAGTAAAGAGGAGATTATTACGCACAACCTAATTTTATATTTCCAGGCAGCTACGCGTGCCACAAATTGCTTCAACTTTCTCTTAAGACTGCGTATGAACACACAAGTCGAGTTAGTACCGCGGGGCTTCGCAAAAAGAGACAAGGAAAGAGGCGACGCGTCCATATATGTCTGACTGTCACTCCTCAAAGCATAATGCAGAGGCAGCTTATTACAGGGGTCGATCACTGCACAAAATGGCAGGTCTCTGTGAGTCGTCTTCACCTTCTATCTCCCAAGTTTGGACACATAAAGCCTTGAAACTTTTCCCTTGTTCAGTTAAGTTGCAGCTGGATATGTTATTTAAAAAAAGTTTTCCCCAAAAGCAAAGTCGCTCCACTTTCCCTCATGGATTGTATGTGTCTGTCAGTCTGTATGTGTGTGTGTACTTGTGTGTGTGTGTGTGGGTCCGTTCAGCGAGATGCCTCTTTACGCACGAAGCAAAAAAAAAAAAAAAAAAAACAGTGTTAATTGTGAATGAAATTAAAAACGTGTCTTTCAGTACAACCCGGTCCGGAGTGTAGGTCGCGCGTTCCCAGCTGCTGTTTATAGGACCTTGTTTTTGACGCTCGACACTCGCTTAGGATAATTGCACTGTTATTTTCTAATCATGATTGGGGAGACGCGAAGATCCCCCCGCTGCGATGCTGCTCTAGGCACAAACAAGCCAAACAAAAGTCACTTTCCACGCAAACTCTATGCCGCTGTAACACCCGCAGTTAGAATCCAAAACTATTACTTCTTACCTTTTTTTTCTCTCCCAACAACCACGCGTAATCGTTAAGTCCTGTGCGTAAAAGCTGCCGCGTCGCGAGTGCTGTTTGAATAATGAAGCATGTCCGTCTGTGTGATTTGAGGGGATCGCGCTGGTAGCTGGATGACGGGAGGGGTGTTGAAAAGTGCGCCTTGACTTCAGGACCTGTTCGTGAAACCCTCCACCAGCGCTGCTCCTTCTTCTTCTCCTTCTTCTTTTCTACACGCTGTCCTTCGCAACTATACACATCCCAAGCCCCATAAGCGCATCAGCCACTTCTTCCTCTACCCCTTCTGTTTCTCCCCATGCAGTCGCTTCAAATAAATAAAAAAAGGTATCAGCCCTTGGTGCCACCGGGTTACACGCATCAGCAGTCTACAGTCTCCTCGTTATCTTTCTATTCAAGGGGGAAGCGCGCGGTTGTGTCCCGGCTGAAGAAACGAGGCTTGCTCCCCTAGAAAAAAAATAGAGGCGGTCTGGTGGTGGAGAGAGCCTGGATTCGCAGCCCCAGTGAGAGCGGTGTGAGGCTGGGGGTAAAACAGGCAGCTGATGATGATGATGAACCCCAGCGGTGAACGCGTGTGCAGCGAGGAGTATACGTGGGATAACCTCTCTTGCATGCGCGCTCGGAAATAAGCACTTTACAGACAGGAAAACAGCGCTGCTCTTAAACACCCGTTGTTGTTTTGTGACCTCTGAGCGACTATAAATGCAAGTGTTTAATTGTAAAGACGTGTCCCGTTACTAAAGCCATCATCACAGCACTAACGATCTCCAGCTCAAGACACAGTCGCGCGTAAGAGGAGAAAGCATGCCCCACTTCTGCTGTGGTGTGTGTGTACAACAGCGGCAGAACGTGTCACAAAAGCAGTCCCAAAAAGTGCAAAAAGCTTACCTTTAAAAGTAAAGTGTCTGTTGTGTGTTCTCTTCTCTTCTCGTCTTGGAAAAAACTCCAGGATAGATGTGTGTGTTGCCTCCTGCGCGTCCTGAGCGGCAGTCAGCGCTTAAGAGAAGTAATGAGTGATAAAAATGACGCTCATCTATCTGCACTGTAACCTTGTGGCGTATTTAATGTAAATAAGCGCCGTTGTGTAGCCGATCCCCGCGCATACAGACGCACAAGCGCTCCTCGGGGACTCGCTTTTTGCCTTTTTTTCCACTATGAATTACCGATTTATTCCTTTGCCTCGGAGCGCATTATAAAAAAGAGAATAATTATTTGCGAATGAGATATATCAATAAAGCTACACACCTCTCTGAAGATTGTTTGGAGCCCGCGCTAAAGGAGGCAGCCAGGAGAGATTGCTTTATGGGTTTTTGTGGTTATTTCCAGCTGCAGGAGCTCTGAACTTGAAGTTGGCACAACTTTTGTGAAGCGTAAAAAGAGATACACACACGACCAAAAAAAAGGAGGATCGCGGTCCCGCATTAGCAGGACGGAGGGTGCAACTAAAATGCACTCTTGTCGGATGGTTTTGTTATATTATGCTTCTATAGGGGGTGGAAGAGACTGAATAATGCAATTATAGATTCAGTGTCCCAGGCTTGACAAAAGACACGGCTTCAATGGGGGCTTTGTTATAGGATTATATAATGATTATGGGGTAATTATGGGAAGGGTTTGGTCATAATAAAAAAAGTATCAAGTGCTCTTTTGCATGGCCAACTTGTTTGCTATAATGTAAGAGCACGAGGAGAGGATGATAGTGATGGACAGGCAGGCAGGCGCGCACATGCACACGCACCCGCACACACACGCACGGAGACAGACAGAGGGGGGAAAGCGCTGGTGCTGACAGCTAGTGGCAGCATGACGGCAAACAGCCCTGCGATTATTCAAAATGTCGAACCGAGAGCGCGGCGCATTGATGCCACTCACTGAGATGTGTATCAAATGCCCCGAGAACCGGACATGGGCCCACAATGGAATATCTCGGGGTCATATTCATATAATAGCCCCCTCCCACTTTCTTCTCCCTCTGCCTCGCTCTTCCTGCACACCAGCCTGCGTCCTGTGCACTTGCCACTTGTGCCATGCTGTATGTGTCATAGGGGAGAGGGAGAGGGAGGGGAGAGGGAGGGGTGAGGGAGGGGCAGTGGTCACCGGTCTGACCCAGAGCACATGACGCTCCCATCTGCCAATTGTGTTTCTTCATATAACTGTTTTGTAATACGATTAATATCTTCTTCTTTTTTTTGTTAAAGAAAAAAGTCATAAGACAATTTAATTCACTCACATGTTTGAGCTATTTAGTATCTTTGGTATTGCATTATTCAACCTTTTTTCATGCAATTGAGATTTCCTCGTGTGTGTTTGAAAGACTATCTGAGCACATTTGACTAAGTTTCAAATCACTATTTCAAATTTACTATAATAAAAATAAATTTCTCTTTCTCGTTTCTCGCTCAACCAATCAGCTCTCAGCCCAAAGTGTCAAATAGTGACTTCCAGGGCACTTTCTCACTCATGTAGCTTAAATATGCACAAAAATGTAATATATATATATATACAAACAAAATATAAAAAAAGATTAATACAGTATATTGTGGTCTAAACATTATACTTTTACAAGACCCTGTTGGGGACAATCTATATGTGCTATTCACAAATCCATAAAGTTAGGTAGCCCAGCTTTATGGTTGTAAAGACATCAGATAAGGAACCCTCTTGTGTGTCACTGTGAGGAAATGTGAGTGTTGCAATGCACGGTACAGAACTTATAGGTACAAACATTTGACTAAAGGGACTTTTGACATTTGTGACCTATATTTAGACAACTTGACAAACACATCATTTCAACTCAAAGAGGAGACATCATTTGTGTTGAGAAAAGTTAGTGCAAGGTTTTGTTTTGCTCCTAAACACACTTTTAGAACAAATTATCGGTAAAGTTTCAGTAAATGCTTAAAAAAATGTATGTATCTTTCTTACTATGAAATACAAATGTGTTTATGCAAAACGAGGCTGTCCTGTCATACAAGGAACAGAACTTTGCTGATACAAGGACAATCTGACGAAATAACGCAGGCATTTTGGCACAGATGAAAACAAACGGTGCTGCTCAGTTTTCACTTTGTTACGGGGAGTTTTACCGTGACATATTATTATAAACATCACCACAGTTTTCATCACAGAAGTCACAGAGTTTGTGATACAATGATCAAGTGCAACACGCTGTAGTCTCTGAAGCATACACACAATCTGACATTTAATCTTTTTTAAACGTTTAGGTAAAAAAGCGGGTAATTTCATCCCAATCTTGGTTTTTCTTCAGTATTATCCACATTAACTTAAAACTTTGCTTCTGGGTGGTCGAGACACTTTTCCCCCAAAAGGCCAGATTTTAATCAGTACTTTCCGTCCTATCTCTCGACAACATTTTTACACTTTGCAACTTTTTACCCATCACTTTTACAGACAATTTTTACAGCGGTGGTACCTAACCTTTACACCGTATATAATGCTGGCAAACCTGTATATTTAAATGTGCAACTTTTATCTCGACATGCAGCACTATGGAAACTTGTTTTTATAAAATATGCTATAGAAATAAAGTGGATCGGATTGGACAAAAAAAGTATAAAATCCAGTTAAAACATCTGGTTCTATCATTAGTTTTCCCACGCATGTGTATGTTTGGTCACATCTTTTAGTTCAGCTTTTTCAGACAGGAACGTGAAAAAGAGATTGCCGCCGTCACTTAACCAATCAGCTCTCAGCGTCAAAAAGTGCCTCGCAAGTCTGTTTCTTACAAGTAGCAAATGATAATATGTGTTCTAATCAGATGCTGGAGTCTGATGTGGTCACAACATCACGTAAGACTCTTTTTGTTGGCACGAATATGTATTATCCATGAAACAAAACAGTTACATACCCCCAGCTTTAAGTGAATTACATTGAGATGCTAGACAAGACAAGGCAAGGCAAGCTTATTTGTATAGCACAGATCATACACAAGGCAACTCAAAGTGCTGAACAAAACATGACAGAAACAATGGAGGCAGTAAAATCATACACAATTACAGAACATTTAAAACAGTGAAGATAAAATCCTTCAGTTGTTTGCAGCTAAACACTTTTTTGTTTTTTACCTAGATGTGAACATGGTCAGAGTAGAAGCCTGTCTCACATTTTCAGGAAGACTGTTCCAGATTTGAACAGCATGAATCTGAAATGCTGCAGTTCAAATAGGGTTATATATTTGAACTTCGATCACTCGTGCATGAAAAATAAAAAAGGAACTATAAAACCACCTATTTATTATTTATACTCATCCACTGTTTTAACTCTAATAAACGCCGGTTCATTGATGCATCAAGCGCAGCCTCTTGTTTGCCTGCGTGCACATTGATAGACAATCTAAATGACTCCTTTCTTCCTCTCTCTCTCTCTCTCTCTCTCTCTCTCTCTGTCTCTTTAGAAGACATATCCCACATTCATTATGCACTATGAAAATCTAATTCTCATGCTATTGCTTTAAATGCTTACTCCAGTTTGATGCCTATGAAATTTGTCTCTTCTTCTTCTTCTTCTCCTTCCTTTTTTCTGTGAGTACTTTCCAAAATAAAAAAGAGAAATTAGCATAACCATTCCCCATCAATAATATGACTATCTCTATGGGAGCGATAGCAGCGAGCAGTAGGGGTGTCCCTTTGGCCGATTCTTCATGGATCACCCGTGCGTCCTCAGCTCCTTTTGAACTTGTTATAGCAAGTCAAGTGATTCTTTATCGGCTGACAGGCTCCACAAAGCAGCGGGAATGAGAAAGCAGGTCAAAAGGAAGTGGCCATATGGACTTAAGCATGCAAATTTACAACAATAACTTTGAGCGCGCGGTCCGTACGCGCGCGCCGACGTATACGCGTGAAGCCGCATTCCACAGGCAGTGCTGGTGATGCTGGAGTGAGGCGGCAGGAGGGAGAATCTAAAATGTCTGAGGAAGATATAAAGCTGGGGTGTTTAACTTGTTTTCCCCCTCACCATTGCCACATATGGTTTGTCCTATAGCAGAAAGTGTCTTGTAAAAGTATAATGTTATGAAGATAGAAACTACATAGCAACATGCTGTCAATGTTCTTATTAGCATTAGCATTTGCATATGTGTAAGAATGAGCCCTGGGAGTCACTTTTTGACGCTTTGGGCTGAGAGTAGGTGTGGAGTAGTAGTGGAGGTGGGCCTCTCTCTTTTGCTTTTCTGTCTAAAAAAACCTGATCTCAATATGTGACAAAAATAAATGCATGAGGAAATATTTGATGAAACCAAAAAATCAAGATGGATTACATTAGGTACCAGCTTTAAGAATGTTTTCATTTTCTTGTTCTTGCAAATGTTCCAAATACTTTTATTTGATAAAGTACCAATGAAAACCTTTGGTATAATTACACATTAAAAACACTTGTTTTGTTATAGTTGTGCATTATCTTCTATGCTTTTAAGTTAGAAAGAAATCCTAATGTATGTAGAATAATTCACAGACCAAGGTCACACAGAGCACTTAACAATTTTGGAGTACGGGTGATTACCGTTCCCTCCACACGGTGATGACAGAAGCAAGACGCCGAACACACTGGCACATCGAGGGCCCTGACCATCTCGATCCACGCACTCACACTGAGTAAACATAAGCAGACGCAGGGAGAACACGCAAAACTCCACACAGAAAAGCCTGGAGGTGAACTCGAACCCAGGACGTTATCGCTGTGAAGCACAAGCTGCACCCGGCTTTCAAAAAATATGATTTGAAACCATTTTTCATCTATAATGCAGATGCACCAATATGATTTTTAAGAAGTGAGACAACCAGTATATGCCATTGACCCCTCCGATGACCACCATAATTCACACACACCCCAGACTCATTCTGCAATGTGGGGGAAGTGTGTCTCCTCAGGACACAGCGACAGTTTGGCACTTTACAGCTGCCCCACTTTGGCACCTGGTGTTCCAAGAGGTCTCCCATCACAGTACTAACCAGGCCCTGCCCTGCTCAGCTTCAGAGATCTGACAGGATCTGCTTTTACATGCAGGTATGGCCACATGCAGGTATGTTACACGTTAACAAGACTGTTTGTTGGGACAGAAAATGTACGTATGAAACAAAAAATTAAAATACTTTTAACACATTCATTTGGGGCGACACTATTCCAAAACGTTACCACAGATCTGCGTCTGTCTGTCCGTCCAGAGAAAGGTCACATCTTGCCCCTTCTTCCTGCTCAGCGTGCAGAGGCTGAGGACGGCTCCGCGGCTCCCTGCCCCTGAATGTGCTCGCGTGGCCCATGTCCAACGCCTCGCTCCAAAAAAACAGAGGCTTCAGTGTCGAGATGGAGATGTTATTCCACCGGCTCTGGCCCTGGCCTGGCCCTGGCCCTGGCCCTGGCCCTGGGTCCCAGCCCGCGGACCAGCCCCTGCTCACACACGCTCACAGCCCCAGGAGGCAGCGCTGCTAATTTCCACTATTAGCAGATAGACAAAACAATCTTAAGAGCAGGACCGCAACATGATAGCGAGGTTTTTAATGAGAGTGAGAATAAATGATGGTGATGGAGGCGGGAGGACAGCGCATTAGGGCGGCCGTGTGGGGAGTCCACTTTGCTTTAGTATCATGTACAGTGTAGAGGTTTTTTTGTGGTAGTATTTTAGAATATTTCAGAAGTGGTTGTAGTTTTCTTCTTACCACAGCTGTTCAAGCAATATTGATGATGAAATAACAATATATGCTGCCATAAGCTCAAAATAAATAAATACATGAAATGAAAACAAATAAATCATACACATTAATAGAACAAATGCAAAAGAAGAAACCAGGAAAGTGGCTTGAATCACAGTGAAATACTTGTATTATTTGAAGGAATAAAAAGTGAACGTATACAAACTCAGATTTGTTATATAGTGCTTAAAAATCATTTAAAATCCAGATCAATGGAACCCAATGAGGAAGTGACATTGAGTTACTTTTAGATATAACCCAGACTACGACCCGCCCCCTTTTTATCCTACTAATAAACCTGCCTTGTCGATTCTCTAAATATGTACTATTTTCTTAATGTCAAACTCCATTTTGGTGTGAACTTTTTACATATCGCAGAGAACAGAGTGGAGTCTATATTTTGGTATTTTAATTCTGACAATAGCCCAGTGTTGGATCAATATACAACAATGAACAATGAGTGTCTTAATGCACACTTACTAACACACAACCGGTTTTACATTCATGAACCAAAACTCAAAAGCACCAGTGCATATGTCTGTCGTCTGTTTCTTCATTTCTCTAATAGCAGATGTCATGTTTAGATTCAAGCACGCACACACACACACACATACACAAACACACGCATACATAGACACAGGCGTACACACAAACACACACTTGGGACTTTGGCTTCTCCCTCAGAAAAAAAAAGTGCTTTTCTCCCATTCAAATTGAGTTTCACAAAGTCTAATTTGTAGGCTGCCTTTGATGAACAAATGTTTTCAGACTATCCTGCTTTAATGAAAAGGGAGTGAGCGCAATTTCAAACATTCTCTGAACCCTCCGTGACTGTAAACTTTGAGGGGAAAAAAATTCGACATTAGAATTTGTATCCATTTGGCTTTCAAGTTGAGACAGAGGCTTAAATAAGATCCAGGAGCCTTTCCATCTTCGGCGATGGCATCAATCTCTGGAGGATTTAAGTTTGCGTAGACACCGCTGCGGCGTGCTGTATGGTGGCCAGGTCAATGAGGCTACTCGTTTGTCAGCTCACGATCATTAAGAAGAAGAAAAAAACCTTACACAAATTTGGCACGGGCAAATATTTAGAGCAGAGGCGGACGGGAGGTTTCATCACAGGCAAAACGTGTGCACTGCAAAAAGTGAAGAAAAGTAAGTCGCAAATGACTCAAATTTGGCAAAATGTATCTTATTTGAGCAGATTTTGACTGCCTTAAAACGAGATATACCAATAGGGACAAAGCAAAATGATCTTGTTTTTAAAAAATACAGCAAATGTCTCCCATGGAAAGAGAAAAATTCTTAAAATTAGACTAAATGGCAATTCGTGTTTTAAGACAGAATATACTCGGATAAAGATGAAAAACCACTCGATTTACGCAATTATGACCTCATATTTTATCATTTTTTGCAGTGTGTGTCTTATGGGAGCGATGTATGGTCGTGTCTGCAGATCAGACTAGCCCAGGCCTGAATGCAGAGGAGCAGGAAGTGCTGCGGTTTTGAGTGATAACTGTGTGATTTTAATTGAAATCATATGAATCAAAGGTCTGGGATACGACACATTTAAACGGAACCAGCTGACTTAAATGATTCGGAACAAGGGCCGGCACAGTAGGACCACAATATATGCTTGTTTTGATGCTGATTTGATTTGTGTACTGTCCATGACTATGAGAGATTTAAAGCAGCGTGGTGATTTGTGTTACCGTGAGAATGGCTTGTTTATAAAAGCTAAAAAATTACAATCAGATGTCGGGAAAAATAAATGCAATTCAGCTATTTGAGCTGGAGCTGAATTTAGTTTTGTTTCATGAATACATTGCACTTGTCCCAACTTGTTTAAGTAACATTTATCTTTGTCTTGAAAACTTGTTATACTACAATTTGTGAGATGGAAAACATGAGAAGATGTTTATATATTGAATCAAATTCTTCATTCAACCAATTTTCGTAATAATTGCTTAAAATTGTTTTTTTTGTTGTTTTTTTTTGAACGATGCGCCTGGAAACGGCTGCAAGTCCTAAGTCTAAAACAGTTGTTGTTTTGTGCTTGTGCTAGTTGGGATTCAAACATTGATTATTGTGGAGGAGCAGTAGCCCTATTTCATATCATAAGATTTACTTTATCTTATGTTACCACAACTGTGCAAACATCTCTCAAAACCGTGAGCAACTGCAATGACATCCTAAAAAATTAAAATAAAATGTACACTGAACTTTACGAGCTACTGATCAGTAGAATCCGTAAATGAAAAATAAAAACTTGATCTTTTACTTGTTCTCTGCAAACATAAGTTTTAGGGTGAAGGGTTTAATATGTTTGTCTTACATAGCACTTATTCAGAAAGGTACTGTTGAGAGCCAATCGGAGCCATCTGCCGACCACCAGGAACGGTTGTTACCACGGAGCCTGAATTGTCCTGAATCGTCCTGCCTAAGGATACAGTCTGCACAGCTGCTCTGCTCCACTGTCGAACCTATTCCCTGCTGTCTCCCATCTTAGATCTGTTCAAAAAAGGCCTCACCAAGCAGGTAAAGACCCACTGTAGAATCTAACTACAGTATAGAGGCCATTTCAGAGAGACATTTCACATAAAAGTTGGTTCGACTCATGCTTCCACCCTGACATACTCAGAAAAGCGGCTAAATGATCAGTCTGCCCCACGGCATCTGTGGCTTCAGAAATAAACCGCTTCAAAATATATGAATAGGACATGAACAATTTGTGAAATATTGGGAGTATTTAAAACAAAAAGCTGTAGTAGCTAACTTCCAGACAAAAAGTTACAAAATCCATTTAACATTTCTTTCAAAACAGTTTTCACTCATGTGTTTCTGTGGCTTCTGTCACATCTTTAAATCAGAGAGTACCAGCCCTCACTTTCATGTAAAGTGTTATAGTCATTTAAATTAAACAATCAATAACAACATTTGGTCAACTACAGAACCTCGACGGATTATTTGACAAAACAACTAAGGATGCAGGCATGAACATGATCTATATCACTGCATTTTTAATGTATTATTCTTACTGTACTATTGTATAGATAGATAGATACTTCATTGATCCACCGTAGGATAAATTCAAGTGTCCGTTGGCAAAAACCATAAAAACATAAATAAGTAATAATTCTAAACATCATTAGCGAAACTAATGAAGTAACAAAGTGCAAATACTGTAAAGTCTTATAGCCGAACTAACAACGGATCCCTTCAAACGATCTGTTAGAAGACTGTTGTTATGGTTACTGTGTATTGTATGTATATATGAATCTCACTCATATTTATCAATGACAATGACACACTTAAGATCAAAGACTCTACTGTATATTCCAACTGTGCAAAGTTACCTGCCACACTTATGCCTCCTCTCACACACAGACCTGCCGTGTGTCTCCTGTCCCTCACCTTTCAAACAGTCCATATTTCCTGAATAGTGTGCCATCATATTTTACTATTACCTATCAATTGGTTTCTAATGGTGGTAACGAGGCAGCTAGCTGGCTGGTGACAGAGCGCAAACGGCCTCGCAGGGAACATTAAGGAGGCCGGGTTATGCTGTGGGCCGTTAACTACCTACAGGCGCTGGCTAATGGCTCCAAATGACCTCCTCAGTGGCTATTAGCACATAATTAGAACCTGCAGACCAGTGGTGACCTCGGACGGACACACGCGATTACTCCTCTTCCACGCTTTCCCTTTAAGACCAGCGCTCTCTGCACTTCTTACGGCTCTTTCTCTGAACCTTTGTCGGATTTGTTAAGTTCATTATGGGAAGTTCTATGTTGTCTTTGTAAATGGTTGGATTCTAAATGCTGGTGGAAGGTTGTGAGAGTAAACCGTTTTGTGTTGAGGTTGTATGGTGTCTGTGTGTTCTGTAGATGAAGCTCAAAAAATAAGAATATCAATTTATAATGTAAAATCCAATACATGACTCATTACATGCAAAATAACTAAACATAAAAAATTAATACAAATTATTGTACGTGATTGGAAAAAAAAACTTGTCCGTTATCTTGAATGACGTGCTACTTCAACCACTCACATCAAAGTACGCAGTTTGCATGTTCTCCCCGTGCCTGTGTAGGTTCCATAAGGCTCCATAAGGGGCGAATGATGTTCATAATTATTGATAAATATCCATTAATATTATTAAATGTCGAGTGTCCTGGATCATCACCAATGTCCTTTGACTCTCCTTCATCGGCAAAAACAAACTCTGATAAATACCCAGTGGGATTAAGAGACTAAAACATAAATATCATGAACATTTTTTAATGAGTTTTTAATGAGGAATAAAATATCACAAGTTGACCAGGGTACAGCTAAAACAGTACATGTAATTCAAAATGAAACGATTACATACAGTCCCTTTAACATGCATAACTACACTATTAAAACTAATACCACAACATCGACAAGCATTTTGAGCCACAAAACCTTTTTTATTTTTTTTTCAGTTACAGTCTCTTTAATTGCTGCTTTCGGTACAACCTATGGCGGAGAGAATAAGTCAGTTCAGATCACATAACAGAACTCTTTTACTAGTGTTCTTCTCCACTCCTCCTCCTCCCTCTTCTCTGTAAAGCTCCATGGGATTACACCGGCACCCCAGCGAGACGACTCCCAATAAAAATTAATCTTTTTATGGCCGAAAATACCACTTCCTTACAGTGGGTCCGAGAAAATTACATCCACTCTCCAAGTCGTGTGAATACCTCTACAAAAACAGTCTTCTTAGCTGCGGAGAAATTGTCTTTTTTTCCTTTTCTTTTCTTCTCTTAAAAACTTGCGCTTGGAGGCAACTGCATCGGCGGCACCTCCTTGACCTGGTTCGAAATCAGCACTTCCTTAAATCGGCACATAATGGGAGGTGAAAGGAGGAGCTAAATGCTTAAGAAAGGCTACAAAAGTGCCAAGCTATCGTTGCACTCAGGAGCAGCGATCTCCCGTTACCCGTGACAAAGGCAGCGTTTTACTAGGTTAGCGTCAATTCGGTGACAATGAGAAAAACAACAAAGGAATGTGCTGTTTTTTTTTATTTTTTTATTGTGCTTGTGTGTACAGTGGGGGGAGCGCAACACAGTGCTCTAAATTATCTGTGAATTATCGGCCAGCCTGTGGGAATTATGCCGCCTATTTGCACCAAGCGATTCAAGGACAGGGCAGCCTTGTGTTCCGTCCACAAACGCTGAACACAAGAACTGCGTTGGTTGAACGTTTATCTCAGCAGGGCCATCTCTACAGCCTTGCAAAATGGGTTATTCCGCTCACAAAGTTTGGCATGGGTTTGAGTGGTTTTGTCAAGTGTTGATTTATTTAGTGTTAGTTTCAGTTGTTTTTACACAAATTTGATCTTAGGGAGATTTATGGCAAAATTTGTTGGTGAGGCGATTGTCAATAAGCATCGTGACAAGTTGTCGACGATGCAGCTGTGTATGGAGTTGGTTAGAAAACTTGATTTGAAAACTAATTTGGAAAGAGTACAACACTTAAAGAGGCACTGAGCAAGCTTCTTCTCTAAACTGCCCTTTTTTGCAATAAACTTTTCAAGTTTATTTGATCATTTTGTCTTAAAAACAAGCGTTCACTGCAAAAAATGATAAAGTAAGAGGTCATAATTGCTTGAATTGAGTGGTTTTCATCTTAATTTGAGTACACTCTGACTGGCTTGAGTCAATTTTGTTTTTTTCCGATTGGCGAATATTGTTTTAAGGCAGTTAAAATGTGCTTGGAATCAGACATATTTTTCACTTTAGCAGAAGTTTTTCTTTTTTCACACTGAAGTGTTCTTATTTTTTGAAGTTCAATCCAGTAACCTTTCTCAGATCTCCCACACCATTTTGATGATTCAGTGTTGTAAAGTTTTGTATGTGTGTATGTGCACTGGTGCATCAATGATGGATATGTTTACTATAAGTCATTTAGACATAGCTATTGGCTCAAAATAAATAAATACATAAAAAAGCATACAAACCCATATACTTCACTCTCTGAACTAAGGTAATGATTGTAACTGAGCTTTTCTCATACATTTTATTATACAGTTTTGATAGATAAGATTGACCAATATAGAAAAACAGTATTTAACTCTGTAATCTCTGTATTAAATGTGCAGTTAATCAGGATGAATGTGCGACAGAGGATGGTATAATGAGAGATAGGCGTATGGAAAGTGGACCACGGTACTGGCACCACCACTGTGACACCAGTCCAGCTGCTGGTCACATGCTTGGCACAGACGCAGATGTGAGGGGAGGCCACTGGTGCACACTTAGCTCCTGTCTCAGCTCTTTAGGTCTTCACACTAAATCAAAGAACAGCGGAAGAGAAAGAAGAGGTATGTTCTATTGTCTGTTGTGCTGTTGTTTACAAAAAAGTGTTTTTACATGTAAATTGTATTTTCAACGTATTTAGGCCACAGTAGTACACCATCAACAGAGTATCTTTGTGTTAATCATTGTGTGTTCAGTGTGACCTATGCACGTTGTCATTGGTCACACTGTAGGTCACCTAAAGACTCTCTTACACCTGCTCCGTCAGGAGTTTTGGAAGAGTACATTAGACGTTTGATTCAATTCAAACAGATCGAAGGCACTTCTACCCAATACTAAATAAATGTATATACAGTTTTGTAGAAAGAATTACAGTGCCAACAGTGGCTCAGTTGGTAGAGCATTGGGTTGTGGGTTCAAATCCAACTGATGTCTGCTGCCGTTGCGTCCTTGGGCAAGACACTTAACCCCACTTCGCCTGAAGCCTCTACTGTACGGTCAGCTATCCTCCTGTGGACTCACCAGGAGGATCAGTGAGGGACTCGTGCTCTGTGACCTGGGTGGCAGCTGATTGCACCCCCCCGACCCAGAAAAGGGTAAAAATGGATGGATAGATAGATTGAAGAAAGAAATACAGATATAATTTTTTTTTTAAAATGGCAAGAATATTGGTCAAAAATAACTGACCTAAAACATGAGAATCATTATTGGACAAAACAAGTCTTAATGCATATGGATCTTGGTTTGATAAGACCACATTAACAATTTAATTTTGTACAACCCTATTTTAATTATATATTTTTCTTTAAACATAGCTTGAGTGACACACACACACACACACACACACACATTACATGAATCAACAGTTTATGCCTACATGGCTCCTTGCTTTCCTCCAAGAAAAAAAAAAAAAAACCACAAACTGCTGCATCTCTGCTCCACATAGCGCCCCCCAGAGGCAACACAAAAGCCCAGAATAACAGGCAGCATAAGCAATGAGTGGGCATGGCCGAACACACAAATGCCCCTCCTACTTGAGTGTAATCCAAAAGATCTCCGGAGAGTCCAGACATCCTCATTTCCTCTCCCATGTCACTGGTCATAAGCAGGTCTTTTGGGCACGAGCTTGCACGCCCACACACACAAGAGACACACATATACACACACAGAGACACACACACACACACAGGCTCTATTGAACACTCAACCACAGCCTTGACTGAATTAATTTGTTTTCATTTGGCCTCTGTCAGTACTGCTTGCTTCTCGGGCAGCGGAGAGCTCTCTTAAGTAAAGGTCTCCATATCTTCCCGTTGGATTTCATCTCCCAAATCCACTGAGTGTACTCGGAGTGGGGCAGCGGCGAATGCAATGCTTTCTTAAGATATCAAGTTTAAACAGAGCCAAACCGCACAGTCAGTGAAATAACAGGCATTGGGAACTCAGAGTGGACACATTCCTTCTGCACTGTCATGGAGGTGGGTTGAAAGAAATGCTAATGCTAAATGCTAGTAGATTTTATCAGCCAATTTTTTTTAATACATAGTTTTTTAGTATTTTTGGTTATTCCAAGTGGCAAAATCATTCTTTAGCAGGGTTGATGAATGACAAGGTTTCTCATTTCCTTGGACTATTTGTTATTTAACATCTAGTAATCTTTTCAGTTGGATAAATGTCAAATTATAAATAAAATGTTCTTGACAGAATTGTTCCAACTTTACTTGGTCATTACTTGGACCAATATCAGATGGTTACATGATTCAAAGGGACTCAAGTTAAAGTCCAATCAAATTAGCTTATTTGAGTGATCCAAAACAGAGAAATTATCCCTTATTGACACCAAACTACATCAGAATCAGAATTATTTTCATTGCCATTGTACGCAACTTAAAACTTGCTTGGCTCTCGGTGCAAACAAGTTATGAAAGTAAAAGTAGAACAAAAGGCATGCATACAACTAAATCATTTATACTACTAAGTGCGATATCCTACACACTCACTTCTAAACAAAATAGTTAAGCGCTTGTATAGAAAGGTTGGGAGTCCATACATGTTTCTTCTTCACACTCCATTTTGAGCTGATAAATTGTAAATAAAGTTGTAAATTCCTTTTTGTGACTTTATAGACAAAGGGTCAAATGTTGTATACAGTACGTGTATGGATGTACATATCTATGAATGTGTATGTGTATATAATTATTAAGTAATTTGATGAAGTATGAATAAGATAAGATAAACTTAATTGATCTCACAATGGAGAAATTTACAACACTATTGTAGAATATAACTATTTCTACCCAAATGAGTAAATACCTTTTAATCAGCAGCAACAAAAAAACTATATAATAATCTCTCAAATTACTTTTGTATCAGTAGAATTTTTGGCCTCTTTAGATCAGCTTTTTCAGACAGAAATGTGAACAAGAGAGGACCACCCTCACTCAACCAATCAGCTCTCAACCCAAAGCATTGATCTATGGGCTTTTTCTTGAATGAGTCTGGTGTGTGTGTGAATGGTTGGTGGTGGTCGGAGGGGCCGATGGCACATACTGGTTGCCTCGCTTCTGTCAGTGTGCCCCAGGGCAGCTGTGGCTACAGTAGTAGTTCATTACCACCGTGTATGGAGTGAATGAATAATGACATGTAAAGCGTCTTTGAGTGTCCAAAAAAGCGCTTTATAAAACCAATGCATTATTATTATTATTATTTTACTTTAACAGGACTCTTTCTGCTGGGACAAACAACATGTAATATCTATGAAACAAAAAACACAGCTTGAAATCATTGGTTCAAACTAAATTATGTCATGTGATTGGCTAAACCAGCCTACTTGCTTCTTTATCATGCTAACGTTAGAGATTGTATACTTGCTTCTTTATTATGCTAACGTTAGAGATTTTATTTTATTCAATCATACATCTATAGGAGAAGTATATAGAAGGCCCCTGTGACGTCTCTTGTCGGAGGTTATGGTATTCCTGCGAGCGAGCCTGGTGGTATAGTGTTGGTCAATTATGGCTCAGAAAGCATTGTTTCCTAAAATAGCCAGTCGGTTTGGAGGCTGGCAAATTTGGGGCCGACTCGACGGAGTGTGGCGCAGCAGCTGTGCCATGTGACGGTCAAACATTAGTGATGCACACAAACGTACAGCAGTGTGCAGCCGAGGGGACAGGATGGATAAGAAGCATCTGGAGGGGTGTCGCGAGAAAGCATGTCAAGCTTTCCCCGGCAAATCAGAATTAAAAATGAATAGTGACAGTTTTAGAAGTGAATAAAAGTCATTTCAATGTAATCAATTCTCCAGAAAAGTTGACCAACGGTTGACCATTAAGATCGTTGAGTTGTTTAGATTATAAAGCGCTTTGTAAGTAAGTAGTAAATAAGTAACAGCCATCCTCTACAGGCTTCCCACCATTCATCTCCAAAAACTGCAATACATCCGGAACTCTGCAGCCCGACTCATCACCCACACCCGGTCCAGAGAACACATCACCCCTGTCCTCCAGCAGCTCCACTGGCACCCAATACATGCTCCTCCTCCTCACCCACAAGTCCCTCCATAACCTGGCCCCGCCCTACCTCACTGAGCTCCTGCGACAACACCAATCCACCCACTGCCTTCTCTCAGCTGATTTTAACCGCCTCACTCCCACCACCCGCACTAACGCCGAACGCCGGACCTTCGGGGGACAGAGCCTTTACCGTTGCCACCCCAACCCTCTGGAACACACTCCCACTGATCATTAGAAACTCTAACTCACTACCAAACTTTAACTTGCCTTGCCTTCTGACAAGCTTTTCCGGAAACCTCCTTTTTTAATCTTTATTGTATTTTCTTTCCCATGTGAAGCGTCTTTGAGTGTCCAAAAAAGCGCAATACAAGTTTGATGTATTATTAATATTCACATAGCGAATTTAACAGACCAAGATCACACAAAGCACTTTACAAAGCTTTGTGACTCTGGTCCGAGAAAGGTGAAATTCAATCTATTCTTGTATAGCCCTAAATCACAACAGTAGTTATCTCAGTGGAGAAAACCGTTGAATTCGCCAACACAGATCAGAGAATCCAACACAAGAAATGTAATGATAAACACACTTCACCCTCCTGCATCGGCAATGAAAAACTTGAATAAAAAACCTAATGCACAATCTAAATTACTTACATACTTACTTATTTCCGAGCTGAGATGCCATCGCTCGCCCCGGATACTTTGACTGCCACTGCAAAGACCAATGTCCTGAGATACAAGGATGATTTAGATGAACAGGATTTTCTATCCAGGCGTGATCATGATCCAGGTAGTGACATCACTTAATGATTAGTGCATTCTGAATCTAAATATGTGACAGAAAATTTCTCTCTGGTTAATGAAAAATGTGAAAAACACTTAAATGTATTAAATAATTGGGATGTGAAAAAGTGAGGAATGACTTTAGACAACCTGAAATTGTTAAAAATTGGGATTATTCTCTGATAAAGGTTAAGCCATTAACCCATTGCACCTAAAACTATAAAACTAAAAGATATTGAATAACAAGCGAGGCCCTTTTCATGTTCCGCAATATCCTCCCTCTGCTCGGTGACTTAGTGTTATTTGAGTTTTAATATCCCTGATGAACAAATATAAAAACACACATATCTAAATGTGGACACTCGTAAAAATTAGGAAAAGGTTACGTCTGGAGTGGAGATGCAAATCCAAAGAGACAAATGTGGGAGAAGGAACGTTTTCACCGCCATGAGAACCCAGAACTGACGGAAATTGCACTTCTCTGCCATCCATTTCCTGGAGATGGCCGCAAACCCCTGGACACACTTAATCAGGGAAAGGGCACACCTCCGAGTATCCATTCTTTTGTAATGGCATTACACGGCACAAGTAAGATTTAGAGATCCCTTAATGTGCCCGAGTCTTCTGCATAAAAGTATATACAAAGGTTAATATTCCAATAATATGTTCCTGGAGGGCATTGTAATCGTTATCTCTCTGGTGGTATCAATTAGAAGCACTTTACTGCAGGTAATGACTAAGATTCCGGTACAAAATGACATTATTATTATTATCCCCATCTATAATTTCAGAGTGGATACACAAGACATGGGAGGAAGAAAAAAAGGAAGAGAGAAGCATAAGTTCAACGAAAGGTAGGCTTTAAAAAGTGAGAGCAAGAAAGAAGAACAGACCGCGGCCCGAGGAAGGAAATCGGAGCCGAGCTGGGAGCGTGCACGTGTAGCGGTGAGGCGTGTGCACGTTTCAAAGGGCCCAAATAATACACAAATAAAAGGCTGCTTCCTCTTATTCATGGCTGCACTGTCTGTCCCAGTTTCCTCAAAGCAGCTTGTGTGTACGTCGTGTTGAAAATGAGGAGTAGGCAAGAAATAGGACGGTGGGGGGGGGAATCACCCAAAAAAAAGCAGGAGACCTAGGAGTAAATATTTGTATTTCTCAAAGCGAGCAGCCATTGTTCTTACGATTGTTTTGTAGTGTTTATGTCTGTGTTTTGTGTCAGGGTGTGGAGTTGGAAACATGTTTTAAAGATCTGGATTTCATATGAGGCTGAGTACAACCTGCGCCTGTAGACAAGAATAGAAGAAAGTACAGTACATTACAAAGAGGTTATTCAACTTTATGCAATTCAAGGAAAAGAAAGTATTTGAGGAAATATATACTCAATGTCAACCCGGCAAATCAATTACGTTGGAATTTTAAAGATAGACAATAGAAAAACTATAGTGGTAAATACATAAAAATGCTTAGTGTCAGTTGTGGGTTCAAAATGGGGATGCTTCATGTTTCCTTATTTGAGATTCGCTTGGATCAGATGCGTTTCCAGTGCATTTGTTTGACCTTTTCATGATGTTTTGCCAGAACCTGAAGAATGAAATCAAAACGTTGTGTTTGATCACATAACACCTAGTAGGTCTGAGTCGACTGTCTCTGCCTGAAACAGGGTAAAACAAACAAAATCAAAGCACAGTGCTTTTTCCTAAATATATGATAATAAAATCTTGAAATAAAACTTTAATGTATACATTTATCCAGATAAATTGAAAATCTAAGGAAGCAAGGCACATCTCCCAACACATTTATTTTACACCTGCAATTATCTACAACCTTTACATCCTGAGTGGGATTCAAACCCTAAAACACTGGAGGATTTTCCCCCCTCCATGGGGGCAGACTTGCTCCTGGCTTACCCCCTTGAACAATCCAGTGGAACCTGAGAGAGACCTCACAGCCAGTGTAGAGCTGGGATGGACTAGTTAGGGCTCTTGGTCTGTGTGTCAACTCTCTCTATGCAACATGCAGCAGGCAGGCCTCATGCTGAGGCCCAAAGTCTTCCAATGTTCTCTCTCTCTCCAGCCATCTCTCCTTGGGGTATGATATTGTCTGTTATGTCTGTATGTAACTTGTCATTATTCAGTGTTATTAAAAGCTTCTTTTATATATTTTTTGTTTTGGGCCTAGTATGTATAGCAGTTATTACATTTTCATGATAACAAACTTTGAGGTTGACTTTATTATCCCTTTATGGAAATGTGTACTCTGCATTTGACCCATCCTTGAATGCCACAAGGGTAATGCCGTTTATTCAGCTGGTTACATCTGCACCCAGCCATGTCTCAGATGTAACTGTATATACAGTATGTGTGTGTGTACTTAATAATATATGTATATGGTTTGGGGGGGTTCTGTTGGGTGGTTGGGTGGAGGGGTCATGGGCATGTGGGATTTTAACCAAACTGTAAAGCACTTTGTACTGGAATTTATGTACTGTATGAAAATGCTTTATGAATAAAATGTGATTGATTGATTGAACTGTCTCTAGTCGTTGATGGAGGATTGTATCTATGGTGGTATTTCTTTTTTTAGGTTATAACCTGGCAGAAAAACAAAGCAAGACATACAGAGGAGGGGATTCCCTGGTAGTGTACGCTGAAGTGATGAGCTTCCTCTTTGTCTTCAAGGCGCATCCAAAAGGCTTTCTGCTGATTTGATGTAATGCTCCTCTCTTGGATTAGTATTTGAGTGTGAGCTGATGACACACGGTGGAAAAGGTGGTGATGATGGGGAGGAGTAGGGTTGTAGCACAAGTGAAGCGAGGCACTGTTTAAAAGCATGCTCATTGGCATACAGGTGTGTAAATGTTCCAGATAAAGGTTTGTATGCAAGAATGGAAGTACATCATATATTCCAACAGTCTTCCAGTTCTAGTCTGAATTTATGCTTTAGATTCTCTACATAGATTACATGGGTAATTCACTTTGGAGAGACCCAAGAGGGAAAATGCAGTTAGAAGTTTGTTGATTGAGTATGTTTGGCGCCCTAGGCCCGGGAGAGATGCTGTTGAGTGCGGCGCTTGCTCGCGCGCATAATCCCCCCCGGGGCCTAGGCACTGGTGACGGCAGAGGCAGTAGGCAAGCACGCTTCGATGAGAGAAGGAGGAGGTGGGGCGGCGGAGGCTTTGCAAACTTCAGAAGGCCGGGAAGTGGGCGTCTCCGGCTTTTAAATTGCTGTCCTGGTGGTTATTGGTGGATTAAATGTGGGCGTTTTGCTGGTGTAATGAGTAGAGGATGAGCAGGCTTGTAGATCTGGCGGCAGCGGCCGGGTCTACCACAGTGAACTTTCGCGAAGAGCTCCATTTCACTTTGGAGAGACCCAAGAGGGAAAATGCAGTTAGAAGTTTGTTGATTGAGTATGTTTGGCGCCCTAGGCCCGGGAGAGATGCTGTTGAGTGCGGCGCTTGCTCGCGCGCATAATCCCCAAAAACGGGCAGAGTTATCTTTGCGCACCGGGACGTGAGCGCTCGCATCACGATCAACCGGACGCTGCAGCTAGTTATCTTTGAGCGCTGGGACGTGAGCGCTCGCATCACGATCAACCAGACGCTGTAGCAGAGTTATCTTTAAGCGCCGGGACGTGAGCGCTCGCATCACGATCGATACCAGACGCTGTAGCAGAGTTGTCTTTAAGCGCCGGGACGTGCGCTGCGTCCCAGGCAGCGTCCGGTTGATCGTGATGCGAGCGCTCGCATCACGATCGGTACCAGACGCTGCAGTGGAGTTATCTTTAAGCGCCGGGACGTGAGCGCTCGCATCACGATCAACCGGACACTGTCTGGGACGTGAGCGCTCGCATCACGATCGATACCAGACGTTGCAGCAGAGTTGTCTTCAAGCGCCGGGACGTGAGCGCTCGCATCACGATCGATACCAGACGCTGTAGCAGAGTATCTTTGAGCGCCGGGACGTGAGCGCTCGCATCACGATCAACCGGACGCTGTCTGGGACGTGAGCGCTCGCATCACGATCGGTACCAGACGCTGCAGCAGAGTTATCTTTAAGCGCCGGGACGTGAGCGCTCGCATCACGATCAACCGGACGCTGCCTGGGACGTGAGCGCTCGCATCACGATCAACCAGACGCTGTAGCAGAGTTATCTTTAAAAGTGCGTGCCGCCACCAGAAATCCTATTGGTTCACTTACTTTGCTTTGTATTGCTTTGCTGGGAGCTTACGAGGAAGCCAGTAGCCGTTGTGCAGGCAAGATGGCGGACGCGTCTGGCCTGATGTAGGCGGAGAAGGCCGAAGAGGACCAGCACCCCAGCTGTTGCAGAGAGGTGTGGGGGAGCCCCAGCGAGGCCGCGCGCGTGGCAGCGCCTATCCGGAAAGAGTGGGCTGTGTAGAGCTGGGGAGATAATTTACAGAGGAGCAGTAGGGATCTTAGTTGAGCTCTGAACCAGGTTGCTGTCATGGGAAGAATGTCTGGAGTGAGAAAGAGAGGTCCGTTAAAATCTCCTTTTTGCAGCGGAGGCGAGTGTAACGCATCATGGATTTGTAGGGGCAGAGAGATGTGTCCGAGCGAGCTATTACTATATTGCAGGCTCCTTTGATTTTTTGAATGTTTGAGACGGAGGTTGAAATGGTCAGGGGACATTATGTTGGGTGAAAAAGAGCGACCTTTGTTTAATGCTTCCACTACGTCGAGATTATCACACATAACTCTTTCTCTGCCACGTGTGATTCCACAGCGCGCAGGCCACGACCACTGGGAATATCTCGTGTAGGGCAAGGAGATGCTCCGGTGGAAAGTAGCGGCCATGGCTCGGCAAACCAATGGTCCTGGAAGAATCCCCCAAAACCCACGGAAGGGGCAGCGTCCGTGTAGAAGCGGAGACCTGTAGGGGCAGAGACATATCGGAGAGGGCCATGGATGTTGCAGGCGCCCTTACGCTTAGAATCTTAGGTTGGAGAGTAGATAATCAGGATAGTAGGATGGTCGGGAAAGCCGTGTCTCGGACCGCATGAAGGTTGAGTGAGCAATGGTGAGACGCTTATGCAGAGAAGCCATAGAAGGAGAGCAGGAAGATGCTGCGAGGAGGGCAGACATGTACTTGGAAGATGAGCCGGAGTTCAGTGCCGCTG
The DNA here is from genome assembly GCA_964034765.1 of Knipowitschia caucasica. Lineage (NCBI taxonomy): Eukaryota > Metazoa > Chordata > Actinopteri > Gobiiformes > Gobiidae > Knipowitschia > Knipowitschia caucasica. The sequence goes on from OZ035826.1 coordinate 8,722,820, forward strand.
CAGGATGGGCAGCATGATGGGGAGCCTGCGATCAGAAGAGTGAAGAATACAGGTATGGATGCCTTTGATTAGGAGTCCGATTGACGGCTCAGCGCAGCTACTCGGCCAGCTGATCAGAAGATTAAGTAGAGAGATGAAGCACGACCGCCGAAGCGACCCTGGGAGCATAGGTGCGAGTCCAGCGCAGCGCGGCATACTCAGCCGGGCTGCATTCATTAGAAGCAGGATAAGCTTCTGAGAGAGTGGGTTGCAGCAGTAGCAGTAGCAGCAGCGGCAGCAGCAGCAACCTCAGATAATAACAGCAATAGTCCTGTATCAAGCCGCGGCAGCAGTAGCAGCAGCAGCAGCTCTTTGCAAACTTCAGAAGGCCAGGAAGTGGGCGTCTCCGGCTTTTAACTTGCTGTCCTGGTGGTTATTGGTGGATTAGATGTGGGCGTTTTGCTGGTGTAATGAGTAGAGGATGAGCAGGCTTGTAGATCTGGCGGCAGCGGCCGGGTCTACCACAGTGAACTTTCGCGAAGAGCTCCATAACACCTGATCAACAGTGCATCTTCATTGTTCTAAAGTTTTCAGTTCAATTGCATTAGTTATTATCCTTTATTCACCCAAACCAAACAAGTGAAAAGGTCTAAAGACAACAGAAAAAGTTGTGTGTTTATGGATGCTCGCGTCTTGTGACCTTTGCGCTTAGCTCCAAACATTCATAACGAGCGCTCTTCGCCTTATTGACCTCCTCATCAGGCCTGGGAATAAATGAGGAATAGAAGAGCATATCCCGCGCTCGTCCTGGCCGGCATTAAGCACTCACTTTTGATTTAGCTGTTTTATATTTAATAAGCACACACAAGCGCCTGCTACTGTAGGCCTTTTTGTTTTTGAGAGATTTAATTGGACGTTGCTGACATCCATCACAAGGTTGTCATGGCGCTGACCTTTCCACCGGGGCTATTCATAACCAGGAAGTTACACGAGCCGGGTGCGCTGCCTCCTCCGCCCCACCCACCGCGGTGACACCCAATCAGTCACATCATCCAGGGTTACGCATGCTTGTAGTCAAACCGTCAGCTTGTAATAAGGCTTAAGATAATGTTATTGGAGTTTCAGATTAGACCTGAGTCTCCCAGAGAGGGCTGAGAGAAGAGATGGATATGGTTGTACTGTCAAAGTGAAAAGTTATAGACACTGATTATGTTGATTACAGTCTGCAAGTACAGTGTGAAAAATAAACTTGCCTCAGTCCTGGATCTACAGCCTCAGTCCTGGATCCAGAGCCTCAGTCCTGGATCTACAGCCTCAGTCCTGGGTCTACAGCCTCAGTCCTGGGTCTACAGCCTCAGTCCTGGGTCTACAGCCTCAGTCCTGGGTCTACAGCCTCAGTCCTGGGTCTACAGCCTCAGTCCTGGATCTACAGCCTCAGTCCTGGGTCTACAGCCTCAGTCCTGGATCTACAGCCTCAGTCCTGGGTCTACAGCCTCAGTCCTGGATCCACAGCCTCAGTCCTGGATCCACAGCCTCAGTCCTGGATCTACAGCCTCAGTCCTGGGTCTACGGCCTCAGTCCTGGATCCACAGCCTCAGTCCTGGATCTGCAGCCTCAGTCCTGGATCTGCAGCCTGTCCATTTGTGGGAGCAGATGCCTCTCTAAATATGGGCCTCCCTGAAGTTTCTCACTTACTTTGTCCTCACTGGCCATTTATAAACATATATGGACCTTTGTCATCTCGCTCCCTACGTGTTTGTTAATATGGCATTTCCGGTGTTCAAACCTTTTGATTCTTTGAACAACAACATAGTCCTCGACTGCAGCTGTGACTAATGCTATATATTGAATTATAATTCTGATTACACTGATGTTATCATTTGTTATATTATCATTTTATTTAAATAGGGACAGTACATATGATATCAACATTATTACTTATATACCAACAGTTTAACATCATGTTACATGAATAAGTAATTAAGTCATCTTTACTTATATAGCACCTTTCACTCGACTTGATCAAGCACTTTTTTATGGACTCAAACCCAGGACCTTCTTGCTGTGAAGCTAACCGCTGTGCACTCCACTAAAACCATAGGGCTATGACTCCTAGACCAACTGATTCTGATGATGTGGTTTGCACGTTCTCCACATGCCTGACTACATTATCCCCTCAATAAAAGGGCTTCGTAGCTTTTCATAAGGAGAGCAAGGGCAGAATACGTTCAGTGAAAACACAACATCTTCATCTCTGACTTTATGAAGGTGTTCTATCTGCATTTTTTAGATCTCAATAAATATGTTTTGTAATGCATGTCTTTTATCAAGCGCGGCCATCGATCTTATTTTCCCCGCACTGTTCCCCCATATCAATAACCGCTCACGCCGTCGGACGATGAGGCCATTATTTTCCTACGAATATCTTCATTCACTATCTTCACATTGAAATTACCTCGCAGTACACCGTGATGATTTGCTTTTTATAGAAGTTTGGCCTGAAAGGTGCAAGGACTCGAGCTTCAAATCACCAGGGCGCTAACTAAATCCCTGCATCTTCTGTTTATCACTGGAACGCCATTTCCACTTAACGCAGTCAAAGCTAAGCAATGACTGATGAGAGCCCAGATATGTGGTCAGTGTGAAAAATTCATAATAGGTCCTTAAACCATCAGCTTAGAGGAAAGTAGATAAGGGCCTAACGTAATTAAAAGTTTAGGCCAAGCGATGCACTACGGCGACGATCATCACGGAACAATTTAAGGAGCCCTGTAATCCATTTCTGCACGTAAATCGGCAAAACTGTTGAGCGGATTTCATTTTTATATGCTACTGTTAGTCATTACCGTGTATTTACTCAGCTTGCTTAGAGGGGAGCTGGGTAAGTTGTAAATATAAGAGCATATTTTGCATAGGATCCTTCAGGTGAAGGTAAATAATTCCCAGTGGTTAAAGAGCATTAAATCCAAGACGCCGCTGGTCCAAAATGATTCATAATAAAACAGCGAGAGGAATTATGTACGGAGATGCAAGGTTAACGGTTAAGTAAGTAGTGATATGTTTAAGTGAGGATGCTGGTCCAGGAATCATGATCCTTTTAATTCACGTATTCTGTATTTATAAATGCTGCTATTAGTAAAAGAGCAGCTTGAGCAAAATGTTTTACTAACAATATTAAAACATTCTTCACATATGAATACCTGAGTCCTGGATTGATAGCCCGTACATCTGTGGAAGTGGATCCCTCCCTCAGTGTGGGGGTTTCTCTGAGGTTTCTCACTTTCCCTGAGGTTTCTCACTTTCTCCCACTGGGTTTTTAGATGTTTTTCCGTACGAATGCAGGAGAGTCTAAGGACAGCGGTGATGATCCAGGACACTCAACTGTGTTTGATTCTCTGATCTGTGTTGGCCTACTCATTTGTTTGGTAGAGGTCCCAGAGATTACTGCTGTTGTGTTTTAGGGCTATACACAAAGACATGTAACTGAATTGAATATAATGCTACTGTATATGTGTAAGGGAGTGACATATAGAGGCCATTGAGAAGCTCACAGGAGAAGTGTATTACTCAAGGATCCAAAAATAGTATAAGCAATAGTCATTATGACCAGTTACCCAAGTAACATTAGACAAATAGGGATAAGGTAACATTAGGGAAGTTTATAATGTTATGGCTTAAGTCAAATCTAAGGGACTACATGGAAAAGAGGAATATTACAATGAATTGGATATTTCTATGTAACTACATTTTAGAAGTCAACTAGAAATACAATTCTAGAGGTGAAAGAAGTACTCAATGTAGTGATGTAGATTAAAATATTGTATTTGTATTACATAAAAAAGTCTATGTACTTTGAGAGAAATTGTTAAAGATTCCAGAAATAAATATGTGTTTGGCCCGCTAAAATTATTTCAATCTGAAGAAACCAAAGACAGACAATAATACAATAAAAAGATTTACTTATTTGGCGCATTGACCCCGGCAGTGACACTTGCAGAGGGGAGATCATCTGCTGCTGTAGATGAACTCAGATCCCCCAGGGTCAAGCACTGGTGGTGGCTAGAACCATGGTGTGAATGGGGCGTAGGCGGAGCAGGAGCCAGAGCAGGAGCCAGAGCAGGAGCCAGAGCAGGAGCCAGAGCAGGAGCCAGAGCAGGAGCCAGAGCAGGAGGCAGAGCAGGAGGCAGAGCAGGAGCCAGAGCAGGAGCCAGAGCAGGAGGCAGAGCAGGAGGCAGAGCAGGAGCCAGAGTAGGAGGCAGAGCAGGAGCCAGAGCAGGAGCCAGAGCAGGAGCCAGAGCAGGAGGCAGAGGAGGCGGTGGGTGTTGAGAGCTCAGGAAGCGCTGGTTTGCAGGAAGTGGCTGCCTTTTAAACTGCCTGCTTTACTGTCAGAGGGTTGGCAAGAGGCTGGCCGGGCTGTGTGATTGGCAGACGCTTGAGGCTGGCAGAGCTGTGTGATTGGCTGGCCTGGATGAGGGGAGTTGCGCTCGGCCTTTCAGTCTGAATTTGCGCTTAAGCTTCATGCTAATTACTTATCTATTTGAGCATATGTTAAAACACATTCAGGACATTCAATTATTGATCTCTCGGAGGAGAAATTCACATGTTACATTTGGCATCAATAGGATCATTCAGAAAGGAAATGTGAAGTATGCAAACATGTTAAAACATGGCGTATCTTATGTGCCATAATTATCTGGACCAGTCTTCCTGAAAATGTGAGACAGGCTTCTTCTATGACAATGTTTAAATCAAGGTTAAAAACAGTTCTGTTTAGCTGCACAAACTACTGAGGGATTTTATTGTTTACTCTTTTTAACGTACAATTATTTATGATTTATGTCTCTATTTTGTTTTGTTAGGCAGTTTGAGTTGCCCTGTGTGTAAATTGCACTATACAAATAAACTTACTATGCCAATAAAGGTATTTTAAGTACAAAAAAGTGACCAAAACAGTGCAAAGTTCCAGTTCTATTGCAGGTCTTCATTAAGTGACTTTAAGCTGGAAAGTATTACCACATGCCATTTTCATCACTAAAAAGGTGGCATCAACATTTCTGCAACTGCTCTCAAATCACAAATTGATTAATCAGCAGTTGTCTAATTAAGACTGATCAAACTCTCACCAGGGTGCGTCCAACTTGAGGACATTGTAAACGTGTGCACATCTGGAGCAGATCTCAGTCGGCTTCTGCCACCGAGGAACCTGTCTGCCGTTAATAAATGCACATTCAAAACATTTACATTTGCAAACCACGCCATCAGCAAGATCTGTCCTTTGAATTAGACACATGCGATTGTAACGGCAACTCCACTCACGTAAATATGCTTTAAAGCTAACCGCGGGGTGCGCACACAAATGAACGTAAACACTTCATAGTAGCCACTTTGATGTGTGTAAATTGACATAGTAAGGACTGCTCGTTTACATTAGTTCATATAGAACAGTGTACGACGGCAACCACTGGGATAATCGCAGATGCAGTTAGACTGTACAGCACAGGGCCACTTCTAGATGCACCAGGGCCCAGGAAAACATCAATCTAGGAGGAAAAAATATGTAAACAACTATTATGATTGAGACTTTGGAGTATACAAATGAGTATACAGGAGTAGACTGTACAATACTCATACATTGAGGTTTGGCTCAGAGTCTGATGTGAGAGAATGATGACAAAGATTTGAGCGCTCAAATGTATTGATGGAAAGTTACTATACGTTACTATTCAGACAGTAGTTCCAAACTCAGGTAAGGCGGGTTACATTAGCATATGCATTTGTTACAACACAATACTAAACTAGTATGTACAGGTAGGACATTTTTTCATCAGATCATGTTACAAAGCTTTTTAATCTTGCCAGACTTTTTTTTGTCAAAACAACCTTTAGTGTGAAAACATGTGAATGGATGAGTGCATCCAGTGACGGAAAAATATCTCCATCGCAAGAAGGTGCTGGGTTTGACTCTTGGACAATACGTCTTTCTGCGTGGAGTTTGCACGTTCTCTGTGTCTGTAAAGGTTTCCTCCTGGTGCACCGGTTCCCCACACAAAAAACATGCACAATAGTTCAGGGAGAATGAGGTTGTGTTTGTGAGTGTGACTGTGGGACAAGGGATGGAATTTAGCCCAAGGCAACAATTTACAGCACCTGCTGTTCATTAAAGCACACTGTGCTATTCAAATAAATGCATTAATTATTAACCACTTAAATGTGTTTACCAAAGAACTGCTTTCATGAAAAAATTTGTGTATTATTAAGTTTGTTGTATGTATAACTGGTATGTTATAGAACATAAAATAATAATATTATTACATAACATTAACAACGGCAGCAGCATTTTTGAAGAAAATTGCTTCGATAATAGCATTCAGAGTTTGGCTTCAGAAATACATGTGCACTGTATTGTCTGGGGAAAGATAATATTTACAGAATAATATAACAGAAATGTACATCATTGACAGATAATTAATATTACTGGGTTTTGGGGGTGTATGGTGGGCCCTCTCTACCAAAGCCCTGCTCCGCCACTGCACATGTGTCCTGCTCGCTCTCTTTCTGCTTCCTCTTTATCCAAGCAGTGTGCCATTGTTTGGAGCGCGCTGTCACTGCCCGCACTGAGCGCTAAGAAAGATGAAATTGTTGCTGACCGGTGCACCTGCAGTTGGGAAGCACATGATTAAAACTGCACTCTGTTAACTGTCACACAAAGCTTTGAAATGCCACACATCAAAAATCCTGTTTGCCAGACTCTGTTTATAAGACGGCAACAGTTTACTTCACGGACCGACCGATGTGTACGCGTTTCCAGGCATTATGACGAGCATTACTCTTATGTGGAGCCACATTTTAAATCGTGTAACGTGAGGACTATGGGAATTCAGGAGGAGAGGAGAAATTGGTGTGGTGATTCAAATCTGCCGCATGTGTAGTGTGCGCAATGTATACAAAGCCCCGGTCAGCCATAATAATGTCATCGTGTGGTTTGAGGTAATTTAAGGAGAAATTATGTTCAGTCAGATGAAAAAAAAAAAGAGGAACAACAAAACTTCTGCAACGTTTGTAGTAAGGTAACATATTGTGAAAAAGTAAGTTCAAAGTCATTCAATCATTTGTTATTCGTAGTGTCTTCCATATGTGTGGATAGAACTCTTGCCTCTCAGCCAGAAGGTCCTGGGTTCGATTTCCAGTCTGAACAGGGCCTTTCTGAGTGGAGTTTGCATGCTCTCCCTGTGTCTAAGTAGGTTTCCTGCAGGTACTCCGGTTTCCCCTACCAATAAAAACATGTACAACAGTTCTGGCATGCGCCTCCCGTTCTGGCGACCTCGCTCCCATCTCTGTGTGGACTGAGAGACAAATGCCCACAATTGTAAAGCGCTTTGTGACTCTGGTCTGTGAAAGGCGCTTAAAAAAAATATTACTTACTTACTTTCCTAGACTTATTTAAAGTTTTATGTGTATGCATGTGTGAGTATTGTTGTGTTTTGTACTGAATTTGAGGCTTTTCAGTTTTGAAAATCTGTTTTTAACCAACATCCATTATTGTGATCATTGAATTACTTGTGGCGATTTATTAACACAATTGTTATAGGCTTTTTATTTGCCTAATAAAAAAATGACATACACCTCTAGCTGTCCCCATGGAGAGCTCTTATTGGCTGAATGTTGGTCAGATCTAAGAGTGTGCTTATTGTGAGAAAACATACTTTTGGTACCAGTCTGTAGGTCATTAAGGCAAACACATTCACTTGTGGCCTCGAACACACAACCTTCAGGCTCAAAGGCCAATGCTCTACCAACTGAGCTACTGTAGCTCTCTAAATAAAGTCCATGTGGAGTATTGACAAACTTTCACAAGAAAAGTTACACTGTAATAACTGCTGCTATTTCATGATTATTGTTTCTTACCACTGTACCCTCTTTTAATGTCTGTTTTTTTAAATAATTGTTTTTATGAGAATATACAACATTCTGTGATCTACCTTTGCTTATAGAAAATGTCAGTTAGTTATCAATATTATGACTATCAATGGCTCAATGTATTTCCCTTGACGTGTAATGAGTAAAGATCCTTTATTCGTCCCACAGTGGGGAAATTTCAGTGTTGCATCACAAGTTACAGAAGAGTAGGAATGAGGAGCACATAACTCAAAATAAATGAAAAATGAAGATCTGTATTCTAAAATAAAATAAAATGAAAACTGTAACTTTAGCATAATAAAGAAGCACATTGTAATCTGAATTACAGAAGTAAATGTACTTTTGAACGATATTTAAATTTTGACTTTCATCTGAATAATGTGATTAAAGTGCATATCATAGCCCATTCTAAGCATACATTTGCTCAAGAGCATTTGTGAATCCATTGGTCATGTTGCTCCAGCACTTTGACCCCCCAGGAAAGTAATAATTGCCCATACCTGCATTAGACATTTCACATAACCCGCGCACCAACTGAACCGGAGCATGAAAAGTAATAGTTGTAATCTTAAGTGTCTCTCACATTAGCAGATCTGAGTTAACACGACGAGGGCGGAGGTTACTGCACCGTCTCTCTCCTCCAGCGGCCCGGAGGCGATCAGCAGAAACATAAGAGAAATGGAAGCGCAGCTCTGTGCACCCAAAGGAATTAGATTTTCAGACAGATATCAGCTTATATATGATTCGCTCTTTTCTTTTGGCTGCCTGTAAGTGGGTGTAATTTGGAGTGTGTAATGAAGGGAAAAAAGGCGGTGGGTTAATCTGATCGACCTGCACACTCAAGGGACTGGGTTAGAGCTATGGAAAATGTACTCTTAAATCCCCAGTTCACCAAGATTTTTATAAAGAGAATGGGTTTTTGAAATATCAAGTGAGTGTATAATGTGATAGTGAGTGTGTGTAATGATGTCTGGAATTGGGACACACAAGAAGATCAGCGGTTCAGTTGGTAGAGCATTGGCCTTTGGGCCTGAAGGTCATGGGTTCAAGCCCACCGCAAGACCTACTTCATTTCATGACTCCCTCTGATGACTGCTGTTGCTGTGTCCTTGGTCAAGACACTAAACCCCACTTTGCCTGAAGCCCCCGCTGGAAGATCAAGGTGGACTCACCACCTGCAGGAGGATCAGTGAGGGGCTGGTGCCATGTGTACTGGGTGCAGCTCTAGCTGCCACCCCCCCGACCAAGAAATGGATTAAGGGGAAGAAAATGGATGGATGGATAGAAGAAGATCAAAAAGATTGAATGATTTGTCCACTTTTTTCAGACCAAAAAAGAATCTTGAGCCTTTGGGCCAAACAGTGTTGCTGACTTTTTAATTAATCGATACAACTCTGGCATTTCCCTAGCCTGGCCTTAGCCATCCGTAAACTCCTGTCAATTATCATTTCCTACATGTACATCTGGGTCTGATCTTAGTGGCTGCGGTTACCTCGGTTGAATCCCTTCTGACGAATCAGCGAGCATGGGAGGCGGGTGTTGTAGGTGTCGTGACATCAAGAGTTTGCGCTGGATTGGCTAGTCATAGTTTGGCAAAGGCGGCAAATATGATAGTAAAGTAATTCGTTCTGGTTCATCTCCCTAATATCAAGACATTTAATCCGGAGCAAGAGGAATGTTTAGCAAATGTCACTGTTGGCAAAAATTTTGTGGTTTTACTTTCCACGGGCTCCGCTAAATGCCTCACTCACTCAGATCCAATCAGTTCAAACTGCAAAAGGAGTTAACCCCTCCCACCTGTTAATGGAGCTCAATGAACAAATCCAGACCTAAGTACAAAATGGAATGAGTACAATGGTATGGTAAGACCAGGCTAACATTTCCCCACTGTGGCACAAATAAAGAATCTTTTAATCTTAATCTTGCTTCATGTCATCAAGTTCATAAATGATGGGATGTTAACACAATTGTCATATTTTTGACTCTCATGCTCAACAATATTTGAAATGAAAGTAACAAGATCTGCTTTACTGCAGAGTGCTGGCTGTAATTTGAGGCTGTTGACATCAAAATCGGAAAAAATGCTGTCAAAATTACAACAATTTTTAAGTCTAAGTCCCTACAGACAGTACAAAAATCTAGAGAAAAGTAAATGTGAAGAATAATTTAGTGACAATTTAATGGATGATAATTAATGTTTGATTTACATTGAACTCAAAATAAAAAATGAAAAAAACATTGATCAGATCCATAAATGGTAACAATGGTGATTGTCACATAAATGGTACGATCACTTTACATAATATCCCATAGATTAACAAATGGTAGGTTGAAAAGCCAAGGCTTGAAAGAAGAAGTCATAAAGTTACATTTCTGAGTGAGCGTGTATTGTGCAGTTCTGACCCAGGTGCACCGCCCCAGCGCCCTCAAAATACAATGCTTAATGTTATTTTAATCAGATCACTCCTGTCTCCATCTGCCTTTCATGTTTCACGTCCTGGAGAGAAGTGTCCCTTTCACAGTCTATGACATTAGCGGGAATAGCTGGTGTGGGTTTCACTGTCCTTAAGACATTAAAGTCAGCCTTTGTCTCTGGCTGAGTGTAATGCCAGCGCCGCTGTGTGATGACTCATCTTAAAGGCCTTGTGTTGTACATGTAAGGGGGGTATTGAATATGTTTTGTCCAGATGGAGCCTGTTGGAGCTGATGTCTGGGTGGCTGGGCCTGTCCCTGGTAGATGATAACCACCTAAGCTCCTTTCTCACTGACTTTGTAACTCTATCTGTCCTTAACCTCCCAAAGAAATAAATAAAAGTGCTGCTGCTACTCCCTCCACATAAAGAGGAGGCATGCCTCACATAATCGTTTGAGACCAGGACAAACTAGGCCCATTGATATCTGTGTATTTATTACGCCTATGGCAATATAAGGCCGAGCCGAGTGAGATATCAGCTTACCCAGAGAGCTGTGAGAGCCAGTTTAAGATAAAGGATATTTAATATCCAGCGCACGGATCGGCGGGGGCCTAAGCCTCTAATAGCACTTGGGGTTTGTGAGCAGGTAATGCCTTCATCTTTGTCTAAACACACTTTTATGGACTTTAACTGTAATGATATAAAGAGAGAGGGGGTCACAGATAAATGTAGCGTAATGGCTCAAAGCCTGAGATTAGCCATGTATCCTGTCTGGGGGATAATGCTTCAAGGCAGTTCCTCCAAAAGGTGTTATCTGGAGCCGAAGACAGACGAGCCGAGCATGCACTCACACACACACACACACACATACATACACACATACAGAGACATGCTGTATATTAAATAATAACCTCAGCCTCCTCAATGTCTTTGTGCCGCCTTTCTCTTAACCACGTTTTGCATTTTGTCACATTGCGTTAGAATGAGGCGCAGTGACGTGCACGGCTGTAATGAATGTGTGAAGCCAGCGCACATGTACATTATTGGGACAAACATTACCGGGCCGAGCGCCGAGCTGTATTCCAGGACACATTACCTTCTCTTATTTGGTGTCTAAATGATAATGAGCATTCAAATGATAGCCTATATCATTTACATGTGAACATGAATTAAAAAAGAGCGGGCTGAGAGTGCATGTGAGCGCGCCCAACTCGAGGAGCACTCCAAGGCCATTTAGAGAGCGTTTTCTCCGATCAATCAGGTGGCCTCTGGGTCCATTAATGTGGAGGAGAAATCAAACAAAAGCTTCATAGTTTTGTGAGCGTGCTGCCAGTGTGGGAGAAGAATAGTGTTGTTGTCCTAATTATGCGGCAGGCCCATGCATTATTTACCCATTCAACATACATCAGCGGGCTGGGATATGAGTAAAATAATTTATGACAAGATCCTTCTCCTTTTCTCCTCACTCTGTCCTCCATTCTCTGCACCCCTCCCGTCCTTTTAAATCAAACTTCAATAAAATGCACCACCCCTATTCATTTTGCATGAGGCCCTTCTGAAAAACATCCTGGATGGCGAGCACTGTTATTCAGAAATTCTTCAGACAGAGCAGGGTCAAAACAACAAAACAGGGGCCCCCTCAAAACTCCAGAATTCACTCTGGGCGACAACCACTGAAAGTAAACTTTGATTTTCACAGAGAAGAATCTCGCTTCCTCAGCCAACGTCAGGTGATTCCTAAATGTTTGCTTGCAAGTTGTGTGACCTCCTCATGGCCCTTGACTGAGTATAAGGACTTGATTTGATTTGTGGAGTCAAGAGGCAATGCTGCACCTGCTAAACAAATTCACTCTGTATGTGGAATTAAATGATTAATGCTAGCTTAGTTGTCAGCATGAATTGTCTGTTCTTTTAAATTCAAACTGTTTGCATTTTTGTTCTTAATTAAAAGGCAACTGTTCTAATATTTATGAACTGTGTTATGTATTGCGAGAAGCCATGTGCGTAACTGTATGACATCGGGATAGAAGTTTGTGTGTTCCTGACAATTACTGACTTGAAACTTGGCTTGAAAGTTTGGTTAGCTTGTTTGGATGGACCGTAGAGAAGTGGACTAACCAAGCGCTGGCATCACCATATTGTTTGCTGAATGCCAAAAAAGCCAATTTGAACATTAGCTAGCTGGAGTCAATTTCCTTATATTGGCATTTGTAACAACAGGGTGACTGTAGCAGGACCAGATGCAAACTAAGGTGTTGCTAACATGGTTGCTAAGGAAAGCTGGAGTTTCCGATTGGTCAATTATGAAGGCTTGGATTTACAAAGACACTGTTACACTAAAATCAGCAGAGCGCTAATTTTAAGGCCAAAATGGTGAGTGTGACACTGACTTTTCAATGTAAGTCAAAAGGAGCCAGAGCAAGTTGGAGCAAAGTTTTGATTTTGAGCACTTTCCTATTGGGCTTGTAATGAAAAATACGGAAAAGCAGAATTTGGACTATTCAATCCTTGATGTGATTAGGTGAAAATGCTCTCATACTTGTGCATCTTCTTTGATTTATATGACTCCACGCAGACACATTCTTACTGTATGTCTGTACCACCTTTGGCTAATGACACATGCAATAAAGTATTTCTAAAGGACGAGGCCATCTATCATGTCACGCAGGCTCAAAAAAGCCGGCCAGCTAAAAGCCCCCTGCACACACAGGCCAAAGACACGGGGAGGGGAGGGGCGGGGTAACAAAATTTATATCATATTACACTCTGAAATGTGACCTGCTAATGACATCAGGGAAATTCAATCAAGTCCTTGCCTCAGTATTACTTAAGGTAAACCAGTGTCCTTCCTGCCGATGTGAAATGAGAAAATTCAATAGCACGGTTGTTGTTTTGTCGTACTGCTTCACTGGACGCAGGTTTGATTTAGAGTGACACGGGGCTTCCCTTTGAATAAACAACAAAATGGTGGTCACTGCCGGTCATAAAATAATCTATAAATTATTGTTTAGGTGCCTCTGTGCTAAAAGGCAACATATTGTATTTAGAAAAACATCTGATAAGTTATTGCAGTGCAGGGAAAGTGATAAAAGAAAAAAAAGGTGTTCCAGTTTGTAAATTACTAAAGTAAAATGATGAATCATAACTACTCGATTACATCAATTGTTGTAACTATCTATTAATCGATTTATCAAGTTTTTGAACCTTACATAAAACAAGAAGAAACAGTCTGAGAAGAAGTTTAACCTTTAATTACCACAGAATCAGTGAGGTTTGTGATTGGAAAGGCACTGACTTTAAAAGTCAGATTTACAGTTGTTATTCTAATAAAAAAGCGTTCATTTGCCAATGCAATAACGTTCACAAACAACATCTTTTAATAATCTCAAAACAAATCAAGCTGATGACTCTCACACAACATCTTTGAGAAGCACAGGTGACTAGAGGAGAGAGAGAGAGAGAGACATGGACTGAGAGACGCAAGAAACATGAACAAGAACTCTTGAGCAGTGTTCATTTTAGTGTTTTTCGGGGAAGCACTGTTATGTAAGCTGCGAGTGATCGCAAGCCGAAAAGGATGTAAAAAATGTTAAAGAATCTGGATGAACATAAACAATCGCTAGTTCCTCCCACTATTTGAAACAAACCTCGTAAGTATGTTGGTAGCCTCCCAGTTTATATTACTTCCTTTGATTGAAAGTCCAGTTTAGAAATAAATCTTAGCTTCAATCAAATAATCCATTTTCCAGTAAAACAAATTTAAGATTGGGCCAATTGTTTGTTAGATAATATGTTAAATAATATATTTTTTCCATAATCTCTGACTGCACGTCATTTCACGGAATGAAAGTTTTTCTAATCAAAAAACCAATTATGTTACTTTGTCTCTATAAAAAGTGACATATTGAAAACGCTGCAGCTTACGTCCTGACCAGACATTATGATTTGTTCAAAATATACTTAAACAACATTATTTCAGTGAACAACATGCATTATCCCTGAAACACATACATTAGGTACTGCAGTTTTACTTTGGTTACACTCATCTTCAGGTACAATCCTCGGTGATGTCACTGTCAGAAGATCCCAGGACGGTGACAGTGAGGATTAGAGCTGGTACGTATCTCGATACTCATAAAATGTTTTTATCTTAAAGAAAACAAATGATTTAAGAAAAAATCCAAACAAAAATCAATTTACTAAATGAAAAATCAAAACATTGTTAGCAGCCTCCTAGTGAGGATGGCTCGCATTTAGCAGCTGGAAGGTAGTAAAGTAAATACATTTCACTGACAGTTGTCTATAAATCAAGAATGATAAACATCTCTAATATCAAGAATCACTGAAAAATCCAATCAACAACTCCTCGGTCACTCACAAGTAAAGAATAACATCGTTGTGACAGCTGCTGTGATCAAACCAGAGAGATCTCCAGGAGGCTCACATTCACGTCCACAGAAAGTTTGTCTTTTGTTGCGCTTGTTTACCGTCGGTTGATTTGAGCTTGTTTGTCTCTTCTCGTCCAGTTCTGAACAAGACAAAACTGCAGGGAGTTACATACAGCGTGTGTCGAGCTAACTGTTGAATCGCATCACAGAGGTTTAAAAAAGAAAAAAACAGGCAGGAGAAATGAATATTCTTCACCTGTCTGCTCGTGTTGACTCCTCTTGTTTGGATTTCACAGTGGGGGAAAAAATAAAAGCGTATATTTACTTTTAATTGAAAGGAAATTAAAGACCCATCCACATCCGCGTGTGACAAAGGCGGATCACACGGCGGCACGCTGATGATAGCTTTTGTTTAAGATGGATTTCATAAAGAAAACCCCCCACTGATAATGATGAGGAGAAAAAAAAATCTTGGACATTTCTCCAAATACAATTACCTCGGCATCACCTGATTCAATCAAAGACATTTGCATTCTGTTTGCATGCAGTGTTCCGTGAACCGGTAAACAAGGCAGCCGGAATAAGCCTGATGTCTTTTCATGCTTACGGTTGCTCCTGTGTTTGCTGCATTTTATTCTGAATATTTGAATACCTATGAATTGGAAAGTATCTGAAAAACGTACACATAGAGGTGAGAGAGAGAGCAGGGGGCAGGAGTTAACTTTGTCAAAGAGGAGTTTCAAGAGGCCTGAATGTGTCCAATATACAGTAGATATAATGTATAGAGTTTTGGTTTTATGTGTCAGATCATATGCCAAACTCATGGACACACCTGATATGGTTGAGCGGAGATAAAATGAGATAAAAGATCCTTTATTTGTCCCACAGTGAGGAAATGTCAATGTTGCAGCGCACACACAGGACAGTGGTAAGAGCGCACAGGGAGCACAGATTATATACAACATATAAAAAGCTGCTATGTTTCTTAGCTAGCTGTAAATCCTTCAATCTCAATATTTCAAAATATCTCGAAAATACTGTATATATAATGCAAATCGATGTACACATAGGGCAGGATAAGAAGATAAAGTGACATTCAGTGGAAATTCGAAGTTGCAGTATTTACTTTTTTACAGACAGGCTCAGCAGTTCTCATTGTAAAGTCTGACCGCAGCAGGAGGGTAAGATCTGCGGAACCTCTCCTTCACACAGCGAGGGTGAATAAGTCTGTCACTGAAGCTGCTCTCCAGTGCAGACAGAGCATGAGTAGATTAAAGCTGTGACTAAATTCTGGGTTAGGGATACAGTTTTAAGTGTAATGTGATGGGAAACAAGATAAAGGTGATGCCCTGAAACTTTATAAGCGATAGAGGACTACAAAGTAATTAAGTAATCTTGATATATGTCACAGAAGGTGGCTTTAGAATTTTGTTATACCGGTATTTTCTATTCACTCCACACACGGTCATGACAGAAGCGAGACATCGAACACACTGGTCCATCAAAGCCCCTGAACATTACCATCCACGTTGTCATTACTTTCATTCCTAATGTACATGTTTTTACTGGTAGGAGAAACCAGAGCACCCAGAGAAAACCTACACAGACACAGGGAGAACATGCAAAGTCGCAGTGTAGTTAAGCAGATTCTTACCATTTTTTCATATTGTGCCCTTTTTGGTGATGTGCAACCTTATTTGAAACCTTCTCATAACCACAAAAGACAACACAGAACTGGATGCACGCTTACATACGTTTAGAAAAAAACGAGAAAATAAATCACGGAAAAAAGACGAGCTGGAGGGACGCTTGTATTTGCACAAGTCTAGAAGCGATTGGTGCGTCTCGCTGGTGTTCTGATGTTGTTTGGCCTGCGCGTGAGGCAAGATTAATATTTGACAGAGTCTGATGTGTGCTTAAGTATGTATCAAAGAAGACGCCGCGTTCCCAGGACTACCAGGGGATGTGGCTGGCACCGCGACAGAAGCACCAGACCAGACTTGGCAGCAGGCGATCACATGCTCCAGCAGCAGAAAACATAGGATACTGGGAGGAGAGAGTGATGAGAGAAATGTTGTGTTTCTCGCTAATCCCTGACCCTTAACTCCCTGGACACAAGGCCTCCGACATTTTAAACCATGTGGAATCACGCACACGGACAAGATAGGGATATTGAAGGAAAATGATCAAGCAGAAATTCAGAATTGAAATGAAATGAGATGTTTTGAAGAGCCGGTTTCTCTCTTAAACTTTGTGACCAAGACTGATAAAAAGGATTTTTTTTTTTCTTACAAAACACAACTATTTTAAACTTGCTCTACTAATTTACTTTTGAATTTTCTCTAAAATAGTTCTGTGCTTCACAATTGTTACTTTTCTATACAATGTTTATGGTTTTACATTGATCCAGACAAAAGCAGAGATGATGCTCGGACAGAACCAAGACCAAACGTAAATCCACTGGTGGAATGAATTTTTTAAAAACTAAATATTCTAATAAGCATTCAAGATTTCAGTCTGGAATAGAGCGGAGAAAATGATCTGAATCAAGCAAACTCTGCAAACATCAACCAGAGGATAGCTGTTCCATCAGCAGCTACAGAACACACTAAATGTTTAACAAAAAAATCCCGAAATAATCCTTTGTGCTAAATGTAAATGTATATACAGAAGTACAATTCAGGTTGGTGGAGATGCAAGCCCATGCCCCAATGCCACCATCAATATTTTGATTGCAATAAAAGGCTGACCCATGAGCGTTGGCTGCAGGTGCGTGGATAAATGACGATACATGAGCTATTTTATTGTTTTGTCGAAGCGGGTTGTGCTTCCTGAAAACAGAATGCGCAGTAGAGCTGTGACGTAGGCTGATAATCCGTTTATAATGTTTAATCAACTAACTGCTGCCTCTGCGACCCGTACATCAATGAATGGATGTGATTTTTTTTTTATGAAAACGAACTGTTACCGATACATTCCATCAGCTCGACTCTATTCACACCACACAAATCCAAACTTTACCTGTGTAGGATTGTCATTTGTCTCTCTCTTCTCTGTACTGTTGTAATTATCTCGCTGGGCTCTCGTAGCCCACCCACTCACAGCCGTCAACACCACTCATGTCCACGGCGGGCAGCGGAGGTCGAAGGTCATAACCATCAGGAAACACGATCACCTCGCTCCACAGTAATGAGCGTGTCTGTATGCGCACGGCTGATGGACGAGCACTGGGCACCACTTCAACCATTCAACGCTTAACACTGCGGGGAAAGTCTTTGTTTGGATGTGTCATTTCATGTAAACGTTTATGGACATTTATCAATATGGATATTGGTCATCTGCCCCTAATGGACCAATAGCAACGTGTTTTCTGTTTTATCTCTTGTGTTTGAAATGTTTGATTCTCTGATCTGGGTTGGCGAAATTCAACAGTTGTGTAAAGTCCTCCGAGATAACTACTGTTGTGATTCAAGGCTATACAAGAAGACATTGAATTGAATTGAATGTTATACTGTAGACGCCATTTTGAGGACTTGTTTTCTCATGTTTTTAAGATTTCAGACATGTTAGTCAAGTACCAGCAGCTTAGAAAAACGCAATATGCTCCTTGTTATCCAGATAGTAATCAAACAATTTAAGAAAGCCATTAAATAATAAAGTTGTTTGTATTGATTATTGTTGTGGTGGTGTGAAACTGCCTCTATGAAGTTGTTGTGATTGCGTCTATTGATGTAGTGTATAGACACACGTTTTACTGTATATTATATTTGCAGAAAATATATACCACCATCATATTGCTGTTGGCTGTACAACCCGCTTTGACAAAAGTAATAAAAAGCCTTAGTTTTTATTGGATGACTATCCACTGAACCTGCTACTAATGCACATGGGTCATTTAGACTAGCTTTTACATAACAGCATGACGCATACAGGTACAATATTTAACTTTCTTCACTGACATTGTGGAGAATGTGGCTTTCAGGATTTACTGACTTGGTTCTGTGCAATCAAATATGGGAAAGTCCAGCTACAATGTCCACACGTTAACTTCAGCAGCTCTGCAGGTTTGTGGTTGGGCAGGACACCCGCAGTTCCTCCTTGCTGCACTCTGTTCCATATAAAAACAGATTTCCATCAGCTGTTGGCGTCAGCTCAGCCTCTGTCCAGGTACACCTGTGCAGTCCTCGCACTCATTGTGGTTTGAGCTTTAATCCATTAATGCTTTTCTTGTCTCTTTATAAAGCTCCGCACAGACTTTCCCCAATGCCTCTTTCTCTTTACACCACATTTTAAACACTTCATTCAGAGCTGATGTGCAGCGCGTGGAAACATCCTCAACTCAGAGCGCGTGTGCGACATAGGAACAAACAACTTTCATAATCTGTTTTACATTTTTTCTTGTGGGACACGTTTCAGCGCTATCATGTCACGTATTATTTATTATTTCCTTGAGGCCCGGGTCCGAATGACCAAGAGTTAGGGACCACTGATGAATCCCATTCACCAAAGTTCATTTTGTGACATAACACAGTTGATATCTCAGTGATAGACTGTTGTAGTGCGCTGACAACATCGCTAGCTAACGCGATAAATAACCACGGCTAAACAAGGTATAACAACAGGTCATAGGTGTAGGTGTACTCTTTCTACAACGTGTATTCTGCTTTCTTAAGCAACAGTCTGTAGTCTTGTGCCATTTCTGCAATTTGGGGTAAAAAAGTTTTTAAACAAACTAATTAACTCACCCCAACAGGCGACACACTTATATCACACTTACCTAAAGAAAAGATAAGAAAAGAAGATAAGAAACTTTTCTCATCTCACAATGGAGACATTTACAAAAAACTTGCATTTATATAGTTCCTAATAGTATAAAATTGGTAAATCTATAAACTATGTAAAATGAGATATCCAAAATATGACTTTATTACATACAGTATGTGCATGAATAAAAAATGTGAGGAATAAGATATATATGCATGGGTTAAAAAGACAATATGTGTGCGTATATACGAGCCTAATAGAGCTCTTTGTTGACGTCTTCTTAACATCTGTGTTAGCTTATAGGCTCCATCTACCTACATTACATTACATATTGAAGAATATCAAACATGGGCCCAAGGGAATGAGCAGATGAATTATGAGCGCAGAAACACACACTTATATGAAACATGCAAATGAAAGAGTAGATAGAGTTCTACGCCTGCGCTGCACCTTAGTGTGTATGAAAATCGCATTATGTCAACGGCAGAGAGCTACTTGTGGATATTTCAAACGCACCCCTGTATTCCCTCGTGCACTGTGGCTCCTCACGTTCTATAGCATAACTGCCTGCTTTCAAGATCAGGTCCCCAGGCTGAGACTGAATGTGCTTATGAAAAATGGGGGAAATAAACTAAAAAGAGGGGAGGGGGGGATAGTGATGTTAATGGTGTATTATTTTAGTGAACAGATCTGCACTGCAAAATATATGTATAAAATAGGAGGTAATAATTGCTTGAGTTCGTGAACATGGTAAAGTGCTTTGGGTGACCTTGGTCTGTAAAAATGTGCTATATAAATAATCCTTACTTTCATCGAGTGGTTTTTATCTTAATTTGAGTACATTCTGTCTTAAAACAAGATTTACCAATGGGACAAAGCCATTTAGTCATGAACTGTTTCTTTATTTTCTCGTTCCAAGGCAGACATTTCTTGTATCTTTTAAAAACAAGATCCTTTTGCTCGTCCTATTTGCAAATTTTGTTTTAAGGCAGTCAAAATGTTCTCAAACTTAAGATACATTTGGCCAAGTTTGAGAAAATGTTGATATTTTTTTTCACCACTCAAGGTCTTGCTTAGTTCTTAATGTAGTGTGTGTGTTCACGATGTGTATTGCCAGGAAAGGCCAAAATGTAAAGAGTTCAGTAGAAATTGTTCGCTAAGTAAATAAATATAGCCAACAAAATATACAGAAATGTGTTGTTAAAAGAAAGAATGTAAAAAAACATGACTTGGGGTTTGTTTTTTAACTTAAGTCTTGTTTCTTCATAATGCTAGAGTTAGGGATTTTATACTGCTTATTTCTATTGTAGAGTTTGAGATTTGTTTTTGTTTTATTATAGAGTTATTCATTTATCTTGTGCTTGTTCTCCTCATTCCTACTGTCTGTAACTTCTAAACAATGAATTTTGCATCACAAGTTAAGGCACAGATTCTGCGTTATCAGGTTGCATTCTGATCCTTTCAATAGGATATTATTATGAACAAATAAAAACAACACAAAACACTTAAAAAAATTGTTATTCCTTACTCCTTAGTCCTTATTGATTGATTTTGTATTTGATTTATTTTATTTTATGTATTTACAATATTTACAATCCTTAGTTAACATGACCTTTTGTACGTGTTGCCTTCTGTGCTTTAAGTATATAAATTATTAAAGTATTAAAATATAAACAGAACTATACAAACAAGCAACAAATCCCTAGTTTCACCGGCATGTGTTGTTTATTTACAATATCAATATGTATCTACACATTTCTATTTAACCCACTCCATTTCGAGCTGAAATGGAGTGGGATATTGTTGTTGTAGTATTGATACAAATGAGTGAGATTTTATACTTCTGATCATTCTACTGCATCCGCAAGAAAAACAACACACATAGCATTGAGTGCAATAACATGAGAAAACCATTTGTGTTAATTAAGCCACACAAACTGTTTTAACTCCATGCCTTTGAGTCTGTAAAACCTTCTCTTATTTACCACTCCTCACAAAGAAACAAATGCACAAATGCTTCAAGTTCACCATGTTAAACGCACTTAAAAACATCAAATAGCTTAGCTCCAATTCGAGTGGAGAAAGAGGGAGAAACGGCTAAACTGACGGCACGCCACTGAGCGCAAGTGTAATAACTAAGAGGACTATTTACCCTTAATTGATATGGCCTTTCTTACCATGAAAAGAACAATTATTTCTTGCGCCGCATGCTTCTTATGTGCACAGTAAGCTATCAACACAAAAGTGCCCTGAGTGGAATGGAACAGAAACCACCAGAATAAAAAAATAATCGTACATTTAAAAAGGCATTGGTCGTTTAATCTCCCTCTTCGCTCATTTCCGTTTGATATAAAAAGTGCTGCAGAAACTCGCGGAGATGATAAAATGGTGAGATGGTGGTGCATGCAGGACAAATTTAATATATCAATGGTATTTATACGGCATCAAAGTCAATGGCACATGGCAAGCGTAAAACAAAGAATCCTTGTTAAAAGTGCTGCATAATTTCGGTGGGAAGGCAACATTCTCAAAGTCATTCAGTAAAAGCTATGATAACATAACAACTGAAGGAACTGAAGAAGAAGTTTGTAGTTTTCTCATGCCCTGTTTTCTCCTGAAAAATATGCAAAAAGAAACTGCTATTAAAATTTACAAATGTCTGAACTTGAGCAATATTCCAATAATAGTGTGGAATTAACATGTGTTTGTAAATGTGTTGTATAATTTTGATATTTGACCTCTGTTAGGACATTTGTATATGTATTTTTACAGATGCAAGTAGCGCGGTGTTAAATCTGGTGCAGCCATCTTTGTACATATTTTTTACACATAAATCAAAATGAAACTAAATGTTGGTGCGCTACACATAACTTTAAACATAATGGGCAGATTTTTACTTCCTTCCTTCATTACTATTTCAAAGAACCTCTAGGCCAAGGTCTGAGCTCTACAAGCTTTCATCAATGCCATATTTTTGCTGACCAAGAATAAATATGAAATCCTTTAAAAGACCTGAAAGGAGAACTGGTCCAAGTCAGAAAAGTTTCAAATCCCAGAGCCCCAAACCAGGCCACATCACGGCCAAAGAAAATGTCCTGGGGCCGTATTCCTAAAGATTCTGAGAGTCCTCTCAGAGAGCTCTTATCTTAACCTAAAAACTCCTAGCTAGGAGTCTTAGCTTAAAAGTTATTCCAGAACACTCTTAGAGAACTCTGAGCAAGGAATTGACAACAACTTTTATCTTAGTGAGGAGGCGTGGCCGACCTAAAAGTTAGAACAAACATATTTTTGATGATAATAGGCAAAATAAGGGCCCTATAATGGACAAACTCAATCATGGAATCTAATCTTAGGAACACTGTGTTATTGTAAATAATAACCAAAAGCTATAAAGTCAGATATATCAATACATAAATACTGTGAATAGTAAAGTTAGACTTATACACCATCATCAGAGCTTGCTCAGCACCAATTTATCACACAATACGTATATATCATGAGCACTTATATATATATATATATATATATATATATATATATATATATATATATAATTTAAATATTACTCTATATATAATATACATGATAAAGAAAATTATTATTATAAATATTATATGGATAAATGATGATAATGATAACGTTAGGATTAGTAAAGGCTGTGATATGTATAGACTTATAAGGAATTAAGGAAACAATATTAATATAAACATATTATACATACACTGTACAAATCAAGTACAAGGGAGCTTAAAAGTCTTATCCTCTCCCACTCCTTTTTGAGCTGGATTGTTGTTAATAAAACAAAACTGTATATTTGTACTTCTATTCTGTTGTTGTTTTGTTTGTTTTGTCCTTTTTTTCTTGTTTGCCATGGCTCAAAATAAAGTATTCATTCATTCGTACTGAATGTGTGACAATTTAGGACCACTTTTTCCTCTCTTTCAACTTTTACCATTTCTACTTACTTTTGTGTAACAAAGGTAAAATGGATGAGGTGTTATTGCTGACCAGCCAATGAGAAGCTGGTCACATGATTGACTTTTAAATATACCACAAACATGATTCCTGCTTGAATCTGTAGCGTTTCACTGATTCACTGTCATCCAGTGTATAGAATCTTTCTCCTGTCTCCACCGTCCACCATTTTGTGCTCTTAGGGAACTTTTAAGTCGCTAAAAGTCCTCCTCTCAACTCTTAAGGGATCTCCCCTTAAGAGCACTCTTAAGAGCTAGGATTTTTTAGGAATAGCTTTTATCTTAACTAGGAGCTACTCCTCACTTTTAGGGGAAATTCTAAGAGTTGGTCAAGATTCTAAGAAAATTCTTAGAATTTGGCCACTAGGAGCAACTTTTAGCACTAAGAATCTTTAGGAATACGGCCCCTGATTTTTAAATTATGAGGATTATCTTTCAAACTTAGAAACTTAGACACATTCCATGCAAATCAAGCTGTTGCAATTTTCAGCCGTTGTCGTTTGACTGAAATAATCTTTAGTTTTAGTCAAAAAAATGGACCTCTGTCTGTAGTTATTGTCACTGTCTGTTATGTGTTTTTTTGGAGGGTATTGTAGGGTTTTGATGTTCTTGTTTTCTCTTATAATATTTTTATTCTGTGGATATTTGTTTGTATCTCATGCATGTTTGAAATGAAAAATATTTGACAAAAATCCATCATTGTTTGTGAAGATCTGGGGCCGTATTCCTAAAGATTCTTACTGCTAAAACTTGCTCCTAGTGGCCAAATTCTAAGAATTTTCTTAGAATCTTGACCAACTCTTAGAATTTCCCCTAAAAGTGAGGAGTAGCTCCTAGTTAAGATAAAAGCTATTCCTAAAAAATCCTAGCTCTTAAGAGTGCTCTTAAGGGGAGATCCCTTAAGAGTTGAGAGGAGGACTTTTAGCGACTTAAAAGTTCCCTAAGAGCACAAAATGGTGGACGGTGGAGACAGGAGAAAGATTCTATACACTGGATGACAGTGAATCAGTGAAACGCTACAGATTCAAGCAGGAATCATGTTTGTGGTATATTTAAAAGTCAATCATGTGACCAGCTTCTTATTGGCTGGTCAGCAATAACACCTCATCCATTTTACCTTTGTTACACAAAAGTAAGTAGAAATGGTAAAAGTTGAAAGAGAGGAAAAAGTGGTCCTAAATTGTCACACATTCAGTACGAATGAATGAATACTTTATTTTGAGCCATGGCAAACAAGAAAAAAAAGGACAAAACAAACAAAACTACAACAGAATAGAAGTACAAATATACAGTTTTGTTTTATTAACAACAATCGAGCTCAAAAAGGAGTGGGAGAGGATAAGACTTTTAAGCTCCCTTGTACTTGATTTGTACAGTGTATGTATAATATGTTTATATTAATATTGTTTCCCTAATTCCTTATAAGTCTATACATATCACAGCCTTTACTAATCCTAACGTTATCATTATCATCATTTATCCATATAATATTTATAATAATAATTTTCTTTATCATGTATATTATATATAGAGTAATATTTAAATTATATGTATGTATATATATATATATATATATATATATATATATATATATATATATGGGCTATATATATATATATGGACTTCTATATGGGAGAAGGATGCAGCACATAACAGAAGTGCACAATGGCTGGTGTCCCTGAGAGAGGAGCACAGCCACCTCCCAGAACAGAACTCAGTTACCATCACAGAGGCAGACATCCGAGAAAGAGTCTCAGGTATGAAAAACTGGACAGCACCTGGCCCTGATATGGTCCATGCCTACTGGCTAAGGACACTCACATCACTCCATGAGCGCCTAGCAGCACAAATGAACCAGCTGCTGAGAGATGGGACTCACCCAGAATGGCTAACCGAAGGGCGAACGGTCCTGATCATGAAGGACCCTGTCAAGGGTGCAGTCCCCTCCAACTACCGGCCAATAACCTGTCTCTCCACAACATGGAAGCTCATGTCAGGCATCATTGCGGCTAAGATAAGTGGGCATATGGAACAATTCATGAGCACAGCACAGAAGGGCATTGGTAGGGACACCAGAGGAGCCAAATACCAGCTCCTGGTTGACAGAACAGTCGCCCAAGACTGCCGGTCACGACACACCAACCTGTGCACAGCCTGGATTGATTACCAGAAAGCCTACGACTCAATGCCACACACATGGATCATGGAATGCTTGAAGTTGTACAATATCAACAGGGCTCTAAGGGACTTCGTTGCAAACTCGATGGGAATGTGGAAGACCACCCTTGAGGCAAATGGCAAGCCGCTCGCACAAGTGACCATCAAATGTGGTATCTACCAAGGAGATGCTCTGTCCCCACTACTGTTCTGCATAGGCCTCAACCCTCTAAGCCAAGTAATTGACCAGACTGGCTATGGATACCGCCTCAGGAACGGAGCAAAGATCAGTCACCTCCTCTACATGGATGACATCAAGCTGTACGCCAAGAGCGAGAGAGACATCGACTCTCTGATCCAAACAACCAGGATCTACAGCCATGACATCGGGATGTCATTCGGGCTCGAGAAATGTAGCAGGATGGTGACTCGGAGAGGCAAGGTAGTCCACACAGAAGGGATCTCACTCCCAGAGGGAACAATAGCAGACGTTGAGGACAGTTACAAGTATCTCGGTATACCACAGGCAAATGGCAACCTCGAACAGGTGACGAGGAAAGCGGCAACTGCCAAATACCTCCAGCGAGTAAGGCAGGTCCTAAGAAGCCGGCTCAATGGCAAGAACAAGGCCCGGGCAATTAACAGCTACGCCCTGCCAGTGATCAGATACCCTGCAGGAATAATCAGGTGGCCAAAGGAAGAGATTCAGACCACGGATGTTAAAACTCGAAAGCTCCTTACCATGCATGGCGGGTTCCATCCCAAATCCAGCACCCTGAGACTGTACGTAAGCCGTAAACAAGGAGGCCGAGGACTAGTGAGTGTGAGAGCCACTGTCCAGGACGAAACATCCAAACTCCATAACTACATCATGGAGAAGGCCAAAACGGATGACGTACTCAGTGAATGTCTCAGGCAGTGGCGAGATGAGGAGGTGCTGGAGGAGAGCCCATCATGGGAGAACAAGCCCCTACACGGCATGTACCACCGGAGCATAACAGAAGTGGCTGATCTCAAGAAGTCCTACCAATGGCTAGAAAGGGCTGGCCTACAGGACAGCACAGAGGCACTCATCATGGCTGCACAGGAACAGGCACTGAGCACCAGAGCGATAGAGGCCCAGATATACCACACCAGACAAGACCCAAGGTGTCGGTTGTGCAAAGAGGCACCTGAGACGATCCAACACATAACTGCAGGGTGCAAGATGCTGGCAGGGAAGGCCTACATGGAACGCCATAACCAAGTGGCTGGCATAGTGTACAGAAACATCTGTGGAGAGTATGGGCTGGAAACCCCAAGGTCTAAGTGGGAAACTTCTCCAAAGGTGGTGGAGAATGAGCGTGCGAAGATCCTGTGGGACTTCCAGATACAGACCGACCGAATGGTAATGGCAAACCAACCTGACATCGTGGTGGTAGACAAAGGGCAGAGGACAGCCGTGGTGGTGGACGTGGCAATTCCAAGCGATGGTAACATCCGGAAAAAAGAACATGAAAAGCTTGAGAAATACCAAGGTCTCAGAGAGGAGCTGGAGAGGGCCTGGAGGGTAAAGGTGACAGTAGTGCCCGTGGTGATCGGTGCATTCGGGGCAGTGACCCCGAAGCTAGATGAGTGGTTACAGCGGATCCCCGGAACAACCTCGGACATCTCGGTCCAGAAATGTGCAGTGCTAGGAACAGCAAAGATACTGCGCAGAACCCTCAAGCTCCCTGGCCTCTGGTAGAGGACCCGAGCTTAGAGAGGGATAACCGCCCGCGGAGGGCCAAAGGTGAGTGGACAATTTTTTTTTATATATATATATAAAATTATAAGTGCTCATGATATATACGTATTATGTGTGATAAATTGGTGCTGAGCAAGCTCTGATGATGGTGTATAAGTCTAACTTTACTATTCACAGTATTTATGTACCATTGATATATCTGACTTTATAGCTTTTGGTTATTATTTACAATAACACAGTGTTCCTAAGATTAGATTCCATGATTGAGTTTGTCCATTTTAGGGCCCTTATTTTGCCTATTATCATCAAAAATATGTTTGTTCTAACTTTTAGGATCAACCAATCACAGCGTCTGAAATGATGACTCATACCTAGCAACGGGGTCGGCCACGCCTCCTCACTAAGATAAAAGTTGTTGTCAATTCCTTGCTCAGAGTTCTCTAAGAGTGTTCTGGAATAACTTTTAAGCTAAGACTCCTAGCTAGGAGTTTTTAGGTTAAGATAAGAGCTCTCTGAGAGGACTCTCAGAATCTTTAGGCATACGGCCCCAGGTCTTAAGTTACTGTTAGCAGAAAGGAGTTATTGTTTCTAATAACACACAACCAACTTAACAATAATATATGGATACAAATTTCAAAATACAGAAAATGTCATTGTAATGGGTCATATATGTATAAATGCAATTATGATCTACGCGTGTGAAAGAGCAACTAAACAATCAATGGGGAAAGAAACATTTGCATGAATCTCTGTGGGCATGATGGAAGATAGAAACTGTAGATAAACAGATAGATAGATGCTTTATTGAAGTGAGGCAAGCGGTTTTTTTTTATACACATAAATGCAGCATATTAAACTAAGCGTTGGCTGATTGTGGTACCACAGGGTATCAGATAATTACGTGTGGCAAGGGGGAACTTAAATTTGTTTTTGAACATGTATAAATGAATCTTGTGTGAGTGCTGCATATGAAATAGTATAAGAACAAGTATGCCGTTTTGTAAAATGGTTTGGTAGAGCTTGAAGTAGAAGTAGTAGTTTTGTTGTACAGTTTGGAAACATGGGTCATCAAGATGGACAGTAAGCTGAGGCTGGAAGCATCTCAAAACCTGGATAACTGGTGCAAATGCTCAAAAATCCTGAGTAATATAGAAAAAAAACTCTAAACAAGGGTCTCCGCTCTGCAAAGAGGACTGTGAGCTGTGAGCTGTCTGTTTTGGAGGTTATTTTTGAATCCAGACTTTTACCTGCCCATAAAAGGCAAAAGTGGTGGCACATTAGTTGCAAAGGCGGAGATAGGTGTGACTACGTCTGTTAATATTTACAGTCAATTGTGTAGACCAGGGGTGTCCAAACATTTTAGTAGGAGGGCCACTTTGGTTAACCAGACTTGTCCAGGGGCCGACAACATGGAAGGTAAAACAGTTTTACCTGGATTATGAGATTTAAAATAACCCCTGACATACCCCTGACCATCTCACAAGCTATATTAGCGCTACCACGACACTTTCTAACAAAATCAATTTTCAGTCTATCAATCAACGGCTGAATTCTAGAGGTTCCAAGTGAGGTACAGTATGTCTTTTACTGTCTATACTGTCAAAAGTGAAGTTGGCTGGATGACACTGGGAATTGGTGTTTGTGATCTCAAATACCACTTTGTTTTAGCAAAGCAGAGGGCTACGTGAACTGACGCAGAGGGCCGCGATTGGCCCATGTGCCTCAGTTTGGACATGCCTGGCGTAGATGGATCTAAAAACAACACTGCGATGAGGGAACAATGTTGTAATGTGGATAAAAACTCTAAAAAAATCAACATGCAAATTATCCTTTGAATAAAATAACACGTAAGACAAGTTATCAAAGATGGCGTTGGCTGGATGAAAGCTGCCCTGGATGTCCTCACCCTGACGAATGCACATCATCTCCCAGAAACGGTCTTAACGTTGGACCACTAAGCATGTGTGCTAATGAGCAGCTATTCTTAGACCCTTTTAGCGGAGGTCTCCCTTTGTTATTAATGACACATGACTAATAATATGCGGCAGTTAAGATGATGAGGAAGAATTTGATTTATTTGGGGTTAAATGCATATGTGTTAATTGTGTAAGCGCGTATGAATGCTGCTAGTAACAACGAAATGTTTCCAAATCTTAAAGGTGAGAACTTTTTTGTTGTTGCCGTAGAGCTAGTTTCAAATGTATTTATATCGTTCAAATCATTGCTCAAACACACCTGTTCAAAACTGCCTACACATAACTATTTATTTTTAGCTTTTTATTATGTTTCTTAATTCATATTTGTACTTCTGTAAAGCGACTTTGAGTGTCCAAAAAAGTGGTATGTAATTACAATGTATTATTATTATTATATTGCTTTTTTCTTTGCTTGAAATGACCCCTCAGTAAGTCATTCAATGGAGAACATATATACAAATAATCCAAACCATTATCTTTATTTTAAAAAAAGTTCTTGATAATTTCTATACTTAGCCCACTCTAACGCAGTAACATGAAACTCAGAAGTTTTCATTGTTATAGATTATTGCCATGCCGAAAGCCAAACTATAAATGACTTTGAAATCAGACAACTCTCTGCATGTGACCAGTACTACAAAGATGCTATTTGCAGAATATAGTGTTTTGAAAATTGAAGATAAAATGCGTTGATTAAATATGATTCCACTATAATTAGATTTCACCATTGTCTATGTAAAGTCATGAGGGCACGGCTTCCTCTCTCCCTTGAACACTCCTTGTACTTAATCACTTTATTTATTTTTCGCTTGTGGATGGAGAATTTGAACATAAAACAATCAGCGGGTTGGGTTTTACAAGTACCTGCACGGGCCTATTAAGAGAACAAGACTGGGAAACTGCAAAATGGAGTCATAGTAAAGTACAATGGATTATCGGCGAACAGCATCTCCATTGGAAAACGCAATTAAAGCGGATTGATAGAGAGAAAAAGGGGGAGGTGATAGGGACGGGTAGCGTTTCATGGCGGAGTGGGTTGGATTTTGATTGCCTGTCGCTCCGTGTTTGCGTACCTCCCGGTGGTACAAATGTCAGCTTTGAGCAGTTTGTGGACTCCCCACTAAGCTCTTGGAGAGGCGATGGTCCAGGCTGCTTCAGTCTTCTGGACTGCTGGCACCATCGCGGGCCTCCATGTGCCGATCGAGCGGTGCTATCGGGGTTACGGGCGTGCAGAAGAGGCGTGTGGCGCACAATGAGGTTCAGGACTCGGGACTTTTGTTTTGTATGTATCGAGTTGTGTTGTGGTGGTGTTAGCGAATACTTTACAGAAACATGGGTGTTCTGTGATGGTGGATATATACATTATCATCGATGCACTAGATTTATGGAGCAGGAATTCTGTTATTGGTTATGGTCAAAATAAGGGGGTGTGCTAAAATATTTTTTTAGATAAATGCCAGTTTAGAAAAAAAATAAATATAGACAATATTATTTGATTTGTTTGTTCATGTATGTCTGAAGGTCGTGGGTTCAAGCCTACCATAAGACCTACTTCACGACTCCCACTGATGACTGCTGTTGTTGTGTCCTTGGGCAAGACACTTAACCCCACTTTGCCCAAAGCCCCCGCTGAAAGATCTCCGCTCCTGTGGACTCAGCACCTGCAGGAGGATCAGTGAGGGGCTGGTGCTATGTGTACTGAGTGCTGCTCTGACTGCCACCCCCCTGCTGACCCAAAAATGTATTAAAGGGAAGAAAATAGATGGATGGATGGATGTTTATGCATGTATCGTGTTGGCAGGCTCAGAAAGATATCCAGCCCTAGTCATAAAAGTTTTTTGTACCAACAGATTTTGAGTTCTTGTTCAAATAACTTTTTATGAATGAAAACATGATGTATTATACATTCCAAAAGCTGATTGGCTGAATTGGTCTTCTCTTTTCTCTTCTTTTTTCTAACATGGATATAAGCACAGTTATTTTTAGTTTCAAAATCAGATACTTACGCTTTAACTAACTCCAGTATTCACTTTTTTTTTAAAGTCATAAAAGATATACAAATACATCACAATAATAACTTACTTGCACAACTTTACAAAAAATTAGCGAAAAGTCAAGAGAGACTTTATTCGTCCCATTGTGGGGGCATTCCTGTGTTGCAGTGCATACATGAGACAGTAATTGTGAAAAATACCAATAAGTTCAAAACAGCAATGTCTAAATTCACAGGGTTAAATCACATAAACAACAAATAAAACAACACTTTTTAAAGATTTCAATTTGTACTTAGGGATATGCCGGCAGCGGTAGGGAAAACATTGGCACTGCAATATCAGTTTATATAACTATATTTTTAGTGGGGCTAATTTTTCTCAAAGACTTTATTGCAAACAATTTCCCATTTCACTTCAAAACACACATATGGACTACTTACTTTGAGCGGGACCCATTTGAAAACCTGTCAAATAAAACTTGAGAAAACAATCAAAATCCCAAAGTACAACGCTTGATTAGAAGCAGATTTGATGATGAATTAATGCGGAGGCAACAGCTCGTAACATGATGCGACGGGTTAAAGGCTATAAAAACATTTAATTAGCCGAGGATAAGAGCGGGCGAGAACAGCGCGATCGGGACAAAAGCATTTGTTTCCGAAAAGCACAAAGTTGGTACACAATGTCCCGACAGAAGGAGCGCAGCATTGATGAGAGTGGTTGCCTTGTCCAAGTGATCCCCCCTCGATAGCACTTGTCGGGGCTGGCCAATTTTCCACTGGCTGCATGGAGCGAGTCAAGTTTATATAGCAGAATGTATGGAAGCGAGGACAACACCGACTGCAGAGCGCATTGTGAGCAAAGCTGTGAAATTAAGGCCACGCAGGTTTCACAACAAGAAGACGGCAAAATATTACAGGGTCTGATTGCAGTGTGTTTGCCAAAAGGGCAGAGAGAGGGAGGAAACATGGTGTTGCAAAAATATATACGTACAAAAGAAAGGAATAGAAAATGTTGGGGTTGCGTGCATGATGTTGCAATTGTGTAAATGAGAACAAATAAACATTTGTAGGCAATTATGTAGATGCGTAGGAAAAATATCTAGATTTTTATTTTATTATTATCATATAGCCCTAAATCACAACAATAGTTATCTTGGAAGACTTTACAAAAAAGTTGAAATCTCCAAAACAGATCAGAGAATAGAACAGTTTGAACACAAGAAATGCAATGATATAAAACAAGCCATAAATATCACTGAGTGTATCATCACTGTCCTTAGACAATCCTGCAGCAGCAAGGAGAAACTTTTGAATCAGATTTTGAAATGCTGAATTCCCTATATCAGTTGTTGTTTGTTTCCAGAATGTAGTGTAAAAGAAGAAACAAGCATACATCAGCATTTTTGTGTCTGCTGTATATTCTTGTTTGCTAATAGTAAAATAAAATATATAAATACAAATCTTTGGAAAAATAGCAGGGAGTAAAAGTATGTAAAAACATGCAACCTTTTGTCAATACAAACAATACAATACTAACACAGATACGGACATTTTCTTTTAAAAGCCTTAGAGATGTCATGTGTCCAATTATGACTACATGGCTGTAAAATTGTCCAATACATCTTAAAAAAATTAAACTAATCTTAAAATGTCTCTCTTTTTTTCATCAAAGGGAAAACCATTACAAGTTTTTGTTATTTTTCGGATGATACAATACTTTGATATTTTTGTCTAAATTAGAGACTAATAACTTCAAAAGAGCAATTAAAGGCAACCCCATAAAAGCTGTCCTTATTATAATAAAGGCAAAAGCAATAGTGCACACAGCAGCCATGGGCCTCACTTCAAATCCACTCACCAAATCTAAAATATAAACCTCGTCGCTGAAATGAATTGCTGTTTGTCTCCGTTTTCATTGAGGCATTAAGTATTGAAGACAACTGCCAGCAAAAGTGATGATGCCAAAAAAATAGAGGGAAATGGAGACACAGCTGAAAAAGTGCTGCTGCTGTAAAAACGCAGGTATTGTTTAAAGATAAAGACACAAGACAGAAAGAAGGAAAGAAACGGAGGGAGAGGAGCCACAATGGCGTCGCTAAACAGTGCTGGCAGGAGATGACAGACGCCGGGAGGGGGAACATAACACTACAGCTAAGATACGGTTAACATTGAAACACTTTTGAAAGCCTCTGAGAATGCTCTGTAGGACACAAAGGTACATGAAGTGTAAAACTATATGTATGTGCCAGCAGCTGGAAGCTTTGAAGGGGACATGTTACTTTGTTTTGGAGTTTTTAACCATTTTACAACATTGGATGAATTTGGATAAAAATGTGGTGTTTCGAACAGACTGGGAGATTCTTATCCATGTCTCAAGTAGGTTAGACTACTGTAACGGCCTCCAAACGAGGTGTGAAACAGCTGCAGTACATTCAGAACGCTGCAGCTCGAGTCCTGACTAGAACCAGGAAGTACGATCAAATTAGGCTCTGCACTGGCTTCCTGTGGCTCAGAGAATAGACTTTAAAACAGCTCAGCTTGTGTACAAGTCTCTCCATGGCCTCACACCTAAGTACATCTGTGACATGCAGTTGAGTGAAGGGATTGCAGGAGTGCTGCACGGGATCAAACGATAGTAAAAACACTTATAGGTGCTCGTCCAACTCGTGGGTTAGAGAAAATTGTTTGCAATGAAAGAAATGGAGGAGGCACTCTGAAAACTATGTTGTTTATAATAATGAGCCGACGTGTTTCGACAAAAAACATGTCACAGATTTACTCTTGTTAATGCCATATGAACCATCTCGGACTCTGAAGAGCACAGGGACTGGTCTCTTGCTGGTGCCCAGGGTCAGAACTATACTGTACATGGAGAATCAGAATTTCAGGTTTAAAAAGCTAAAATCTCGAACAGTCTCCCTGAATTTGTAAAAAAAGAAAAAAAACTCTACTCTGACATTGTTCAAATCCAGATAACAGAAACAGTTCGGTTTAGCTGTGCATGCAACTGAAGCATTGTATCTCCAATTTTTTCCATATACAGTACTTTGATGAGGTTTCCATCTTGTTGTGTAAGAAACATTGAGTTGCCTTTGAGTGTATAAACTGTGCTATACAAATAACCTTTCAACTGTGCAACACAAATAACCTTGCCAAGCTGAAAATGAAAGCTTCAATGAAACTTAACAGACACTTTTCATTCCATGATAATTACTTGTTTTACATAAATACCAACATTAGCCAAATACAATCCTTGAGACCAATCCCTTCCAAATGCCTCAGCTCGGACACGACTTGGACATGCAGCGGGGGAAAGGGAGGGGGGGGCAACAGTTTTGGCTCGGACATATCGGAGACTCTATATCTCTGCGTGATCCCCGACGCCAACTTCAATAATCAGCTTCTCCTCCAAGTCTTTATCAGATCGAGCGCCGACAAGATTACATCGGGAGCAAATATGTGTTCCTATTATCCTGCCAAAAAGGAGGGCCGCGGCAGGCTGACAAAAGCAGAGGTGACGGAGAAAGAAGGAGAAATGAGCTCGGGCATCGGGAAAAAGTGTGTGCCACTACACGCACCGACGCTGGGAGGTTGTTGTCAAGTTGGAGAAGCGCGCAAAACGGCAACTCATTATTCTGCGCCAGCCCCTAAAAAAACATCACACACAAACACACTTAGGTCCCGTGTTTGCCGCTTTTGTCTGCCTTTCTGACTTTGACTTATTTATGAGACTTTACAAGTTCCCTGGCGAAGATGCCGAGCCTAGCAGTTTATGTCTAATTTAGTAAATATCCTTTCGCCAGTCAGGCCTGTCAGCCATTGTTTTCCTCGTGCTTTCCTCTCACTGCTGGAGAGAGAGAAAAAAGTGAAGGCAGGATTTTTGAGCGCCGTATTCTCCCTGATTGCTGCTTTGTTGTGTTGTCTGAGCACAAAGTTTAGCTGCTGAACTCTGTGTTGGTGAGAGGGAGAATGATTCGTGTTTGGAGGATGGGGAGAGATGTAGGCGAATGATAAAAAGGTCACCCGCACTGGCCCGAGACAGACAAAAACTTACCTTTGTAATAGTTCATATTCAAACTAGAGCCGTTAAACAGTGACCCTTTTAGTACATTTTATATGTTGATCTGCAAATGTGTACGGCCTGGGAAAACAAGACAATAGAATAGAATATAAGACAGAGTGTTTGGGCCTGTGTGTGTGTATTGTACCATATATAATATTGTGTTTGGCCCGTGTGATACAGGTCTTTTTCAAAAAGAACATGTACAAATATATGTTATTTTTGTTGATTGGCGTGTCTTTATTGATTGATTGATAGAAAGAGAAAAACAATCAAATTAATTTCAGTGGCAGTCAGAGTTGCACCCATAGCACCAGCCCCTCAATGATCCTCCAGCAGGTGGTGAGTCCACAGGAGCCTTAATCTTTCACCGGGGGCTTCAGGCAAAGTGGGGTTAGGTGTCTTGCCCAAGGACACAACAACAGCAGATATCAGTGGGAGTCATGAAGTGGGGTCTCATGGTGGGCACATGCTTCAGGCTAAAAGGCCAATGCTTTACCAACTGAACCACTGTCTCCTCCTAATCACATCTTATCAATAAATTATACCTCATGACAATTTTGGTAACAAGCCCGAGCCCCCAGAAGAGCTGGAGAGGTCAAATGTTGTGCAAATGTTGTTCCTTGTTTTCAAATGTTGGAATAGATGGAACTCATGGAACTTCCCACCAGTTTGTGTACTTAGGTATTGCTGACATGCTCTGCCCAGGATCCTCCAGGCTTCTAATGATCATGTGGACTTATTTGAGAAACCGAGGTCTTTTAATTAAAAAGCAGAAAAATACATTATGTTTGAACTCAAATACACAGTCAGTTAATTGTAGCTTAAGTTTACATCACTTGACCCATGTTTTTTACACAAGTAAACATGCTGGTTGTATAAATGGCATGGCATGCAAGCTCCTGATCTCTACAACACTGGCTCACTGATGGGACATTTTGTCTATGTTTATAGCAGAAAGAAAGTGAATGGTTTGCTGTTATAGTTACAAATATATGCAGTCTAATTCCAGGTTGTACCTCACCTCAGGCCAATACCAACTGCTGAATAGTGCATTGTGTTATCTCGGCAGAATGGAAGCGGGACAATTTGCCCAGGATATTCTCTTTGATAGCTGTCTTTTTGTTGTCTGCTCCCAAAAATCTATTTAATGGTGCACGGCTAGTTGTGCAAAACGTGCCCCCATAGTCATTTAATGCACAAGGGTGGATAATAGGCTGCCAATGAGACAAGTACCTCCTTTAGCGTAGCCTTCGTTAGCCATCAGAGCTCCACAATGTCGCTGCACTAAAGACAGCAGGAGCAAAGCGGGACGCGGGCCCCAGAGATGAAATATATTTTGATCGTTTTTATGGAAAAACAATCTGACACAAAGTAATATCCATCCCCTACCAATCCAATATTCTTTTTGGAATAACATTAGGCGCCATCTATTATATCTTCCATTGTGTTCCCATCTGCCCTTTTCGCGATCTAAATTATGTGCATTAGTACGTAAATGGGCTAATGCCTGTCTGTATTTAGCTGGCTACATGCCGCGAATATATTCTCTGCTTCAAGAAGTAATTGGTAATTACAGTGGTCATTTAGGCAATCACTGTCTCGCCGAGATTCATGTCATTCTTAAAAATAACTAGCTCTTAACCTTTGACAGAATCCTACAGAAACTCTTCATCATCACCCCCGCTTTGATTAATTTCCACGTACACACACATAGAGAGACAAAGAGAGGACACAAAAATGGACACACAAGCCGTATAATACCCTACATCTTGGGCAGCAGATAACTTTTTTTTTTCTTTCACAAGGAAGAAAGAATATCCCACCTCCGACACCATTAGTTCCATTCCATAAACAGTAAGGCTACACATACAGGTCATTTAACTTCTCCCAGCCCCCACCCCTTTATAGTCCCCCTTCTATCTCTCCATCTCGCCAAGATCCATCTCACCTCATTGACAGTAAACAGTCAAAGTCTTTTCATCTATTCCATCCAGTCATGGGCGCACACACACTTGCCTCTATACTGTTTTCCCCTATTCCCCACTTTAAACAAGACTTCTCAGCCATTTCCATGCATAATGATCCTCCGTAGACACTGTTTTCAGCCTAATCTGAATGGGGGTTGCATTGCATGTAAGGGAATGCCAATATTACCATTGAGATACTCACTCAGATGCCCTTCATTACAAACTCTCTTAGAATGCGGGAGAAATGTATCATCGTTTTCTTCTTTTACACCAACGGCGTATCAGCAATTTTACAGTAATAAGCCGTGGAAGTGGCTGTTTCATAAATTCTGCACATTTCTGGTCTTATGAATGTTTAATGTGAGGCCAGATGACCCCGCTCTATGATATATAGGGTAAATGGCACAGGGAAATAACCGGCGTTTAGAGCAACGATTGGATTGTGCTTACGTAAAGCTGCCACCTCTGTGTTTTTTAGGCATTTTTTTGGCTCTTGCAGTGAGTTCTGGTGCCTTTATTGTCATTTTAGGATTTGTTTTTGGAAAGAAAGGATATATTTGAAAGAGAAATCTAAATATATTTAGAATGGTATGGTTTAAAAGTCACATTTCCAATACTTTAATGAAGAAACAAATGGATTATCAACTATGACTAAAATAAACTAATGATTAACTAAAAATTGGTGTTCTCCCTATTTCATACCGATAAGTGTTAATATGGTAGTTTTGTTCCAATTTTGTTCTGATTCTTGAGCGTCTCCTTTCAAACCACACCCTTTTTCAAAATACATATATCATATATATGAGTATGTACTGTGAATTTGTGTCATGAAATAAACTTTTTGATTGATTGAAAATGCCTAACATGTTTGTACAAGACAACCCTAAAGATGGACACGTGGGCCTTGGTGCTTGCATGAATAGGTGAGTGGTTTCTTGCTGTAGAGTGCCCATTGCAGATTAAAAGTGCTGTATAAAAGTGACAATTTACCTGACTGGTTGAAGTCATAACCACGAGCTGAGGAGGCAGGGTCTTCATTCTTTCTGGGAAGGTGCTCCAAGCATGACCTCTTCTGGCCCCATGCTCAGACTGCTGCCTTCATGACCTGCCAAGATGTAAAGAGAATACTTTACTAATATCACTGTAATATTAACAACACTAACGATGTATCAGTTTTATAAAGTACTATTTTGAACATGCAAAGACGTTTCACATGTCATTATTATTTTAGTCCATACACGATGGTGATTAACTCCCACTAAAGCTACAGCTGCCCTGGGGCACACTAACACCATTATGTGCCATTGGCTCCTCTGACCACCACCAACCATTTAAATACGCACCAGACTCATTCTAGGCAATGTGGGTGAAGTGTATTGCCTAAGTACACGACAACACTTGGGCACTTTACAGCCACAGTTGCCCCACCTGGTGTTCCCAGAGGTCTCCCATCACAGGACTAACCAGGCCCTGTTCTGCTTAGTTTCAGAGGTCTGACAGTATCTGGCTTTCACATGCAGGTACGGCCGCACATGTTAGTCTTTACTCTTTTGATAATGAATTCATTTAAAAAGCCTGAGGAAGACAAAGTCATTTTAAGTCTTTACAACAATGAACTTCCAAATTGTGAAAAGTGCAAAACATTAATTTACGTAAAATAAAAAGGACGAGAAATAAAACAACAGAGAAAAGATAAACATGAGGTGAGAGGAGTTAAGGGAAAAGTTGGAAGGAGTCTGACAGAGTGAGGAAGAGAAAAGGTTAAAACAATCCAGTAGTTCTTTTGTACACTGAACCTGAAAATGTGATTTGCACAGCTTATAATTCCTCCCTCCTGCACCGTTTGTCCTCAGTCAGACGGAGAAATGAAATGAAGTCAAAGAACAGTCCCAGTAATATTAATGAGCCGCTGGAGTTTGCATGCTGTCATTTAACTCCACGCTCAGATATATTCAGTCCTTTATTAGTTACCAGTTGCCTAGAATCAGAAACAGCACAAGTCAGTTTTTACTCTTGTTACTCTAGTTTAAACTGAATCAGACTGGTAAAACAAGGCAACAGCTAAAAGTACAGAGCAGTGATAGTTCAGTTTCTCACCGGTATGGGTTTTCTGCTTTTTTTAATAGCAAATAAGTAACAAAATGGTTAATAAACGTACAAAATCAAATGTACATTAACATTAAAAAGGCTCAAAGGATTCAATGATAGCCAGAGAACGCAGAAGATCGTTCCAAACGCTAGGGAGCAACAACCTGGAAGGATCGCTCTCTCCTGGTTTGATCTCCAGAGCTCAGAGCCTGGAAGGGGATGGAAGGCTGGATCAGACCACTGAAGATTGAGAACTAAAACATGCACCAAAGTTAAAATCCTCCAGATCTGGCGTCCTGACCAAGCCGAGCATCAGGGGTCTTGTGGGACCCCGGCGATCACTGCTCCTGCAGGTTGGTCTACTCCCATTGAAGGATAAATCAAATGTAAAGTGCACATTTTCTTAGGGGGACACAACGGTATACATTCACCTTAATGGAGCCTGACTGTGCAGATCTCTAAAAACTAGGACCAGTATTTAAAACTGACCGTCCAGGACACTAGCAGCCAGTGAAGAGGCCATATGTTTAGAACTGGGGATATGTTTGCCTTCATTTTAGCGCTGGTCAGAATTATTTCTGCAAAGCTTTGCACCAACTACAAAGGAGAAACTCCTACTTAGTCAGACATGAAAATAAACTATTACAAAAACTCAGCGTGAAGAGAAAGGGCATTAATGAAAAGCTTCAAATCATTTTGTGACACGATTGTTCTTGATTTTGAACTTTTACTTGATGATTAATAGTGAGTTTGGACACATATACAATTTATATTTAAAAAAAAAAAAACTTCATCCAACAGAGATTTGTACCAAGGACACAGGAGAAACACATGTTGTCCGTTTCTTGCTTGTGTCCAATATTGATAGTTTCACTCTCCACAATAAACATGGTGCATATGAAGTGCGTTTGTCTCTCCAAATCCTGCTCATATTATTAATGATGAAACCATGATGACAGAGCTGACCTTTACTTAGACAGACGCAGGATGCAAAAGGGACGAGCTCCTTCTACTCTTTTAGTCAAAGTAAATAATGACAAATACTGAAGTTACTATAATTCATATTTTGGGTGATTATACAAACTAGGGCTGGGCGATAAAACGATAACGATATATATCGCGATAGACATGTGTTCGATATCAATAGAGAATGGGGTCGATAGAATGTTCGATAGTTTAACTTAACTCCGTCAGGAAAAACAGGAAGAAAACACCGGAAGTAAAGCCGACTCATAAGCGCATGGCATTGTGGGGGATGTAGGCGGAGGCTTCTCGACCAATAACAGCCGAGCAGGAACCGCAAAACTTTGTGGGAAATGCAAAAACAACAACAACCGCAGCATGCGTGGCGTCCATGGATCTATAGCTCCTGTTTCAATGCCGTGTCAATGGTTATGCACGTACGTGCGCGGAATAACATGTGCGGCGGCAGAGGCAGTGGACAGACACAATGCATTCGGCGAAAGCAAGAGATTAACTTTTTCCTCGGGAAGCATGTGCGGCACAGAGAGCCACACGGAGCGGTCACGGGGACACAAGACCCTCAAACAGCTAAACCAGGAGCTAAACCAGGAATAAAAAACCAGGATTAAACCAGGACTAACAACGAGGGACACAGTGTGAACATATTTCTCCAGCCTCATCGCCCCGTGACTGTAAACAAGGCTGCTAAGGTTGGTTAGCCCACACGACAAATGTATTTATTTAGGTAAAAAAAAAACTCAATATATATCGTTATCGACCGATATGAATGACTTATATCGTGATATAGTTTTCAGCCATATCGCCCAGCCCTAATACAAACCATGTCAAAACTTTGAGTCCAAACTCGTACTTTCACTTTTACAGTAAATATACACCTCAAAACCATCATTTATGGAGTTATTTATTGATTCATAATATCGTACAGTCCAAAAACACTCAACACAACGATGCATCACCTGCTGATTGGC
Organism: Knipowitschia caucasica; assembly: GCA_964034765.1. Classification (NCBI taxonomy): domain Eukaryota; kingdom Metazoa; phylum Chordata; class Actinopteri; order Gobiiformes; family Gobiidae; genus Knipowitschia; species Knipowitschia caucasica. Next base: position 8,764,181 of record OZ035826.1, read on the forward strand.
TGGAGCTTGTTTATTGCTAAAACATGATTGATTTAAAAATAAATGAAGAATACTTGGTTGAAATGTAATAGTCTACTTTGAATGAATGTCACACAATTACAAATGTAGAAGGCCACAGTGGTGATGGATGTGTCACATTCACTGAGTGAGAGGGAGACCTTTTTGTTCAGGACGTTTATGCATAATTATAAATACTGATACATGCATTATTCACCACAAAGATATGCTCCTTTATAACGTTTGAGCAATACAACAATAGGCACACAATTAATGTGAAATAATACATTAGCTGAACTGCTCTAGCAAAGTTAATTCTTAACTTGAATTCACACTTTCTGGTTAGAATCCAGCTCATCCAGCTGACATGTACATGTCTCTCTCTTACTGTGTCATACAAACAGTAAGTATTGAATATGAACAACTTCAATTGCTTAGTATCCATATGATTAGTAGAGATCCATATGATCTCTGTAGGAGAACATACAGTAGTATTAAGGATGGAAAACCCCTCACCTCACACTCTATACACGTTTCTAACCACCTGAACTCACGACTGAGGCAGCTGAGACCGGGGTTCACGAGTCCAGGCCGAGAATCAGGGGCATGGTGTCTTCTCTGCAACAAAGCTAAGCAGATTCCTGAATGCACAAACACAGAGTTGGTCTCTTTGACATTGACAGAGAGATGATTCCACATAACACAGGACCTTAAAGGCGAACGCTCTGCCTCCTACTGTGTTTGTAGACATTCAGGTTTGGCAAGATTATAGACATCAAAACAAGGTAAAATGCTTTTCAAAATCTCAAATACACAATGTCACAGTTCCATAGCAGCAGGGGAACAGGCCGGTCCTGCATAATCACTGTCACCCCCTGCAGACACTCTCTACTTGTTTTGTTTTTTGTACCATGTGGAAAAGCACAATACGAATAAAGTTTACATTACTTTCTTTAGTAACACACTGATGCAACCTCTGTGAAAGAGAGTGTGTAAGATGGTACGCAGGTCTATTCTTCCTGCTAGGGTCAGACTGTACAATGAACACTGCTGGCCCTGTACAGATTCTTCAATATGCTCCTATAACGATTCACTTTATCTCATATTTTGCATTTACTTATCTTTTTTTATATTCAGAAATGTAAGAATTATGTAAGAAACATGAAGTCACAAACTAGGAATTTGCTTTGGCTCATGGTGCAAACAAGTAAAAAAGAGAAAATAAAGGCATGCATAAAATACTAAAATCTTACAATATAAATACAAACAATAGACATTTAACAGTGCAGATTATCAATGCGGATTTCAGATATTTTCTAATTGATATAAACATACAAATTTACAGCTTTATCTTGTTTTGAATGCTCTTTGATTCCTCCTGTTGTTATAGTGTGTGCTGCAACACTGACATTACCCCAGTGTGGGACAATGAAAGGTTCTCTTTTCTAGATTGTATGTATTCCAAACAGTTAGGGTCTTGTTTGGAAGAATACAGTCTTGATTACACACCATGAGCGAGTGTTTCACCTTGCTCTTAAATGCTACAATCCCTCTCTCCGTACAGCCCAATATCTCTATCTCTATCTGAGCTCTATTCCCTTTAGAGGGCGAAAAATTATCACTGATGGATATAATTTTAGCAGAGAAATGAGTCAAAAGAGGCAGCGAGCGGATATAAAAGCAGATTACATTTAAGCAGTAATAAGGACAGTGAAGAGCTGGGGAGATTTTAATATGTTTAAATGTTCTTAATTGGGCATGGAGTGGAGTGGGCCCCCTGAAAGCACCCACCCAAAACACTGCTCTAAAGGTAAAAGGGAGATTGGCTTTTATTGAATTGTAATGAGGAGTGGGAAATTGCATGTTAATTCTGTCCCCTGTGTGTGCGTGTGTGTGTGTGTGTGTGTGTGTGTGTGTGTGTGTGTGTGTGTGTGTGTGTGTGTGTGTGTGGCTCCCTGGGCTCGCCGGAGGTACGGGTGTTATCGAGGTCGAGCGTTTGAAGATGCGCAACACCTTGTCTTTTAAATAAGGAGAGGGGAGGGCCTGGTTAAATCTTAATGGAGCTTTGAGGTATTTGAGGACGCTTGCCAGTGTTTGTGTGCGCTGGCTTACTCACATGTATACTCAAGAGATATTTAGAGTTAGCGGTAAGTATGGTAGGGTATAAATTTGTGTGTTTTATATAGGTCTATGCACAGATGTTAGTAAAGAAGTCTGAGTACATGGGGCTGCGTCTCTCCATGCTCGCTTTGTTTATCTGAAAACTTGAAAGAGACTGTAGGCAGGCTACACTGTGACTGGTTCAATAAAGGTCAAACAATTTACAAATAGTTCATACAAGTAGAAAAGTATCTCACCACCAATGGGTTTTGTCATTATTTTATAAAGCAAGTAAGTAAAAAAAAATGAAAATATACACATACAAGAAGGTCACATGTAAAAGGCTCTATGATAATTCAGCAGTCCCAAAATTACTGAACAAAAGCCTAACCCTAACCATAGCCCTTTTCAATTACTCAATTAATACTTCTATGTCACTTAACGTACAAAACATATTCCATGATGGAGAGACCCACCATAATTATTTACAGACAAAGATGAAAAAACAAATAAATACGTGCCTATATTTATATCTACTTTAAAATCAATGTATATATTTGTGCGAGGAGTTTGGGAGTCTTTGAAACAACTTGAATTGAAAAATATATAGCACCTGGTGTTTCCAGAGGTTACCCATAAAAGTACTTACCAGGCCCTGTCCTGCTTAACTTGAGGTCTGATGAGAGCTGACGTTCACATTCAGACCACCATAAGAGCCTTCGTACAGTTTTGTATTGTATGTTGTGGATGGTGTACTGTGCGGTCATTATGCACATGATGATAGGACTAAAACACAAAATTTGCACCTGCTATTTAACTTTCCACAGTTTAGCACCTGGATTGATAAATATATAAACTTAAAAGGATCAACTAAATAGATTCAAAAAGAGCAAAAATGAGGCACGTCGCTGTAGTTTGCACACATACCCCTGACGCACTCTGTGTAACTTTCTTCTCTGACAGTATCTGAGAACATGACCGAGTGCAACACTCAGGATTCAGGACCCTGTAATAAGTCTATGTTCTAGCTTTCAGTAAATAGCTCTAATTGCATTTTTACTGTTTTTATGGTAAATAAAATCAATTTTCAATATCACCCAGCCCTATAATCTCTCTTTCTAATAATCGTTCTACTGCACATCTCTCCCATGATTTCCACTCACTGAGCCCTGGCCACAAATAGAGTCCTCACATTGAGCATGATAGGACTGCCTTCACCTCATCTGGGCCTCGTGGGTATTACACCCAGAAGACCTGCTCTGACATCCCCATTCTCCCATGGTTCGGATCAGAATGTCACACGGGGAGAGGAAATATTAGCGCTCCCCACATAAACTCGCATTGCAAAACAAAAAAAGGCAAATCGCTGGAATCGCTGCTCCAAACCCGTGCACTCCGTCCCCTTTTCTGAATTGTAAAATCAGCTTGGCAAAAAGAAGCGGCACCATCAAATTCAGCTGTGGTTTTCTTTCAGCCAAAGCGCTTTTCTTTTGTAGGAGAGGGGGGGGGATAGGGAGAACGCGGAGGGGAGAAAAGCCTAGGTCTTAGCAGTGAGAGCACGGGTGTGGGGAAAAAGCATGGGTCCATCTGGCAGCTTTGCAGAGATGGGTTCCAAGACACAGCGCCGGTACAGAAGGGTCCTCGCACAGACACCTGCAGAATACCTCACGTTGTTCGAAAACGCGTACAACAGGCAGGAGTGCTTTATGTTGAAGACAGGAAGGGCAGGCCAATAGGGATCGCAGTGTGTCAGAGGATGTATGTGGATGGGTTTGGTCGGATGGGCAGCTATAGAGTGAAAAATTAGGAAAAATAAGAGGAAATACACCATTTTGAACTGATTTGCTGAAATATTTTGCTAACGAATGTCAATAGACTTAACCGTGTTATACCCTCGGTAAGACATATGCAACATAAAGTTCAACATCAAGTTTGGTTAAGGCAAAAGAGGCATAACTTTGTGGTTTAATGCATTAACTAATGTATGTACCCAAGAACCCAAACAATAGCACAGACCATTTATTTTTAGAAGAAATATTTGTATGCTCGGGTTCTACGGGGTTAAACATGCTGAAAAGATGTTTTGCGACTGCAAAACGAAATGAATCAAACAATCCAATAGGAGCATTACTTGAGCTTTGTTTTGGTCAGATTTCAGCTTTTACAAATTGCCATTTTATGTCTGCGAAATTGCTCATGCCTTTGTTTCTTGCTGAGAAATTAGCAAAGAAATAGTAATCTAAACAACATATTTTATAAGTGGCTTGTCCCATCAAGTCTATATTTGTTAAATCTGTAAAAGGTATGGGGCAGTTGTGACTTTCATATGTGTAAAAAAAAGACAACAATTGGTACATTATTAACTTTTGCATTTAAAGGCACACCGCGGACTTTGTGACCTAAAGAGTTGACACATATGAGTTATTTTATATGAATACTTGGGCCAATATACAGCGCTTGACACTTGCAATGCTCCGAGCGGGGCTGCCCTCTTGAAATACCGCCCATGTAAGTTTCGAGCAGACGGACCGTCTGCCACCAGGTCACGTGACTTGGAAGAAAGACTTGCTTTACGGCTACAGGCGCTGATATACTCATGGAGCTAAGGCTTTTGCTACTCATTTTTCACCTGCTCGACTCCTGGTCATGGCTGAGGCAAGGAAAAATTTTAAACCTTCGGAGGAGGCTAAAAAGAGGAAACGCGAAAGGGATCGTGCTGTAAGCTGCATGTCTGTATGAGCGCTGCTCTTCACCTGGTTCCTGGATGTCATCGACTGCAAAGATGTCATTCCACGCAGCACGAGCTAGACGCAGAACTCCCTCATCCAGGATATAGAAGTCCATGTGTGGTAGATTACTAATGCAGCGGTCTGGAGGCTGACCACAGCAGAGTCTCTCAATATCTGTAGGCATGTCTCTACAGTTTGAACACACACACCAGTGCATGCTGTCTGAATACACACTCAAAAGACACCGGCTGACTGTTTGTTGACTTTTGCGACAGTGCTGAGTTGCTTGTGGCCACTAGGGGCGCTAAACGTGAAAGTTGCAGGTCTAGCGCCCCTAGTGGCCAAGAGTTACACGGTGTGCCTTTAAGTGCTCAAAAAGATTGTTATGATAGATATTAATGTAAATCCAGTTGTAACTTCTGAATCCTGTCATTCAACTTACAATGTGAAACTAATATGACAGTCAAAAGTTTGATCGCCAGCCTCACTTGGTGACATTACAAGCGGTGGTTGATCACAATAAAGACCCCTTGTTATCATGTTGTTTGTAAAGTAAATATGTTTGAACTTTGTAAACCAAAATAAACAGAAAACAGTTCAATAGCACCACACAGGCATCTACCACTGTGACATATGGGCTTTTACGTCTCCTAAGAGAGGCCCCTCTCACATAGCAAAAATCTGCAATTTCAAGGCAAAAATAAATGAAATAAGACAAATGCACATTGAAATAATACAATAGCACAAATCACTTGATAAAGTGACCAAGTATTATTGTTTAAATTGTATTATTTTTTTCTCTCCAGGACTGCAGGTGAGGCCAGGCCCCCCTGCCTCCCTTTACCGAACGTCACTGATATGCGTGTATATTTAGCTATGACAAATGTCTTATTCCTCTGGCTGGAGTGGTCTTGTTAAGAAGAGTGAGGACATGGGGGGCCACGTCACCCAATTTGCTGCCTGCTCCGTGCTGTCAGTGCTCTGTCTGGCTGCGTGTCCATCGATTTGTGTGACAATGCCTCCGCAATCATTCCTCTCACTCAAATCTGTGCGTCCTCCTCCTCTCACATCCGCTCGTTCATCAGCCACAGCTCTATGAAAGCAGCCCCACTGTCCTTTTAGTTTGACGGTCCTATGGAGGACTGTTATGTTTAGAAACATTAGAAAATGGGACATCAGCAGAATTGTGAACGGATGGGGTATCTGCATGTCATAGGTGGCACAATATTCATTTCTGTCACTTTACATAAAATGTCAATGGCTTACAGTCCATTTTTCTAGCTGTGAGCGATATTTATCAACATTTTAACAAATAACAGGCTTGATACAGTATATCTCTAGGTTGAATTGCAGAAGTGAATAGACTTTTGAAAGATTTTACAATCTAACCCGATTTATAGCCCAAACTGTAATTTTGATCTGAGAGGGCGAAGGCAACGTTTTTCGAGCTTATTGTCTTTAAATGTGATGTCTAAATTAAAAAAGGATATTGTGTCCTCAGATAGCTACAGGTTTTCATGTCACGAATATAACAGTAGTAACTGGTCACTGCACAATTTGATGAGGTGTTTTGACGCTCTGTTGAATTGCTATGGACACAGCGAAAGGTAAATTAAACTCTGAAGAGGAAAACATTAACTTAGCATGCTCACCTCAACTGTTAGCTTCCAACTATAGCTATTGAAGAACCTTAAGGTCCAGCAACATTCAGTATAAGGATTCAGTTTTGCACAGGGGAAAAAAAAAATCCTGAAACATTGTTTTGACCCATAAAAGAAAAATGCATCTACAGTATGTTTTTAATCTAATAAGACTATTAAATGTGAAAACATATGTTTTGCATTTCCTTCCAAGTTTTTTAGACCTTGTGATTTTCATAATATTTCTCGGTGTTCTCATAAAATGCTGCAAAATCATGTTTATTTACAAAAGGTAACCAAATACAGTTTCCATAGAAGATGTCCTTCCTTGCACGTTATGCATACACATTTTTGCACCTTCAAATGAATTATATTATGAACATAATAGAGTGAATATTTGATACATCCCAACTACAAATCGATCAGCAGGGAATGTCTATAGTCGACATGAATTTCCTTATAGTAATCCCAGTGCATAAAAGTGCATAGAACGGCCTTCAACACGTTCAATACAGACAGATGTTTTATGAAAATGAGGACAAGCTTCAAGCGCACTGATGACAAATCCTCTCTAAGCTTTAATTAGGAACGTTCTTTAAAAAAACGGGACGGTCTAACAGCACGTACAACTTTTAAAGTGTATTAAATGCCGCAATCATATTTAAAAACGCCATAATCTGGCTATATAATTAGAATTTTATGCGTAATTGAGAGTGCGAGCCACAGGTCAAGGTGAGTGTTAATTCTCGCCGCAGAGTGACGATGCCGCCGCAGTTAGATTAATGAAAGGGCTAAAAAAATGCTATTATTAGTGTTGGAATGGAGATGTAGCAGAGAACAAACAGCAGAAGCTCCGTCTCCTCAGAGGTGGATGCATGCGCTTTTTGAGGAGTGTAAAACATTTTTCACTTTGACTCGATCTGTCTTAAATGGCTCTGCAATTGATTAAGATGCAGCATTTTCTATTTTTGCGTAATTAGCTCGGTTATGGTTCGATGTATGCCAGCCATTTTTTAAATCTATTTGAATGTATTCGACAAACGGCAAGCACACAAACACACAAAGCAATGTGATAAAGAGAATAGGGAATTTAAAGATACAAACATATATTGTTTAGATTAGGACATATTTTATTTGTCCCACATTTAAAAATGTCAGTGTTGCATCACCGGTTGCACAATAGAAATGAACAATAACTCTAAACTTTTGCATAATAAAGACGCAAATAATAAAATATCCAACTTTAGCATATTAAGGAACCAAATCCAAAATCTCCATCATTAGCATAATAAGAAGTAAGTATGAAGTCTCAAAGGTTAGCATAATAAAGAAGCTATTATAAAATACTGCACAATTCTATTGCAAAAAATATAGAGCAGCATTAGGGGATGGACAAGTGACCAAGTAAGGTGACTGTGGACACATGTGGTTCTATAGTGCACATGATATGTAAACAAATCAAACCATGAGAAGAAAATATTGCAATAACAATATAATTTATAATATATATAGCGCAAAAAAAAAAAAAAAATCAACTCTATTTAAAAAAAAAAAAAAAATACATCTATTTTTTCAGCTTTTTTTTCAGGAAGAAAAGTGAAATAGAGTACCAATCAGCTTGCTGTATGTAAAAGTTAAAATAATGATAATAATAAGATAAACACAGCATGTTGTGGTTTAACTTGTTCACTGATTTGTTTTAGACTCTTTCGGATGGGACCAACAAATGTATTCATGAAACCAAATAAATTAGTTACTCAAGCTTTAATGCATAAAGCTCAAGTATAACGCTTGAGTTTAACGCTGATACAAGCGTTACAAGCAACAACCAGCAACAACTTCAACCAGATTTTTCAATAAAAACATGATTAATTGTTGTTGTTTTTTTCTTGTCAAGTCAAATTTTTGTAAATTTGACTTGAATTTGTAAATGTAAATCGTTAACGTTCTACCTCTTATAAATGTTTTCCACTTTTATAGGTTCCTGTCAGACCTCTTACGGTTTCCAAGGGGTTAAATCCTAATCATTACCGCATATCCGCTTATTTGCAAAGATCTAAACCAGTGTCTCCCAAAGTGGGGTCCGCGGCCCCCTGGTGGGCCGCGAGGGTACTGCAGGGGGGCCGCGGGAGGTCATACAAAAAATAAAAAAATAATATAATTATTGAATGTTAAATTTATAATGTTTTGTTTGTAATATTAAAATATTTGTGTTCATTATTTGACTTGAATAATCCACTGTAATCATTTTTGTATTACAATGTTTGTAGCAGAGGCTATTTCCCCAAAATAAAATAACCAGAAGAGCCTATTCTTAATGTTGTCTTCTTGGTTATTATTTAGGGGGGCCACGCAGACCCGTCAGATTTTTAAGGGGGCCTCGGTGTTACTGAGTTTGGGAATGGCTGATCTAAACAATTCTTTGCATTATACGATTCCATGATTTATTAGGAGGGCAAAGGAATGGCTGGTGGTTGCTGTGTCAGTGCCTCTCACATGTGAAGAGTGCTACAGTGATATGAGAGCAGTCTCCAACAGAGCGGGGCATATCAGGTGACCACTCCACACGGGTCAAGCTTCCAGGACAATCCACTGGAGGGGCTCGGGCCACGGCTAACAAGAACACTTCTGACACTCATGACTTTAAGTACGGCAGCCATTAGAGAAGTACTGTTCAAGTGTGAAATGATATGTGCCAGAGATGATCACAGGGTCAAGGTAGGATTTGACACAAAACTACTTGTTTCATTGATGGTGCATAAGTAGATTTGTGCAGCGTTGTCTCTGAGCCCTGTTCAGTCCAAGTTTAATGAGTAGAACTGAAGCAACTTTATTGATTATATGTACCTCACCATTAAAAATAATAGTACACTGGAACCGATGGAAGTAGAAATTTACTTTTGTTTAGAGAACAAAATAGTGGAAGAACAATAATAGTTACAATATAATTTGAAAACATTCAGATCACAGGTGGACAAATTACATTAATTATTAAATAAGTATAAAAAAGGAAGACAAGTTTTGTTCTATCAATATTTTAATATTATTACAGCATATTATAATTGCTCTCATTGTTTCCAGGATAATTCAAGTTAGAAATAATGGTGGAAAAAGTCAATTACTAATAACAACCATATAAACTATAAGAATACACACAACTGTCCGGTCTCTGCATGGCCTCATTCTTCCACTGATGCTACAGCAGCTCCAACAGTCCAGACAGTGGCTCTCCTCTCATCCGAGGACCCTGCCCATCGTGTGGTGCAAGATAAAGGCTGGCCAGGGACCACAAGTAGTGGGCCAAAAGTTTGGGCTGAAGAAGAGCAAAGACGAAAAAGAGGGAAAAATGGAGGAAGTTTAAGCTGTGGAGCCCTTCCCCTGAAGGCAAGCTGGCCTGCCATCTGTGCAGGCTCTCTAGCCATCACCACCACCCCTGGAAGAGAGAAGAGCCAGGCAGCCAGCAAAGGAGGGAGGAGAGCAGGCCGGCTGCGAGTACAGAGCAGTGCAGTCCAAAGACCAAAGCAAACTACGCTTAGGTGTGATCTGTGGTCAGCGCGAGGTCTGGGGTCAACAATCAGATTCGTTTTCATCGCTGCAGCACATCTTCTTCAGGGTGAGTACTGAAGAGTCTGGCCCTCACCGCGCACTCTGGCTTTGCTCTGCTGCCACTTACTCCAAGGCCACTTTTTAACCAAAAGGATCCTAGTCGTGTTGCCTTTTTCCCTTTACTCCCCTTTCCTGGGAAAATCTGCCAGAGCTTATACATCGAAGCCAACACATGAACTTTCAATCAGGGATTAGCCGGATTTTCCAATGTGGATCTTCTTTTGTGAATTTGGCCAGCGTCGCCTGTGTCGTTGGCAAAGGGAACGTAAATAGAATATGATCCCTGGGCCAAGGGGATTGCCTCGCTTATTTCAAAGAAAGACTTCAAACCCAGGGCGCACTTAGCCTGCTCCACCAGCGTGATGTTTCTGGCCTTTTTCAATCGCAGCCACTGTATAGGACCACCGGAAAAGGTCCAAGACACATTTTGGATTTGTGAACTTTGATCCCTGGGTTTGTATGTAAGGTAGAAAAGTACAGTGACGATAAAAAACGGCGACTTTGTATACGTCAAAAAAGATCAAAGGAAGTTTTACCCAGCTGGTGAGTACAATTATAACATATCTATCTCTATTTTTGCCTCCACTCCTCTCACCACTGTCCGGTCTTCACAGATCTAGATGCTAATCCAAGCTTACCGTGCTGGCGGCTCCGATAAGAGAGGCCCCGCCATATGAGCTGCTGTAGACCGCGGGGCCCTATCAGTCTGGCCCATGTGTCCAAGGCCACCGCTGAAGTTGGACCAAGAGTGCGTGAATGAGGCTTTAGAAAAACGGCCAAGCTAACGGAGCGCTGGGCTGGCAAGCGCAAAGCAAAAGCAAAAAAAAATAGACAGATTTAAACTTCCGCAAAGACAGAAGTTTATCTTAAAAAATGAACAATGCGCAAATATGCCACCCAACTGAGCATTGTGTTTGTTCCTTAAATGTCAGCGTGAAAATCCCCCCTACTTTGAAGCAGATAGGCCTTTAATCAGCCAGCGAGTGACGGATGCAGTGCCGCTTTGGCTAGGCCCAGGCGACAGACTTAACAAACACTCCATGTTTACTCAACTGCAGTAAAAGAAGAAGATAAAAAAAAAAAGATTATTGCGGCAACTAGCCTGGTCCCATGCTCTCCGACATATTTGCATCTCGTCATCTCGCCCCCCCTTCCTCTGCTGTTATGCTGCGAGGTGATCCCTGTGCAGGTGGATGGGTGTCCCGCTGGGTGCTGTTGCCGTGACGAGTTCGGACTTGTCACTCGCAAGGATGATTAGGATGAGAGCGCGCGGATTTGATATGCAGATGTGAAGGAGTAAAGGCGGGGAGCAGACGCGAGGGCAGAGAGGGAGAGTTTTTAACGGCGAGACTGACAGAGAGCGTGGGGTTAAAGCGTTAAGGAGAAGTGTGCGTGGCTTAAAGGCACAGCGGAATACGTTTGTGTCTGCCAGCGCCCGCTCCTGTCCTGTTTGCGTCTTTGTTCAGTGCGGAGATGGATGTCAGGTGCGCGAACTGCTCGGTTGTTTGGGTGTATAGTTATCCACGCTGATATGTGACAAAGCTATAATTATGTGTTTAAAAGCTTCAATCAACAAAATGAATCAAAGTGTCAAAAGAGCGCAGGTGACTTTTGTGTGAATGAGAACAATTTGTAAAGAAAATCAGTTTGTTCGCACTCACTTAGATCCGTAGCTTCAGAGATTTGCCTGAGCAGGATCGGGCCTGGTTAGTGCAGAGATGGGAGGCAGTGGGACAGCTGTACACAGACACAGTGTCCTGAGGCAAGACACTTCATTTCCCCTGACCATACGCAAGAGTGGTTGGAGTGGGAATGATATTTGCTGCAAAATGTTATCCTGTTTGAAGTAGTGCTGTGAGTTAAACGTGTTAATAACAACTTTAATACAAACCCATTTTAACGGCGTCCATGTTTGATTATCTTATAGGTTTTTTAGTTGTCATTTACAAACTTGATTTATGCAATATTCTTTTTCTGAATCTGTGATCTCAGAATGATTCACCTATCTTACCCAGGCAACATGCTTGATAAAAAACAACTAAATATTGATCTAAAATTACTAAAATGAACCAAGTTAACTGACATCAATGGTAATTGTGAGGCTGATTACTACTTTGGGATGTTAAATTTGGTAAAAACAATGCATGTCCTCTTTTTCTCAATGAATAAAAATTTTATTGAGTAAAAACATATAGAAGCATATACAATTGAAGGTGAAAATGGGAAATATAAATGATCCAACATGCATGGATTATTCATAAAACAACTTTGATTACAACATGTACATATGTTTTTTTGTAGAGCTGTCAAACATTTTTTTATTAATCGCATAGTAATGGTGAGTTAAATCCCGATTCGCATTCTTAAGATTCTATTTCAAATCCACTCCAATTTGAGTTGAATGAGACTATCAAATGTAATGACACATTGTCATTCATACCAAATGTACTTAAATCTATTTGATTTGCCCACAACCTTTTACTTTTGGGCACAACCAACATGAGCTGTTAATGAAAGGGAAAATGTACGTACCCCAGCTTTAATTTAGCGAGTTTAGTTGCGTTCCAGGAGGAGACACGCACACTTCCTAAGGCTTCAGTGGTGTATTTGCGTGCACAGGTTACGCAAAGACACGCACGCAGAATGCAGAGAATAGTCCTGTGCGTGTATGGTCTTGGATATGACCACGTTACCATGGCGCCATCCGCCGTGTTGTTGTTAGCGGCTCACCGCCGCTGGAGGTGGCAACCGCTGTACAGAGCAGCCGCAGCTGCCCTGGGTCAAAACGCTGCGGCCACGGAGGAGGCGGACTTCACTTCATACAGCAAACAACAGCAAACGCCCCGCGGTCAAAACTTGAATTCCCAGAGGGCCTACCTGCTCTGTTGCCATCTCACACACGCACGTGTCCGCGGCATTCTGAGTGATATCATGGTATACATGGGCGGGTCATTCGGACAAGCGCTAAACGCGTAAACATTTTTTTACGCTATTAATGAAAAATGTCATCAATCAAGCGATAATTTTGATAGCCCTAGTTTTTTTAATTAAGAATTTAAAAGTCTAAGATAAATAATAGCATAATGAGTAGAAAAAACTCTGACTTTGGCATAATAAGCAAGACTTTCAGCAAGACACTTCACCCACATTGCCTAGAATGAGTCTGGTGTGTGTGTGAATGGTTGGTGGTGGTCAGAGGGGCCGATGGTACAGACTGGTTGCCTCGCTTCTGTTAGCCACATCATCCAGCTGTGGCTACAGTAGCAGTTTATCACCACAGTGTATGGAGTCGAAGAAAAAAATGACAAGTGAAGCATCTTTGAGTGTCCTGAAAAGCGCTATATAAAACCAATGCATTTATTTTTATTTTTTAAAACAAAGAAGTATAAAATCTTTATCTTTGGCATAATAAGATCAAAAAAGTTTGAGGTAGAATATATCATTTTTGGAATCCCAATGCTATCATGAGTGTCTGATTAGCACCATGTTTGTTCTACAGCTCATGGAGGGCCTTAGGGGGCTCTCGTCTGTGTGTGGGTGTGCGGGGGTCCTCCTCTTTGCCCACCTATCTCTCACCGGATGAGCACAATTTACCCCTTTCCCTCGCACAAAATCGACCACCTCCAGCACACTTCGCTTGACAAAAGGGTGGGGCTGGCGGATTAGGTGCCACGGCTGAAAACCGAACTAAATTGAGCCCTCAATGTTTATTTTTACACTTTGCATTGTAAATTAAAAACAGAAGAAAGGAATGGGGCGAAGACGCGCATAAGTCGGGATGGAATCTGAGGCATTGTCGACGCTACATCTTTTTTTCATATTTGTTTCCCTGCAAATGAGATTGTTCTCCTTGACTAAGAAAGCAAATGTTACAGCCCAGAGCACACAGGAAGACGAAGCATGAGAAATCTGTGCAATGTGTATCAGGGAGAGAGTGTGTGCGTAATGGCGCCGCTCAAATGCACTTGATCTTTTATTTGGTAGCACTTTTCTCCAAGTGGTGCTCACATGCAATTATAAGGCAACCATAAGCACGTTCTAAATAGATTATGTGCAAATTGTAATCAAGATAATCTGTATGTAATGTCAAATGCTACTCAGTGACATTTTGTTGGGGCAACCTTTGAAGTTGTGTTTGGCTACATGTGCAGGAGTTGGCGGGTGGAGACACTTTTGGCGCAGGAGATTGTGTGAAGACGCAAAAACATGGGGACATAAATAGCACTTCAAACTCTCTGGGATGAAACTCAGCGCATGAGACAAGCTTTCTTTGTAACGCAATTGTATCTATGTTTGTTGTTCATAAAGATCATCCAATGACGTGAAGACCTTAGCTTTGTTTCCCGGGGTATTACGCTCCTGGTAGTGTCTCCCAAGTATAGTAAGACAAGGTGCAGGCAAAGTCTGAATACTCCCATGATAGTGACATAGAGGGATGATGTGATCTGTCCCCAAGGGCTTTCTAGTAAAGTGCTATACTTAAAAGGTGCATTATACAACACAATGCTTATGTACAGTAAGAGAAGAGTGGCCTTCACTCTTGATCAGGGTTGTGTCTACAGTGTTTCCAGGAAACTATTACTTACAGTATGTAGAAAAAAGGCGTCACAGCAAAAAATAAAATAAAATAAACAGTTTTGAAGTGATTAGTTATCTAAGTTGATAAATTGTCTTTAAGTTCTGATCCATCTGGCTTTATTTATAAATTTTCTCTGCCGGTATGAAACATTTATATGACTCTATAGATGTGTCCCAAAGAAAATGATTAAAATGTCTGAAATAGAAATAGTTTATTATCTATCTGTTATCTTTATCTGTTACTTTTTACTTAATTCCATACATAATGTGGCAACACTTTAACTGGAGTAAGGGAATGATTTATGAGTTGATTTTTACAGTATCTATACTTGTACCTAGTACTAGTAAGACTCGTTAGTACAAAGAGGGTACATGGAAAGGCACAGAAACTTCTGAGAATTTATATTGAGATAAAATTGTTTTACCTAGAATGTTCTACACACATATTTTCAATTTACACTTATAAATTTAATGACAGATTAAATCGACTAATCTTTGAGTTTGGGAATAAAAGTTTTTAAAATTTTGCCTGGAACGGAAAGCTGAAATCCATGGAAATCATGTAATGATGTATTGCTTAGAATTATCAGGGGACAGATCTGAAGTGAACTTTAAAGGCAGGGGTGCACATAAGTGGTATGCAGGTACGCATGCGCGACAAATATTAGAAATGCGTACTATCACTTGAGTTAGTAAGCCTTTGCGTACTTCATGTGTCCATGTCCTCCCCGTGTCTCTAAAATAAAGCTGTGGTACCTACATTTTCCCTTGCATTAATAATGCATAATGATATTGGTTGTGCCCAAAAGTAAAATGTTGTGAACAAATCAAAGAGAACATTGTTTTGATTTTTTGTTTTGTTTTGCATTTTTAAGAAAGAGCCCTGTGAGTCATTATTTGATTTGGATTGAGTGGATTATCTGAGCTGATCTAAACTTTAGCATTAAAAAGAAGCAAGTATAAAATCTTGATTAAGAACCACGCGACAAATGGAGTGAGTACCAAACACCATCTCCTGGTACTCATCTGAGTACTTCACTGAAAAAGTTATGTGCACCCCTGTATGCAAGCCTTACTGTGTAACATCCCAGACAGCACAGTAGCATCTGAGTATAGATGTGTGGTTGGCAGAAAGTTTTGTATGTTCACAGTTGTTCTGTGATACATGAATGATCTAAAGCCCTCTATCTATGTCTTAGTCACATCTCGACAACAGGCAAGTTGCTCTGTTTTGATTTCAATATTAGTCACTCTCCACTGTTGCCAAAATCTCTTGATCCAAGCAGTCAGTATAAAAGTGAAAGCAGACATGTTCAGGAAAAAAAAGTATTTTCATTCATGTGAAATAAAACCAACCCAATGCATCCATTATGAAGACGATAAGGAACACACAGTTTATGGATTTGAGGATGACGAACAATTAGAAAGATTTACTTTTCATTTTGATCTAAAAAAGTGTGATATAACATACAGTTTAACCAGTAGGAAGCAGAGACTAATGAACATAGATTTGCATCCAAACTACAACACTATCTCGAAAAGTGATTTACATGAATGAGACCTTAAGCAAATGTAAGATAAAAAAACTACACGTATTGATCATGTTCATTAAAACATGCCCTTTGGAACCATGCGATGCATATACATGTTATGGATTGTTAATTGTGTGTGTGTGTGTTTTGACTCGTTTAACCATTTCAAATAACTTTAACCACTGCTAGTCGTCTCCTGTGACCCAAGTCTCACACATGTATCATTCATATGTGACATGTGCGCAGAACATGATGTGTGCTTTGCTGTAGGGTCCATTCTAATTATATAATGCAAATAGCGGATCCCTCTAAACCGATCGCAATAAACAGCACAGCGTTGCGTGTGCTCCCATATGCTGGCGTGGTGTGATTTTTACAGATCTACCATTCCGTCTTGTTGACACTGCCGAGTGCATTATATCATGTAAATGTTTTGATAATGCGCCTTAGATACAGAGCTTAAGGAGTGCGTGGGGTTTGTCATTAAACTTGACATATGGACGTTAATTTTCACCCGCTCCAGCTATTAAACAATGAATGAAGCAAAAGCAGCGGAAACCCCCAAAACAAAAACACAAAGTCGTGATCGAATGCTGAGTCTTGGCTAATACATTCATGTCGGCCGTGAAAAATTGTCTATCTTATTTTCTCGTTTTGTGTATGCGGGCGAATGTGATGTGATCTGAAGTAGCTGATGTGGGTTTTTTCTTTCTTTTATCCCCGCTTTGCTTTTAAATTAGCAACGACCACTTAAGTATACCCCGCGCAGAGTTGATTAAGCAATTCAAACGCACAAAAGGCAGCGTGTCAACCATATTAAAGATATGCGCTCAAAAGCTTTCTTCTGTATACGTCTGTAACCAAATAAGACACTGCTTTTAACATTTTCCGACTATGCAACTGTAAATCACATATTCTCATCAGACTGTGAATGGGTGCCAAATATGTGGTTTCATTTTCTCTCAATCATACGAGATGAAACTATACGCCAACCCCCCCTTCTCCTAAACTCGACATTTGCATCTCATATGTGTTTAGACTTTTTAATAGTATCGGATTATGAGGAGGAATGCGCAATCACTCCAATCTTTCCATAGTTATTTGTATCAACGCCGCGCATCACTACCTTAAAGTCTCCATTAATCAACCTTTCCCTCTTTTTATTGTATCGTGCACTGCGTCGGCGAGATTGCTAAATAAAAAGACATTTCTGCAAAGCGGGGGGAGAGAAAGAAAGAGAGGAATTGACAAAAAAAAAGCAACTGTATTCATTGGACCTTAAAATGTTTTGATGGCTTCTGGGAGACACATTATATTTACATAGGAATGTGTCATTAACGTCAATGGTGCAGCAGAAACTATTAAACTAATACAATGCTAAAGCCAACAACCTTGAGAATTTGATTAAAGGGCCTTTGTTGAGTTTTAAAAACGCTCTATTCTCCGGTTAAAACAAAAGACTGATGGATTTGGCTGCGGTTATAATTCAGCTGTCAACTCCTATTGACGCCTGTGACTGTCGCAGCTAGACGACATTTACATACTTTATATATAGAGGCACGCGAGGGGTCTGCACTACACGCTCACAATAAGTACACACACGCGCACGGGCATATACGCACATATCTAGTATTTGTCCTTCATTTGGAATTAGCTTGCTGTCATTTTCACTGGCTGTGGATGCTGTTTGCTTCTCAAAGTGATGCAGTTTTAAGAATATTAATGCATTGTAAAACATCAATATACATATATGAATATATATTACTTGATACAGTTTTTCCTTGCTGATGCAGGAGGGTCAAAGGACAGTGGTGATGATCCTGGACACTCAACATTCAACAACATACGGACATTTATCAACATTTATGAACATTGGTCATCCGCCCCTTATGGACTAATGACTTTATGTGTTTTTATCATTGTATTTCATTGTGCTATACCAATGTGCAAGTCACAGACTGCGTTTTCACTTGCCTTCCATTTTTCTTGCCGCCGGTTGTAAAGGATACCTTCTTACCATCCACCACAGCTACGAAACTTGCTCGAGTTTCCCCTGAAATTTGGCACAGTCAAAGATGAAATTAGAAGAATAAATCAGTTGGCAGAGCACAGAAAAAATGCCAAACTAAGGGGGACGTTGCAAACATCCCCTGGCGACCTCCTCCTGACAAAAGCTGTGGACATCGCTTTTCAGTTCATGTCTTCAGCCAAGCTTACGTCACAACTTACACTCTCAGACCCATCGCTCCACTCCTCACAGACAGTGTCCTCAATGGCGCTCTCTCTACATCATGCTAACCCTGTGGTCATTGTGGTTCATCCTCTCACACTACTCGCCCTCCATTACAGAAGTAAATGGTCACATAGCGTTTTCTATTTGTTTTCAAACCATTTCACACCAAGGAACTACTGTATTTTACCCATTCACACACATAGACCAACAATGGGAGCAACTTTCGCACCTGTCAACCTGCGGGTCAACGTCAACCAATGACGTTCATCTTGGAAGAAGGATTTGAACCGTTGGTCAACCAATTGAGCTATTGCCGCCCATTAACGGTTTTGAAGTCAAAATCCACATGTAGAATTAACAGATAATACTGTGTTTTAATTACATTTGACATGTTACATGAAATATAACATGGAATTCTCCGACGGGCAACACTTTAAGCCCTATATTTACTACTACTGTGACCAAACTCTTGTTAAGGGACTCTTGTGTGCATCTCTCACTGGTAATTTACTCTTACCATAATAGCATGATAATATATTCTTCCTCTAAATAGGTGGGGGGACGGGCTGCATCATATTTAGCACCTAGCCTCATCTTCTCCCCTGATCGTATTTTCAATATAATTATGAAATCTCACCAAATGCATGTGGGGCTGTTCCGACAAATAGGAGCCGTGGCAAAGCGAGACCCTATTTGTGTTTCATTATCTGTTGGAACATATTTTACAGTCATGGTGAGATATTTAACATTGTTTTATCATACCCCCGAGATATCTTACACACCGATCTAATTAAAGTCACCATTTTGCCCAGTACCCCATTTAAAAAATCTATATGTTCTATATAATTATGAAATGATGCATTATTTAATATATAAACCCCAAAGCTCCTTGCAAGTGGCGATAATTTTAATCAAAAGAAAATGAATAGATTTCCCTTCTCTTGCTCTTGTTTGGAGGCTTAATTGGAGAACAGAGTAAATCTTGATTGTTCTCAGAGTTTTTTCCGGCCAAAATGAAAAATACCAGCGAGTGAATTAGTATGAAAGCATGCATGAAATCTAGTTTTAAATCATTTACGAGCCATGGAACAAAGTGAATGTGATTACTTCGACTTAGGCCACCACTTACCATGGCCTGTGTGTGTATTGGCTCACGTGCACGCTCCTATACGTGTGCACGTTAGGGGAGAGTTGAGGCGAGCGCTTGTGAAAGAGGCTGTATCATCATTTTTGCGGGAATATTACACTGAAACACATTGTTGTCCGCGGTATTGTTGTTAAAGTAGCCCATTAAAATGCAAGCATGTATATTAAAGAGCAGAGCGTGCCTTTGATGGATAGTACCGGGCCTATGAATAAGTGTGCATATTGATTGGCGAAAAAGGTGAAAAGCAGTTTGACACAATTATTTCTGAAAGGCCTTGGTTATCCCGCATGATTTAAAAACCATTTTAAACGCCTGTCACTTACATTCCCTCGCATGAGACCCCAATGACTCCTGAAAATAATAATTATGTAAAATGTCCGGCCGATATTGGATGTGGCAGGCTCTAAGCGGCCGCGACGATATGTATTGATATGCATCTATAAGAGGAGATAAGGAGAAAGAACAGCATTATGGGAACTGTGAGGACCAGCGTGCCTCCTCTCAGGCTATTCTTTGAACACCATAACATGGAGTAGACAGCATTTCTGTAACAGTTTATAATGACTAGCCATAACAGAATGCATTATTTCAATAGTTCATCATGAGTTCACGAATGATTGTCAAGACCTCATGGTTGTACATACATATGAATTAATCATGAGTAAAAGGGGCATAGCCAAAATCTGTTCTCTATATTATTAATATATATGGCCCTTGAGGGTATTTATTAAGAATATGGTTCATAAATTTGGATTGTGCAAAAATAATGTTAAAGAAGAAAGGAGTCCTATAGAGAATGACTTTGCATTGTTGATACAGGCTGCAGTTTGTGCATCAGTTGGTGGTGTACCATGTGAATGTTTTCAAAGAAAAGTTGTGCCACAGCTCAAAAAACACTTCAGTCTCCTTTTGCCCTTTGGCCCCGCCTTTTGACGAAGTGTCAGTGAAATGTGCAGCAAAGCTACTGTACAAAGCACTTTTTTTCCGTTCTGGAAAAAATGACAGCGAGAGACAGGTGGATCCTCCACATATCACATACATGTGAAGTTCCCTGTCTTTGTATGATGTTGACTGTTGTCACAACGTTCCTTAGCAAAGGACCATAACCAGACTCTTGGAGGCAGAAAGGAACATAGTGCAACACAACAACCAAACATTTTAATTGTCCAAACAAAGCTGTGAAATAAATAAACTAACCAACATTTTTTTTACCAAAATAGAAAAACGTCAGCTTGAATCCAACATGGAAACATTCTAATTAGTAAATTTGAACTTATTTTCAATACAAAAGAAAATATGATTTGCACATGTGGATGTAAATTAAAATAAGAATTTTGCATACCATACTTTAACTTTGCATATACAAAGATACAGTATATATGTTGCGGTGGGAGGTGTATGTAGCATAGCAAGGCATTTTTAGTTTCTTCTTTTACTCCATGGAATATTTGTGGCAAAAAATTTGTAATTTCCCAAAGACTTGGCACTTGTTGGGCATAGTTGTTTCTGTCATGGTTCAACGCCAGAGTTCTGGGCAAACAATTTTAAGGTTTGCATTTCCATCACAGACTCAAAACTCCTCTGGACAATACATAATTTACCTGTCATAATGTGGACAAGCCAATCAACTTCCTATCCAAAAATACATAAAAATATTGTTATTAGGAATTATAGCAGCCTGACTCATTTAGTGTGATTGCAGAGCTTGGATTAACAATATGATGACACTATCAGCCGTGCAATCGTCTGCTCTCACGCACCGCGACGCAGGAATGACAGGTACGGATTTTCTGCTCTGAAAAGGCTTTGAACGGAAACCCCATTGTCAACTGTTCATCCCCGTTCTCTGCTCTCTCTTCTGTTTGCTGGATTAGGGTGCAGAAGTGGAGATTTTTCTTTTTACGTTTCGCAATTTTAATCAGCACAGATAAAGTCAATACTGCCAAGATTCACTTTTTCCTACTCGTTTGTCCCAATACACTATGGGTGGGTATTGACTAGAGTTGTATATTGCATTGTTCAGATGTCTGAATGTCTTGATTAAGGGTAATGATGAAAGTTTAGAAATTAAGTCAAAAGGAAACTTCTTTTGAATACATTTACAGGAGGATTATGATTATTTTAAACTAAACTAATTTGTAATTGAGTATTACATGATGTCATTATTGGCTTAGAATAGTATTGGGAAAGTATTGCTGGGACTATTGGAAAATAAGATTTTTGTTGGATCCTTAATCCTCCTTCATTTCCAAACTATAATTGATAAAGAAAGTGTTCTACTTACCCGGTGAAAGGACTGTAAAACGAAACTTTCATGAAGACAATCTCTAAATGCAATCCTATCAAAATAAATAATGTTTACGTCAAAATAACAATGATGCCGAACAATGACTGCCATTCGCGCAAGTTAAACATGAGTAAAGACAGTTTGCGTTTTGGTTGTGGAATAATCCATTTCCCCATATCCATGCAAAAATATTGTCCCGAGTTCCCAGGCTGTTCAGAATTATTTGCACAGAGCAGCATGGGTATCCCTAAGGCTAACAATGCTCCTAATTGTGAGTTTAAGGGTGCCTTGTCCAATTCTTTATCATCATTGCAGCACTAGTAAACTTTTATACTTTTTGCTTATTTATTATGCTAAAGTTTAAGATTTTAGACCTGCTTCTTTATGACACAAAACTAGAGATGCACATTTTTTCTGTTCTTCTTGAGTGATTCTATCCATGCCAGATGTGATAAATTTCTCCTGTGTGAGATAAATAAAGTTAATCAAATCCTATCTTACCTTTTGCTGTGTGCTCCTCATTCCAACTGTTCTGTAACTGGTGATGCAACACTGCAATTTCCCCACTGTGGGGCATATAAAAGATCTCTTAATCTTAATCTTAAACACATAAATTCTATTTGATCCACTCAAAACTTAGATTTTTCTCAACCCTCAAACAATCTCTAAAAGCATCTTGTGGACTTACATATCCGTGAATAACCAACAAAAGGACTGGCATCATAACCAGTGGCTCAGTTGAAGTGCTATTATTTGAATGCACCAGCAGACATCCATCTGACGCTAGTGAACGTGCATCCTAATGGACAATCATTGCACATGGAGATGAATTTGTACGTAATGAGCGCCTCGTGTCGCCTAAACAAGCTCACATGTAAACAGTTCGAGAGGCGACAAAAGCTGGCTGTCCGTTAGATGTGTGTTATCGCTGATTAATATGGGATTTTTTCTGTGGTCCTCAAGAATTTACTGTCGCCTTAAAGCAGCTTTTCTTGTAATGCACTTATACCTTAACGCCGCATGGATTTAGGAGACGGCCATGCCTGCAAAGAGGGAGGAGAGAGTCTGAAATGTGTGTATTTAATTTGAAAAGCATGAACAAGGAAGGAGGGAAAAGGAGGGAAAGTTGCTTCAGTTAATTTGTGACTAACATGTTTCTGAACCGTTGTTTAAACTTATATGAATGATTATTTTATTTATTTTTACAAATTCAATCTTCAAAATGACTTTTCTGAAGGGGTCTGTCATATGTTTGTGGTAATACTTTGTTCAGGATTTCAACATATGGCATGATATGAAAAGGCACAACGCACCGACGTAATCGATGACGTCGAGGCAAAACATACGTCGATACAAAATATACTCAAAACAAAGATGGCAGCGAGTAATAGCAGTAGTAAACGAGTGCCATCTTATGGGGCGTTCAGACTGTGCAGTAGACGCACATTCTCTAAATTACAGAGGCTTGGGGTGTTCAGACCAGTGGTCCTGGGCTAGCGGCATTTAGCTAGCGGCATTTAGCTAGCGGCGTTTAGCTAGCGGCGTTTAGCTAGCAGTGTTTAGCTAGCGGCGTTTAGCTAGCGGCGTTTAGCTAGCGGCATTTAGCTAGCGGCGTTTAGCTAGCGGCATTTAGCTAGCGGCGTTTAGCTAGCAGTGTTTAGCTAGCGGCGTTTAGCTAGCGGCATTTAGCTAGCGGCGTTTAGCTAGCAGTGTTTAGCTAGCGGCGTTTAGCTAGCGGCGTTTAGCTAGCGGATTTCTGTGTAAAGTTCTTCTCCAATACTGTAGTGGCTCTGTGTCCAGAGACTTTCCAGATACTTTATATAATATCAGTATGTGTTCACGAAGGTGCACCATCAGTTTATTTAATTATTAGACGGTACTTCCGCATCGGCGAACATGCTAGCTGAGCTACATGCTAGCTGTACTAGTTTAGTCAATGGAGAATGACAACACGGGCAGAAGGCAAATGTTCACGAGCACACACAAAGAGACACGGTATTCTTAAGGGAAAAGGAAGGTGTCAGAGTCTAAGTTGTTATTTGTGAATGAAGATGATTTTTTCAGTAAAATAGGCCTATGTTCAACATAACTGTTATTCATTATTTTTTGCTAGAAAAGCCCTCTCTTTAGCTTAAAGCCCTCAAGTTTACATTGGCTACTGTATTCTTTCAGTTGCTCTAAACAAGTATTTTGGGTGAACTTTTATTTTATTCTATTGAATGCTCAACATCAAGTGTTATTTTAATCTGAAAGAAGAATAATAAGATGCACTTTTTTTAGTAAGCTAGATGTGTTTAAGGCTTCAAAGTTTTATGCTACCTTTGGCTAAGAATGTCTTATTTTAAAAATGTAATAGCAATACATATATTTTGTTAAGGAAGTCATGTTTTTTCATTCAGATATGTAAATCAACACACAACACCCAATGTATACATTGCTATTAGTCAATTAATGGGGAGATAATCGATAATCGAATCAAAATCGAATTGATCGTTAAAAAGATTATCGTTTATCCCAGCCCTACTTATATCCTATTAAATGAAAGGTTATTATTGTTCAAAATATTTCAAAATATCTTTAATTTAAGTTGCATATATTCCATACTCATAACAGTCTGGCCTTGTCATAACAGACAAGGCCAACAAATATTCCAGACGAACAAGTGGCAACCAATGTTCCCTCTAAATCGTCATGGGTCGGAGCAGAAATACATTCTCCCTGAGCAGCCCCTTGGAGCAATCAATCAATCAATCAACGTTTATTTATAGAGCGCCTTTCCTACACAAGGCAACGCAAAGCGCCTCACAACCCATATAACATCATGCATAAATCATCAAACATTAGAATTTAAGTAAACATAAAAAGACAGATTAAGAGCACAAGATATATAAAATTACACAAGTAGTTAAAAACCGTAAAAAATTAAAATCACACAAGGGATTACAATCATAAATAATCATAGCGCATTAAAAAGATTAAAGATAAAAACAAATGTAAAATCATTCACTTGTATGCACAGCTAAAAAGAACTGTTTTCAGTTCAGTTTTAAAAACTGCTAGAGTAGACGCCTGTCTCACACTCTCGGGAAGACGGTTCCAGACTCTAGCTGCATGAATCTGAAACGCAGCCTCCCCATGTCTAGTTCCGACTCTTGGCACTAACAGAAGTCCAGTCCCTGTGCTCCTCAGAGCCCGAGTTGGTTCATATGGCACCAACATGTCGCGGATGTACCCTGGTGCGAGGCAATGTGAGCAGGTGATGGACATCTTGGACCTCAGTCCGCAAATATTCACATCTCGATCCAGCATCCATTTATATAGGAAACATCAGCTTCAACAAACCATTTTCTGAGTTGCACAATGAAAATTAAAACAAAATCACAGGGGACTGTTCATATTTGTAATAATACTTTTTTAATCTATATTAATTAAGTTAAACATTACGTTATAATTTTTTCTAATAGAAAACACATAGGTCTACTTAATTATCTCAATATCATAATTGCTTGCCGAACAAACACTCTCTTTTTCCTCTTTTTCCGCTCTTAACAGAGCGGTAAGATAAGCGTCAACAACACCACAGCAAAGTGATGGAGGAACTTTTAGAATGTGTGTGTTGGTGTGCGTGTCCTCACAGCAGCTGATGCCGTGCAAGTTTCTACAAAACCAGACCCACAAGTCAGCGGCAAGGCCGAGTTCATGATCACGGTCCACAATGTGCAGTATGAGCTTGGTCCTCTTCTGGTTCTGATTCCAAGCCATGCTTTGGACCTCTGTATCAGCAGGCAAATTTCCCAGTATGAAAAATCTCTTTCAGCTCTGACTCAGCTTCTAGTCTGAATGATCCACCTTGATCCATAAACTGGTTAATAGCGTCCTGGCAGCACAGAACGCTATCAACCATATTGATTAGCCGTGTGAATACGTCTGTGAATCACATCATATTACGTGCCCGATTCCACCTGCAGGTGGATCACTGACTTCCTGACGGACAGGAAGCAGCGAGTGCGTCTGGGGAAGAATGTCTCGGACTCTCGGATTATAAATACAGGAGACCCACAGGGCTGTGTTCTTTCTCCCCTGCTCTTCTCCCTGTACACCAACCACTGCACCTCCAGCCACGACTCTGTGAAGCTGATCAAGTTCGCGGACGACACCACCCTCATTGGACTCATCTCCAACAACGATGAGTCCGCCTACAGGAGGGAGGTGGACCGGCTGGTGTCCTGGTGCAGTGGTAATAACCTGGAGCTGAACGCCCAGAAGACAGTGGAGATGATTGTGGACTTCAGGAAGAGCACTGTCCCCCCGCCCCCACCCTCCGTGATGGACTCCCCCATCACCTCTGTGGAGTCCTTCCGTTTCCTGGGCACCACCATCACCCAGGACCTCAAGTGGGAGCTGACCATCAGCTCCCTCATCAAGAAGGCCCAGCAGAGGATGTACTTCCTGCGGCAGCTCAGGAAAGCCAAGCTGCCTGCACAGATGTTGGTGCAGTTCTACACGGCCATCATCGAGTCCATCCTCACCTCCTCCGTCACCGTGTGGTTCGCTGGAGCCACAGTCAGGGACAAACAGAGACTACAGCGCATTGTGCGCTCTGCAGAGGAAGTGATCGGCCGCAGCCTTCCATCGCTGCAGGACCTGTACGTCGCCCGAGCTCGAGGCCGGGCTGGTCGTATCACAGCCGACCCCTCTCACCCTGCACATGGACTATTCCAACCACTCCCCTCAGGCAGGAGGCTGCGGCCCATCAGGACTAGAACCTCCCGCCACAAGAACAGTTTCTTCCCCTCTGCTGTTGGACTCTTGAACACTTCTTAACCTGTCCCCCCGCCCTTTATAAAGTCACTTTACTGCCCATCATACGTCACTTTACTTCACTGTACTGCTGTTCACCTTACATTGTGTGCACCATGTGCACTTGTATATTGTAAATAGTAACTGTAACTCTATTTTAAATTTAAATTTATTCTTGATTCTTATTTTTATTATCTCTTTTTGACTGTTGCACTGAGCCAAAGCAATTTCCTAGTCTGTGACCTCCTGTTACTTACGTGGCAATAAAAATGATTCTGATTCTGATGCTGATTATGCGTTTTAGGTGTGCAAAGACCCCAAATGCACTGTGCAATAACTCGCATGCTCACCATAGAGGGAACTTTGGTATAAAACCATGTTCAGTATATCAGAGAGTACATTGTTCATCTTTAAATTCTATAATACCACAGAATAAATGCAGTGACATATTATTAAGTCCTGAACAGGGAAGCAACTAGAAGAGCCCTTGTTTATTGCAACAGGGCTTTGTGAATACCTTCACAGACACAACAACTCAGTGCTTGTAATTGGATGTGCACGAGCAGCACACTCCAGACAGGAAGTGTGCAGTCTGAGGCGCGTGCACCCTATCTGTAAATGTGCTTGTGTTTATGCTTCTCATGAGCGCGTGTTGTGTTTTAATGCACTGTACTTTCCACTAGCATCAATCATTCCATACAATTAGCCCAATTCCCGCTCAATTTTCTGCTTTGCGAGGAGAGCAGCATTGCTGACTGCACAGACAGCTGTCTCTGACCGCGCTGTAACACAGAGACGCTAACATGCTAATGCGCTAACACACATGCGCGCTGCAAACACGGGACAGCAGGTGTCTGGTCGGGAACGGCCGGGATTCTGTCATCAGCGACTTTGCGTCCTCCACTGGGCCCCTCTCCTCTCTCTCTCCCTCCTCCCCCAGTGAAATCAGCCTCAAGTGTCATTTGTTTACCATAGCAACCGGATTAAATTAGGGGAAGTGATTAGGCCTTATTAACAGCCGAACGCCGTCACTATATTCTTATAATTTGGTATGTAAACACTTTGCCCTTGTAGCACTCTGCTCTAGTAGAAATTGCTTTGTACAGTGGAAGATGGCGAGGGGCCCCCGGAGCTCTGTCATAATAAAAATATAATTATGAATCAGACAATGGCCACTCTGCGAACGGCACCCACCCTTTCCGGTCTTCTGACACCCTCCCTACAAACGGCTTGTACCCCCAGAGATCTCCCCCTTACATTGGTACCAGCGCAGAGAGAGACAGGAGACACTTGGGCCAGAACAATCTTCTTTTTTTTTCTTCCCATGCTTGATTCAAACTAATAAACCTGGCAGAATTAACATCCACTCTTCATGTAATGAGGTGAGGGCTAAGAGGAGGGGTGAGAGAGAGCGAGCAGGGGTTGGTTGGTTGGTTGGGGGGGTTTAGAGACTTTAGTTCCCCATATTGACTACCAGGAGCCCTTAGCGGCGCTTTGCATTTAATACCGTACTCCGGGCCAAAGTGATTGTCAAATTATTTCCTTGTTGTGCAGAGAGATATTTGTAATTAATATTGAAATTAAGCATTGCGTCGACAGCGGTTGGTGCATTATTATTACAAGAGCTGAGCCGGAAAAGGCCCAGGCACCGCTTACCTTGTTACAAAATATTTCTTTCACCTTTTATCCGAGCGCCAATCGCAATTCTGCCTCGTCCCTTAGTTACTTCTCTCCGCACCTCCTTTATAAGACATCAATTATACACCCACAAATTATGTTTTCACGGGGTGTCCCACTGGTTTCTGCGGCGGAGTGCTTTGGAAAACACAGGATCATTTCAAACAAGCGCCTACTCGGAAAGAAGAGAGAAAAAGACTATGAAGTGAGTGGGGGAAAAAAATGATAGGAGAAAGAGAAAAAAAGAGGAGGGGGGGGGGGGGGGGGGGGGCTGCTCTAGGCCAAGACAATATGAGCAGGTGCAGCGGGGAAAATGAGTGCTATAAACAAGCCTAGGTCCTCGTAATTTATCATTAATCTTGGTGCCGCCGCTCGCAGGGCCGGGCCTATTCTGCATGCTGATAGCCATGTCATATTTCTTATCGCGCGTTTGTTTATGCTTTTATCCTTGTTTCGCAGGCTTTACACTTAGAGCCACAGCGGCATCAGCCATTACCGTGCACGGCCGCAGAAGAAAAACTGAGGATGATCCATGCGCGTGTCGCTCAGATGCGCGGCGCGACAGTGGTAAAAAGAAGAGAGGTGTGACGCCGCGATCAAGGAGACTGTACAAAGGGGAGTGGAGTGCAATGTAATATGTCTTTTGGAGAGGTGAACTGTTGCATAATGCGCAGAGCAGATAACTGTCAAAACAATTCTACAAAAGTGGACTGAAGCAACAAGCAAAAGGTTATATACGTTGTGACTTTATGAAGCTTTTGTCCATGTTAGAGATAAATCGACTCTTATAAGTACTATTACTATAGTCTCTCATTGCTCATTAGTCAGACATGAACAAAGACATAATTTGCGTTGTTCCATTTTGAGAGACAGTAGTTATCATGTATTAGCACTCTGTCAACTCACTCATTCACAAGAACTGAATTGCTTAGCTGGGGTACCTAATTTCCACTAATCTAAAGGGTACCACAAAACTGTTTGGTTCTATCACTAGTTTTAACAGTTTTTGACTTTTTATATGAGCTTTTCTTAGACAGAAAAGTTAGAAAGAATAATCAGATCTAGCCCAAAGCTAGCCTGGCCTTAGCCATCCGTAACTCTGGTCAATTATTATTTCCCTACATGTACGTCTGGGTCTGGTCCCTGTGGCTGCAGGTACCTTGGTTGTATCCCATCCGACCAATCGGCGAGCGGGGAAGGCAGGTGTTGTAGGAAGATATCGTGACGTCAAGATCTTGCACCAAATTTGCTGGTTGTCATTTGGTAATGGTGGAGAATGCGATAGTAAATTAATCCGTTCTGGTTCGGCTCCCGAATACCGATATATTGAAGCCGGAGTAGGAGTGATGTTTAGCAAATGTCTTTGCTGGCAGAAATGTAGTGACTCTACTCCCCACAGACTCTGTTAGTGGCAAATCCAGACCATAATACGAAATGAAATTAGTACGATGGTGTGGTAAGACCAGGCTGGCCCAAAGCTTGAATTACTGACTCATGGGGAACTTTCTTAAAAGGTGTGCAAAAGATTCATATTTTACAAGACTTACATTGTTGGCATTATTGTATTGTATATTGTGTTTTTTATGAAACAAAAAGGTTAGATACCTAGTTTTTTTTTTTTTTTAAGCAACTTTAATACTGGATTAAGAAATAAGTCAATTTGGGGTTTTGAGATAATAAACAAAACGAAAAACCGAGGGACAAAATTATCAATACAGCAGTCCAGTTAAACGACAGATTGTGTTCTTGGACGTGCCATTTCCAAATCTAAATGTATGAATGTGTCTTTTAGGTGAATAGGTGTGTTGATCGTTGATATGAAGCATCCTGGAAAGTGCTTTTATAAAAAATATGCATTATTGCTGGCACTGTAAAGTTAAGATCTACAAGCATGATAAAAGTGCACTTCCTGATTTTAGGTATCTGATTGTTCTGAAATAAAAATCCGTTAACAGTCGATCCTGGGACAGTACATACAGTACAGTGATTATCCCAAACCAAGACCAACATTAAATTAAATTCCCTGATCAAATCACACGGCAACCCAGGACACAACCAACACTTTAACCAGAATCAAAACAGGACTAACAGATGTTGATTTTGGATTTTTGGCAGACATAAATATTGCACAAGGCCCATTTCCCAAAACTACTACCACTCACACATTTTCAAAGTTGTTGCTCCTTTGTGCTTT
Source organism: Knipowitschia caucasica (assembly GCA_964034765.1). Lineage (NCBI taxonomy): Eukaryota > Metazoa > Chordata > Actinopteri > Gobiiformes > Gobiidae > Knipowitschia > Knipowitschia caucasica. Next base: position 8,794,701 of record OZ035826.1, read on the forward strand.
GACAAACAGATTGCCAGCAGAATCAGTAACTTCACCGAGCCTCAGATGGGCATCAGTCTGTCCAAATGCTCTGTACATTGACGACGCACCAGATTTATCATGAATTTCTCATATTGGACTACTTCATTAAAATGTCCCCCGCCCGTTCGCCTGAATAATCACCCTTCTCACTGTATCTAACGCAACAACATGATCTAGTTTGGAAAAATGCTACCAGGCCCGTGCTATTTGAGTGACTGAGCCCATGTTTGTTTTTCATCAAAGTTAGGACGATTAGAATGTCTCTTTCTCCCCCTCTCTTCATCCCCATTTGAATTGGTAATACTGCCTCTTTGTTTACTCTGTGCAATTTACTAATGAAAAATATGTGCAGAAGTTATTGATTCATGACCGTAATTGTTTAATTATTAATCAGTTTAGTCTTATATTAGCATTTTAAATGTAGCAGACGTCTTGAGAAACGCGAGGCGCAGGTTTGGGTTTGTTTTGTTTTTCGTCATGTGCCATCAGAGAGCGTGGCAGACATCAAAGAGCATGTGCAGTGGAGGCCTACATGTAAAGGCTGGCTGGTATGGGGACTTATTGAAATGAATAACAAAAATGATTACATGTTGTACCATCAAAAATGCAAGAACATGCTCCAAGATTTGCTGATCTGTGCACTGTGCGGTTATTTTTCTATATAGTTGTTTAACTTTACTTTATTATGTTTTGGATGAAAGGAATCATTGCATTTATTGTGTTTGAACAGTTTGATTCGCTGATCTGTGTTTGTGAATTGACGGTTTTGTAAAGTACTCTGAGATAAATACATGTGTGATTTATGGATGATAAATAAACATTTAAAATTAAGTTAATGTTTAAGATTCCTTAAGCGGACGATGACATCGGCTGGTGTCCTGGCGCAGTGCTAACGACCTGGAGTTGAATGCCCAGAAGACGGTGGAGATGATTGTGGACTTCAGGAAGTCCTCCTGCCCCTGTCCTTGCTGTTGGACTGTGGACTCCTATCGTTTCCTGGGCACGATCATCACCCAGGACCTCAAGTGGGAGCCGACCATCAGCTCCCTCATCAAGAAGGCTGTTCCAACCTCTCCCCTCAGGCAGGAGGCTTCAGTCCATTCGGACCAGAACCTCCTGCCATAAGAACTGTTTCTTCCCCTCTACTCTTGGACCCTTGAACTTCATAACCAGTCCGATTGTGAGTATCAATGTGTCGTTAACAAGCATATAAGTTAAAATAAGTGACTCTGGGCTAAACTTTTTACTCACTTATCAGAAGGCAGATGTTTCAATTGCCTCAATTTGTGTTTTCCACTAATCTAAAGGGAAAATTATCTTATTTCAGTTCATTTCTAAAAAAGTTGTAGCATCATTTCCTATTCTCTCGCACATATTTTCAGAAACCCATTGCATTGTGAAGCGTTGAGCTGTACACAAAGTTATTTCCATGTGACAAACGCAACAATACAATCATTCTTCTTCCGGAGCAGAGTCCGTGGGTGTGACGATGAGGACGTGGGAACCCTGTATAGCAGCCCCTTGTTTCTGCACAAGGGGAGATCGAGGTCAAAGCGGGACCAGGCCTAACCAAGGTCGTGGCGCACGCTTATCAATTTACTCAGAGCGCAATTCCACATTCAAGTGCATAATTAATGACAGTGTCGCTCTGAGGTACAGACGCCATTTTCAGCTGTGGTAACATCAACAAAGTGCTTTATACCCAAATGAGATCCTCCATTTGAAGAGTGGGACACCTGCTCTAGATAAAAATGATGGCTGACTATGGAGGATCATATACTGTAGCTTGTGTGAAACCAATTAGTAACTACGCATTTGGCATTTATGACTTTAAAGAGAATATGTCAAAAGTCTTGTCTTCTCACAAGTGGGTGTTAACTCTTAATGCAGTTTTGTTATAAACAAAAATAACTAACAACACTGGGTAAAACACTGGGTAACACTGGGTGAAAATAGTCCAGGGTTTTCCAGCTGAATTAGACTAATTTTGATGCTCTGAGTCCGAAAATGACCTTGGTTTTGCTCAGTCAGGTCAGGATTTTTTGCTACAGAAATATTTTTTAAAATTGATTTTGCGTAAAAAACAAATTTCTGCGGATCATCAGCTGAGAAACCCTTGAAGTTTTTTCCGTTTTCCTCGATAAATAAAAGTCAACGTATCCAAAGTCATTCAGTTTTTATTTACTCCATCAAATTTGATAAGCAGAATTCATAATAACGTAGACGTACATAATCCGTAACACTATGGCTGTATCTCAAAAAGTTGACCTGATAGAGCAAAAAGCATGTGATATTCGGACTCAGAACACCAGATTCAGAGATTCAGATTCAGTTCAGATTCAGTTTATTTGCCATTTGCAGTAGAGAAAACACATTGGAATACATTAGCAAAAGTCTCCAGTGTGCACAGACAAATACAGACATAATGTCACTGTGAAAATCGATCGACTAAAATAGTTTCAAAACAAGTGCAAATCATTAAAGTGCTCTGTTCACACTGATAACAGCTTGTGGATAAAAACTGTTAGCGTAACGAGATGTCCTGCATCTCAGAGAGCGATATCTTCTGCCAGAGGGAAGAAGCTGGAACATGGCTTTCCCAGGGTGACCAGAAGAGTCATTGACAATCCTAAGAGCTTTGTTTAAAAGTCTGGATTTATAAAGAACCTCCAGAACAGGAAGCTCACAGCCCACGGTCCTCTTTGCAGAGCGGAGCACTTTGTTTAAAGCTCTCTTTTCTTTATCTGTGATGTTTCCAAACCACACAGACACAGAACCAACAAGTAAACTCTCAATGGTGCAGCGATAAAAGTTAAGCAGAATCTTAGAGTTAGTGCTAAATTCTCTAAGTTTACGCAGAAAGTAGAGACGCTGACGAGCTTTCGACCAACACTAGTCTAAATCAGTTGAGAAACCCCTGACCATTTTTTGGCTGTCAACTTGTGCAATCATGATGGAGTTTGCCACCATAACGATTGGTTAACTGACATTAAACATGCCCTTGTAACTTTACCTGCGTGTGCCCAAGTATGTGCAAGTGAAAGTCGGGAATACTTTAAAAACTGTTTTCAAATAAAGAATCTTTCTGTAATTCAACTCAAGTGTTTCAAGGTTTCAATGACACGTTTTTTTTTTTACCAATTCAAGCTTTGTTATTGTTATTGTAAAGAAAACTAAAAAAAAAAAACCTATATCAATTATATTAAAGCTGCACTAACTGACTTTTTTACAAATACATTTTTGTATTTATTACAAAAATGCTATCCATGTCCATGCAGTGCATTGGGATATACGTCCTTTTGAAGAAAAAGTAGCGCAGATTTGTGCTGGCCTGACATTATATTTTAGATCGAGTTTTGATGAAACAAGGAAGAGAATGTGTTTCGGGTCGCAGATTGTGACCAATCACAGCGGACCACTGGCCCCCACTTTCGTGAGAAATCTACAGGTCCGTTGAGTTAGCACAACAAGCGGCGGAGGCTAACCTGAAACTTCTTGGTCTTCGTCACCGGTTACTGCTTACACAGCGAAACAGCCATCCAAAAGAAAGTCCCGTTCCTCCGCGCTTCCCGGTTCTATCGTTCTATGGTCACGCCATCCACGTGCAAATCCATATCCATGGTTTTATCCATATTGGGAGACGCTAGCTCCGTCAACAACAGTGAGTGTGTGTGGGGGGCGATAGCTTCGTGGGTGCGGGGAGGGGAGCAGAAAGAGCGAGGCCAGCAGGTCCGCGGCTTCGAAATCCCAAAGTCAGTTAGTGCAGCTTTAATAGTAAATCTACAGTATAATGAATTGAGCTATGCAGGTCTACATGATCTGTTGTTGAGGAATCAACAACTTTGTAAAGTCCTCTGAGACGACTGCTGTTGTGATTTAGGGCTATACAAAAATAAATTGAATTGAATTGAACACTTGCTATTACTCATGACTAAAACAGCAGGAAAGGGTAACTTAAAATCAAGGTTCAGTCTATGAAAGACTACTGCAATCTGCCCAGCACATTACTCTTTGTGAATCCCTTGAAAATACTGCCATTTGTCAATGTGGTAAAAACAAAATGTACTTTAAACGAAGAGCCCTTTGCGATAGTGGAGCTGAATTGAAAGCTGTGCTTGGGTTTGGACCTCACCTTGGCGTGGTCCCATCTGACAGGCGCAGGTGGGGGGAGCAGGTGCCTCGTCGCTGTGACCAATCACACTCATTAATGGATCAATTAGGTCCAGTGGAGGAGAAGGCAGCTGCAGACAGGAGATCAGGCTGTAAGGCTGACTGCTATATGGAAGTGTCCATTTCACTGAGAGAAATACACCGCAACAAAGGGAGATTAATAACTTATCCAAGCAAACATTTAGGAGGCTTGATCAAACTATGTTGCAAAGGACCGATTTTCTTGTAGCTTGCCATATGGGTAATCAATATGGGAATTTAGATTGAAAGTATATTTTTAAATGTAGCTTTGGACATTGCTATAATCATTCACATTCTACAAGTACCACTCGCTCGTCTCCATCTCAATGCTCCATCACATATTAATCTATGAATTTCTCTTGTTCAAGTGTTTTGTTCATAAATAACACATTTTGTTTATTCCAACATAACAAGACTATTTGTAAAATGTGTTTAGATCCCAAAAGGTTAGTAAATATGGTATTTGTATGTATTTGACCAAACCAAAGCTCAAGTAATGCCTCTGGGGAACCTTCGTAAAGATTACTTAGGTAAACCATTTACTTGATTTATATTATAAACAACACATTTTAAATTAATTCTGCAGCCATTATAGAATTATCTACGTCAACAGTCATAAATTACTTACAATTACTAAATTAGTTGACTATTTCAATAATTGATCGGTTAGCTAATCGATTAACTTATTACAGTCGTACATTTGGAGAGACCTCTTTAGATTTGTATCAAAAAGCAAATGTTTGAATGTTGTCTATAAGGTTTCACACATATCTGCAAAATAACCACTCAAGTACACTATGGAGTCTGACTTCTTTTCTTTTTTGCCTTTTGCTTTTGAATGTGATCCAAATCATCAAGCAGCTTATTACCATTTGGCGTGGCCTATATAGTAATCAGCATCTGTGACTGAGCGGATGACACCCCAACAATGTACATGCTATAAGCGCCAAGTGCATGTGTGACTGCATTAGCCTACACCCAATTACCACAAATGTACATCAGCTGTCATCTATACAAATGTCACTCTCAATAGTAGCGCAGCTCTTGCTAATATGTCTTAATAACTCTGCGATGGCAAGTAAACCTCTGTTAAGTACTGCTTTAATGACTGTTCAGTAAGAAACGGCCACGCTGATGTTTAGAGCATCGAGCTTCAGTCCTATCAAAGCAGGCTTGTCGAGCTGAGACCCATGGGCGAAAGTTCGGCCCGCAAACTAATTTTTACTGACCCCTGAGATGATTTTCACATACGATTATTACAGTAACTTGCAGCGTTCACAGTAATGGGCAAAAAAAAGTGGGAATAAGTATTTGAATCAAACAACCCAATGTGTAACAACTATATAGGTATTCTCCAGAGGCATCACTTTTTTTTGGTCAAATGTAGAACAAAATCCCATCATCACTGACCTTTTTGGTATATGAACACGTAATTGAAAAGAATAAACGGCCATCTAATGGATTGTCAAAAAAATCCTTGAAGAGTAATAGATTTAGATATAGATACAGTAAGTCTGGCCACCAGTTTCATCTTCAGGATTTCAAATGCAGAACCAATCAGAGCCAGTGCCTCCCAGTCTGTACAATCATGACAGTAAGTGGTTTGCCATCTTTGCAGTCTGGCTCCACGCCTCCATGAGTTCTGACTGCGGAAGCGGAAATAGACGATTAAACTCTCAAGCGACTTTTCAAGAGTCAAAAACATCTTTACATAACTAAGTAAAGCGTAAGACTTTAGAGTTAAGTCAACCAATGGAGCACTTACCACAAGAAGTCACGGAATGTATTTTTTGTTTGATGTAAGAGATAATGCATATATGAAACATATCCAACAAGTTTCAAATTATTTCACACAAAGCTGCATTTTAAAAACACATTTGGCCCCATTGTTGCGTGGTACAGTTGGGGTACCTAACTTTCTTTTCCACAAATATTACATTTTGTTTGAGTCACTAATTAGCATTCAGGGCTGAAAGCTAATTGCTAGTTTAGATGGATTTCAATACAATTTTTTGTGGTTTCAAAGTTAGATACCCCAGCTTTAAAGGCGCTATACCCGTTTCTGCAATGTTTGAATGTTTAGCACCGCCCCCCAACTCACTCAATGGCTTCTTATTTCCCCTACGCTCTCATAACACAGAGCCACCTAGTTTTATTTGCGATCTGATAAATATGCAAACATTAGCATTAGCGCAACTTCTTGTAAGCTGTGCAACAATCACCGATGAAATGGCACTAAAGCAACGCACTGCTAACACAATATATAAGTAAAAGAATACCGCTAGTTTTGCGTCCGAATGTATTAATTTAAAACCTTAGAATATATTCTAATATTGAATTATAATTTGTTATAGAGCTCCTCAAAGCAGCAGCAGCAATTCTTCCGATAATTTTTTCTTGATAACAGAACTCTCAAACCAATAATGACCGAAGCCCCAATGCAATCTCTGTTTGTAATTCAGGTGTGTAAAATACTGCCATTACTCAGCAAGTACAACAAGCTATCAGCACCTGTCACTATCACTCGTCTGTGTAGAGAAGCCAACGGAGCTAGCGGAGCTAGCCACGCTCAATAAACAACTACATATCTATCAATCAACACCATTAAACGTCAATCGGACAATACAGTACACATATACATCCTTAACACACATGCACGGATGATTTCAGAATTTGCTGTTAACGTTTTCATAACAAAAATACTGTTTCAAAGTGACAAAAAGCGATTGCGAAAAACCCGGAAGTTACCATGAAACAACTAGCTAGCTTAGCTGTTACCAGCCTAACACGTCCCGGTGAAACCTTTGGGAGCTAACTCTTTTATTTGCAGTCATTAAATACATTTCGAATTACAAGGGTTGTCTAATATTTGTTCACATTTTTTTATTCAATTATTTTGTTCATCATTTTTTATTTTAGAATTTATATTCGAATTTTGAAGTCGAAGCCCTGGTGTTAAGCAGCGCTGTAGAGGCTAGAGGACGCAGGCTGGTCGCTGCTCGTTCTGTGAGCGGAGGAGAAAGAGCGGCCCGCTCAGACTCTACTCAGCACTTTTCACTGCTTGTAATTCTTACACAGCTGAATCAATTACCTCAAGTTTTCAATTAAATGATGTATTATGATACAACTTGTATGTAGTAAAAAGCATTTTTATGAACTACTTAGAAAAAAAATCGGGTATAGCTTCTTTAAGCACGTAAAGATATTCTAAACCAGTATCATTTGGGACTATGGCAGGTGAGATACTATAATGAACTTACTTTATGAAGTATTCTAACAGCTGAATTATCATTCTAAGGATTTTACATATTACATCATTAACACTGATATGACCAGTGTTAACTTACAACAACTATGTTTGTGGCAAGGGGGCACATGGTTACAAGTTCATGATTAGCTGGCACCAGCCGAGCATATCATTACAGGCCCTTTAAAGACATGCATGCGCTTAAATAAAAATGCTGCTTCAATACAATGGAAAAAGCAATTATTTAAAAAGTGCATATGTCCGCAATTTGTGTTAGTTGCTCCAGCGCCTGCAATGAAGCTATATTTACACAGTCTTGAATATTCAACATGCAGACACACTTAATTCTGAAGGATTATCTAGGCCTGTGTTTGGTAGGCTATTTAATGACCTAGTTAGCGAACGGGTTAAAGCTGAGAGCATCAAAATAGACATTAGCAAGACAAGCATATTACTTATTAGCGCCTTTCTCACTGTTGCCGCTATCTCCCCCCTTCATCTTCCATTTAATATGTTATGACAATATTACTGTGGTTATCTCAAAGGGCTATCTTCCAGGTTGAGTGCCTGTATCACTTTTTTTTTTCTTGGCTTCCTGCACACGTTGTCTTAAGCACACAAATTTTGAGTTTTATTTTTAGGTCTGCACATAAGTGGAATTCTTTGAACTTTTCATCCAATCCATGGTTGACCATAACTGGTACCTCCTTAAATGTTACGGCGTGATGAAAGGAGAGGCTTTCACAGAGCCAAATGAGTTTCAGCACAGTCCTGGCCCCATTTCCTCAAGTGCACACAGCAACCTAGACTGGGAATGTCCTTACTGTCACGCGAAAGGCACAGAGGAGGTTGGACCAATCATAGAGTTTATTTCTGGTAGTAAACTTCAGAAAAAAGTCTACATTTGTGGAGATTCTGCAGTCTACATGCATTTCCTGCATTGTCTAGTGTTGGTTAAACCTTTTGACTCAAATTAAGATTGAGATTAAGAGATTCTTTATTTGTTCCACAGAGGGGAAATTTCATTGTTGCATCACAAGTTACAGACAGTGGCAATGAGGAGCACACAGAACAACGGAAAGTTAATAACTCTATACTAAAATAAAGTTAGATAAAGGAGTATTTTTAGCATAATATGGAAATAAATCTAAAACTGCTGTCGTTGTGTCCTTGGGCAAGACACTTAACCCCACATTGCCTGAAGCCCCCCGCTGAAAGATCAAGGCTGTTTCACAATTGACGGAGCAGCCATCTTCCTGTGGACTTACCCCCTGCAGAGGATCACCGAGGGACTGGTGCTATGAGCATTGGGTGGCAGCTCTCATTGCCATCCCCCCAACCCAGAAATGGACTAATAAAGGGGTTGAAAATGAAATGAAATGAAATGTTAGCAGCATGAGGGAATGGTAGGTAAGGCAACAGTAACATGTGGTTTCTTATTGTACATTCTGACATTATTAAATGATACATAGTATGCATTGTTTAATGCATTAGAATGTATAATACAAATTTGAGTGAAAAATATAGAGAAAAAAAGTATCAAACTAGTAAACTATGCTATTGGCCTGCCCTATCCCCATACAACCAGAGGAAGGGGTATTTTTTGCTGTGTTGTTTTCCAAATTTGAAAATAACTGCCTCCAAACACATTCAAGTGAGTGTAAATTTCCAAAACAAATTTAAGGGAAATACTTTTTGATTTTAATAGGCAGAAAACTGCTCTGAGTGTGATGACAAAGTGGTACAATACTGGGACATGGTTAAAAGTAGGGATGTCCCTGAACTGTCCCTCTGACTTGATCAAAATTTGTCGTCACCTCTCGATACAGGATATACTGTATATATATAGAAAAGTTCTGCAAGTTAGGCCAATGTTTTCTGTTTTTGTACATGTTCTCTTATATGCCATTAAACCGCTTTTATCCTCGCTTTAGCCAGAATGAGGTCATGAGCTACACTTTAGCTCAGTCGGAGCAGAGTAAAAACGGACACAAGCATAGTAATGTATTTTATTATTGTGTGATTATGCTTCGGAGATTACCCAAAATAATATGGTAGGACCACTGCAGAGTGTCGTCTGTGGAAACATGGAGCAAATGCAAGACACATGGGACGAAAGGAGCTCAGCAGCTAACATTAGAATGGAGAATGGGAACACTGGACACAGGACAATGCAGCTTTGTAAAACATATTGACAAATTATATTTTTTCATTTTGTTATAGGTATGTTTTATGTTAATAACAAATGTGTTGCTCCTCTGTTGGCCTTAAATAAATAAATCCTAAAATCATATTAGCATTTTTTTCCAAAATGATGGTACACTTAATGCATTTTCTTTTAATATAAGTCAGTTATGCTTACAATACAATTATAGCATCCTAATTTGTCTGGCTTCAACTTTTCAGTGGATAAAGCACAAAAAACATGGAAGCCTAAAAACTATAAGTTTGAGAATTTTGGGTGCGAAAACCTCCAGTCCCTGATCATAGCATTATCCAAACAATCACGAATGAATTAATTTGCAACTTTGAATAAACAAGTAAATGTTTCCCCTCTAAAGCAGAAAGATAAGAATAAAGAAAGTAGCATTTAATAACTGTTTCATTAGTTATTTAGTGTCCCTCATACACGTCCTCCGGCTGAGACATTTGCCCAGTACAATTATACAGTTAAGTGCTACATTAAACTTTTGTTACCTGCTCTGCCAATGATCGAATTGATTCTTGGGTTCATTTACATATTTTTTTTTTACTTTTTTCTCAGCATCAGCCGCGCACTCCTGCCTGTTCCTGCGCGCTGATTGTACATGCGCGCGCTACCCTCCGCCGCTGTCTGTGTGTCATAGTGTGTTATTACAGCGAAGAGAGCGAGAAGCTTGTCTTTTTCAAGGAACACCCCCAGAACTAATGTTCCACACCTGTGCACAGCGCGCCACTCTTTATCGAGCATCACAGGTGCACTGCATTAATTGTGGGAGAAACCATTTCATTGGAAGGGTGGGTGGGGGGCTGGTGAGCGGTCCTTCTCCACCTCCTCGCTCCTCGCCCTCCTCTCTGGCGCGCATTCAATCACTCAATATTCACATCTGAATTGCTTTTAGCATTGAGGGCTGTGAGGTTTTCAAAGCATCTGCGTTGTAGATATCAGAGGAAGAGAGCACAACCCTATTTTTTGTTTCCTTTTCTTTTTTTTAAAGAACTGATTTCTTTTATGGAAGTTTGGCTGGGGTCCCAGAGCGCGTTTGGATAGCACTGTGTTTTTATGTGCGTGCATGTGCCAGAGTTGGCCTTGCTCTGTAGCTTAATAAAAGGGAGCAGCCTTGCCAAATGCATGTAACGTTTATAATGTTCCTTTGTGCAAAAGAAGAGACGGTGGAGTAACAGTGTCTGTGTATGCCTCTGTGTGTGTGTGTGTGTTTGAGAGAGAGAAAGAGGGCGAAACACCTGCAGCCTGTCGAGGTCAAACAGGATACAAGGCCTTCATCCTGATGGCCACACAATAAAGGACTCCTGCCAGATTTTACACTCAGTTTTATGAAAACTTCATAATTCAATATTTAAGAAAATCATATATAATAATGTGCTTTAGCATAATAAAATATTGATTGTGTCTAGGATATTGGTATTGGTCTTCAAAACACAGACATTATGGTTGTAACTTGAGGAATGAAATGATATTAATAAGGCTAACGAACGTCCATGTATGAAAGTTGAATATGGAGAAGCAGAAATATACACCTACTGAAAGAGCTTTGTCAGCTCAGGATAAGATTAAAGATTAAAGATTCAAAATTACTTTATTGGTCTTTAATGACATTTGTATAAGCCTGTTCTTTAGCCTGTGAGTGATATGAGTTTTTTGGATTATATTCTCCCTTTTAATAGGACTGTACATTTATCAAAAGATGGGGACCTTCCAAACCAAAATGACCCATCAGTTTTAATCGCACATTATGAGCTATAAAAACAAAATATACCTAGATATGTATATCGGGGAAAAAATTAAAATGTATATTACTAAATAAACATTATTGTATCAAATTGTGCTGCTATTAGTCTGCTTTTGGACATGGCATGTAAGATTGCAAAAATGTTTTCTAAACAAAATGGTAGCTTAATCCATCATACCTGCCCACTACAGTCATGCATTTAGAGGGCTGTGCATATCACCAGCCACTTTCAGAGGTCAGCTGTCTAAGACCTGCCCTCCAGTGACGCCATTCCTCCACATTAACACTTGTCTCGCTGTGCCCTCCCTCCCTCTGTCTTTTCCCGCGGAGCAGATTATGACTGTCTGTCAATCAGTCCATTTAACATCTGTGCTGGCTAAGAGGCGGCAGACAATAACACATCACGGTCACTGAACTGAATATCCCTCAAGATTTTGGAGCAGGACTGCTGCATATTACGTAGATTTTTTTTTGCCTAACATTTTTCTCTTCTTTTCGGAGGTCCAGTAATGAGTAACAAAAGGTCATTGGAGCATTGCAGCTGCTCATCCACTCGTGCTGTAATCCAGGACTCTCTCGCCTGATTACCCCTCCAATGGTCAAAGGTAGGGAGGGAGTCAAAACAATGGGTACAGGCATGGAGAAGAAATATGACCAGGAGTGGTGCGGACGCGGAGGAATAACCCACTGTGGGTTGATTTATTTTGCTAAATCCAAGCGGCTCTGAAGCAGTAGTTAGACGCAGCCAAGAGGAAAACGTGACACATTTTATCTCCTCCATCAGTGAATGTTCTGATCTTAACCACTGACCTTCTTTATCCTTATCAATGAGTCATATTTAGGCTGCAATGGTAAAATGGAGTTTCCTTCTGAAGAAAAAATCCTTAATAATAATACATAATAAAATTCATCATTTCACTTTGGAATTGGGTAGTACAGCTTGCCTTTTGTCCTTCAGAATCCCTCTCCCACGAACTATTCAAATATTGTCATTGATTTTGTCCATGATGTCGATTGTGTGCCACATTTCAAAAGTCTTATTGTCTATATTTAAGTTTCCAATGTATTTTGACCAAGCTCTAGAAAACAATTAAAAGAGATATTTACAGTATGCAGAGGCGAAATAACATCGAAACACAAAACCTTTGAGTCTGATGACTCTAATTCCATCAACCAAGATAATAGCTTATAAAATACCCAATTATGTCCATTTCTGTTGCTTTTGGTAGATCATTAAAAGTCCACTACCATTTAATATGTATAGAATGTAGTTGTATACAAAAAACCACCTTTTTCGTGATCTTTGTTGTATATAGAGATTTTGGGTTTGGGTACTTTTGAGACTTTAATAAGTGTTATTATATTGTATCTAAGAGGCACACACAGAGTGCAGAATGGGAAAACACACATATTTCAATAGTAAGTGAGTGAACTTTATATCAGGGATGTAAAATGTTTAAGAAAAGACAATAATGGTGAATGTTATAACAAAAAAGCAACAATTTTCACAAACAGTGTCAACTAGCTACACAATCAAATCATTCGCCAAGTCTTACAATCACATTTTGATTATAAAAACAACATGTGGCCAACAGGTTTTTCACGAGGAATGAGGAATAGATGCACATGTCATCAAAACATGCCAAGGTATACATTGTTATCCTATCTAAATCTGACCCCAAAAAGTCAAATATTACAGCAAGGGTTTTTTCATTTTCACTTTCTCAAAGTGGTATTTTACAAATGAATTGGAACCCAAAGACAATTTTCTGCAAAACATTTAACACAATACAAGCAATTATCTGAAGAACTTTGCCCTGGAGCTGCCATACACGCCCTTTTTTTGTCTATTGTCACGGAAACATCCACAACCAGCCTAAGAGCAAAAACACATTTTCATCCTTTCCTCCATCAACGGCCATTTTGATCTGCACAATTGACCTTCCCTGGCATCATTTACATCGAGTCACATCACAAGGCACAAAGTGTTAAAGCCGCAGCGCACACGGAGACGCTAATGGCTCGCCAACATTACTCGCACACACACATAATAGCTTTAACTAGACCAAATTGCCAGGCCTTCATTTGAATGTGGATGGCGAGCTATATTCCTTGCGACTCGCCCTTTGACAGAGCAGGGTCATTGGCACCAGCCGTGAAAATGAAGCCCACTAGATATTGTTTGATTGGATTTTGTCTTTTCAAGGTTTGCGAGATCATTACGCGAATTCATTTGAAGTGTTGGCGAAAATGAAACGCCACGACCCTCCCTTTCCCTGCGTTTAATTATTATAATGCCGCGTTTCTTTTTTGCTCTCACTGGCAGTTTTTTGTCTGTCTGGAAAGAGTGCCATTTCAAGAAATTAAAATCATCAGGGTAGTGTTAACACGAGACCATGGGTGCACACATTCCAGCTATTTAATTTCTCTTTGTTTTATCATCAACCTAAATACCCTCCTTCCTGACTCTCCTCTTTCTAACTTCCTGCCTTTGCTTTCTCACTCTCCATCACTTGGGTCTTCCTCCCTCCTTTGGCGCTCCCCCCTCCACTCTCCATTTTTTAAACACAAGCCAGTGCATTTGGTTCCAAACCAAATGTGTTCATTCCAACATTTCAATAAATTGAGTAGGGGAGGCATTAACGTTAATCACACGGACCACATTGTGCTTTAGACACGTCGCCGGGATTATGGATTACTATTAGCTGGATGGAAACCGATTCTTTCATTTGAATTCCGACTTCCTCGTCTTGCTAAAATTAAAAAGAGAACTAATACTTCTTGGACAATAATACATCTTCTTGGACAGGACTTTGCTTTGGCCCGCCCCCTCTAAGTTTCCTGATCTGGAGGAACACCCAGGAGCAGAGTGTGACAGGCAGACACGTCTCCTTCAGCGTTACAAGCCTTATTGTTTCTCATAGAACATTTTCAGTGTGCGGAGAGTGTTTTTCCAACGACTGGTCTGTCGGAATAACAGACGCAGTTGAAGCGTTGGACGGGGGACAGAGCAGATTGCAGAGGGCCCCGCAAGTGCTCTCAAAGATTAGTCCTTAAAAAGTTAGCACAAAAGTAACTTCCATAAACATGCCTTTGTTTGGCTGCTCTGGTATTTTGAAGCACATTTTGAAAGTGACTATTATGAGAATGGACATGATGATATATACTCAATCTAAGGGAGATATTGAAAACAGCATTGACGGGCAGTGGTCTGTCCATCGTCCTGTTGTGCCTGGTGCAGGGCTGAAACAACTAATCGATTAATCGACGACTAATCGATTATTGAAATAGTCGTCAACTATTTTAGTAATCGATTAATCGTTTTCTGGTTCACACGGACTCAAACAGAGCAAAAATGACATGAAAATGTAGTATTTTTGATTAAAACCGACTTTGTTTTTATAATTTCATGAATATCTGTCTGTCTCATCCAATCAGATAGCAGAATTAACACAAAGAGCCTGTTACAAACATTTACTTTAAGTTTACGTCATCAATACGTCCTCGAGTGTTGCCACTTTAGCTTTTTGTGATGAAAAAATATTTTTTTTCTACACAATTCACAGCCAAGCGATTACTCGATTAATCGTAAAAATAATCGATTACAAAATAATCGTTAGTTGCAGCTCTAGCCTGGTGCCCTTCTCACCCCTGGTCCTTCTTCTGAATGACTTGGTCTTAACAAGGCTAGACAAAAAGATAATTACTGCAAGGTGGACGCCTCCACACTTATTGTCTGGCCGCCAGTGGGTTAAGACACTTGTTTTTGGTTGTGCAAATTTCATTTAGTTTAATGTCCTGGACCGTGTCTGTGTGTGTATTCACATTCACTCCACATGCAGTGACAGAGCCTTGTAGATATTGTGTATCAAGTTAAAACACAACAATACACCCATTACATGAGGCACTACTTCAGTTTTGAGTGTATTCTGATAGAGTAACTTATAAATGACAATACTGATGTGATAACTACTATAATCAAAGTTACCTAGAGCTGTTTAAATGAAAATGTATGTACACATGATTGTAACCAGTTTTTGTAGCCCGAGTTACAAAGTTACACTGTAGCCAAGTGAGTTGTGTGAATTCGTAATGCATCTTCATGACAATTTTGCTAAGATGATGTATTGCACAATACGATAGATCTCAAAGTAACTAAAGACACTGTAACAACATTCTTTTCGTACGACCTTCACTCGATGTATGTTGGTATTTGCACTATATCCACAATATCCAAATTCATATGTATTTTTCGAAGCTCAAGCTTCTTTTTTTGGACCTGATCACATCTCGCGTTAGGCTTATAAAACTGTCGGATTCCCATTACAAATATAGTGCCTGAAGTCAATAAATGTGAGCTTGTTCTGGAGGGTACAGAATGCATGTGGGCTGTGCTCAGCGGGAGATGGTGATGCACAGAGTGGCTGGTCATACTATAGACATATGCGACAGATGGCATCACTTAAGTATCCTTATTTCTGCTTTTATTTCATCCTCCCTCAATGAATCGCTCCATTGACCAAACTGTTGATTAGGTTGGAACATGATCATGTGTTATTAGAACAAAAGTGTAGTAAAGTGTATAACCAAATAATGAATGGCCATATTCCAGACATCAATAACTCAAAGTGCCCTTCTTGTCAAGTGCAAGCCTCCATCAAGAGACACGGCTCCATTCTTTAAATATATTGACAGTCCTTCAATATCCCATTTCTGAGATTGAATGAACATTGTTTTTCTTGACTGGGCTGGTGGCTTTAAAAAAGGTTGCTACACAGTGGAACTCACTGACTTGACATTTCCTGGTTGAAACTGTCCACACTAAGACTACATGCACAAACTTGTGGCTCAGTATTAAGTCAATCTGCTGAGTCTTATTTTGTTTGAGTTGTACAGATTTTCATCTTTTTTGTTGTTTTTGCAGTTTCTGTCCTAGATCTGTGTGTCCTGTGTTTGCTTGGTGTGTGTTTTTCAGGCTTTTTTATGTATTCAAACAACAATAAAGACATATGAATCATTGTTTGCTTCTTTTCCAGGTTGAAAAAAGTGCTAGGAAGGTCAGGTATGGTATTAAAAATCACAAATATAGCTCAGTATGATAAAAACTGAATGGTAATTTTTCCTAATGTCTCCTTTTTAGGTGACAAGTTTGTGATCCACTTTTACCAACCTGTAAGTTAAGCTCCAAATCTCATTCACTCACTAAGTTATTTTGTGAGTAATTATTTTATGTCTTGGTAATTATTACAATGTATTAAATAAAAGCATCAGGGATGGTCAGAGCAACGGCATTATTGCTCAGACCGCCACCAGTACGCAGTCATTGCCACCTGCTCATCTGCATTTGAAGGTGATCAATTATGTAATATTGTTAACAGGTTTTGACAATGTTATAATTGCTTCTTTTAGAACAGTTTTTTCTGAAGGATTAGTGCATGCTAAGTAATCTTTATTCTCTCCAACAAAATGTCATTGCTCCTCCTACTTCCTCTAACCACAAGAGTGAGACGACCACTGTTTTTAATTTTTTGTCTATTACAAAGAGTTGAACATGAATTTCAGCCCTCATAAAAATCCACTGCTTTCAAACTTGATCCGTGGTCTGAGCTGAGCCTGACAGACCTTTGATGCTAATCTGTTCACGTGAGACTGAATACAACGTCTGTTTTGTTACATTATATTATATCAATATTAGGAGCTCACATTTTGTAAATGCCATACCTTCTCATCTGTATTTTTTTTAAACTTTATTTGCAAATTGCATCAACATGTAAATATAGTTGTATTTTTGTATGTATGTTTATCTATATACTGTCTGTGGAATCATACCATGTTTTCTTCTTAAAGATACTATTTAAAATCTTTGTAAATATTGTAAGTAATACCTAATACCGAATAAATGAATACAATGAAACCAATAAAAAATAGCATTTAGCTTAGATGTTCCTTTGTTGTGGCAAACTTTTGATATGATTATATTATCTGAAATTCCACAACACCTTCACAATCAATAAAATTTTGCATGCGCAAAAACAATTAAAACTCCACTTTGAACACACTTGTTTTTGATAGATGGCATCATAATAAGGTTTTGCAGTCATATCAATTAAGATGATTTTTTGGAGGCTGTAATGACGGTTTTTGCATGTTAGCGTTGCTTTGCCAAAGTGAGTTGAAAAGAGAGAATCAAGTGAATAGACCCTCCCAGCACCCTCTTTCATCTCAAATAAGCCTATTGGGACTATTTTGAGAGAGCCAAGTCCCACTCATAATTCTTACAGTCACATATTTAACAGGAGAAATCATTTGAAGCCACCTCTTTTGTCTTCGTACTGGGCGCTTTTGGAAATGCTCTGCAGACGCTTTTCACTCTGGAAACTGGAGAGGGAAGGGGTGTCTTTATTTGCTTTGATTTAAATTGTGTGTGTTCGATAAACAAAACAAGGTAATATACAATTTGGTGTTAATCGATTAGAAGTGAATGTTTACATCTATTTCAAGGCTTCAAACATGTGTACATCAAGCTATTGTTGCCTGCAGAAAGTATGGGCCTAGTGAAAGACACAAACACAACTGTTAAATTAGAATAGGGAACCAATTTCACTCGAAAAGTCAATATCAGTTTTTTTGTCTTTTTGTTTTTGTTTTTTTGTCATGTTTGTCTTGTTTGAGATTGTACTTTTATTTTGTGTTATTTTTGTGTTCTTGTTGAATGTCAACATAAAAAATAAATAAATAAATAAGTCTCATTTAATTTCCACTTACAGACAACTACCAAGCTAATCGTTTAGCTACAGACATAAAAAATCCACTGAACATTCTGACCTCAATCTATATATTAGTTATTCAAGAATTGTATGCTTTCTCATGAACACAAGCAATTAATGTCATTTAGAAGAAGAATTAACTAATGTAATAACACTGGGTAATTAAAATGTATGTTTAAATATGCATGTTCCAAGATATAACACAATTATACCGGGCTAATAGAAGAGGGAGTATGGTGAAAGTCAATAAGACAGGATTGTGACTTGGTGAATTGAACAAAGCAATTCAATGTGATTATGCAGCAAGACTAATCCCCCAAACAGGTGAAGGAGTTTTTCTTTATAATACTGCCTCGAACACTGCATTCGAATTACAATATGTTCTTTACAATTGACAATGGGAAAGGGGGCAGGTCCAAAACAAAATGAGGATGCTTGTGTGGCGATGAGAGAGCAACTACATTGTTTTTGTTTTGTTTTTATCAATATCAACAAAAGTAAAGGATCAATGTAACAAGTTAGGGTTAGGGCTTTTACCAAACATTCAGACATGCAGAGAAAAGTGTCAAGCTTTTATTCATTATGCGTGAAAATTTACCAACAAAATTGAACAGGATAAAACATACACAGACAAAGGGAAAACACTAACTAAGACTTCTGTCCCACAAATACAAAATGGATCACAGCAGAGTGTTTTGAGAGGTATCTACGACCTCAAAAGCGTCAAAATCATGTTTCAAAGCAAGTGTCAAAAACATCAAGTAATAGTCATAACTTTTTTCAACGTACACCCTGAGTGATCCTATTTATGCCAAATGTGCGTTTGTCCATGTGAGATCAATCAAGTTTTATCTCATCTTATCATTTCATCTTTATTTATACAGCTTTTTAATAGAGAGATAGAACCATGTTTCCATGTATCATGTATACATGAGTGAGTGGTTGTGATTTAGGGCTAGACAAGAATAAATTGAATTGAAATAAATTTAGTGGTCAGGAAAACCAGAGCTCCTGGAGGAAACCTACACAGGTACAGGGAGAAGATGCAAACTCCACACAGCAGGTCTGGTCCAAGGATCGAACCAGGACACCAGTACAGCTTTCACTAATTATTGCGGATAGAGTGAACAAAATGTAAAAATAATCATCTGTGTGAGGTTAAATATCACAAAAAGCCGAATATTTTTTAAAATAAAATACTCCATAGGCATTTGGTTCTGATGCCATTTGGACAGCTGCAGCCTAAGCTGTGCAGCCTTCTTGTGTATTTACTGTACATTTGATTTACAATAAATCTGTTCCTTTAAAATAGAGCCAGAGATCCTTTTTCCTTATTGGATCGTCCTGATTGTCCTTGGATATGTGCGGGTGTCCTTTGTACCTTTTCTAGCAACAGCATAGTCGTGCCAGATACCGTCATAATGTTGGACAGGTGTACAACATGGTAATCAGGGATTTACGGGCTCTTTGTGTGTGTTTGTGTGTGTACGCGTGTGTTCATGTGTGTGTGTGTGCATGTGTGTGCATATGTACATGTGTGCATGAGTGAGTGAGAAAGAGAGAGAGAGAAAAAAGAAGAGTAGTTGATATACTGCCACTCTTTTACCTCCATCTCGTGAGTGGAATCTGAGTTCTGTTCTTACACATAAATCTGTGAAGTTTTATAGTTTGCATTATTGATGATCATGATCCTAATATGCGTTGGGGATGTTTAAAAGTGAATAACTGCATTATTTGTTTTAATTGCGGAAAAAGTGCAGTTTTTTTGTATAACACCAAATGAATACATAACATATACATAAGTGTATATATATCACATAGTATAATATATATGTAAAGTTTGATTATACTTGACTTTTGGGGGTGGTGGCACTCAAAAGCATTTTGCTTCAACCTACTCCTTTTGTGCAGTATTAATACAATACAAATAAATAAATACATTTTATGCAAAATTAAGTTTGTGTCAATTCACTAAACCCGCCCACTGATCAGTCGTTCATATACTTAATCAGGCTTTGTTATATGGAGCCTCATAGTCCACAGACTACCCCCTCAGGTTATGTCATACCATGGAGATTCACAACAGCAGTCACTTTTGTGGCACATATCCATATATGGGCATTCATTCATTCATTTATTTATTTGCCATTTGCAGTAAAACCACATAGGAAAAACTGTGCAAGACTACCCCAGTGTGCACCAGACGACTGTTGTAGAATTATATACCCCATGAAGGAGAAAACTCAAAGGTCCTTTGTCTGATCAAAAGCGTAAGTTTATTGTTAACGCACGTGCGGAGAGCCAGCACACACACACAAAAGGCAGCATGTACCAGCTCTGGGGGCCAGAGCCCCGAGCTTCCTGTATACAAGACACACACGAAAGCCAGTCCCGCCCACAACAGATGGGAGGGGGGCCACCGGTGCAGGAGGCGCATAGGGATGCAAACAGACTGCAGGATGTAGGAAGTGCACACATACAGACCGATACATATGCAAGAGGTGAAAGGGGGCAAGAGTGATCGCCATTGTCTGTAGGTGTCGGGGGGGCCCGGCTCCTTCCTGGCAGCAGGGACATATGGATAGAAGCAGGCATACAGATTCAAGATACGAAAGACACAAGGGTGTGACAGACAGCAGGGGGCCCTCACAAAGCTCAGCATGGCGTCAGAAGGGCGTCTCTGCATTGATAAAAGGCCTTTGACGTCCGTGTATTTGCTGCGGCTGGTTTTATGTAATTACTCCAAAAACTGTCACCACACTCCCCTCTTTTGATAATTCAAAACCATTTTTGCATTAATCAGTTAAATACCAGAGGCATCGTAATCACACCACCTTCAAGCTTGAAACACTTAAATTATTGCTGTCCAAAGTGGACAAGAAAAGAAACATGCTTGTCAATAAAAGAAAGAGCACATTATAATAACACAATGGATCCGGACAGCGATAAGAGAAGACAATATTAACATAATAAACACGGTCAGCACGGAAAGTAGTGTCAGTGTGGCCAGCATAACAGTCCAAGGGCCCATGCCGGTCTTAGCCGGGCTACGTTCGGTAGTCTTTTCCGCGGGAATACTCACGAGCAGTGCCGTCTCGCAGTCAGTGGCACCGCTCCCTATGAGCGTGTGTGGAGCGTTAGTGGTCATGGCGATGTTTGGTCTTGGAGCGGTAAGACTCTAATTGCGTTGAAGCCTTGGCCTCAGCACTCGGTTGGGCAGAGTGCTCGGGGTTTGGGGTGTGGAGACCATGGCTTGAGCACGCTCCAGATTGGCCAGGCCCAAAGCTCGTTTGATGGGAGACCTCATGACAGCACGCTTCACCATGTGCCTCATCAGGAACTGTAGAGCAGCCCTCATCTCCACCTCCTCCGGACACACGGGAGACGAGACACCAGGGGGCACTCCAGCAGAGCTCAAATCTGCATTATGGCCAGAGGGAGCAAGCTCTGGAGAAATCTTTGGAATGGGCAGCAGCTCTGCATACTTGCTGCAGCTGGACAGAGCGCTCAGGGCCTTCATGGCTCCCAAGCCTTGGGATCCGGGGGCTGGGGAGTTGGGCAGAAGGGGGGTCGCCTCGGGAACGCTGGGATTCTCTGGGTGTTGTTGTTGGCCTGCTTCACCGACGGTGGCCGCACGCCGGCCGACTTCTTCAGCGTAGGGAGCCGCGGATGGGCCTGGTCCGTCCGCGCCCTCGGTGTCCTCGTCTATGGCCCTCAGTGGCAGCACCGCACGACAGTGGTTGGCGTGGATCCAAGTTGTCCTCTCCGCGACCTTAACGGCAGTGTCCGTCACCAGGAGGGCGAGGAATGGGCCGAGCCAGCGCTTGGACCGCCAGTGCTTTCGTCTCGTTTCCTTCACCAGGACCCAGTCGCCTGCGCAGCCTGTGGCAGGGCGCTCCTGACCTGGGCAGAAATAGAGGACAAAAGTGCATTAATTTCCTTACAATAGGACAGCATGTCGTCATCACACAAAGAGGTGCTTGGCAGATCTCTGTTCGGGGGTCCCGCGCCCAACGTGGGTGGTCTGGCACAGAGGATTTCGAATGGGACTCTCATGCGCATGTACATGAGGGCTAGCGGCAGAGCTTTGAGTGCCATTCTCTCGCTCGCACGCGCCTCGGCTCCAGGGGGCGTAACTGCAGTGTTTACGTATATCAATGCCCAGAAATTCACCCACTTCCTCAATGACTTTTGCTACATAGTGACTGCCATTGTCACTAGAGATTTTCCCTCGAGACACCCCATCGTGGCACAATTTCTGTGAGCAGAGCTTTCACCACCGCGTTGCTCGTGGCGTGTTTGCATGCAAATATTCAGTCCATTTGGACCAGAGATCCGCCAGGCCCAGACAGTATTACTTACCTTGGCATGGTGTGAGTTCAACAAAGTCCCTTTGGACATGTTGAAATGGGCGCCGGGGCGGAGGATGAGCAGCCTGTTGGATACTTTTGGGACTTACCTGGGTTGTGCGCGAGGCATATAGCGCATGTTTGGCAGAATCTCTGTGCAAATGCCGTAAACCCCTTTGTATACCAATTTTGTGTGATTAAATCATACATCCCTCCTTCTGAGGCATGGTCTCGACCATGTGCTAAAATTGCAAACTGTCTGAAGAAATGCCGTGGTAGGCACGGTTTGATGTCTGGTCCCAGCCACACACACCATGCCGTCGTTGAGCCCCATTCCCCTCCCACAGCAGCGTCTCTGCTGGAGTAGAAAATATCAACGTCTTGAGTGAGGTAGTGTGTGTGTGTGTGTAGAGGTGCGTATGCCGCTGCCTTGTCCGCGCGCCGATTCCCTGCAGAGATGGGATCAGTGGCATTAGTGTGGGCCTGGCATTTGCATACAGCGATCTCTAAGGGCAACATTACAGCTTTCAGCAGACGTTCAACCTGTGTGGAATTAAGAATTGGTTTACCATCAGATCACAGAATATGTTAACAGTTTTGCCCGCTGCCAGCTCACAAGCCCCGGTGGGCGCGACCAGTTCAGCGGTTTGTGCTGAATGGTAGTGGGGCAAACTACCAGAGTCTATAGTATCAAAATCAGAACACACAGCATAGCCGACTCGGTTCTTCCCAGTGTTGTCACGTGACGCGGCTCCGTCTGTATAAAAAAAAATCAAGTCAGGATTAGTCAGAGGCACCTCTTTCAGGTCTGGCCTGGGAGTGCATCTCTGCTCTATTGTGGCGATACAGCAGTGTGCCTCCCCTTCCTCTGGCGTGGGCAGCAGTGAGGAGGGGTTCAGCTGTGTGCATCCCTTCACCGTAGTTCAAAGAGCACCGTGTTGTACCCCAGCCAACGAGCCGCAGAAAGGCGAGAGGCCCTCTGCTCTAACAGGATCAGGGAAACAGCATGGGGCACAAGCAAAGTTAGTTCAGTGTATCCCACAAGGTCACGTGATGCTAGGGCCGCTTTCTCAGCGGCAGCCACAGCCCGCAGGCAGCGAGGCAACCCTGCTGCCACGGGATCGAGTTTTGCTGAGAAGTAAGCAGTGGGTCTCAGTGGCCCTCCGTGAGACTGCAAAAGTACCGACACCATGCACCCACATCGCTCATCCACAGTCTGAGTGAATGGCCGTTGGGTCAGGGAGACCTAGTGTGTGTGTGTAGATTTGCTGTTCCATTCATCTCCAGTTGCTTTTCTCCCGGATCGTTCTTAATTCATATTGTGGGCTTTGGTGCCAAGGTAGAGGCTCATTTCCTCATGATCCATACTACTGTCATCCCTGGAGCAGGGGTAGTTTATCTCTCATCTGAAAAAGAAATATTAGAACACAAAAAAACACAAAAAATGCCCACTTTCGCTTGTCAATCTTTTTTCCAATTGGGCAAAACATAACTGCATTGACAGACGGTGTGTGGCATCAGGGCGGAGGCTGTAGCCAAATACAGAACAACAAAATGTATGTTTCTAATTTTATACTCCCCTAAATGTGAGTTTACAAACCAAAGTTGTCCTCCGCCCAATGACCGCTCACTGCGGTTGGACCGAATCACTGTCAGGGCAAACAGCAGAGGGAGGAACTCCCAATATCTTCAGCGAGGTATTTCATCTCCGAGTACTTTCCGCAGAGTACTTTTCTCAGAGTACTCATCCCAGAGTACTCTCACTTTTACACCTGTTCAATAAAGGTCGTTATCTTTGAATCTCTAGTACTTACACCGTATGCTGTTGACAAAAAAGAATTATTCCATGATCACATTAAAACATTACAGACACATTTGTTATTCCATGATTCCGTTCAGCATTCCTCATTTCACTCCTCATTTCACTCCACACTCACATCACACTCACATCACACTCACATCACACTCATATCACAGTCACATCACAGTCACATCACAGGCCGATTCCCCACGTTAGTATTGGTCCAGAGTTTGTTAAGGTCAGCGTAGTGTACTTTGACATGACACACAAACATATAACATACACAAAACATATAACACACAAACATGTAACACACACAGAAGGCCTGTAATTTTAACTTTGTTATATTTTCCATGTCCAATTACAATTGTCTCATGAGCTCTTCCTATTGTTGCAACTTTCAGAGCCTGCAGAACATGCAAAGCTTTTTAAGAGATTTTTCCTAAAAAAAAGAAATCCATTTCCAACTTTAGTGTTTACCACGTGGTCTGTATTTCGGGCTTATCACAGATTGTGTCCCCTATATCTCTAATGAGCTCTTGTCACCTAAAAAATGTTTATTTTCCTTATTTTTCTTTTTCAATAAAGCCAGGTCGGATTCATAAAAAATGTAAATTAGTCTCAAACTTTAATACTTCACCTTTGTTTCACGATAAAAATGTTTTTGTTGCTCATTAAGTCGCACAAATACCATAGCGTGGTGCCTATCCCAATAAACATACTCCGTTAGCCTATCTTCACTACACTGAAGCCATGAATTTTCAAACTCTAAGTTATTGTCTGGGAACGACCGGAGAGAGCAGCTTAGGTCGTTCGCGTGGTTGACCTCCAAATTTTGTGCGGGCGTCACTATCCACTTGTTGTGGCTAATAACTTAGCAATCTCAGGGTTTGGTGTCAATTTCCAGTGGTAGTTAACTTTTGGGACCGGTGCCTCCTTGTGCATGCCGGTGAAACATGGAGCATTTGCTAGCTCACCAGCGTGTACCACCCGTAGGCCGCTTGGTGTTGAGAGCAGATTTAAGTTGAGTCTGCACATAAGGTCTCGGCCTAGTAGATTAACCGGGCACAATGGGGAATATAGAAAAGAATGTTTAAGCTGGTTGCCCTGAGAATCAAAACACGTTAGCGGTGACGTAAATTGCTCTTTGGTCGTCTCTCCCCCCCCGCTGCTAATGAGAATGTGAAACGGCCACTCATTTTAGGGGAGACAGAAAGGCTGTCACTTTTAGCACAGAATTTGTTGCCCCGGAGTCATCCAGAATTTTAACTTGTACACCACAGATTGTTAGCGTATATTACGGGCATGAATTATCTCTAAAAAGTGCCAATTGCAATTTGTTGTTGTTCAACTTACATGAGCGGTCGCTTTGGTGACGAATGTGAACCCGGGTTTGGTCAGTCGCTCGTGTTTCCTCCTCGCCCGCCTCTGCCGTCCTCTGGCCCCGTGTGAGCCTCTGCCTTTAACGCCTCCTCCGGTGACAGTCCTTCGACCCATGTCGAGCACACAGTCTTTCCGCCGGGCTGTGGAAGTTTCTCAAAGTCCGCAGGAGGCCCAGGTAGCCCAAAGCGTTAGCATGTGGTCCATGAGGGTTGGTGAATAACCCAAACGTGCCGGTCACAATGGCTTCTTCTGTTTGCGGTGCGGGAACAACTTTCAGAATCAGAATCAGAATCAGAATCATTTTTATTGCCAACGTAAGTAACGGGAGGTCACAGACTTGGAAATTGCTTTGGCTCAGTGCAACAGTCGAAAAGAGATAATAAAAATAAGAATAAAAAACACTTCTAAAGAATAAATTTAAATTTAAAATAGAGTTACAGTTACTATTTACAATATACAAGTGCACATGGTGCACACAATGTAAGGTGACAGCAGTACAGTGAAGTAAAGTGACGTATGATGGGCAGTAAAGTGACTTTATAAAGGGCGGGGGGACAGGTTAAGAAGTGTTCAAGAGTCCAACAGCAGAGGGGAAGAAACTGTTCTTGTGGCGGGAGGTTCTAGTCCTGATGGACCGCAGCCTCCTGCCTGAGGGGAGTGGTTGGAATAGTCCATGTGCAGGGTGAGAGGGGTCGGCTGTGATACGACCAGCCCGGCCTCGAGCTCGGGCGACGTACAGGTCCTGCAGCGATGGAAGGCTGCGGCCGATCACTTCCTCTGCAGAGCGCACAATGCGCTGTAGTCTCTGTTTGTCCCTGACTGTGGCTCCAGCGAACCACACGGTGATGGAGGAGGTGAGGATGGACTCGATGATGGCCGTGTAGAACTGCACCAACATCTGTGCAGGCAGCTTGGCTTTCCTGAGCTGCCGCAGGAAGTACATCCTCTGCTGGGCCTTCTTGATGAGGGAGCTGATGGTCGGCTCCCACTTGAGGTCCTGGGTGATGGTGGTGCCCAGGAAACGGAAGGACTCCACAGAGGTGATGGGGGAGTCCATCACGGAGGGTGGGGGCGGGGGGACAGTGCTCTTCCTGAAGTCCACAATCATCTCCACTGTCTTCTGGGCGTTCAGCTCCAGGTTGTTACCACTGCACCAGGACACCAGCCGGTCCACCTCCCTCCTGTAGGCGGACTCATCGTTGTTGGAGATGAGTCCAATGAGGGTGGTGTCGTCCGCGAACTTGATCAGCTTCACGGAGTCGTGGCTGGAGGTGCAGTGGTTGGTGTACAGGGAGAAGAGCAGGGGAGAGAGAACACAGCCCTGTGGGGCTCCTGTATTTATAATCCGAGAGTCCGAGACATTCTTCCCCAGACGCACTCGCTGCTTCCTGTCCGTCAGGAAGTCAGTGATCCACCTGCAGGTGGAATCGGGCACGTTGAGCTGGGAGAGCTTGTCCTGGAGCAGGGATGGCAGGATTGTGTTGAAGGCAGAGCTGAAGTCCACGAACAGGACCCTGGCGTAGGTCCCCGGGGAGTCCAGGTGCTGTAGGATGTGGTGGAGGGCCAGGTTAATGGCGTCGTCTACAGATCTGTTGGCTCTGTAGGCGAACTGCAGGGGGTCCAGGAGGGGGGAGGTGAGGGACTTGAGATGGGAGAGAACCAGGCGTTCAAATGACTTCATGACGACAGACGTAAGTGCTACAGGTCTGTAGTCATTGAGTCCTGTGATCCTGGGCTTCTTCGGGACGGGGACAATGATGGAGGATTTGAAGCAGGCCGGGACATGGCAGGACTGCAGAGAGGAGTTGAAAATGTCCGTGAACACAGGAGTAAGCTCACTGGCGCAGTGTCTCAGAGTGGCCGGAGACACGTGGTCCGGGCCAGGAGCTTTGCGGGGGTGCAGCCTCAGGAAGAGTTGTTTAATCTCTTTAGCGGCTATTGTTAGGCTGGGGGCAGGGCTGATGGGTGGGTCGTTAGAGTAGTGGGGGGTGGGGGAGGGAGAGGTGTCAGGGGCAGCATCAAAGCGACTGAAAAATAAGTTCAGATCGTCAGCTAGCTTGTGGTCATCAGCACAGGGGGGGGCTTTGGGTTTGTAGTTGGTGATCTCCCGTAGGCCCCTCCAGACAGAAGCAGTATCGTTGTTACCAAACTGCTCCTGTAGTCGTTCTCTGTGCCGGGACTTGGCTGCTTTCAGTTCTTTCCTGAACTGATATTTAGCTGCTTTGTAGCCGCTGCGGTCACCCTCCCTGAAAGCAGACTCCTTTGCTTTCCTGAGCTGCCGGAGTTTAGCAGTGAACCAGGGTTTGTCGTTGTTATAGATGACCCTGGTCCTTGTTGGAATGATGCTATCCTCACAGAAGTGGATGTATGACGTCACAGTGTCCGTATATTCATCCAAGCTGTCTGTGGCAGCTCTGAAAAGGTCCCAGTCTGTAGATTCCATGCATGCGCGCAGCTCTTCCACAGCTTCATCAGACCACACTTTGGAGCTCCTCACTGCAGGTTTCGAGAGCTTTAGTCTCTGTCTGTAAGCAGGAACCAGATGTATCATGGAGTGATCTGAGAAGCCGAGGGCTGGCTTGGGAACAGCGCGAAAAGCTCCGCGCACGGTGGTGTAACAGTGATCCAGAGTGTTCTCCTCTCTGGTCGGGCATTTGATAAACTGTCTGTATTTGGGTAATTCCTGGCTCAAGTTTCCCTTATTAAAATCCCCCAGGATAATAATCAGAGAGTCCGGGTATAAGCGTTCCATACACAGTACTTGCTCTGCGAGTGCGCGCTGAGCCTCGCGCGCGTCCGCGCATGGCGGTATGTAAACAGAGGCAAGAATGAATGAAACAATTTCCCGCGGGGAGTAATATGGTTTACAATGGATGAAAAGATATTCCAGAGCAGGAGAGCAGTGCTTGGAGATCACTGTCACATCGTTACACCAGTTTGTATTGACGTAGAAACAGAGCCCTCCGCCTCTGCTCTTCCCTGAGAGCGCACAATGGCGATCCGCGCGAAACAGCCCAAAGCCCTGCAGCTCCAGAGCGCAGTCCGGGATCCGCTCATTTAGCCAGGTCTCAGTGAAGCAGAGGACACAGGATGTGGCGAAGTCCTTGTTTCTTCTCATGAGCAGGCTGAGTTCGTCCATCTTATTGCCCAGTGAGCGTACGTTGGAGAGAAAAATGCCGGGGAGAGCCGTGCGCGCTCCTCTCCTCCTAAGACGCACGAGCAGGCCTCCTCGCTTTCCCCTTTTACGGGCCCACACTTTTTTGGCTAGAACATGAACTAAATCAGCCGCAGATGCCAAGAAAACAGGCAGTAGGTCCATGGGAACGGTGGGTCGGATGTTCATAAGTTCCTCACGGGTGTAGGAACAGCCAGATGCACAGTTAAAAAGTAAAAACAAAAGAAAAAGAGAGCAGCAAAGAGCCATGTCGACCGTACGAGGCGCCATCTTGAATGATAAGGGGGTTTCCGCGGGTGCGTTTGGTATATCACGCTGCCCCCTCCGTGGAGAACAGTCACGGGATTTGGAGCAGTTTCTCTCTGTGCTCCAGAGCAGTTGTCGGTGTCTCACATATTTGCTTCCCCCGTTTCTTCTTCTGTGGTTTCCTGAGCGTGTGTCTGTTTCCGCCTCTTCTTCTTCTGCGGTTTGGGTCCACTTCTCGCGGGGTCTCAGCTGGTGCGGGCGCCGCCTGTGGTTGGGGCGTGGGGCTGGTGCTTTGAGGCAGAGGACAGAGCGCGGAGGAAAGGCGCCGACAGACCTGGATAGGGAAGAGGGAAAAGAGACAACAGTAGTCTGCTTCATTTTTTAAAAGCCCAACGCCTTGTTTGGGCGCGTACTTAGCATGGAGTTCTGCTCCTAGTGTGAAAGGGTTAGTAGGTGAGAGAGGGCGGTAGGGTGGGGGTGTGGGGGGTGTGTATGTGTGCGCCTGTGTGTTCTCCGCTTCGGTGAAAGGCGGAGGAGCTATTGTTTTTACATATTTCTTTCTCTAACCTCTTTTGCCGTGATATTCTTAAAACCAAGTATATTTTTTCTTCCCTTCTTCTTCTAAATTATCACGCAAGATGCGTAATGGCCTGCACCATAGGCAAGCACTCCATAGCTTGCATCTTCTAGATTGATTTTTACCCATTTTCTCGTACGAACAATGGGCCTAACCCGCTTAGTCTCTTCCCTGCTCCTACCCACTTTGGGGCGCTCCGTTCCCCCCCCCGCTGGTTCAACCAGCGAGCGCGCGTTCTTGAAAACGGAGCGGTTCTGGCTGAAGACACTTAGAGAAATTATCAGGGTCGCCTACAGGACGATACTAACGCGCAGCCGCTAGCTTCAATCTAGAACAAAAAGCCCCCCAAAAAATCCCGCACACAGACTATGCTGTGGCAATGAATGAAATACCCCAAAAATACATAAATAAACAAATCCCCGTGTCGACTTAAGGGCTGCCCTGGGCTCGTTACGCAGATGAAAAGACAAGACTCACCAGATTAGGTTCTTTTTGGTCTTGTGTGGCAAAAGGATTCCTTCCGTGCACGGGACGAGCGCGCCCTCCTTTGTCTCCAAAAAGGAACAGAGGCTGGTGATCCAGGTCGGCCAAACAAAGCCGCTCGTCCCCGCCGAAAGTATCCATGCCAAGACATGTCAGCAACGCCAAATTGTTGTAGAATTATATACCCCATGAAGGAGAAAACTCAAAGGTCCTTTGTCTGATCAAAAGCGTAAGTTTATTGTTAACGCACGTGCGGAGAGCCAGCACACACACACAAAAGGCAGCATGTACCAGCTCTGGGGGCCAGAGCCCCGAGCTTCCTGTATACAAGACACACACGAAAGCCAGTCCCGCCCACAACAGATGGGAGGGGGGCCACCGGTGCAGGAGGCGCATAGGGATGCAAACAGACTGCAGGATGTAGGAAGTGCACACATACAGACCGATACATATGCAAGAGGTGAAAGGGGGCAAGAGTGATCGCCATTGTCTGTAGGTGTCGGGGGGGCCCGGCTCCTTCCTGGCAGCAGGGACATATGGATAGAAGCAGGCATACAGATTCAAGATACGAAAGACACAAGGGTGTGACAGACAGCAGGGGGCCCTCACAAAGCTCAGCATGGCGTCAGAAGGGCGTCTCTGCATTGATAAAAGGCCTTTGACGTCCGTGTATTTGCTGCGGCTGGTTTTATGTAATTACTCCAAAAACTGTCACCACACGACACACACCAGAGCTCTTGCCACGGCGCCATCTTTACGGCGCCATGCCGGTAAAGATCACCAGTTATGCCATATCAAAACCTTTACTAACTACTTTGATTACACTGTAAGTTTTATAATTTCATAATTTTTAAAGTTGGTCAGTTCTATCAAACATACATAATCAATCCAGACTTTCTAAACAAGGTCAAGTCTGGTGTCCACAACATCCAATGCTCCATTTCTCCTGCCTTTTTTTTCCGTCCCATTTTCTCTGTTACATGTTAATCCTTGCGCTCCTGCCTCTCCTGGCCGAGGCGCTGAAATGACAGGCTGTCAGAGGACACTGCGCGCCCTGGCCTGGTTAGTTAATGTGTTAGTTACAGACACACCTGCTTGGCAAGGGCCCATTAGGGATGTAGACTCCGTCCAATAAGTGTGGCCAAGACAAATGAGCGAATCGATCAGTCAGTCAATCAAGTAAGTCATCAAATTTGCACTGTGCCTTAAACGCGGCAGCCACAACGCACCAATCTCCTTTTATATTTTCATATTTAGATGGAGCACATTAGCTTGGATATTACACTGCCCTCCTAGATGCACTCACATTAACACGTAGCGCTGTCAACCTAAATGATACTTTTCACCATCCTTCCATTTGCACCTCCTCCTCCACCCCTCGCCTTCCTGTGCCTTAAATTATTCAGATCTCTCTACATTTGATTTAGCATGCCTCCTGTCTGCCATTTCCCCCTCTTTTTTATACATTTCATTATGTTGTATGACTTTAGACCCACTGGCTGGAAAATGACAATTATTTTGCTCCAGCAGCCAGCTATTAACAGAGCTGAAGAATACATGGGCTGCGGCGTGAGGAGGAGCCAAGTGCACATATACACACGCACAGGTACAATAAACTATAATTGCATATAATGATGATATGTGAGATGGAAAATGGCAATATGTGACTTGAACTGATATCAGTTATCAGTTATCAGTGGGAATTCAACCAAGAAAACTGTCTACATTGTTGACTATTTTCCTCTTCAGCCAACCACTGTTCTATACTTACTTTTTCAAAACCTGGCTTTGTGGTCAAGTGAAGTTTGTGACTTATTTTGTATTTAATGTCTTAAAATAATGTATATTTCTGACCATGGGGCAAGTATTTTTCAAAATTAATAAAGTGAAATAGTCCCTTCTCTTTGCATAGCTATACCCAGTAAGATTTGGTGGAGGAAAAAAAAATTAAACCAATTACAAGGACCTCAAGAATTTGAATTACTTTTGACCAATCAGGATGCTGCAGGGGTGATCATTGGGCGGGGCTAATCAGTGCTAGTCTTTTTTCACTTTCACTTTCAACTTTCATTCACCTACAAGTAAAAACTTGATTTATATTTGAAAGTTTCCTATAATTAATTTATATCACTTGACTGGAAAATGACCTTCCCACCCATAGGATCGTGGAATTTGGGTAATGACATCCCAGGGGAGGAGTTCTGGGCACGTCCCACTGAGAGGAGACCTCCAGGGAAAACTCAGGACAGGCCGGAGGACCTGGCCTTGGAACACTTCGGGATTCCCCCAAATTACTTGGAAGAAATGTGTGGAAGGCTCGGGGTCTCTGCTTAGACTGCTGCCCATGCGACCCAGCAGGGGAAGCAGAAGGAAATTGTCAATGCTTTCTTATGTTATAGGGACCTCCACCAATCTTAGGCTTATTTTCATCATGTTGAATTGTAAGGTGTCCAAATGACCAAGAAAATTAAGAATTAAAACAAAATACCCTGCTGTTCAATATGTTTTTGTCATTTTTGGTGTGTAATTTTCTGTTTGTACTTCAAAGGATCCCGGTTTCCTGTTACCAGCGTGTCTTCCCTCCCTGGGGGGTCACTCTTTCTGTGTCCCATGGTTACATTCCTCTGAATGTGATACTGGTGATGCTGTGTGACATCACAGCTGCCACATAAGTTGTGAACCTGTGGAATGACTTGATACAAGTAGGAGAAAGCCTTGCTCTCCATGCAGGATCCAAGCCATTATGTGTATTGTAAAACGATGTTCAGTGTTATTAAATGTGGTCTTTTAAACATAATTGGTATATGTCTAATCCAATAAATAACTACTATACTCGTGATATCCGATTACCTGGATTCATTTCAATGCAATGGTACTCTTGGCTGTTGTGCCATCACTGATCTTATCAAGTGCACTAGACATAAGTGAACTCTCTGCTTCATCAACATACTGTTCTAATTAACACTGGGTACAGCAGTGGCCATATGTTGTATAGTACTAGAGCTTGGCAGTGGACAATGGCACTCCTGGTTCATGCTGTTTACTATTCAGAGTATTTGCCTCTTACGTCTGTCTTGGCTCTAATTACCAAGCATGTTCTCATGAAAAGTAAAGTAGCATAAAGGAAAAATCAGAAATGGACTGCATGAAATATGATCCTAGAGAAAGCAGGACAAAGCGAGAAATCCATCACTGCAAAGTAATGCCGTTTAAATGTACCTTTAGCGCGACAGGGTTAGTGAATTCAACCCATATCTAATGGTAGCTTGTTTGGCCTTTTCATCAATTCTGCATAAATATATATGAGCCACAGGGAAACATACAAGGGCCCTAATAGAAACGAATGAACTACTCGAGCATATATTTGCCGTGAGAGATATGCGGCTTGTGATTGGAAAGGGCATCCACTATCTGCAATATTGATAATACTTTTCAAATTTCATCTGCTTTTGTTTGCGTACTGCGGCCGCCTGTTTAAACATGGGGAGAATTATAATGAGGCCAAACACTATCTCCACCAGTTGTTCTGGGCTGAACATATAACTTTATCACAGAAATGATTCCCGTACTTTGGCTGCATTGTCGCGTTTCCATTAGAGCTTGGCTATCTGACAGAACTCCAACCAATCCTGGGCGTCACAGGCCCACGTGCGGCGGCCAAACGCTGCCTGAATCTGTGACATTGTGAGCGGGTGTCTTTGTGTTTGGAATGTGCCAGTGTTTCATTCTGACGATCACTGAGCAAATACACAGGAGGACAGCATGAGCACATGTAATATACTTTTCAACCAGGGAGGATTTGTATATGGGCACAGTTCATAATATATCTTCACTTCAAAACGCCTGGGTTTCTTTGCACTTTTGCTTGTAGAAATGTTCTTTACTACATGATAGTGTATGGTTGAATTTCAGTATAGAGTAAATGTTGTAACACAAAAAGTGTTGTAAATGTTGTCTACAATTATTCCAAATTAATTTAAAATGAGTCTTTTTGTTCTTTTAACCATGTTACATTGTTCACTCATCAAAAACAGCATCAACATCAACAGGACAATATTTCATTTAAGAGGGGATTGGGATAATACAAGTGTGTATGTGAAGTTTTAGTTAGCATATGACATGATATTGTGCATGATATGTGAAATTGAACAGATCAATAAAAACATGTATTGAGTAGATTAGAACAATTCCAAATAAAAGACAATTTGATATTTCAGGGAGAAAAAAAACAATCTTCTTTCAAAGACTACTATTTAGACCTTAAACTACCAACATAACCAGTCCAGCAAAGTAGGAACATGGTCAAAACTAGCCTTGTTTAACACATCTTTTGCCATGTACTGCCATATTCCTACAGTATGCAATACCAATTTCTTCATCTCATATTCAATTTTTTTATGACATACAGTAAAGTGATTATTGAGGAGCTAATACATGAATCACTTGCTTGCTCTTTTGCCCTTTCATATAAGGCGTCACGGTGGAGCCATTGTGGAAGCTATCTGAGCCTGAATGGAGGTCTGATCTGCGCAGTTAGACCTGTGATGGCACAAGGATGACCTTTACACGCTAACACTGGAATTATGGAGCTCAGATCCTTTACACAAAGATCAGGAACACAGCTATCCATAGGTCAAAGTATCAGAGATACCACAGTGTAATCAGAGGGCACCTGTTAGGCTGCTTTATGTAGAAACAGGATGGTGCAATTCAATATTCATGATAGTCGATTTACAATACTGTATCTACTTGTTATACGCTGTAGATACGCTCGTTGTACACTGGCGAGAATAGCTTGGACCTTAAAAAAGTCCACCCTCTTATTAGAGTAATTGCTTTTTTTTGCCTAATATCATTGGAGACTGTTAATGGTTTAAAGCAGGGGTCAACTCATTTTGGTCATGAGCCTGATAAAAAGACTGGCTGAAATAGAAGGGATTTCCTTTTCTTATAATTATTTCATTAAAAAGGTATTTTGATATATAGATATATATATATATATATATATATATATTTTTTTTTTTTTTTTTCACAGAATATGTTTATTGTTTAGAGTTAAGGATCAAATATAAAGTTCAACATATTGTTTTATATTTAACTATTTAACTTCTAATGATGTGTTGGGATGAAATTTTAGAATAAATTTAATGTTTTTTTGTTGAAAAAATATATGTAAAGCACGGCTTGGTAAACCTATAACCATCAATGCTGCAGGTTATTAATATTTAAATATAATTTCAGGGGCCACTAAAAATTGTCTTGGGGCCGGCTTTGGCCCACAAGCCGGAGTTTGACATGTTATCATATCTTGCAGAAAAGGAAGACATATTGTGATTTAGTACATTGTATTTTGTGGTGACATATCATATTGTATATTTTGTATATTCATAGAGATATTTGGGGTAAAGCTAAGGTGTAATAAATGTGAATGCTTTAGATGTATGAAGAAAGCACAACCACAGTGTCAAACAAGAAGCTATATGTGGCCAGATCTGCACACTCTGATGGCATTATGGAAATAGATAGGCGGGCCCAGCTGGTATATCTGGTGGCAGCAGTCTGAGAAAAAGAGGAGGGTTATAATGTGCAAATATTAATGATCCTGGGTTTGAATCTTTTGTATGAATGTGTGTGTATGTGCGTGTGTGGTCATATGCCAGAGGGTGCGATCCAACAGCCTGGATTTAATCATGGGGACCCTTCTCCCTAAGATGGCTATCGCGCCGTGCCAGCCCCACTGAGCGCCTCTGATATGCCGCTCCCTGGTGACGCGACTCGATCTGTGGCTGCCACGCTTGGCCAAGTCACCAAGATCGCCATAAGTCCATGCTAGGCACAGGACCAGAGCTTGTCTTACAGTGCGTCGCCTGCCCGTAACCCCGTACAAAGCCTCGGTCCAAATAGCCTCCTCTGTGGGCCTATGTGTGTGCTTGGATTGTAGGGGCCACGCTTGAATGGAAGATGGATCCTAGTTTTCTTTCCCCAGTGACTTTTTGATTTGATTTAAACTTTGCCCAAAGCGTGTGTGGACAGTGTGTACATTTTTTATTCACGTTCCAAAAAGTATTCCATTGAGCTGGTTGAGCTAGGAAGAGCATTGGGATTATAATCTCACTGGCCAGACCAACAAGGAAGAAATTGTTTCTTCCTTGTTGAAAAAGAAACAAGAAAATGTTTCTTTCGAGCATGTTCATTGTGCACAATATACATTTCCTGGTGAAAGGTGCGGCGGATAATTTATTATGTTGTTTTTTGTGATTGAAATATTTACAACCGTCCTTTTAAAGTATATTAATGGTCTTTAATCAGACAACACAAAATAAAAAACAAGTATATTTACCAGGATACAAATATCTTCTGCATCAGGTGTTAAGCTGTAAATTTAGGCTAAAGTTAAGCACATTTTCAATCCCACCCCTATTGCAAAACACCATTATCACAATTGTCCAACTTCCAGTACATTAACTAACTGAATATGTAGTAACTGTAGTTCATCAAGCACCTTTTCAAGCTCCCAAAACTTTCCATAAAATACACACATCCGTCCAGTCTCATCTCAGTTCTTCATATTGATACTGTAAAAAAAACGTCTGTGATTTAAATGAGCATTTGAAGAGATAATAAGTTCACATTCCACAGTTTAACACCACAGACCAAAATACAAAAGTTCTTTCTTGTAGTACGAACACGCTCCACTGTCAACTGTTTGGATTCTGCTCCTGGATTCTGACGCTCAACAACATGACATTTTAAGTCACTAATGCACTAGGACTGAAAATACCCTCACTGCTATTGCCACTCTTTCTTTTACAGCCACTTTTGTTGTACATAATTATATACTGCACAGACTATATTTTTAACCTTTAATATGTTTGCACACTTGTTTTTTGCTCTGAGTGACTCAATGTGACATGAACATTTCTCCAGTGTGAGAATAATAAAGTCTATCTAATCTTATCCTATGACCATGTAAGACAGACTTTTCAAACACCAACTTTCACATACATACTAAACTTTAAAGTTTTTTTTGGAAATCCTTAGTTAAATTCACCTGCACTCTTGGATTTTGGCCGGCCAACTCTCTGGGTGAAAGACAGCCCTGGCACTTTCTCCCGTCTTTTTGCATGACAGAGCTCGGTCTATGATATCTGCTGTTTCTACATGGATAACCCTCTCTCTCCTGCTCTCCGAGGCACCGCGACGCAATCATGCACGACTGATTCCAGTGCTTTCTTAAGAGGATATATAATACAGTTCACCTCTGCATACTTCTGCGGCTGAGAACCTTTTGAAGACACGGGTGAGGATCATGTTTTATAGAATAGGGCAGAATCAAGCAGAACAAAATGAAATTATATCAAAAGAGAAAAGCGAATACAATAGAATGGAAAGGGATTTTAAATGCAATATCCAGTGCTTATCTCTAAGGTCCTGGCCGCACCGCGCTGTGATATCGACCAGGGATCCATGAAAGACTATAAGGCCGTGTGGTGGGACTGTGGTAACATTAGCCACTATGATAAAAGCTTTAATTATTCATCTACATACATTTTCTTAAAGGTCAGTCCATGGCAGACAAAAAAAGGCTTTGCAGGCCCTAAGAGGATGAAGACTTTATGTGCAAGAATTAAAGGATGTTTGGTAAGTGTTTGGAAATGTTTGTTGTATTATGCAAATTCCATTTTTACATCAGAGTGGGCTTTTTGTGAAAAAACAATTTTAAACTCATTTTAAACTCATTCTCATGTACAATCAAGTTGTTTATCCACACACATTTATCTACTATCCCAATCCCTTCTTTAAAAAAAAAAACAATGTTCTTTTGATGTTGATGCTGTTTTTTCATGAGGGAACGATGCAACATGGGCAAAAGAACAAAAAAGACCTCTCTCCTTTCAGAATAAATTGGAATATTTGTAGAGACAAGATTACTTTAATTAATTTGTGTGGATTAGCCTTTACTTTATACAGACATGTAACCATATTATACTTGCTTTAATATACTAAACCTTGAGATTATATGATAAAGATTTAATTTCATTTTGGTATATAGTTTTTGTCAATTTATCTTGTATTGTGTACTCCTCATTTCTACTTCTGCATGTTTGAGGCATCCACATTTTTTCACCATTAAAGAAGAAATGGTAGGCATTATTTTTGGACATCAAACATATTTACAATATTTACTTGATCATTTCCTGTTTTAGAATCTGAAAGAACAGCTTGATTATTTTTTATATTCTCAAACTTAGCATGATTTTGTGCTTTGGTTAAATCTTTGGTTGTGTCCCATCTGTCCCTTACATTAGTGTGTCTCAAAACAAATTCCTATAGTCCATTGTGTCATATGTTCACACTTTGCACTTACACACTCTCTAGATGTGATATTCATTCATCTGTTCCTATGCCTTACTGTTAGAGTGGCCACGCATATTCAAAATGGATTTAAACGCCAAATTGTATAATGATTTCTGGGAAAACAATAAATTGAGGTTCCAAATAAAGGCCATTATGGAAATGAGATTAGGGAGCAATTGAATTAGGCTGTAATCACCGTTTCTATATGTCATTACAATGCAACTTTATACAGCATTAGAGTGTGCCTGGGGCGAGCAGTGATAAACACTCTTCTTTCAGGGGTATTTCAGTAAATCCACCAGGGGAGGGCTTAATACAGATCTACTCTGAGCTCCACCTCCGCTACTTTATTTCTGAATTCGCATTATTCCCATCGGGTCAGGTAATAAAAATACATATTTGCACATTTAACAAGTTGCTCCCTTGCCTAATACCAAAATACGACTAGAGACAGAAATCCTTTGAAATGAACAAGCCGCAGTAATGTTTTCTTTAAGAGTCTGAGTAATATGATCAGTTACAAAGAAGCTAGTGCTTTTTCTACCTTCTCTTTCCCCACTTAGGCTGTGTTTTGTAACTCACAGAGGAAAAACGCCAACAAAGTGCAGTTTATATCAATATACAGGAAAAATCACAGCCTATAAAATGGAATACAGGGAGTATTTCTATTGAAGGCAGATTTTCATTATACAAGGAGGATAGGTGTCTCAAATAGCAAGACATACTTGCATTTTGTGGAAAGATTGAGAAACATGAAGTGCACTGTTAGCATGCTAGCAGTTGAGAGCTTTACCGCAATGGTAAACTTCTTTCTGATCTCTAAAGATTAGGAGATCCTTTATTCCTCCTATAGGAAGGACATTTCACTGTTGCATCACAGCAGGAATGAGGAACACACAACACAAGATGAGTGAACAATAACTCTAGACTAAAATAAAATAAAATCTTCAATTTTAGAATAAAAAAGAAGCAAGTATAAGATCTCTAGCTTAATCTAGTATACTAACAAATATTATTTTTTAATAATAGCATAATAGAGAAGCAAAGTTGTGAAAGTGAAGCTAGAGGGTGCACATTACAATTTAAGTAAATTCTGGTTCATTTAGGACAAATTCTAGGTTCACTAGGGGTAAATTAAGTCCACTAAATCCACAAGTGTGAATGCTCCAATGAATACAGAGCTGGTACTGCACAATCTATTTACTTTTTTTCAAGTCAATGAAACTCTTGGAACATTAGATACAAGCACAGGTGTAAAAGCAAACCTAGGTCATGGAGTTGTGACAATCTCTGAAGAAACTTCCCCACCCATCTAACTACTCGATTCGACTACATTCGATACAGTACATAAAGATCATTTAAATTCCTTTGAGAGGCACTATTAATCTTAATCTGAGCCTCATGTTGCATGCACAAGCACCAAACGCAGGCTCTCTCCTCCCGTCTGCCTGTTCCATGGGGATTTGTCAGCTCTCGTCAACCAACCGTGTCAACCGTGACAGTGGTCCAGATGTCTGCCGCTGCCACCGCGATGACAGGGGGACAGGAGGAGGGGAGGGAGGAAGAGGGAGACCAGTATCCCTCATCCGACAGCCACTACAACGGGACATCCATCGGTGAGCCATCATAAATCCACAACAGCCATAGAGCTTTGACAAGCACTAATAAAGTGGATGCTTTATACCCGCCACAGCACTTGGGGAATAGGTGAAGTTAGCGTGAGACGAAGCCGTTGGTCAGCGTACCTGTTGAAGCGTGTCGGTGTGTATTACTTGTTTTGTAATGTTGGCTGCTTCCTGACAGCTGCTTATCTGACAATGTGTTTGGCTGAGAGTGAAAGGGGAAGGACTAAGGTTTAACATGATTCGCTCAACAGTTTCAAATGATCTGTTACCTCTGTCTAGGAGTTAAAGGGATCACAGAGGTTTGTCTACAAGCAAAGTAACTCAAAATGTTGGAACAATTTATCAGGACATGTACAATGGCCCAGTGAAATATTGACTCAATTTGGGAGGGGATCTGAATCACGTCTGGATGCATGACGCTGCAAGCTGCATGTACAACTTGCAAGGTAAGGCCGTTTTCACACATGTTACTGAGCTTCTGATGGGATTTGAGTGAACACTAGATTTGCTTCCGCTCTTGTTTCAGTTCGGTTCTGTTCACATACATTGCTC
The DNA here is from genome assembly GCA_964034765.1 of Knipowitschia caucasica. NCBI lineage: Eukaryota > Metazoa > Chordata > Actinopteri > Gobiiformes > Gobiidae > Knipowitschia > Knipowitschia caucasica. The sequence goes on from OZ035826.1 coordinate 8,835,426, forward strand.
ATTATTATTTATAACGCATTACAAGAGATCAGCTGAACTTCTGACAAGCTCTCAAGTGAACACACACACAAGTAAATGCAGCGGCCCACACACAACCTAAAGCCAAACAAACTGGTGGTGACTGAGGACAACTTCATGAGACGCACACATGAACCAAGCAAACAGACTAGTTTAGTTTATATTGGACCCGCATTACTTTTGTTATTCACATGAATCCATGATGAACCAGCGTACACAGAGCTCAGCAATAACCTGCAAGTGTCTCCTGGATCAGATTCAGCAGCTTTTAGACTCTTTCCTTACTTTGTTCACATGTTGTGAAATACTCATTTAGATTGATTTAATATTTGTGTAGCCCAAATATTACATTACAAAGCTTAACAAAACTAGATTTTTGCATGTACTGTATACAAATGTCTTGGCTCTAAATACATGGCCTAATGCATGCATGTATAAAATAATGATGAGACTCAAAAATAGAGGAAAATTATATTATCACTATAAATCAATCTCACAGGAAACTGATTCACACAGACTTCATGAGGCTGCTGTGGCGGGGCAGAGATCCAGCGGTCCGCCGATCTGTGCCAGCGAGTACGCAGCAAGGGCCTCCACCACCAATCAGGTCGCACCGAGCTCGTCAATGGGCTCATTAGCGCTCATTACACAGGGCTCTTGGGCACCTGGGCGCCCTTCAGAGCTCTCAGGGCAGTGGGGGCAGTGGTGCAGAGAATTATCAGAGGCTTGGCAACAACGAAAAGGCTAACAAAAGATATGCTTCTTTATCACACCTTTGACAGTTTGGGCTGCACTATAAGCTCTCTGCTGAAACATGTCAAATTGTTGTTATGACAAGTCTGATCAGTCCAACCAGACTTTGATTCCATGAATGAGACTGTAGTGAGACTGTGCCATCTGCAGTTGGATCTCAACAGCACTGTATCTCAGTTGTGAAATATTGAATACATTTTGGTACATTTTCGACATTTTGATTTGCACACTTTCTGTGCAACAATCTGGCTTCCCACAAAGGTTTCCCTACATTTGACTTACTTTTTTCTTTTATATATTTATTTAAGTAATCCTTTCCTCTAGGGCTGGGCGATAAAACGATAACGATATATATCGCGATAGACATGTGTTCGATATCAATAGAGAATGGGGTCGATAGAATGTTCGATAGTTTAACTTAACTCCGTCAGGAAAAACAGGAAGAAAACACCGGAAGTAAAGCCGACTCATAAGCGCATGGCATTGTGGGGGATGTAGGCGGAGGCTTCTCGACCAATAACAGCCAAGCAGGAACCGCAAAACTTTGTGGGAAATGCAAAAACAACAACAACCGCAGCATGCGTAGCGTCCATGGATCTATAGCTCGTGTTTCAATGCCGTGTCAATGGTTGTGCACGTACGTGCGCGGAATAACATGTGCGGCGGCAGAGGCAGTGGTCAGACACGATGTATTCGGCGAAAGCAAGAGATTAACTTTTTCCTCGGGAAGCATGTGCGGCACAGAGAGCCACACGGAGCGGTCACGGGGACACAAGACCCTCAAACAGCTAAACCAGGAGCTAAACCAGGAATAAAAAACCAGGATTAAACCAGGACTAACAACGAGGGACACAGTGTGAACATATTTCTCCAGCCTCATCGCCCCGTGACTGTAAACAAGGCTGCTAAGGTTGGTTAGCCCACACCACAAATATATTTATTTAGGTAAAAAAAAAAACTCAATATATATCGTTATCGACCGATATGAATGACTTATATCGTGATATAGTTTTCAGCCATATCGCCCAGCCCTACTTTCCTCTATTACAAAGTTCCAGGGCTCCACCTTGAGTATGTTTCGGATCATATGAATGAACTTTAGCCCCTAAAGGGTTAACAAAAAAAATCACAAATTTGCAAACAACAAATATAATTGAAAAGTTAGTGAGTAACAGAATAAGAGAGGATGAGCACTTTTCGAATAAAATACATAAAAATTATGAATTATCCAAGAAAATCCCATAGTTCATGTAGATAACCTGAGGGCAAGTTTGTCTGTACCTGTAAATAGATCAGGCTTTCTTTCCAAGAGACTAAGGATTTGTATTTAAACTTCTTAAAATGCTTGTTGGTGTTGGTGCAGTTCTACACGGCCATCATCGAGTCCATCCTCACCTCCTCCGTCACCGTGTGGTTCACTGGAGCCACAGTCAGGGACAAACAGAGACTACAGCGCATTGTGCGCTCTGCAGAGGAAGTGATCGGCCGCAGCCTTCCATCGCTGCAGGACCTGTACGTCGCCCGAGCTCGAGGCCGGGCTGGTCGTATCACAGCCGACCCCTCTCACCCTGCACATGGACTATTCCAACCACTCCCCTCAGGCAGGAGGCTGCGGTCCATCAGGACTAGAACCTCCCGCCACAAGAACAGTTTCTTCCCCTCTGCTGTTGGACTCTTGAACACTTCTTAACCTGTCCCCCCGCCCTTTATAAAGTCACTTTACTGCCCATCATACGTCACTTTACTTCACTGTACTGCTGTCACCTTACATTGTGTGCACCATGTGCACTTGTATATTGTAAATAGTAACTGTAACTCTATTTTAAATTTAAATTTATTCTTTAGAAGTGTTTTTTATTCTTATTTTTATTATCTCTTTTTGACTGTTGCACTGAGCCAAAGCAATTTCCTAGTCTGTGACCTCCTGTTACTTACATGGCAATAAAAATGATTCTGATTCTGATTCTGATTCTGATGCAATCTTTGTATGACAGACAGTCGAGAACAGTTTTTCATAAGTGGCTGATGACTGTTGGCATCAATCCAGTCACTTGAAAAATTAAAAAGGTGGTAAAAAGCCCTCACTCTCTCAAGTAGGAGCTCGCAATTACTACTACTACTAACCTTTAGACAGCAAGCAAGCAATGAGGAAAGAGAAAGCAAGATGTGAAGCCACATTTCTGTAACAACCTGAAATTCAATTCAATTGTGTAGAACACATAGTTCTCGACTTTACACAACTGTTGAATTTGCCAACACCGAGCAGAGAATCAAACAGTTCAAACACAAGAAATGCAATGCTAAAAAACACATAGAGCCATTGGTCCATAAGGGGTGGATGACCATTTTCAATAAAAGTTATGATGATACTGATGGTTGGTTTGGAATCAGTTGGATTGGATAATGTAAAACTCTACTTCTTCTGGAACATAGCAAGACTGATGTAAAACATCAGTATACATGGCTCTTTACTTTTTGATAAGCTCAGGAATCCTAAATATGAATCTAATTAAGGATACTGTTAACGTGGGAAGGACAAAAATACCTGCTCCATGGCAATTGCTTCTGTGGAAAGCAAAACCACCACCTTCCTAACGGTATTTTTGTTTCTTTAAAGCAACAAGTCTCCCAAAGACAGTAACAGGTTGTAAAAAGCATCTCCCATCACGCCGACACTGCCTACCCGCTTCTCTCGCTTCCCTCGCTCCCCTGCGCTGACTTGAAAGCTGCTGTCTGATTAGACTTAGCTGCCAGCGCGGCTTTGTACCTCCACTGCTTTGAGACTTTTTACCTCATACTACTTCAAGTGTGCGCTACCTGTTAAAACTATTCCGGGTTCCCACTAAAAATATTATCAATACCAGCGAGTGTCAATAGTGCAGCGACATACGAAAGCGTAACAGGAAAAAAGATAGTGAAAACAAACCACCCAAAGCTCTACTTCAAGTGGTTTAGAACACGGAGCCAGGGGACAGGTGTATTATTTGATGGTAGAAGCGCTTCATTTTGACACCAATAAAAGCAGACAGAAGTGTCACAGGAGGGAATTTGCACAGGGATTACCCAACGCAGAGGTTCTATTAAGAAAAATCCTGTGAAAAAGATATAGTAAAATAGCTATGACTTAAGTATTCATCTCCCCAGAGCTCACGCTGGATGTCTCTGGTTGCTTCAGCTTTGAGACAAACTTCACCTAATTAATGGAGAGGGAATAAGATAAGACGCCCTAAGAAGAGTTAAGGAAATCTATTTTGGTTGAGTTTCCTCACGGGATAGGGTAAAATAATAGTACCTGTGTTTAAATCAAATAGAGCTGTTTAAACTATTGCATTGTAATTGTGACACGGCATGTTGTTTTATCTGTTGAGCACCAAGACAAATCTTTGTAAAGATCATTCCCCAATTGGTAAGTAGTATTTATTTCTATAGCGTCTTTTGCAGACCCAAGGTCACCCAAAGCACTTTACAGTTTGGTGTATGTTGCATTCACTCCACACACAGTAATGATAGAAGGGATACTGCCGCACAGCTGGCGCACTCGAACTTCTAGACTTCCAATTTCTATTGTGTATGTTTTTAGTAGTGCTGTCCAAAATATTGCGTTATTAACGCGTTAACGCAAATCAATATTAACGGCGTCATTTTTTTTATCGCGCGATATTTTATTTTTTTTTTTTTTTTTACTTTTTATTGCAGACAAACACATAGACAGAAAGAAAAATAGAAACAAAGAAAAGGACTAGTTCAGATACATTGTAGACAGAGATTACAAACAATATGTAGTTGGAGATACAGGGGGCCAAAGAAGAAACCCAGAAGGGCACATAGGTGCTGTGCGTGAACGAGTTCAAAAGAACGCGTTCATTGAACACGCTCATTTTTTCGTGAACATTGAACTGAACGCAACACATTTTTAAAAAAAGAACTTGAACGTGAATTAGTTCATTTTATGTGTCATGAACGGCAGACATCACTATGAACGTTGGAATCTGTTTTCTCTTTTAAAACGCAACAAGAGAAAGTTCCTCCCTCCTGTATTCTCGCACTTTTTCCGCCGAAATCTAAAAATTCCTACGGTTTCCACCGTCTGTGAACGCACCCCGACTCCGTGTTGCGGTGCGGCGCTGTGAGCTGGTGCTTTTCACATGTGCCCGAGTCATGATGAAAACACAGGGTGAGTTAGCGTTTACATTTGACATAAAGTATAGACACACGCACTGCAGCGCATTACTGTTTGTAGTTTATGAGCAGAGATGGGGCAACTCCGTTTTGCTCCCATTGAAAACCATATAAATCTTGTCTGTTTTGTAGTCAAAAGGCTCTCCTCCTGTGGGTGTACAGGAGATATATATATATATATATATATAGCTCGTAGTGTGAAAAAAATATGTATTTATCTCACGAAAAAAGTAAAATGAACTGAACTTTGAACTAGTTCAGAATTAAAAATGTGAACTTTGAATGTGTTCTGTTCACTTTGAGCATGTATGAACTGAACTTGAACTAGTTCAGAAAAGCTGTGAACTGGCACAACACTGCATAGGAGGGGGGGGGGGGGGGGGACATGAAGTGGGAGATGGGGGGGAGGGGTTAATAAAAAAGGCAATACAAGCAAACAGTATACAGTCATAGATATACTGAAAGTAAACAGAGAAACAGCATAGAGTATTTACATGAACAAATTTACAAAATATTTACAGATTGTTTATCATCATCATAATGACACCATGATGTTTCTATACAGTCTATGGTCTATACCCACACATACACACACACACACACACACACACACCCACACACACACACACCCACACAAATGTGTGACTAATTTGCGATTAATCGCGAGTTAACTATGAAATTCATGCGATTAATCGGGATTAAATATTTTAATCGTTGGACAGCACTAGTTTTTAGTAATAGGAAGCTGGAACACACAGGGGAAACCTACGCAGAGATGGGGAGAACATGCAAACTCCACACAGAAAGTCTGGCCAAAAAAATCGGTCCAAGGCTCTTCTCGCTGTGAACGTGCCATTTTGGTTGTAAGAATATTGGACAAATAGAAAATTATAGCAGCATTGACGATTCCAGCCTTGTGAAAAGGATGGTTCCTCACATCTAGAGAATTGTAACTGAATTGTTAAACAAAAAAATCATGCTGACAAACAGGATCGCTCCTTCCTGACTCCCCGCTTAAAGCCTCAGAACACTCCAGCCCGAGGACAGACGTGTGATCTAGAGGCACCGAGACGGATGACGGTGTGGGCCTCACAGCAGAGGCCTAAAGCAGGGGCCTCATTACTTTAATACTTACAGTCTGTGGTAAATACACGGGCTACAGGTGGTACACGTGCTTAGACTATATTAATATTGTATGTGTAACATTCAAAATAGATTGCGTGAATATTCCCTTTTCCTCATTTAGTGGTTTGCGGAGGAGAGAGCAGCGAGAGAAGTTTGGCAGGGAGTTAAAATAAATGAATTACAGCTTGCTAAATTATTTGAAAGCATCTTCATTATGATTGTTATATTTATGTATTTATTATAAATGTTAGAGATGCCAGAGAAAAGGCGTCTGCTTTTTTTCTGAGTGGGAGGAGACACCAGCGGAGCTGTTTGAGTCAGATAACGTTCAGCGTTATATTACCAATAGTTTCTCTTTCCATAACGATATTCTCTCTTTTTGGAAAGATCACCAACATGATGCAAAAGTTTACGTTATATGCAGTAGTTTTAATGTCTGCGGGTTATTCCAGAGACTGGCCTGCTACAAGGAGTTGCCCGTTTTAACCAGATTGTCGATGTGCGCGGGGCAGAAACTCATAGGCGACGGATATAAGTGTACAGTACGCTAGGCTTAAAGCCACAGATACTGTAGTTGTCCGGTGAAGAGAGAAGAAAGAGCGATGAGACGCCAATGTAACCCTGCTCACAAGTGCCACCTGGTGGTTGTTTTGGTCATTGCAGCGTCACTGGGGGGAAGGAAAATAAAAGACGCGTGAATCACACGTGAGTCTCGTGTGATTCACGCGTGAAAGGCGACAAAACGGAATGGGACCTACTGTATAATAGAAAATATGTATTGTATATGTATATACAGTATATTACTCCCTTCCCATGCACGTTAGAGATCGCTTTCAATTTATCAAACAATAGTCATTGGACATATGCTCAACACATTTTACTCAAAGACATGGAGGAAAAAGCAGGACTGTTTTAGACAGTGGCTCAGTTGGTAGAGCCTTGGCCTTTGGGCCTAATGGTCGAGGGTATGATCCCCTTCTCCATCTGCTCCCACTAAAGTCTGCTGTTGTTGTGTCCTTGGGCACAACAACAGCAGACTTCAACAACAGACACTTAACCCCACTTTGCCTGAAGCCCCCACTGAGAGACCAAGGCTGTGTCATCGCTGACGAAGCAGCCATCTTCCTGTGGACTCACCACCTGCAGGAGGATCAGCGAGGACGGTTGCTATGAGCATTGGGGGGCAGCTCTGATTGTCACACCACAACCCAGAAATGGATGAAAAAGTGGAAGAAAATGAAAGTCAAAGTGAAAATAGCTATTTCAGTGTAATTTTATGTAGAGAAATTCTGAATGCTATAGAAAGAATATGTACAGAAAAACGTTATGGACCTTCTAATTGTTAGTTGAAGTTGATTGAATTGGCAGTGACATGTTTGATTTGCTTTTGTCCTTTTATTAATAGAACAAATGGCAAGATGGTATTCTCTGTGTCAAAGATCGTATGATTAAAACAGTACTGATGCATGTTTTCTTTAAATCTTATATTTAGATTTTGGTCAAAGGCTGGATCTAACAGCTTAACTAAGACTCTTGTGAAGCAGTGTTGCTCACATTAGTGCATTAGTCCACACACAAAAAATGTCCTTGTGTACAAAGAACAATCTAATCACATAGAACAAAGAAAAACAAATGAACCAGAAGTCACCGCACTGAAGTAAGAAAGCCGTCGACAATCAAAGACTTGCTGAAACATACAAAAACATTACTATTTTAGTCCTGTGCTATTTTTTTCCCTCTGCAGCTTTTGGTTTTTGTGAAAAGTTTGTTTTGAAAAATGTGTTGTTTGCGCCGCGGCAGGTTAAAGGTAGGATAGAGTGACTCCTTGGGGAAAACAGTAGGGGCATTAGAAAGCATAGTGCTGAGATCCTCAAAGAATGGTAAGTAGGCCGGTGTTCCTTTAAAAAACAGTAAGGGGAGGAAGAAGACGGGGTGTGGGACATAAATTTGTAGTACCTTTACAGAAGAGGAGCGGTGATACTGAGATGTGCGGCGGTGATAAGGAGGTGCTGGTTTAGAGCTGTGTAAAAGCAGGGGCGCGGAACACAATCAGAAAGACCTTTTGTTCTCTTTGCAACGTGATACTGTCGCCAAAGAGAAAAAGACGCCCCTCAATTGAACCGCGGTATCGAGTGGCTGCATGAATTTGATTTCATTCCGAGCCGCCGTTTCTCTAATAGTTATGCTGCTCAGGTGTCACCAAAGATGAAACACAATTAAGGGGCCTCGTCGATCTGATAAAACATCCCGTGTCGTGAAGACTGCCAAAAAGACCAGTGAACACAAGGGCTGGAAACAGGGGCCAGCAGGAATAATAGTTGGATTAAATCAGATGATGATAATAAGTGATTCAGGTTTTGGTCTTTTACGAGAGCTGTGGATGGCACCCATTGACCCTCACCCAGATAATTACAACAACAACAAAAAATAAGTAATGCCTTCGAAGAAAACCGAAAGAAAATGTTGTGCTTTGGCCTGGTGTATAATCTGAAACAAATATGGGTCATTATCATATATTTTTAAATCTCAAAAATGTTTCAAAATGATTTAATAAAACAATTGGCTCTAATGACTTCTGTGTGAATGATTTACCTTATCCCATTTTGCTCTTTAATGTTGGAGAAAAACAATTAATATGGTAATACAAAGGGTTCTATTGGCAGGGTATACGGCAGCTAAAAAAGATGGTGGCTACGAGATAGAAGCCCCCCCACTCGCTGTCTCACCAGCAATGGGCCATGAGATTTGATGATGACATTGCCTTTTAGCTCCTCACGGCGCTTAAGAGAGCGCCACCAACATGTGGACCCTGAAGCACACATCACTTTGGATGGATAAACGAGAAAATGAAACAATCAGTATATAGTTAAAAGCTCTTACACTATAAGTCATCTTTACATGTCCAATTCATGTTCATCAAGCTTGATTGACAGAAACAATGACTTCACTTCTACAAAACATCAATCAAATATAACAGGAAACCGAGTGTTAAATGATACATCACGTTATATGTCATGTTGTTTGAACTAACCCAGGGGTGTCCAAACCTTTTATCAAGAAGGCCACTTTAGTTGTCCAGGGGAAACAAGCCAGATAGTAAAACCGTTTGGACTGGATTCAGGGTGTTCCGGTCTAAACGGTTAAATTGAGGGTCCATTTTGGTTCACATTTGAGCTGAACATAAACATGAGGAGAGATAATTAACTTTATTAACATTTGATGGAGCTGAAGTTGGCTGAATAATTTGTTTTAACCATCTCACATGAGCTCAATATACCACATTTTGTGAGAACTAAAATTACTGAATTCTAGAGGTTTCCAACGAGGTATAATGTGCCTATATTGGCTGAAGTTTACCGGATGATAATTTGAACTTGGGTTTTTTATCTCAAATCAAGTGTTAGCGGCAGAGGGCCACATAACATGACAGAAAGGGCCGCAATTGCACCACAGGCCTTAGTTTGGACAGTTGCTCTAACCCTTAACCTTGTGTAATGGTGTGATTCCTTCTCAGATAGTGGGGCTGCGATGCCAGAGAACATGCTGTGTTTGCTGTTCATACTAGAACTGGATTCCACACCTTGAGCCCAGGAGCAATTGCTGCCGCTTTGTAGTGAATGACAGCGGTTCCACAGCCCCATCTCTCCCACTCCGGCAGCCTCTGAAAGGTCACTCTGGGGATCTTGTCTGGCTGTATGCGTCAGATCAACCTCCACAATTTGTGATCTGAATCATTCCAAACAGGATAGACAGTGTGAAAAATAGTTTACAAATAAAATGCATAAGAACTTTATAATGGTCATATTACTGATGATTGGTGATTTAATGCATTGTGGCTTTGATATTCAGGCGCAGTGCGCTGTGAACGCTGCCTCTCTGTCAATCAAATGACGGAGCATTTCCTCGTAGTGCGGGAGATTAAGTCAGGGGACTGGCCTTAGGTGAATTCTGGGGAAGCAAAGAGCTTCTGCGTCTTTGAGCAGCCTTTACAAGCGACAAATACACAGAGAACCTGCGCTGCAAGGGCATATATTCCAACACCAATAAACCACAGCTGTGCAAAGGGACCTGAAGCTAGGACTTTACTAACTGTAAACCTGATTATCATTCAACAAATAGTAGACTAGTTGATAGTGCTTATGTACTTCTCCCACTACATTCAAGCACAATACCATCTAAACTGCAAAAGGCAATATATTACAGGAAAATGGGATGAATAGTCTGCTTCCTGCAATGGGGATAAAGCCCTCAAAACATGTTTAGGAAAAATAATCAGTTTCCCAGCAGCTCTGTTTACATTGTGGACCGTGGCAGCGCTCCCCACTCGCCCCAATAAACAAAAGGCCGACGGGACACAGCAGAGGAATCATGAAAAAAGACCAGGGAATATCTCTTTGCATATTATTTTAAGTAACTGTTCAAATTTCATTCCAAAATGGTAATCCACAAAACAAATATGTAGCGGCATATTTTAAAAACGGGAGGCATCGCTCGCTTCAATTTCCTATTGTGGTGTTTCGGGGGGCGTGTTTGCTCTTTGTGTCTGTTTGAATTGATTTGCACAGCTCCGCAGACAAGGGCTGAATGCTCCGACCAAGAATCCATAATTTCATATGATCTAATAGTTGTGCAGTATTAGATTGATTTTTTTTTTCCTACCGCTTTCCCCTCCCCTCACCCAGCCGTGCTTCTCTGCGGTGTTGATGTTAACAAACAAGCTGGCTACCTGGGCCCGGTGAAGAAGGCAGCAGTGATAATGTGGAGATGGGGACGTGTTTGTTTGAGCAAGGGGATCTGTTTGCTGGGGTTTGTTTCCTCATGGCCCACTTCTACGGTGGTGGATGCAGTCGATATGGTTGTGTGGCTCAACAACCACAAAGGATATTGACAAACTCAACAACAACAGGATTAGATGACGACTTTTTGGAGCGCTTTGTTTTACAATGTTGGTAATATGTTGTGGGGTGTGGATAGGGAATTGTTCTTTCTGGGACTTATAAGTGCAACATCTGATAGTGGTTGAACGTCTACAAAGCAAGCATCAAGCACAAGAGAGGGTGAAATCAAGGCTCAAAAGGTGTGGTCTGAATTTTACCCTTTGTTGATTTTACTCATGGTGCTTGTTTTTTGGCCTGGTTAGTAAAACAGCTTGTACCAGGTTAAAAACAGTTCTGTTTAGCTGTGCATACAACAGAGGAATTTTATCTTCACTCTTTTTAGCATTTATTAATTTAATGCCTTAAATTTTTTCTAGCTGGTTTTCTTTCTGTGTCTTACAAATAAACTTCCCTTACCTTACTAGCCACTCAGCTATTGTGCTTCTCGATTACAGCTGTACTACTGCTATTTAAAAGAAGAAATATCACAATATACAAAATATTGAAAAAGGTAATGAGACTTTTGGGATGTAAAATGTTGGTGAAACAAGTGTGAAGGGAATAAAATGCCTTTCTGACTGTAATTCCCTATACACCAGTCTTTTGTATTGCTTTTTTCAAAATTTTAAAATTACTGAATGCAAACAGCCATGTGGTGGTAAAGAACATTATGTATGGGCAATACTTTAAAAATGCAGAAAACAGCTCTCTGAGTGTCATAGTAGTACATTCATATTATACTATTACAGGAACGAAGACAAGTGCTTTTACACAAAGTAGGGTAGAGTTACACGTTTGTGCCTGAAATTCCACAGTCCCATTCAGTACATAATTCTGCTTCTCACTTTCAAAGCTATCCACAACCTTTACCCTCAATAACTCTCTGAGTTCCTCCCCATCAGCTCACCTGCGAGCTCTCTCTGCTCCTCCCTCTAGCTCCTGGTACCTCGTCACCATGAGGAGCAGAGCATTCAGCCGGTCTGCTCCTCAGCTCTGGAACACCCTTCCCCTACCTCTGCAACACTGACACACTCCGACACTTCCAAACCACAATTAAAACACATATTCAGAGTGGCCGAATCACTTTGGCCCTACATTCCACTGTTCATATCTAACACTTTACCTTTTTTGATTTGAGATGTTTTTGCTTTTAACATTGTACCTTTCTAGGCTTGGGGCACCACTCAATTACAATGTATTATTATTATTTATTACTTTTAGACAACTCCAGATCTGCCGTTGATGAGGAAACAATATAATGCAATGCAATGAGTATTTGCATTGTTAAATCAATAAATAGGGTGACTCAAAGAGGACATATTCAACCAAAAAGCCATGAAAAAGTATGTGATGTTGAGTGTATAATGGTTGTTCTAATTTATTCTCAATAATAGGCAATGGTCAAGTACTGTAGTGGACGAAATGCTTATAGAATAAAAGAGTGGATGACAGTCAGTAATTAACTATGTGAAACCTGTAATTAACAGCTAATTGTCTGGAGTGTAACCTGGCAAGTACAAGGTAACATTGTATATATAGATTCAGCTGCTATATACATGTGACACTGAAGAGAACCTTGGACTAACTTTCAGCTGAAATAAAGTGTTTTTTTAAGGCTACCTATAACTGAAAACCAAGGGCAAGATTTTACAGTGTATAATTATGTTAAAGACAGAATATCTACTATTATACGTATTTCTCATCAGGCTTGGATTGGCCAAAATTGTTGTACTGTATATTCAAACAGTGACCCAAATACATCTGTAAAACCCAGATTGTGACCATATTCTCCATTTCCTATGCCTCCAAAAACTAAGACTAATGGCAAGGGAAATGTGTATAGCACAGTGCATGCACAAGGCAAAGAGTTTTCTGCACAGCTAAAAAGAGCTGTTTTGAACCTGGATTTGAACATTGTAAGAGTAGAAGCCTGTCTCACATTTTTAGGAAGACAGTTCTGCTGACTTCTCTATGCAAGTTTAGAGCTACTAGAAATGGTCTCCCATCAGAGTACTAACCAAACCCTGCCCTGCTTAACTTCAGAGTTCTGGCTTGCACATGCAGTTGAAACCACACGAGATATAGACTCATTACTTGCAAAGTGACGTATACCAAGCCTTTTTTTGTTATAATGTTTATGATTATGGCTGATTTTCAGTTTTTTTTTTAAGCTGTGAGCCAATTTGAACAAACACTATAACAAACAAAAGCTTGGTATATCCCACTTAACATTTCTGCCACGTTAATTACACATTGTAAGTTGAATTACACAAGTAAATAGACCTTTAAACCATATTCTAATTATTTGACTTTCACCTGTATTTCACCCTTATTGACAACAATCATTGAGAACAAACATTTCCCCACGGCAAACTTTCACAAGAAATTGCACGTTACAAAAACTGACACCATTCCCCACGTGCATGTGTCTTTATGTGTGGCTATGCTGATGAAAAATGGAAGCGGGAGATCTGTTTCAGGCCTGACAAACAGCCCCTTATCTTGAGACGCTCAACATCTGCAAAAACGCATGTAGCACGATTTATAGGCGGCAAAACAAGAATAAAACATATTTGCACTGTGCACTGAAACAAATGAGGTTTCACTCCATATCAGAAAAATCAATACAATAACAGGCTTGGTGTGCCCCGCCACCCCTGTGCATGCTTAATAAGCCCCTGCACATGCTAGAATATGGAAAGTTACCATATCAAGTGCCTTTTTTCATTTCTCTTCTACTTTTCAAGTTTCTCATGTGGGATTTGCACGGGAAATATGAGGTGTAAAGTACTAAAAACCACAGTTCAGAAGAGGCTTATGTTAAAAGGAGACACGCTCGCCCTAAGCATTAAAAAGAAGGAGAGATTTGCGATGCTATCAACTGCCTTAACTTCTACCTGTCACGGACTTAGAGGGATACACCTTGCGGGAAAACGACAGGGAAAAAGTCTAAAAGGGATCGCTCGGTTTTGACTATTATCCTTTGAGCATTCTATCAACCGGGCGACAAAGCGCACTCAAGCCCATAGGTATTAGCTTCTCCCGGTTCCTCCCCGACTTTCTACCTGCCGCAGTCTATTTTAAGCCATCCCTTCCAAAGCGGAGTGTCAAACAAGTCTGAAATCCCTGCTAATACTAGTTACCCCCGGAACACTGATCTACATGTTTGGCTTTTAGCTTAGACAAGTTCTCTCATCGTCGCTCTCTCCATTACTTGTACGTGGAAAAGTGAAAAGAAGTTGAAAAGTGTTTTGACGTTGCCTTTACGTTTTGAGCTCATTAAACCAGCAGATCTGTCTCAGTTGTACCTGGGATATTTTTCTTTCTTTTTCTTCTTTACACTCTTGGAGATAAGCCAAATTAATATGAAGTCGCCAGGGCCGTTTTTTAAATGCTTTGGAGTGTTATCCAAAGCTTTGCGCTCCCATCTCTTTTGCGTGCTGGAAGTTATCGCAGGCCCGTGATAGCCTTTAAACTAGCAAGGTGAAGTGCTTTAATTAAAACTAGTAGCGTTCCCCGCGAGAGCAGAGAGGGAAATGGAGAAGGAAGGGCAGGATTCATCATTTATCAAAGCAAAAGGGTTTCCCCTCTGGTAGTAGCAGCAACAGGGCCAGAGAGAGCTAAGTGGTACATACAGTAAAAGGTCCAAAGAAGAGGTTTTTTATGTAGAGAATGTGAAGATTGTAGATGTACCAATACAATACTTTGCTCACACATGATTATTTCAAATTAGAGTACCTGATTATCTTTTCTCAAGCCAGTGAAGAGATTACCCCTGTTCCATGCACAGGGTTGGGGGCTCCATAAGGGAGCCCTCCCTGTAGAGTTGATTGATTGTGAAATGGCAGATGCAGTAAATTATTGATTAGAGAATATTTGCATTACATTTGAAATGACCTTTTAGAAATGTGTCAAAATATGGCTTGTGAACAGTTAGGTTTTTGTCTTAAATATAACAGCAATGCATATGTTTTTGAATTAAACTGCAGGTATTTACTGTATCTGTATTCAGGTCTCACTTTCTATACATAGCAGCAGGTTTGTAGCCAGAGAGCAATCATTAAAACCTGAGATGACCTGTCGTTATGACCTGACTATAGTACTTTTAACACCTTTTCTTTTCTAAATAAACATTCTTGTGGATCCTGCTACCACCCTGACATAGACATAATGGTGTATGCGAGTGGCTTATTGCTAATAAAAAGTCAACTGTGGCTGCCACATTGCAGCAGTGCACTTAACATGAGGGGAGGGGGCACTATGCAAGCCATGTAAATCAATCTGAGTTATATTGCACTAAACTTTATGCAATATAGCCCCAGCTTTCATTGCCTCTATAATGCACATTTACATACAGTCTACACTGGCGCGGTGAGCGCGCATGTACATACACATGCACTACAGATAAGCCTCCATGTGCACGCCCCCGTGCACTACTGCACTGTGTGTTTGGTAGTCAAAGATAATACAATTCCCTTTTTTCTTATTTCCTTACAATACATCTTTCAGTTCTGCCTTTTGCGTGCATGAAATTCATTTTCTAATGGAAATATTTGTTTTGTAAATCAAATATGTATTATGCACAGAATGCAAAGCACAAATTAAATTATGTTAATGAAATGAAAGAGATATGAAATGCATATTTCATGGACAAAACATAACCCTGCCGAACAGCCATTTCTTGATAAAATCTTTAAACACAATCTCATTCGGAGAAAGACATATTGCCATGGCAGATAGCACCTCATTAAAATGGTCTCCTTTAATATCAGTGCTTAGTATATATGGGATTGTAAATAACCACTGGGGAAGAGCAACCAATAATGAAATACTGTCTTTAATAGCTTGCCATTGATGTCAGCATAAAAAGTGTTCTAGTGGAATATTGGAAATTGGGTGCGCACACACATATCGTCAAAAGCTGTAAATGATTGCATATTTAAATAGAGCTGACTAAGGCAAAGATGATATAGATATTAGTAATAGGCAGAAAATGATGCTGACCTCACATAATTCCACACAAAAAGCCTGAACTGTTTTAAATTTTATATTGGTTACACTTAATGAATAATAGATTCTGTGGCTGTTGTTGTGCACTCCATGATGTTAATAAAAGCATAAGAATAGGGGCTCGCTCTGCCCAGCCGACTAGCAAATGAACTAGACTGGCTCTTCAGCACAAATAAATACAGCAATAAATAACAAGGGGGGTGTAAGAGGGTAGAAAGATAAAGAGAAGAGATGAAGACGTGTGATTCTCAACTAAACATGACTCCTCAACTTATTGCCTATGTTTTTTTTTGCATTTTCATGCATGTCTCCAACAACATGATATTTTACAACAGTCGATTAGTCAACAATAGGAATAGGATAATTTGATTGATTGAATGATAAAGATCATTCAGGTAAAGATATTATAGCTGCTTTTTTATGTTTTTTAGTTTTTGTGGGCAAACTGCTTGTCAAAGTTGGATCTTGTCAGAGGCTAAGGTTAGCAAACTGGGAGACCCCTGAAAATACCAGATGCGACTGTGGGATCTAAAGTGCAAACAGCTGCTGTGTCCTTTGGCAAAAGGCAAGACAAGTTTATTTGTATGCACTGTTCATACACAAGGCACCTCAAAGTGCTTAACAAAACAAGATAGAAATATGTCAGGGATGTACTTCAGTGTGAGCCCATGGAGAGACTTGGTGTGAGGGCAGCTTCCCAACATTGTTTCATAAGTCTTCCCATGAGAAGCGCTATAAAATACAGATTAATTACTTACTGTAAATATTCAGTAAAAAAAAAAAATCTCAATTTTAATTTGTGGCATCCTGTTTTTGTTGAATTCAAAATCTGCAGTGATAGTGTGAGATTTCATAACACTTTGAAGCAACTATTGTTAAAGTTCAAACTCATCCTTATAAAGCTTAGCGTACATCGGACTGGCAACTGATTATATCCGTCGCATATGAGTTGCTGCCCCGCACACATCGACAATCTGACGAAAACGGGCAACTCCAGTCGCAGACCAGTCTCGGGAATAACAGCGCGTACATCGACAGCAACTGGCCTCAACTACAGTGTGTTTTCTGACATAAACTGTTGCGGACTCGCAATACACGCAATACAGACACGTTGTCGGAGCGGCGCATGGAGCGCGCACATCGGGTCATATCTCCGAAACTGAGGACAACTAGTTGCCGAAAAGTAGAACACGGGCAACTGACTGAAACTGGAGACCGACTGATCATCTCCAGTTGTAAGAGCGCGCACATCGACCGATTTCAGCAACTGATCATCTCCCATCATCTCCTCTCAGTTGCCAAAAGCCGCCTTGCAACTAGTTGTCCCCAGTTTCTCTGTCGATGTACGCTAGGCTTTACATTTGCACGAGCCAGTACTTTTCCCTTGTTTTGACTTCTGAAGGCCAAGCTACATGGCACCGTGGAAGCTGCTGATATGAGGACTGCATTCCTCCATGCTGTATAATACACTTGCTGTCGTAACATCCCTTGTTCGTGTGCTTTGTTCGTGCTGTCTCTACCATCGACAATAAAACATGTCTTCTGTCTGAATGAAAGACGCGATCCCAGACTTTGTCATCTTCTTCAATAGTCCTACTGCCTTTTATAGTACATGAACATTTCACTCTGCTGCCAAAAGGAAAGACTTTCCCCAGTCCCATATGTGCTCTGCTCCATGACTGCTCAAAGCTACGTCATGCATTTGGTGTAAACCAGGCATAAAAGTGTAATCAAAGAAATGTGTTGTGCTGAAAATATATCTATTTAACACGAAGAAATGCAAAGAAATGTCCTGCCCAGCAAGTCTCTTTTACACATACAGTTTTGAAGGTAAACAGAGATGGATTTTGAGTAAAAGTACATGAAGGATTGTTTGGATTTTACACACCAAGCAAACATTTTAACTTATAACCAGAGCAAAAGTGACGACAGCACAGTTGGATTAGTTGGATTGCAGCATTCTAAAGACTTCCTGTCCCAAATAAAAAGGAGCAAAGCGCTGATCAGCACAAGCTTGCACAAGCAGCATGTGTTTTAATGCGGTTGTAACAAGGGCACGGCAGGCTATTACTAAGCACCTTTCAATGTCACGCCACTGCTTTATCCAGTCAAAATAATCAGATTAACACCTTTTTAATTGTGTTTTAGATAATTGTCATTCTGTTCCTCTCCCGACCCACACAATACGTTGAGAGAGAGAAGGGGGGGAGCAGAGATGGTGAAGATGAAGGCCAAGCATTTTCTATCAGTATCAGAGTGCAAAGAAATAAACGTTAAATAAAACAAAGGGAATTCCATCGTGATAAATAATTGCAGTAAACACATTGCAGACAGGACATATAGGAGCGTCGGCAATTTTACCACTATCTAATTCCCTAGATCAGAGCTTCCCAAACAATTCACTCAGGGACCTAATGCATGAAACTGTCTTCAGATTACCACAGAGTACAATGCTAATGTATTCATTATATTTGTCTTTGTTCCCAGAGCCATAATTTTGACTCCTCTCATTAAAATCAATAGAGAAATTTCCCCATAAATGTTCGCGTTTTTTCCAGGTGTCATTAAAGGATGTATTTTATACGTATTTTTTTTTTTTTTACCTTTTCTAACTTTTAATAATTGTTACATCTGGTTTATATAACTGAAAGAGTTATATGAGTTATATTTCTGAAAGGCTAACACTAAAGACCAAATGCTAACTGTTGACAGTAAACTATGAGTTGCTATGGTACCCAGCACTCGCTCTTCTCTGATGGAAAAACCAAAGTGAACCAGACCCAGTCCAGGACAAGCGCCTTGAAAAAACTCCTCACGAGCGCCTTGAAAAAACTCCTCACAATTAAAAAATACAAGATTGAATTTCATACAAATAATGACATGGAAATAAAAAACATACAAACAAAATAGTCAGAAAATTAGGAAGACGAAATATTTACATAAGCGGTGTAATCACACTTACAAAACTAAGAAGGGTAATTACACTCACAAAACTAAAAGCACTCAAGATGACTGCTCTGGAAGTTCTAGTGTTAAACAACCTTTAACCAATCTTCATAATCTTCTTCATTCCGTCTCATTAAATTAGCACAATCTTATCTTAATCTGATAGCAACAGTGAATCCATCAAATCTCATGCATGCCATCAAAAGAGAAGACACAACATTGATCACGTGCTGAAGTAACCTATGTGATGATAAAAAGACCATATAATAGAAGAAAATGCAATAGAGGTCGATTATGCAAACAGACCTCTTGTTCCTTCATCAAAACAGACCAGAGTTGTTTTTAGATATGTTTAGGGTACTTCGGACATAAACTTGTAACTCTACCCCTTGTCTAAAAGCTCCCGTATCAGTTCTGTAATACTATGATGTCATTGTAACACTATGACATCACATTCAGAGCAGTTTTCAGCCTTTAAAACAAAAGTAATGAAAACAACTAAATGAATTAATCTGTGCCCTCTGGTGGTAGCATGAGGAGTTACAGGCAGAAAGCTTTTTTTTACGCTTCATGCAAGATATTATTTCATAGACAACTTCCAAACTTTTTTCAAAGCCACGCTTTGATCACTGCACAGTATCCACCATGTGGTCACGTCCACATAATGACCAACATGTAAAAGAGTTGAATGTAAAAGTAATGAGAGTGAATAGAAAAATGGCAGCGTTGAACCTGATTGCCACACAATACAGTGTACAATAAGACTCATTGGTCCAATCACACACATTCACAGCTGTAAAGGCACTGACTTAGTGCAACTTGATTAACTTCAGCATCTTTCCCTGTATGTTCTTTTCCATCAGGAAGCCGTATATTTATTCTATATACATGACCAATGGAATATACTGTAGTTCTAATCATATGCTTAGAATCTATTAGGAGTATCGTGTATTAAAATAAATAATTATGTGCATTTCACTGTTTTATTGCAGATGAAGAAACAAACTCTAAGGTAAACAATGATAGCAACAGCAATACTCAGCATTATCTCCAGACTTGATTAAATGTGAAAATGTCCATAACTGACTCCACATGAATATTACCCAAAGAAAAAAGTGGGTTGTTATTTAAATATAATATAAATTCCAAAAACTACGCAAGGTTATGTCTATATACAGTATAATCATCAATAAAGCGTGTGAGTGCATGAGATGTACAAAGTCATTCAAAGGTAAAATTAAACGGATAGTACTTTAACTTCCATTTGATGTTGTAATACTGCATTATGCCTTTTTATGCTTGATGAAAAACGTTTGCTTCTTGAGCTGTTGACACGTTGATGTAAGAGTCTGCAAGACACACCTCATTTAAGACGAGGTGTATTGATTCCATGATTACTCTAATGGGATGTGTGACATGAGGCAACGACCGCCCGACTCACCCAAACTCAAAAAAGATTATATAAACTTAAGTGAAAGAATTGATTGGGGGGCACTGGAGTCTGACAGGGTTGGGAGGGCCACTGTAACTGGACACAACTCTCTTTAGAATCTTCGGCTCATGTTTCAAAACGCCATGACAAGCTAATGTGACTAATGCTGTGCTAGTTCTTAAATCAGAGACTAATTAGCCTTAAGCATGGCTGTCCACCCCAATCAAACAAACAACAAATCAACTGGGAGCTTCAAAGCACTTACCTTTGAAGTTTGTTTGTGTAAAGGCTGTAAACAACCAAATGTCCAGTCTCCAAGTTTAATTCAACAATTCAATCCAATTTCCAGTTTCTCCAAATGCATTTTTCTTACATGCAGATTTAGAGATCAGCCCCTTATGTAGGTTCTAGACAATTGTAGATTTTACATCATTACCAGATTATTTAGAGACATTGGAGTAGATTTGTATTTATTCTAACGTTCCATTTTAATTCTGTTTTGTCTTTCTCTGCCGTAAGTATGTGAAATTTGGTAAATTCAGACAAAGGCCATATTGTGATGAGTTGACGCATCAGTTCAGAATAGAGGGGAGACAGACAGAAAACAATAGCACAAAGAATTCCCATTTTGTAAAAGCTTAAAAAGAACCAAAAGAAAAGGAAAGTTTCCGAGGAAAGGCGTTGAAATTCAAAAAATGGGACAGTGCATATAGGCAATTAACACCATTCTTCCACGCTCTCTTTGAATCCTTGAAGAAAATACTGTTGAAGAAGAGATACCATTGGTAAATTTGGTAGTAGAGAGAGGTGACCTTGTTAGGTAATTAACATCTTATTCTGAGTTTAATTAGACAAACTAAATCAATTCAACCTGCGCTTGAAAAGAGGGCGCCTGTGAAATCCTTGATGGGAGAGGGAAGGTAAGATTCTCTTTTAATTGTATGAAAGCATAAAAAATGCACCTGTTCGCCGGCAAATTGCCTCACTCATGAAAATCCACTGGGAGATGCAGCCCTATTCAAAATAGCATCAAGTTGTTAAGATAGCTATTTATGTGCTTGGGTACATGGAAAGAAAGGAGAGGAGAGGGAAATCCAAATGATGTTGTTGTAGTCCCTCTTGTTAAGGATTCTAAACAATGCCAGAAAAACTTTTTAGATTTAGCGCGCGGTGTCTCTGTTGGCTTGTCTTCGCCAGCCAAACCCCGTCTTAACCCCCTTTGGTGCGCGTCGAACGTACACACAAGCCTTTCCTTCATGTTTTCATCCTCTTTTCTCTCTGCTCTTGAATCCCTCAGCCACTCGCTTTATTTGCATCTGCTCCAAAAATAAAACCACCGGCTGCGCTCTCGTCAGCCCGCGCTGAGTGACAGGCGGCTGACAGCAGACTCTATATGAATCACACACTCATCAGGGCCTTAATGAGACTGTGTGCAGAGGTCGTGAAGTTAACGTGGCGGGAAGCGCGGCCCTCGTAACCATGACGGATGGCGTGACAGTGGCCCTGACTGGCTGCACTGTTCCACCTGTGGGCCGGAGAGAGCGGAGTGGTACATTTAACCCAAGCCAAAGAGCAGGGCGTACAGAGCGCACCAGGTCTGACTAACTACAGCAGAGGTGTCAAACCGGTCCCCAATGGGTCAGTGTGGATGTAGGTTTTAGTTCCAACCTGAGCAGGAGCACACAAGACTCCACCCATTTCCTCAAATCTTGGGTTAAAACTGGACTCACCTGAAGAAATGGAACAAAGGTTGAAAAGCCTGCAGCCACACTGGCCCTTTCTGGAACCGGTTTGACGCCCCTGAACTACAGCATGGAGGTTAAAGCAGTGTTATAAAGCCTTTTTTTAAACTTCAGTAGTTTTTGTTGATAGAAAAGTCATGATAATTTAGTTATAGGTGCATTTCTCAACTGTCCTGGTGATAAGCCTTTTGTATGTTAATCTGCAATCCTCAATTATGAACGAATTTGAACAGAATGTTTACAGTGGGAAGACTCGCCTCGCCACATACACGTGAACATTGGGCCTCATTCACGAACGGTTCTTAGGAACAGATTTGTACGTAAATCCTACTTACGCGGTTTTTACGAAGAAAGTGGCATTCACGAATATTTCTCGTAACCAGAATTTCTCTTGGGCAAGTACAAATCCTACGAGTCCTCAGGAGCACTCGTACGCATTCAGTGCCGACATGTTCACACGCCGGGGTTGTCCTCTTTGGTGAAGTTGAATAAAAATACAACATTCCAGTGATATGTCCGTCATATCGATGTATGTATTTATTTATTTGTAGTAATCTTTATTAGTAATCTTTATTTATATACCGCCTTTTTCACTGCAGATCTGGCCTACTTTTTAATTCATTTTGAAATGAAATGTGCCAACGCTTTATCAAATACATTGGAAATCTTGCCGTGTATTAGTGACCCCTTCCTATTTATAGGGGGCATTTCTTTATCCACGGGCCACAGAACAACGGCATATATACTGCTGCTGCAGGAGGTTACTGGGTCCGCGCTGAGTCTCTGCGCTGGTCTCTCCTATGGATCTATACGGGTCTGCACTGGTCTCTCCCATGGATCTATACTGGTCTGCACTGGTCTCTCCCATGGATCTAGACAGGTCTGCACTGGTCTCTCCCATGGATCTATACGGGTCTGCACTGGTCTCTCCCATATACGGGTCTGCACTGGTCTCTCCCATATACGGGTCTGCACTGGTCTCTCCCATGGATCTATACTGGTCTGCACTGGTCTCTCCCATGGATCTAGACGGGTCTGCACTGGTCTCTCTCCATACGGGTCCGTGCCGCATGCTCCTGGATCCATACGGGTCCGCGCTGGTCTCTCAAGTCTGGTCTATGCGGTCTATCTTCGGTCCGTGCTGGTCTCTGCGCACCGGTCTCTCCAGTCAGGTCACTCCAGTCTATGCGGTCTCTCCTATAGGTCCGCGCTGGTTTCTGTGTGCTGGTCACTCCAGTCTCTCCTCGGGTCTGCATTGGTCTCAGCGCTGGTCCGCGCTGGATCTCCTCCCAGGGTCCAAAATATTTTGAGATTAATCTCAAAACATTTTGAGATTCATCTTTAAAATAATACATAATATATTTTTAAATTAAGCTCATAACATTTTGAGATTAATCTCATCATATTCTTAGATTAATCTCATAATTTTGCTAGTTCGACTTTATTATCATAATATTTCGACTTTTAAGTCAACATTTTATAACTTTATTCTCAGTCTGGTAAAAGAAGAAAAAAGGCCTGCTTTAGGCCTGTTGCTGTTTCCTCAGCCGTCTGCACACGGCCCTGCAGTCCCTTATATGGGCATTAATGGGCGGTTACTTATGCTAAGTACCTATGCTAATGAAGCACCTGGCACGCGCGCTGTACTTACGAGAAAATGGGATTCATCAATCTGAGAGAACAGCTGCGAACAATTCAGCGGCTTACGAGTGCGTTGATGAATCCCACGTAGGGATTTCTTAGAAATCTACTTAAGGACAACTTGAGAAGAAAGTTGAGTAGTTTCTTACGAAGTTATTCGTGAATGAGGCCCATTGTTCTTTAATTTTATAAAATGTGAGGCTAATACATGACTGACTCGTTACAAGCAAAGTGAGATATATCTAGATAAGACTTTTTGTTATGTCATAAAGAGAGTACTTTGGAAACAAACAGACAAGCACTAACTCTTGGCCTCAACGATTTAAACTTGCCTTACTTGTGGTCCCTCTATCATGGACAAATGCAAAACTGTCCAAAACAGTTGGAATAGATCATATACTGTTCAACCTGAAAACAGTGCATCAAAGCGCTTATGAGCCAGCTAATGTCGCTTCAAAATCTCTTACGATTATCCAGATGTGACTCACATATCACAGTTGACTATATCATCTTTGAATCCAACCCCTTTTTTTTCTTCCATGCATAAAATAACCATGTTTGTTTCACTTTAACTCTTCAAAGTATCAACAATGATCAAATCGCATTTATTCCCAAACACAATATGCTAATAACTGGATGTGAAGGAAAGAGGCCTGTGTATAATAATAGTAAGTGCTTGTGAAGTGATAATGATCAAGTAGAAGTTGGAGTTTCCTGTGGGCCCGTGTTTACCGTCGTATCCGCAGTGTCTCTCCACAGAGCGTGTCTCCATTACGGCACAAAGGCAGCGCGTTATCGGCGAGCAGACTTGGCTGTTTGCGCTCGGCTTGATACAAGGGGATAATGAAAAGAGAACCTGTTTTTTATTCGGGATGCAGATAAGGACAAATACAGTAGCTAAGCAAACAAACAGCAGATGCACCAGGAGCTTAGCGGGAGTGGGGCTGGAACAGGCAGGAGAGTGCGGAGAGGGAGAGGACTGCTGCTGTTGGTGGATCATCATACACTGGAAAAATATAGAAACAGCTGTATGTACTGACTGGACTGAAAACATTATTTATTTATGTTAGACACTAGTTTAGGCGACCATTTCTGTTCTGCTTTGACTGACAATAATGGTCCTATTATGTTGATTTACATATTCTAAACCACAGCTTTTAGAATTGTTTTTTCTGCAAAAATGTACTTTAAATATAATGGCATACAGTATATCCTTCAATTCCTTTTCTTCCACTTCATCCAAGGCCAGGTGAGAACGAACATTTTTTTCAGTAGTTTAACAATTGACTAATGCCATCACTACAGGACAAGGTCAAAAAAGGAAATAATTTAGAAGAAAAACTGCATCTGTACAATACAATAAACTATGACATTTCCTGAACATTCCTTAAAATCCTTATTCAGCTGCAAGTTGCTAACTAAACCCTAGCAGAGGTGATAAAATGAACTCACAAATTAACAAAATGTATACGAACTATGGCTACAAATAGTGTATACTGCAGTTGCAACTATGGTATAGAATATATTTTTTGACTTCAGCTTGTACATTTTAAACCCTTTAACGGAAACCATACAATAGATGCGCAATAGAATACATGATTTGACCGGTTGTAGTCAAGAATCGCTGCCTAGTAAACTACTAAGAATGCTATTATTTAGTTGGATCGCAATTTTACATTTACAGAGCAACAACAATTTTTCAATTCAATTTTTTTATGAGCACATCATCATCAACCCTCTCCACCACTGCTTCTCTTAACAACTCCAGCCTGACCTCATGGCCTTTTGGAGTCCAGCCTTCTCTGTGTTATTGAAATAAAAGGAACAGTCTCTACATGCGCTGATAAGAGACAGACACAGGCAGGCCACCATGAAAAGACCACTCCACCTCTACAAGGCCGATTGGCAGCGCTTCATCCTGCCGCAATTACACCCACTAATTAGACTTTCACCGTTTTCCCGTTTGAACTATGAAGAAATGACAATGGCGGCTGTGTGAATAGCTCTAATATGGAGCGTAATGGCGTTAAAAATCCCAAGGCCTTAATCCTGAGCTAGCATGTGCCCCCAATGATAAGACAGAGCAAGGACCCTCAAAACAATGCCAGACAAAAGTTGAAATTATGTCATGTTCTACTTCTGTATATGCCTTGTGGTGGGGGTTAAGATTTCTGGCTCAACATTAATGACATTCGTTTGTGAAGAGCTACTCACAAAGAGAATATATTTTGACACAACTTCAGAATCAACTATAGTGATAAATCACAGCCACAGTTTTTGATATGTTAGTCTGCAATGTTATTTCTTGTTTGAAGTTCAATATCTAAAGTATGCCATGTTCCAAATGTTCAAAAGGTCAAGTCAAGTGTATGTATTTCTGAGTGGAGTTTGCAAGTTCTCCCCGTGTCTGCGTGGGTTTCCTCCGAGTACTCCGGTTTCCCCTACCACTAAAAATATGTACAATAGGTCTGGCATGCGCCTCCTGTTCGGTGACCCCGCTCCCATCTCTGTGTGGAGTGAGAGGACAAGTGCCCAAAAATAACAATTGTAAACCGCTTTGTGACTCTGGTCTGTGAAAGGCGGTATATAAATAAAGATTACTTACTTACTTACTTACTAATGCTATGGTCAAGCCTATGCCTATTCTTGCAAATGTTTCATATGTTCTATAAACATGCATGCAATGATAAATAGTGGTGGCTGTGAGGTCAACACTCTCGCTTCTCAGCAGGAAGGTTTCAAATCCTGTTTGGAACAGGGCATTTCTGAGTGAAGTTTGCATGTTCTCCCAATGTCAGCGTGTGTTCCTTACAGGTGCTCTGGTTTCGTAGGATGTAGGGGATCAATAAATGAAACCATAAACTAATTTGCACAGATACACATGCTTTATGCCAATGAAGTTTGGGATTCAAAGTAAGTAATATTTATTTATATAGCGCCTTTCTCAGATCGGAGACTCAAAGCGCTTTGCAATTGTTGGCATTTGTCTCTCATCCACACAGAGATGGAAGCGAGGTCGCCATACAGTAGGTGCATGCCAGACCTATTGTACATGTTTTTAGTGGTAGAGGAAACCGGAGCACCTGGAAAAACCTACGCAGACACTTGGAAAACATGCAAACTCCACCCACTCAGCCACCGTAAAAGCCAAAGTGTTGGGCTGATGCACATACCAAGTGGGATACTTCTCTTGACTGCAAAATCTACACAAAAACTAAATAAAGAAATAATTTATGTCTGTATATGTACCCCTGCAAGATTACCTTGCAAGATAAGGGAAGCTTTATGTGCATTTTGTTGCAATTTAGGGCAGGTTTTTGAGGCCATAAACACTTCTTAATATCGAATAAATAAATGCCTGCACATGTTCAATTAATTTAATGATAAATAAATCCAATAATCCATGTTATGTGAAGGTGTTTTTGTAGAATAAACAACAGTAAATTCTGGCAGACTAAGAAACAAACAAAAGAGCTAAAAGTCACAAATATGTCACTTTCTCTCCCCTTTATCCATGCCTCAGACTTTACTTTTTTTTTGTCTTTCCAAAAGCTTTTTTTTAATTTTATGCCATCTGGCCCTCTCATCTTCTGTGGTGAAAAAAAGAAAACTAATTCATGTTACGAGTCATCCGCATGATGAATAGTGGAGGTCCAGGTGCTACTGGTGTAAAAAAGGAAAGAGAGGAGAGAGGGAGGGACGGCGGCAGAGAGACAGAGATCGATCGAAAGGCAAAGATGGAGTCGGAGAAATGCCAAATTATATGTGTGCACCAATTATGTATGTACGCCATTATAAACAAAGTCTCATTACAGAACGCAGCCATTACACATTTCAGAGTCTTAATCCACAGATTCTCCTAACTTCATCAGCTGCTGGAGTCCGGCACTTGCCAAAACAATGAGAATATACAATCAAATACAGCATGCCAAATTTGACAATCTTCAGAAACACACGGAAAGTGGAATTTACAGTGTGGAATTTTCAAGAACCTAAAAGTAAAGCTAATAAAGATGACATTGTGGTTTTGCTTAACATATTGTATTGATAACATTTTCAGGATTTTTATTAAATAGCTCTCAGGATTTATAATGGTGTAAATCAAATGTAAGCAAGAAATGTTTTTATCGATTTCTGCTTAATGTCCCCACTGTAAACATCACTACTACAAAGCTCCGACGTGAGGAAAAGGAGATAGAAGTGTTGTTTTACTTTTTTCTTCAATTTTGAACAGAGACTGCCAGAACAATGGCGTCTTGAGCGACGCGGTGGCTGGTCTTGGAGCAAGAAAGTCCTGCAGTTTGAATATCGGACGGCGTCAAGCCATTCTTTTCTTGCCGTTTGAGGGAGCAGTTCTCATATACCCATTTATATATGTTCTATAGATAAGAAGAGGGTTAACTCAGATCTGCTAACTTCACTGCAAAAAGTGGCCCCAAAAAAACAAAAAATGTCTAGAGGATTAAAATTTCTTGAAACAAGTAGATAACAAGTTATATTATCTTCAGTATCTTCAGCCTGCATGAGTAAAAAAGTAAAAAAAAAAATCAAGTGATTTACACAAGTCTATATTTTCACGTTATGCCGTGTTAGAGCCGAAAGAACACAGCATCTCTTTAATCGTCCCCTTCTGCAGCGCCGTGACAGAAACCTGCCATTTTTTAGTATAGGCTTCAAACAAGACCCCTGCCTTAAAGGTTTGCACTCTTTCTGTGACTTTGCTCAGTCACCTGCTTGTCTACAAGAAAACAGGAGCAGCACACCACAGAAAAGTCCACACAAAGCCATGTCTAGGCCGTCAGTTCGGAAGGTAAGGAATAAGCGCTATTCAACCACCAAAAAGCAAAATAAAAATTGTTGTTGCACAGGTTAAACTTTGAATATTAGCTCCATAAATAGTTCTTTTCATTTTTCTTTTAAAGCCATAAGATACATTGTCTACACAAAAGAGTAACCTGCCAGTGTCAGACTGCTCACTCCGTGTCTATTGGCTTCATTGTCTCGCTGCCTTTAGGACCCTCTACTCTACCCCGCGTCTCCGCCTCCCCCTCTGCTTAAGTTTTCTATTGAAGCACATTCAATCACTATAATGAATCTGAGTCCAGGCAGCAATCTTCCCCACATAAAGAAATTCTAAGAGGTTATAGAATTTGTAAAAATGAATAGCTTGCGGGTGGTAAATGGCTGTGCAAACGGGAGCGTACATGTGTCTTGGAGGCAGTGTGTCTCTTAGACGTTTATTTGTTATGAATGCGAAGGTTTTGAGAAGTGCTAATGCTAAGAGTTTCATTTAGTTTGGGATTCCGGCTTATTTTATTGATGCATATAAAGAGCTTGGTTCACAGAAGGTTTAAAGCAGCAGAGAATTGGCACTCTATAGAATATATAGGGTTGACAAATGTTTTGCTTGGTAAGCCCAATGTTTATTCTCACATGCAAGCCAGAGGGAATAGCAAGTGATTATAAAGGTGAACTTTTATGAGCTTGCAAGTTGTGTTTCATGCAAATAAGTAACCTTTTCTTTTTTGTATATTTCACAACATCATCGCTTTGACATCCTTTGTGTTCCCTTCTGCTCGTAGGCATCAAATCAATAAACCAACTGTCAACTATTCTGCATACTTGTTTACATTTAAAGTGTGTGAAAATGTATATTAACTAATGAAAAAAACAGATTTGAGACCAGTATGTTTTTTTTTTAAATTAGTGACCATAATTTTTTTTAAATGTCCGCTAAGACTATTATGAAATGTATGTATTCACTGCATTTTGATGAACTTTCTCTTTTCTATATTTGTTTTCTTTATCAATAGAACATGTCCTCCCCAAGGTTTCTCACTTTTCCCACTGGGTTTAGAGTTTTTCCTTGCTTGTGAGGTCTAACTAAAAGGACAGTGGCGAAGATCCAGGGCACTCAACATTCAACAACATTTATCAACACTTATGGACATTAGTATTGGTCCATACGGGGCAGATAACCAATGTGTTTTCTGTTCTATTTCTTGTGTTTTAACTGTTTAATTCTCTGATCTGTGTTGGAGATTTCAAAGGTTGTGTAAAGTCCTCAGAGATAACTGCTGTTGTGATTTAGGGCTGTACAAGAATACATTGAATTGAATTGAATAGAACACAAACTGTAAGAATGTGTGTATGTGACCAGCTCTCGCAAACTGAAAGACAAATAAAGAAACTTACCCTGATGTTTGTCATGGATTATAATTGTGTCTTTAAGGGAGTGGATCAACTTGTAAATGGCATCTTCATAGCAGGTGGCATACACTCAGTTACACTCAAAATAACAGTTACATTTTGGGCATGTTACAAAGGTTGTATGAATAATGGGTGAATGATATAGCCTTCAGACTCAGTGAATGGAAAAGGACAGGCTGAAACAGCAGGTGCATTCCATGACACATAAAGAGTGATGAAATACAGATCACCCGCAGGTAGATCTTTGGGCAATTCACTGTTATTTGGGAAAAGAAGGCCAGTGTAACATTTTCACAATATGAAAAATTCAATATCGTTTATAAATCTGGAGAAGGGAGTCTGTACCCTGGCTGTTAACATCACACTGTGTGCCATTATCTGACAACAATAGAAGTCTGTGTAACACCTGAACGCTCTGGTCAATAACTGTGCGGAGAGACTGTGGAGCAGCAATAGAGACACCAGGCCTCATTGTGGCTGTAATGAACTCTTAAGGCAAGTGGAGCTTTTTGGGTACTGGGGAGGGGGCATCATTTATGTGTGTGTTAATAGACACCATGCTTTAGATTTGTGTGTGTAATTTGTATTTGTAGAACACTTTGTTTAATGGTGCTTTCAGACCGGATCATGCGTTGCGTCGGGTTTCAATGCAAAGTCTACGGTGGCGCGCGTTCGACCGTCACAACGCACGGACCTCTCGGCACGCACGAACGGACTGTTCAATAATGACGCACGGACTTGGCGGGAAAGTGAAAAGGGAGGAGCACGAGCGAAATATCAACGCCCACAGGAGATGGATTCTGCTCATCCTTTCCTTGGGACGTTCGTGCAACAACCAATCATAGGGCAGCAAAGTGGTCACGGGGACATACGCGGACGGAGCGAGCAGACTGAAAATACTCGTAAACAGCCAAAACAGGACCCACACCAGGCCTCACCAGAACTCAAACCAGGGTTGACAATGGGGGACTCTGTGCTTGTGAAAATATGCGTTGTCATGCTCCCGTGACCTTATGCAACTGCTTCGAGTGTGTTCGCCGATGCGGAAATTCTGTTTAATAATATAAAAAACGTATGGCGCACCTCCGTGAAACATACTACTGTTATATAAAGCCCGTGGAATGTCTGTGAGCAAAGACACGTTGCAAAGCTGCATATTGGAGAAGATATGTACACAAGAAGCCGCTAGCATAGCTCTGTTAGCATCAGAGCCGGCCTGCTACTTCCGGTACTTCCGGCTCGCGTCAGGACGTTCTGGTGTGAAGTCCTCTGCATCTGAAAACTAGAGAATGCGCGTCTGGTGAGCGGGGCTTCCGCGTTTCAGCGTTGGCGGTCTGAAAGCACCATAACACTATGAGCATGATACATTCACTCCTTGAATGTATTGTATGTTTTTTTTCTCATTAGGAACCTATTAACTAATTTGTTTTTACATATTTATTTTTAATTATAGGTCTTTACAAAACTGTTGAGATTCAGTTTGATGGTAAAAGTTCCGAAACCAAGTAAGATGCCCAAAAGAGGTATTTTTCAGTTCCAGGCATGCAGATACAGTGGGGCAAAAAAGTATTTAGTCAGCCACCGATTGTGCAAGTTCTCCCACTTAAAATAATGACAGAGGTCCGTAATTTTCATCATAGGTACACTTCAACTGTGAGAGACAGAATGTGAAAAAAAAAGTCCAGGAATTCACATTGTAGGATTTTTAAAGAATTTAATTGTAAATTATGGTGGAAAATAAGTATTTGGTCAATAACAAAAATTCAACTCAATACTTGGTAATATAACCTTTGTTGGCAATAACAGAGGTCAAACGATTACTATAGGTCTTTACCAGGTTTGCACACACAGTAGCTGGTATTTTGGCCCATTCCTCCATGCAGATCTTCTCAAGAGCAGTGAACACAGACTTTCAACTCCCTCCACAGATTTTCAATGGGGTTGAGGTCTGGAGACTGACTAGGCCACTCCAGGACTTTCAAATGCTTCTTACGGAGCCACTCCTTCGTTGCCCGGGCGGTGTGTTTGGGATCATTGTCATGCTGGAAGACCCAGCCACGTTTCATCTTCAAAGCTCTCACTGATGGAAGGAGGTTTTGGCTCAAAATCTCACGATACATGGCCCCATTCATTCTTTCCTTAACACCGATCAGTCGTCCTGTCCCCTTAGCAGAAAAACCGCCCCAAAGCATGACGTTTCCACCCCCATGCTTCACAGTAGGTATGGTGTTCTTGGGATGCAACTCAGTATTCTTCTTCCTCCAAAATACGACGAGTTGAGTTTATACCAAACAGTTCTACTTTGGTTTCATCTGACCACATGACATTCTCCCAATCCTCTGCTGTATCATCCATGTGCTCTCTGGCAAACTTCAGACGGGCCTGGACATGCACTGGCTTCAGCAGGGGGACACGTCTGGCACTGCAGTATTTGATTCCCTGTCGTCGTAGTGTGTTACGGATGGTAACCTTTGTTACTTTGGTGCCAGCTTTCTGTAGGTCATTCACCAGGTCCCCCCGTGTGGTTCTGGGATATTTGATCACCGTTCTCATGATCATTTTGACCCCACGGGATGAGATCTTGCGATCGAGGGAGATTATCGGCACGGTGGCTGAGTGGATAGCACTCTCGCCTCTCAGCAAGAAGGTCCTGGGTTCGAATCCCGGTCGGACCAGGGCCTTTCTGAGTGGAGTTTGCATGTTCTCCCCGTGTCTGCGTAGGTTTCCTCCGGGCACTCCGGTTTCCCCTACCACTAAAAATATGTCCAATAGTTCTGGCATGCGCCTCCTGTACTGGCGACCCCGCTCCCATCTCTGTGTGGAGTGAGAGACAAATGCCCAAAATTAACAATTGTAAACCGCTTTGAGACTCAGATCTGCAGTGAAAAGGCGGTATATAAATAAAAACTTACTTACTTACTTACTATTATCAGTGGTCTTGTATGTCTTCCATTTTCTGATAATTGCTCCCACAGTTGATTTGTTCACACCAAGCTGCTTGTCTATTGTAGATTCACTCTTCCCGGTCTGGTGCAGGTCTCCAATTATTTTCCTGGTGGCCTTCGACAGCTCTTTGGTCTTGGCCATAGTGGAGTTTGGAGTCTGACTGTTTGAGGCTGTGGACAGGTGTCTTTTATACAGATAACAAGTTCAAACAAGTGTCATTAATACAGGTAACGAGTGGAGGACAGAAGAGCTTCTTAAAGAAGAAGTTACAGGTCTGTGAGAGCCAGAGATCTTCCTCGTTTGAAGTGACAAAATACTTGTTTTCCACCATAATTTACAAATAACTTGAATTCCTGGATTTTGTTTCACATTCTGTCTCTCACAGTTGAAGTGTACAGTGCTTCAGTGTGTTTATGTGAACAGTAGAGAGCCAATATGAGGATAGTTGTTCTTATGTGATTAGGGCTATTGTCAGAACCAAGTTTATGGATTTCAAGTTTTAGAAGAGATGGGACTGGATTTACCAGAAGGCTTTGATCATCACAAGTCAACAGTGCGTTAAAACACCTTGTCATTAAATCATGTTGTGACCTGTTAACTGTTTTGCTCCATCAGAAGTCTCAAATTACGGTAAAAAAACAGCTTTATTCAAGAGTGACAAATGATTCATAATCACAAGTAAGTTTGTTAAAATATCCCTCAAATGTACTTTAATGTGACTGCATTGAGCTCATGGCCCTCTTGATGGATTTTCACTGTTGTTTTTTCAGACTCCCGCAATGCATTGTTGTCCATATTGACGAGTCTAGTGACCAGTACTGGGTACTACTTTCAAGGTGCACTGTGGGAAACTGAGTGCACTGCTCTTTTAACCCTAAATAGCAGCTTTTTGGACACAGCCATTCTCATTAGTAACTCATACTGAATTCTTTGTGTAATTTTATGTGGCCCTCTGCCTCACTTACATACATTGAGATATACATAATTTCAGTGTCAGCCAGCTAACTTCAGCTTAACCAATATAGACATGCTGTAACTAGTTGTCAACCTCAGAACCTCTGAAAAATGTATTTGTGTATACAGACATTTGTTATATTGTATCACATAATCGATACAGTAGTTAACATGTGTCATTCAGCCAAATTCAGTTCTGTCAAATGTGAATCAAAATAAGACCTGTCATACCTCATTTTAAAGCTACAAAAGATTATTACAATTTGAGTTGTCAGTCTGGTGAACTTAAGTGGCCCTCTTTCTAAAAAAGTTAAGACACTCCTTCTATTGACCGTCTGCACCTTATTAATTAATTTCTTATGTTGGACGTGGTGTGTAATACTGCCTAGTGCTATATTGCTATTGCATTTTTCTCATGTGCAGGTTCATAAACGTAAATGCAATATTATCAGCTTGTGTACATGTATAGATATGTGTGTAGCTGTATTAGCATGAGCCCATAGACATTAGTGTAGCATTATTAGCGTGTGCAGGAAAAAGACACATATGTGGCCTGCTGCTGCTGTTTGGCATTGATGGAGCCCAGTAGCTCATCAGTGTCAGGCCTGAAAAGGTTGTGGGATGAATGAGAGCAGAGAATCAAAGAGAGATTACACGTCTGACCATGTATCATCCTCGATATATTGAACGCAGCCTTTGTGGAGATGGGCGCCGCTTATAAAACGTGGCTTTGTGCAGCGGCTGAAAGAGCGTGTGGGCTCAACTCCATGACTAATCTGTCCCCCCGCATTATTTTATTCAATCTTCCTCCGACTTTATGTCTTTGACATTTTTGCTACACTCAGTAACTTTGACTTGAATGGACAATTTTAAAGATTTTTAAAAGGCGCTTGCACAGGCCTGTTCAGCAGCAGAACAAAAAAGTGTCTTTGTTTCAGCGCATAATTTATGACTAAAAATGGTCCGCAGACTAATTCTAGCGGCAGGGTAAAGTCTTGAGCACATTCTCTTTAGACTCAATATTGAAAAGAGTGCTGAATTTCTAAAGGGAAACATTTGATAATGCATAAAAGGATTCTCATTCACTTTTTCTGTGCTGTAACCCACTTCACCCGGCGAACTCACTTAGACAAAAAGAATCCACCGGCAGTCACACATGTACAGTGCATGAGCCTCATTTCTCCTCTCTCACTCTCTTACTCAACTGAAGAGCGATGTCATGGCACTCTTGACACTAAACAACAGCCACCCACCAATGAGCTAAGGACAGCTTTAGTGCTGCAGATAATTATCACCATGATCATAATTGTGACACAAGTTAACAGGCTTGATAAGTTGAGGATCATTAAGGACACAAAGTATTGGTTGGTATTTGTTTTCAGAGAGCTTCAAAAGTAACTTGTTGCTGGTCCAAATCAGAACACAAGCTAAGTGTGGCCTGTAATGATGGTGATTACAGTGCCAAGGAGAAATGTTTATGCACATATGCCTCTGATTAAAATAACCCATGTTTTTTACAGGAATGCGGGTGGTGCAACAGCAAAGAACAACATGCACTATGTACACAAGTTTTATTAGGCTAAGATGTGTTTTTCAAATATCTAATGTTTCTTGATTATTGAGTGGACCCAAGCAAGAAGAGTTCACCCACTCAAATTCAGAACTTTGTGACAAACCGGTTGAATGGATTACATTTTAGTTTTACAGCAAAAAAGCCCCGGTTTTGATGTTCAGTGTAGATTTTTCATGTTTTCCTAATGGGTTTCTTTATGATTCCCCCATTAAACAAAAAGGGCAAACCAATGTTGTGTCCTTACCAACTTCACCTACATTGTCTAGTAGGAGTCCAGTGAGTCTATGTGTGAATGATTGTTGGTGGTCAGATGGGCTGAAGGTACAGATTGTCAGTTGTAGTCAGACTGGAGGAATGTTCAATGCTAACCCGTTAGCTTGATGAAGCCTATAGGGCAACCTATTTAGATTATTGGATAGGAGAACTCAAAGTTGTGGCTTATTTACATCATCAGAATATTTTTTCAAACAATCCTGACCTGTTTTTAAACATGTATATTGCCTTTTGCAATGACTTGTATCTGACTTGTGTCTTTTGCTGTGTTTAAGCCTCGCATATGAGTGGATGTTTTGTGTCATTTACAAAGGACTCTTTATTTACATTGTACACAGAATAATATATGTCTATATTCTGCGCTACTTTTCCCTGACGAAACTACAAAAACACAGCACACTTCAGTCCCCCACTTTACTGCTGCGTCTCTGTGTCTGGACTATTTCCCTCACTCATTCTCCACTCTTCTCTTCACCACACACATAAAAAGCAGTCCTCTTTACCTTCAAAAAGCTAGTGCAGTCGGCATGAATAAATAGCCTATAAGTGCTTATATTTCTATCCCTGCTTACCCAACTGCTAACAAGAGCCAGTTCACAGTCAATGAGCTACTTGGGCATTCATGAGGATCACTGACAGTCACTTTGCATTCAATGCCAATCACAAACGAAAAACACACGCACACACACACACACACACTCACACACACATAAAAGAAAGTCTGATTACAAGAGGCATTTTGCGGCGCTTTAGCATTCCCCAGTGTTTTACCAAAATAAAACAAGCAAAGCAAGCACACACACGCAACCATTTACCCTCCGCGCGTTTAGAGGTCGACGGTATTAGGAGATTAGGTAAAGTAAGCAATCATCATTTGGATATTTGATGATGAAACGATCCTGTTAAATTGATTATAGTGGCGCAGGGGGCAGGCGGGGGCAGAGGGGGCCACACCTGGGCACATATGGGCGCCGTGAGGATGGGTAATTCTCCATCACATGTCATCCGGCAGGACCACACCTGTCCTCCTCCAGAGCCGTGTCCTTCATGTGTGTGGGAGGGAGAACAGATAAAGAACAACTGTCACGCTGCTTTTAAGTGTACACCACATTTTATACACAAAGAAATTACATCAAGCCACAGAATAATACAAATAAAACAATTGCATTAAAGTATCCATATGAGGCAAGTTATAAATAGCTTAATATAAGATATCGAAGATCGGGGCTCCTTTCTTAGTTTTACGTACAGTGGCCATTTTGCATTTTAGTCATGCAAACAAAATAAAAAAAGGCTTGAATTAGGAACTAGTTATCTTCAGTGTAGTAACTAAATTAAAATGTATTATGACATATTAGATTTTTTTTGCAATGTATCCATTATTATTAGCAGATACATTTTTACAATAATAATCCGATAGTTTAGACCTCTATAAACCTTTTCTGAAATGTATTAGAATTGTGTATTGGCTAATATTTGAATTGGATTCGTTTGTTGCTAAAAATGTGCTGAGCCTACACTGTACTGGCCTAAGTTTTATCAAAAAAAGATAAAATATGAGGTAATAATTGCTTGAATTGGTATTATTTTCAGTACATTCTTAAGAGTCTTAAAATAATTGTTGCTACATTTTCTCATTCCAAGGCAGACATTTCTTGTATAGTTTTTTTCAAAGATAATAGTGCTTGACCCATTGAAAAATCTTGTTTTAAGGCAGTCAAAATGTGCTCAAGATAAGATATATTCTGCCAAAATTGAGCCAATTTGAACTTATACTTTTAGCATTGTTCCCCTGAAAAAATATAAAAAGCCTCTTAAATTAGAGATCTTTGTAAGGTCAAAGTAGGATCATTTTGCGATTGAATTATCCAAATATTTAATTGGATTAAGTTTAGTATAAACAACAATGAAACAATATCTTTAGTTTGAGCCAGTGACTCAAAGGGCAAAAATATGTTGAAATCATTGTCATCGTTCTCAGAAGTTATTGAGTGCACCTTAGTCAAAATCCAGAAGGCAGATGAGACACAGCAATTGAAAATAAACTTTTTCTCATCTTTTAATTTTTATTTTCCATCCCTAAACTGAATTATTGAACAGCTAATTGCCACAAAGAGCACAGAGCCATAAGGCAAAGTGACAGATCCGCTGGTGTCTCTGCCAGCGCTCTTTTAGTGAATATTTAAAATGTTGGCAAACAGTGACATATGCACCTTACACATCCTTACAGCCCAGGAACACAGCCAAATGAGCCACATCACTGCAGCTCTATAAGGATGTGTGCAATTAACATATCTCCAACTGTTTAGGCTGCTCATTATGAGGGCCTGGTTAATGCTCAATTTGTTCTATTACTGTGTTGAAAACTGTATTATTAGAGTGAAGAGGAAGTGATAGTAACAGTTGCAAAGTAGTTTAAGTGCATGGTTTTTCCACTTTTCTTTCATCAAAGTAACATGGAAGACGTTGATTCGAGATATGGAATCTTTAGACACCGATCCAGTCAGTCAGTCAGAAGTTTGACAAGAAATTGACTTCTAGATGAGAGCAGAAAGGATCACTCCTAAAGGATTACACCAAAATGCATTAACCCTTTAATGTTAACTTCTTGGAGAAATTGATGTATTTGTTATTTTTTGGATGTAGGATCAGTAATAAAAAAAAGAATTACATCGATTTTGTGAACTTTTTTTTTTGAACTTCTATTTTTTAATTATAGACCTTTGACAAATGGCTGCGATGTAGTTTGAAGGGTCAAGTGCCTAACACCAAGTAAGATTCCCCATACGTAAAATCCTACTTACATTGACTAGAAACAGTTTTAGATCAAAGTCACCGATAGAAAACATTTATAAGGCTTTTAGTGGGGCAAAAGGGCAACAAACTTCAAGTCAGATATTATTCAGATCTATCAATCAATCAATCAATCAAAGTTTATTTGTAGAGCGCCTTTCATACACAGGGCAACACAAAGCGCTTCACAGTCCACATCACAAATCATCACATAAAACAAACACCAGAATCACAATTAAAACATTAAAATCACACAAAAGATTAAAACACAATTAAAACATTAAAATCACACAAAAGATTAAAACACAATTAAAACATTAAAATCACACAAAAGAATAAAACCATTAAAACTTTCAAAATTACACAAGAAATTAAAAAAAAAAAAATAAATAAATAAATGACAACAGTGCATTAGAAATGGAGATAAAATCCTTCAGTTGTATGCACAGGCAAACAGAACAGTCTTTAACCTGGATTTGAACATTGACAGAGTAGACGCCTCCCTCACATTTTCAGGGAGATTGTTCCAGATCTTAGCTGCATGGATCTGAAACGCAGCCTCCCCATGTTTGGTTCTCACTCTGGGCACCAGCAGGAGGCCAGTCCCTGTGCTCCTCAGGGTCCGGGCTGGTTCATATGACACCAACATGTCACTAATGTATTTTGGTGCAAGGCCATGGAGAGACTTGTACACAAGCAGAGCTGTTTTAAAATCTATTCTCTGAGCCACAGGAAGCCAGTGCAGAGACCTGAGGACCGGACTAATATGGTCATACTTCCTGGTTCCTGTCAGGACTCTAGCTGCTGCATTTTGGATGTACTGCAGCTGCTTACAGGTCTGTTTGGACAGACCTGTAAGCAGGCCATTGCAGTAGTCTAGCCTGCTGGAGACAAATGCATGGACAAGAATCTCCAAGTCTGCCCTGGACACTATATTTCTAACTTTGGCAATGTTCTTCAGATGGTAAAAAGCTGTTGATGTTATTGATTTTATGTGGCTATTGAAATTTAGGTCTGAGTCCAGTATTACCCCCAAATTTCTGACCTTGTCTGAAGGAAGTAGGGAGAGAGATCTAGTTGAAAATCACTGTGCTGTTGTGAGATACTGTAGATGCCAGTGACGTCAGTCCTGCTCTTTTTGTGCAGCTGCATGTGCTTCTGTGATTAATTACTAAATACTTTATCAAGGACATTATTAAAATGATTCTTGCTCTATGTGATTGTGACTGAAAGCTGTAATATAATGGTGTTTGTTGCAATTTAGGTTAATGTTTACTATGGAAAAAATATGGAAGGAGGGAGAGCTGTTACAAAACTACATTTCTAATATACTGTATGTTTTGAATGATATAAAAACAATCACAACAAGGAATTTGGAAAATTCAAAAATTACAAAAATACTTGGCGTTATCCATTTGTAATGTTTGACAACCCTAGAGGTCAAAGAATACAACCCCCACCCTGGGTGCTGCAACAGCGGTGTCAGAATGAATAATAGATTGATAAAATGTATATATTTGTTCAACATATAGAAAGAATTAAATCCATAAGAAACAAGAGACAAAAATAAATTATAGAATAGATAACATAGGATACTACTGTATCAAGAAAGAACTAAGGTGTATCTTGTGTGCATGTTATCCTAGTGTTCAGTAGGGTGTTCCCTTGACAAAGCAAAACATGTACAATGCACACGTCGCAAAACATCTGACTATTGGTTGGAGGGGCTGCACCTGCTTTTCTCCCTGGAGACGTCATTGCTATTTCTGAATGTTCCACATTGCATATCACAAGTAGCAGACAAGATCAGCAATGGTAACGAACATGAATGAGCATAGAAAGAAATGGGCGTGAATAGATGATGAAACTTATTTTCTGAGCATGAACCAATGGCTCTATGTGTTTTTTGTTTTGATATTTCATGTTTGATTCTATGATATACGTTGAAAATTCAATGGTTTTGTTAAGTCCTCCGAGATAACTGCAGTTGCGATTTAGGTCTATACAAGAATACATTAAATTGAATAGAATATAATATAATATACAATATTGAGGAATCTAAGGGAACACAATCAAAAACTCTAAATGATTAAAACATATGGACGCTATAAAAAATAAAGTTGCAGAATTAACAATCCACCCATTTTTTCCCTCCGTTATCCGTTGCCAGGTCACAAGGGAAGAAGTTTAGGCTGAGACGGCCATACTTTCCTCTCCACGTACACTTCCTCCAGCTCATTCGGGGGAATGCCAGGGCGTTCCCAGGCCACCTGAGATTCCTCCATTGTGCCCAGGATCTTCCATGGTCCACCTGGTGGGACATGCCCTGAACATAGCTTTAAGGAGGCATCCGAGAAAGGCATAATATTTCACACTCTATAAAACATAATTCCCCAACTTCAGCACATGAATTAAAAAACGCTGGCAGTAAAAGCATAAAACCTGAGATGTAAAATATAGCAAAAGATGATTGATCTCCAATGCGAATCAGGATCTCATAATGAAACTCCGACCCGTTCTCGACTATTCCGTTATTGCTTAAATATGAAGTAGTATAAGTACGGCGCTGAAGTGTACTTTTTCCTGGAGCAAGGTAATAAAACATTTTCCCCTACGCACACACACACACACACACACACACACACACACACACACCCACACACAAGAGTTAGCCTGCTATATCCGTCTGCTTGTTTCCAACTATCACAGCTAAGCCCCAAGAGAAGGCCAAGTGAACCACGATGAAAAAGCCCTAAGTTTAAAAGTGCTAAAACGCTGGATAAAGAAACTCACATTTATTCAGCTCAAGCCAAAGACCAGGGGAGAGTTTTAACACATTTACAGCACAGATCCCCGAGAGGACGAACGCGCCGGTGGGTGGTGGGTTTCGCGGGCTTATATCCGAGCACATTTTTGAGTGTGCGCTCCCAGCCAAGCATGCGTAGTCCCTTCGGTGCGTTCATTTCTCTTATCCATACACCCACCTTTTTCCTCGGTTTCAACACAATCTCCCCGGATGCCTATTCTACATTAAACAGCTCTTTGAAGACAATTGAGCTGAGACCCGCGCTGATCAAGGCTCCCTTATCCCTCCCCGCACATCTATTATCAAAGCCCCTAGTACCATTACCGTCATTATACAACTATGTATTATTATTATTATTTTTTTAAAACGGCGGAGAGAGCGAGCGCGCGGAGAGAGCGAGCGCGCAGAGAGAGACGCAAGAGCCCCCCGTAAACAAATCTATTATTGGTGATGAATTGCATAATAACGCCGCCGTAATGCTGTGCCCTAGCAAAAGTGGCGGAAGGTGCTGAACTGGAAAAAGTACCCCGTTGGAGGAATTTGAATAAACAGTAGCGGGTGAGAGACAGAGATTGAGTGGTCGTTAGATAAGAGTGTGTTTTGACTTGAATATCTAAAGACTCAAGTTTAGTCACTGTACAGAGAAGACACGCACACACCGCCCCATCTGCGTGCACTCACATCTATTACTGCCAACTGTCAGCAGCATTTTAATGTGCTCTTTAAATGCCATTATTAAAAAGATGTCAGATCTGCAACACTGGAATTACCTAAGTTACACAAAACATTTTCTGCAAGCCAAAGAGAAGTATTAGTAAAACTGTCAGTAGAGATAATGATGTGTCTATAGTGAAGAATGGTTTTTTTTGAATGCCTGTATCTTGGGCGACAGTAGCTCAGTTGGTAGAGCATTGGCCTTTGAGCCTGAAGGTCGTGGGTTCGAGCCCACCTCAAGACCTACTTCACGACTCCCACTGATGACTGCTGTCGTTGTGTCCTTGGGCAAGACACTTAACCCCAGTTTGCCTGAAGCCCCCACTGAAAGATCTTAGCTCCTGTGGACTCACCACCTGCAGGAGGATCAGTGAGGGGCTGGTGCTCTGTGACTGGGTGCAGCTCTGACTGCCACCCCCCCCCGACCCAGAAATGGATTAAGGGGAAGAAAATGGATGGATGGATGGATGCCTGTATCTTAATGCACATCTCTAGTTATGCTTCATACTGGAAATCTCTTAAATTTACTTAACTTTCAGAGTGTGTGTCTATCAGTCAATCCCTCACTCACTCAAGCTCGCATAGTTTATATGCTAACTGGACAGTTAAGTTAAAAAGAAAGGTTCCGTTCAGTACAAGCTCACACAACTGGTTTGAGTAGAAAACTGTCTCAATAAAAGTATAAGGGGGAAAAGGGGGCGACACTTGCTCAGTTAGTAGCGCATTGGCCTTTGAGCCTGACGGTCGTGGGTTCCACTCAATGGTAACTTAATACTGGTCACCCTTCAATCCCTTCATCAGTTCCATATGAAGCTTGGGCTCACTTTTTGAAATGCAGACTGCGAAAATGCAGTCTGGTAGGCTACCTGCTGCAGCCCACCCAAGCCGGCCCCTTTCACCCTCGGGCCAATTACACAGCGCTGCCATCCTACGCTAATTAAGCAGCTGTTTAAAAGCGGAAACTTCCCAACACCTAACCCTTTTCTAGTCTTGCAAGGAGTTTGTTCACTTTCATCTACTCAAGCCTCGCAACCAACACCTCCTCCCCTGAATCTTTTCAATGCATCTTTCAGTACAAACAAAAATAAGTAAAAAACATTCCATAACCACTCGTTCTTCCATTGCATCAGATAATTTTCCTACTCCAACATGTTTAATCTTTTTCTCAATGTCATCTTATACAGTAAGTGGCCTTTACTGCAGAGTTTTGTCCGTTCTGTCTCACCTCCCTCTAAGTCTTTTCAGGCGGCAGAAAGTAAACAATGAATCCACGCACCACACATTAAGTTGCCAACACCCCCACCCCGGGTGCTGCTCTACCATGCTAATTTGAATATATTTTTGGGTCAATTGTGTGCACACCAGAGACTGCTTCCACGCCTACCCTTTGCCGAACAATTTAAATGTTTAATATTCCATTTAATTTATATGGGCCACCACCAGCGAAGTCAAAGAACAATGCCAAAAATGTTTTTTTTTAATGACTGACTGATCTTCTGCTGCCCTTTGCTCACCTGAATAGCTTCTTTCTTATCCATCGTAAAACCATTTCACCTAAAGAAATAATCAATAAAAACAATTATGAGCCCTGGTGTAGCGGCCACACTACCTTTATATCTTCTTTTCTTCCATCTTTTGTCCTTGTCTCCTCTTCTACCAGTATTTCTCCTTGGTATAATATTTAATTAAACTCCATAATTTATGCAGGTTATCAAACTCCTAGCGCATTTTTTATGTACATTGTGTAAATTGCTTTTTTTCACTCTTTTCCTGTCTTTTCTTTGCAATGCACGGGTATGGGGAGGAGGACGGTGTATTCTTTGCAGGCATAGAGATATTGAAGCCCTGGTGCAAATGTGAAATGAATAAACAAGCGCGATCTCTTCTTCAAGGGCCCTAAATGAGATCTCCGTAAAATAATTTCAACTAGGACCATTCATCAAGCCGAGCCAGGGAATGCGCTGTCCGTATAAGGGGGGAGCGTGCGTGTGGTGTGTGCCCCTGGCAGATCAGCGCGAATATCCAACTGCCGAGAGACAGAATGACGGAGATTAAGATTGAAAGACAACCAAATAAATAGTGTGACGCACGGTTTTCTTTGGGGAAAGTTGGGGGAACGTGTGTCGGTGAGCCACACTGTACGTTTTTTACACCGCTTCCGTTTCCTTCTAATCCATCTGTCTTCCGTTTAATCTCCTTGTCAAGAAAACATCATGCCAAATTTAACCCCAGCCAAAAATACCAGGGCACTCAACAACTTTCACAGGCGCTCGGTGAGGCTGCAGGCTGTAAGTGGAGGAATGGGAAGTAGTTGAAGTAGGAGTGAAAATGAACATGTGAAACAATAGAATAATACCATCACGGAGTTTAGGGGTTAAAATATTAAATAGTAAACAAAGACTAATCAAATGTGCATGATTCACTCACAAGATAAAAGAATGAGAAACAATTATTGCATTTCCATTGAGACAGTACAACGATCAGTAATAAATATGATGGGCAGGTCTTTGGCGAGAACTAATGCTTCACTATAAGAAGGTTGCAGGTTCAATCCTCCTGTGCAGAGTTTTTAGTGGATTTCCGGCAGGCAGTCCACAGAAAAC
The DNA here is from genome assembly GCA_964034765.1 of Knipowitschia caucasica. NCBI lineage: Eukaryota > Metazoa > Chordata > Actinopteri > Gobiiformes > Gobiidae > Knipowitschia > Knipowitschia caucasica. The sequence continues at coordinate 8,880,021 of OZ035826.1, forward strand.
CGTCCCACCGAAAACACAGAAGACTCAAAAAACACAGAAGAATCAAAAAACAGCTTGTAGCAGTCCTTTCCACCTCGCTAAAACAGATCACTTCTACTGGCAGCGTCATATAATAATAATAATAATGCATTGGTTTTATAAAGCGCTTTTAAGGACACTCAAAAACGCTTCACATGTGATTATTCTTTCATTCCATACACGGTGGAGATAAAAACTGTAGCCACAGCTGCCCTGATAGTTTCCAATGATGAACCAGAACCTTAAATTGCTTCAGTTTCCTCTGCTTACAACATTGCTTATCATTACAGCACCCAGTAAAGAGACATAATCTCCAAATAACAAATGCATGTGTTACAAAGAGAATATTCTACACGTTTGAATGAACTAAAAATGACAAATTATCTAATCAAGCCCCTATCCAACAGTAGTTTTAGGAATGTCAAACATTCCGACATTTGTGAATATACTGTGTACCCTTTTCAAACCTTATATGTATTGTGTACATTTGGAAACAACAAGAAAAAAAATTGACAAAATAATGTAGTCTCTCCTCCATTATAATTAATGCAAAAGCTTTGATTTAGTATATTATTTAGATGTTATATTGTTTATTTGTAATGTAGTGTTGTCTGGAAGGGTTATTGTTTGCCTAATGTCTGAAATCTACAAATGAAGTTCAACCCTAGTATTCACTCACATTTAAAAAAAACTGCGCCAATACTATTCATTCATGTAGGAAATGACTTGTAAGCAATCCTTGTTAAGATTAGTTACAACAAAGAGCATGATAGAAGATAAAATAGTCGGACTGCACTCGGTCGTGCTGGATGAAGTGACCTTTATTGATTTATCTGCCAAAGACAAATTTTACTGGCGTCCATCGCCGGCCGAGTGTTAATTTTGGACCCTGGCAAAAAGCCTGCATATCCTTCTACTATTACCCGGCACAAGTGAGGCCTTTAATAAGATATGTGGTCCGAGCTACATCCTAAATCACGCGCTAAGTATCGGCACAACACTGGTAGCAGATTCTTCTTTAGATAAATCAAAATTATGACTCTCAAGACTAAATTAACGACAAAGAATTAGAGAAAGTTATAGTGTTTACATGGGAAGTATGATTTGACAAAAATGGCCTTTGAATTAATTTTTATTTTAATGTAAAAAGGCATGTTTTAATGTGTTTTGTTTATTAGAGAAAACAAACTGGACCTGTGAGCTTGCAGTGTCAACAGTAGATGAAAATGCAATTATTCAAAGCCTCAAATGTTGGATAAGACTCGATGTCTTTATTGTAAGTAAGTCATGTGTATTTATATAGCGCATTTTACAGTCCAAGGTCACCAAATGCGCTTTACAATGTTTAGAAATCAGAAATTATTGTTGATCCCCCGTAGGAGAAATTCAGGTGTAGCAGCGGAAACACATCTATTCATACAAACGCAACAAAAAATACATAATACTAAAAGTAGCTAACAAATTAAACAAGGAATAAAACTGGCTTGCATACTTCTCCCTATAACTCATCCAATGTATATGAAATTGTGTTTGAAGTTTAGTGCAAATTCAGACACTACGTTCTACTTCACAGAAGAACAGCTGCGTTTTCAGTAATGCTTGAAACTATTGGTGATATTTTGGGCCACTACCCTACTTTGCAACAGTGCGGCTCTTTCAAGGAGTCTGTATGTTCCAGATTTATACTGTAAATCAAGAGCTTTTAACAGAACCTCCCCTTCATCTGAGGGGAAAAGACTAATGGATTGATTGCGACCAAATATTAATTACAGTGGAGAAAATGAAAGCAGCTCTGTCACTTTAAAGGCATGTGTTAGATTTATTGGACTTTATTGCATACTGTACATATTGTGGGAATGCTTACAACTTTAGAAGCAAGTTTGTCTCCATGACGAAACCCAGTGGAAATATGTGGTTGATGATTGGAGCAGTTTTGTTTTGTTTTCATGTTCTTAATCATACAGAAACAAGAGCGTGTTCAAATGATGGGGGCAAAGCAGCTGCAGACTAACTCTTGTATGGTCTGTTTAGTTAAGCAACATTTTTACTTTATATTAAAAGTAAGAATATAACAAAACAATGCATTATGAATAGAGCAGAATTAGCCTGGCCTTAGCCATCCGTACACTTCGGTCGATAATCATTTCAATGCATGTAACGTCTGGGTCTGGCCCCTGTGTTTGCGATTACAATCAGTAGAATTCCATCCGACCAATCAGCGAGCGCGGGAGGCGGGTATTGTAGTTAGTTGTGGGTGATGTCAAGAGTTTGTGCCGAACGGGCAGGTTGTAGTTTGGCAATGGTGAAGTATGCGATAGTTAAGTATTCTGGTCTGGTTCTATCAAGAAATTGAAGCCGGAGTAAGAGGAATGTTTTTTTTTTTTAATCTTAATATTAATTGTTTTGTTTTTTTCAGACATGTACACACAAGACACACAACACAACATAACGCAATGACAAATCCCACCCACCAGGCAACCTCAAAACAAAATACACAAGCCCGCTGACAGATGCATAACTAACAGGCAAGACAAAAAAACAAAATAAAAAACTAAAATAAACAACAACAAAAAATAACAAAAACAAAGGAAGAGGAATGTTTAGCAAATGTAATCGCCGGCAAAGATCGTGTCGCCACTCCCCACGGGCTCCGTTAGCGGCAAAGTAGATGGCTAGGCTAAATGCTAAATGCAAACGACTCACTCAGGCGCATTACAAACGTCACGGTAAACTCAGATCCAATCATTTCAATCTGCAAAAGGAGTTAACCCCTTCCACCACCTGTTAACGGACCTCAATGGAGCACCTCCAGACCTTAGTACGAAATGTAATTTGTACTATGGTGTGGTACGACCGGGCGAGAGCAGAATAGTAGTAAGTAGTAGTAGTAAGTAATCTTTATTTATATACCGCCTTTTCACTGCACATCGGAGTCTCAAAGCGGTTTACAATTGTTATTTTTGGGAGTGGGTGTGCCAGTACAGGAGGCACATGCCAGACCTATTCTACATATTTTTAGTGGTAGGGGAAACCGGAGCACCCGGAGGAAACCTATGCAGACACAGGGAGAACATGCAAACGCCACTCAGAAAGGCCCTGGTCAAACCGGGATTCGAACCCAGGACCTTCTTGCTGAGAGGCGAGAGTCCTATCCACTCAGCCACCGTGCCGCCCAGTTTCTGTAATAAATTTGTAAATAATATAATTCTGCTTTAGGACATATATAATAACTGTCTGAACTATAAGACCTCTTTCCATTAACCATTAGTTTATTGGAAGTCTGTGCATAACCCTGATAATGATTTTACGAAATAAAAAGTTTTCAATACAAGCATGAGAAATGGTGTGAAAAATAGTTCTGCCCTGACTTTTGATTGCTCCTTTTAAATCAATGTCACTGCATGTTTAAGTAAATTAAAACAACCTCAGCATTTCTTTAATATCAGATATTTATAGCATGTAATATTATTTTCTAATCCCAGAGGCTGTAGCGCTTTAGTTGTTCATTCTAACCTTAGACTAATTACCATCCTTTGCCTTATCGGTGTGTGCCAGAGCAGTAACAGGGTGGGCCCAGTCTGCAGAGGTCTGTGAGGCCTGTACACTTTTGCACACTCATTTTCACACATGTGCACACTAAGCTAGATGTATGTCTTATGGGGACATATAGCTTTCACTCATTTCACACTCATTGCGTAGTATGAACCTAGTGTGTGTGCGTGTGTGTGAGTAGTGGCAGTAAGAGTAGCATATCACTGTGTGAATGAATGAATAATGCAATTTAAAGCATTGGATACAGAGAGTGTTACATGAAGCCAGTGTCTTTTCTTGTTACCACTTGGAGGGTTATTGTAATCATCTCAGTGTGCTTTGTGCAAAAATTACTGGATGGATTGATCGGGGTGTGATGGTAGGAAGACCCCATTAACATAGAGATCACCCTCTTAACAAGGGAAGAGCAGTATAGTGCAGATGGCTCCTTGGATGGCGCTTCTTTAGCTGGATACATCTGCACCTGCATACTTACAGTAATAATATATGTTGTTTTGGGGTGGGTCTGTTGGGTGGTGGAGTCATGGGAATATGGGATTTTTTTTAACTAAACTGTAAGGCACTTTATGTCGCATTTTCTGTATGAAAAGCGCTTTATAGAAGATTGATGTGATTGATTGATTGAGTACCTTTGGCTCCAGGATTGGTCAGGACCTCACGGCTGCTGCTTGGTATTTCAGAGATCTAGTCAGAAATGTGACCCCGAGCGCAAAAGTAGCTACAATATAACAGCGACAAATACTAATTAACTGGCCAATAGCAGAGGCACTTCCCCTGTCATCTTGAAAAAAGTAAACATTGCGTTCCACTATGATACCAGTCACCCACAGCTGTGGGTGACATCGCAAACGCCTTTGCTTCAAGTAGTACTGTTTCAAAACAATACCTTTACTTATTTGAATAAAGTTTCATTTTACCGTCTTTTCACCCCTGTAGCTGCTCTTCTTCCACCGCTGTGTAGATTAATGTCGGCACAATGTGATAATTACCCACTCACACAGACGCTCCCCTTCTTTAAGTCTCTATGGTGTTTTAAATGTCACCGACCTGAAGGCGAAGCACCTTCAACACACATCAATCTCCCCCTAAAGCAGCTAAAGACAGTCTCTCCTCCCCCAGCCTCTCAGGTGGGCTTGTATGTGGGGGAGCAGTAAAGCAGATAAAGTCCTTACTCACATCAAGCTGTCAGCTGGTCCACACCTCATTCACACGCGCCCGGTGCTGCTCTGGTTTGATTGACAGGTCAGACGATGCGGCTGCAGACAGAGGGGAGGGTCATGCTTACACAGTGATAAACGCATAGACATTATTACGCTAACCAGCAGCTTGACTACAGCTACAGGCCCATGATGTGTCGAGGCCAGGGCTTGGATTACTGTATGTGTTCTTAGCAAAAGGTCCCAGCAAGTTTTATTTATTCTAGTTCAGCTTCTGATATAGCTCTGGTGTCTGGTGTTGCAGGTATGACAGTGTTATCGCCATGGGTAAATTGCATCAGATTCCTACATGTGAATCGATGTGTGTTGTAGCTGTCCCAATCAAATAATCAATGATAAAAAGAGAATCCAAAAACAATTAAAGAAAAAAAAGGCTTATTTTACCAATGTTATAAGCAGGGGTGCACAAAACTTTTTCAGTGAGGTTCTCAGATGAGTACCAGGAGATGGTGTTTGGCACTCACTCCATTTGTCGCGTGGTTCTTAATCAAGATTACATACATGCTTCTTTTTAATGCTAAAGTTTAGATCAGCTCAGATAATCACTCAATCCAAGTCAAATAATGACTCACAGGGCTCTTTCTTAAAAACGCAAAACAAAAAAAATTCTCTTTGATTTGTTCACAACATTTTACTTTTGGGCACAACGAACATCCTTATGCATTATTAATGCAAGGGAAAATGAAGGCACCACAGCTTTACTTTAGAGACACATGGACACTCCCTTAAGGCTCCAGAGTCCAGCAGCGAAGACTAGCGTTAGCTACTAGCTTCGTGCAGAACCAAACAGGTTGCCTCACCAGTTCCTCTGTATGATCATGGACACAGTGTGACAACCGCGTCAAATGATGTGTAGGAGGCGCCTGTAGCGAAAGCAAATCTGTTACCCACTGTATATTGTGAAACAAAGTTAGATTGCAGAAAAAAATACCTGCATCTTGGTTTATAGAGCGCGCTTATTTCAGGAAGTGTTGCCACGGGGACCATGGGAACTCTCGTTCGAACTCTCGTTCGAACTCTCGCAGGAGTAAGACAACTACCACGAGATTCTTTACAAGAGACGGCATAAAAATAATGGAGGAGGAGCGGAGACGAGAGGAGCGGGGACGAGAGGAGCGGAGACGATAAAAATGACCCGGGATAAATGAAGTACGCAAAGGCGCTTACTAACTCAAGTGATTGTGATATTTGTCGCGCATGCGTACGTGCGTACCACTTATGTGCACCCCTGGGGATAAGTGGTCATCTCAATTTGGACACAGGACCCTCTGACCATCACTCACACTCACATTCATACTCTACTATTGTGTATGATTAGCAAGAGGGGAAACCGGAGCACCTGGAGGAAACCTATGAAGGGAGAACATGCAATTTCAAAACGCCTGCCTCGCCCAGAAATCGAACATAGGACCTTCTTTATGTGAAGCAAAAGCGCTAACCGCCATGCCTCCATGCTTCAGTACATTATCAATAATTATTACTACTATTTTGAACGAAAAACAGAAGTGAAGACATTAAGCATGACTATATAGTATATACTGTATTTTTACAGCATTTTATATATCCTATTTTTACAGCACTTTTCTTGTGGTCAAAAATAGGTTTCATTGAAATCACTAAATTATGCTTCTATAAATGTCATAGTTTTAACTCAACTGAATCCCTCAGTCTTCACACTATTAAAACTCCAGGGAAAGATGCATGAAGGTACTTTTTTTGTATTTGTTTGATGTGCCAAGACCTAGATTGAGATTTCTGTCCATTAATGCAGTGTTCCAACGTTTTTGAGCCGTAGTACAACTTTTCCATTGAAAACGATGAAATTTAATTGAAAAACAGATGAAAGTGATAAAAAAATTAAACTCCTGCAAAAATGCAACCTTAATTAAAACAGCAAAGTCATTCTCATCAGTCTTCAAAGAGAAAATCAAACAAGATCAAAAGGTCTAATCTTCTCACATTATTTTGACCAATTAGGTGATAGTTGATCATTTCCAAAGGCACAACAAACAACATCTCAAGGCACACAAACACTGGCTGAAAAACACTGCACTAATATTTCAATATAACTCATGTAGAACTCGTATATAACTCCGCCGCCTTCCCTTAACATGCCGATAAAACCCTTTCATATTGGTTTTACTTATCCCGTTTTGATCTCATAAAACACTGAAAAGATAAACTGGGATGTTAGATGTACTTTTATCAATAAATACACCATGATAACATCTTTCATTTTCACATTTCAGCAAACAAAATACATGCATTTTGACTGGCAGGTGAAGATCTGCCCTTGTAATATCCATCCTTATATTATAAGACAGGAAAATAAGCAATGCACACGCACTTTATAACACTCCCAGCTGACGTGTCCAGCTCCATCCACAAACATAAATATCTAATGAGAGCAGTCTGAAGTGTACCAAGGGAGGCATTAGCTTGATCTCGCAGTAGTCTTATAGCAAGTTTTCTACTCCCCACAACTCGCCCACCTCCGCCTTTTACTCCTTATCTGCTTTAACAACCACACGTGGCTGTGCGTGTGTGTGGCAAAGGTAAAATAATGCGCATCTAAGCATAAGTGCGGAGAGGCAGCCAGCATGTCGCAGCCCGGTTGGAAATGACATCATAGCAGGGGTTAAACAGGCGCCGTTTACCTTGATTTATAATCCTCCAGCTTCGAAGCCCTCCTCCCAGCCTGGCCCACGCACACACCCGCAGCAGAGGTGAGGCCCCGCGCTGGGCTGCAGCAGCGGGCCGGTGGGGTGGAAATGATGCGGCGAAAGAATGGAAATTAATTAGACAATAAAGAAATAGTGGGAATGCTGGAGGAATCAATACCTGCAGAGGACTTTGTGTGTGTGTTTCGTGGTGAAAAACCTTGCGGTGATGTCCAATGGTAAGAGGTGCATAATGTTGTGCAATACTCACGAATCACTACTCTGACCATGTTCATATTAAAAACAGTTCTGCTCAGCTGTGATTATTTGAGATACGCTAAGATAATAAATGTATTTGTTGCACACTGGGAAAATTCTTCAGTGTCATTTTAGCGCACATTACAGGACAGTAAGAATAAGAGCATCCTGAATAGAAATAATAAACTATGAAACTAAACATATTTATGTTAAATGTATTTGTTTGTATTGAAATAGGGGAGCCCCAAAAGGTTGTCCATGCAACCAGAAAATAAATATTAAATATTAAATATAAATCACCAAGATACTTCCAAAAATACATCATAAATATTTCACAACAAATGCAATTCACAATTACATTACTAAATTTAAAAGGAAAACCAGAATATTCAATGTTACGTGCTATTTGATATCGGTGGGCTCTGAGGATCATTCAAATGGTTGGGGGGCCACGGTGGTTCAGTCTCATTGTTGTTAATCACAACCATCCCTTGCAAAGACTTTCTTTTTCATGCTGAGAATCAAACCAACATAGAGGTAGATTATTATACTGTATATATTGTCTGAAAATGTCCATTATATCATTAGGATTGCAGTGTTAAAAATGAGCCAACATTCTCACAGTGAAAGAGTTACCCTATATGACAATCTTATTATTTCATTGAGTTATAGATATGTTATTGCTGTGTCAATGCTGTCATGGAATCTCCAAGCCAGAACTAAATATATGTCCGTATTGAGAAAGCTCACACCAGAGCACTACAGCCCCATCCGCCGCCCAAAAGTTGACTGAAGCTTAAATTCCTCATGTCTTCTATAAAACGTCCCCGGGCTTCTTTGACACTCTCTCACCCACTCTTCACAAAGGAGTCATTGAGGGGGCTCGTACAGTCTCTGGGTTGAAGAGTATGTCTAATTTTGGTCAGAGTTCATTAGGAGACACAAAAGTGGAGAATGGCAGGGACAGTGGCAGTGGCGAGTGCTATATGCCGGGCCCGATAAGCACAGACAGGAACTACAAAGAAGCCGCAAGCTTCAGAGAGAAGGATGAAGGGAAGAGAAGACGCCAAAAGTCCTGGCCTCTAGCACAGTATGGTTTTAATGCATGTATGTCAATGTTTGTTAATGTGACCCGGCTATCCTCCCGCACACCAATATTCAACTTCAATGCCTGGATGAGAGGCAGAGAGGGGGAGACAGAAATGGCATGCAATATAATATGAAAATGGAACGGTTTAAGTACTATATTGAGGGTATTAAAATGTCACAAGTGAAAGCTAAGTCAGACTTTAAGTCAAATACATGTCAGTGGAAGCACGGCTTGCAAAAAGATGATATGTAAAGGGGTTTGGTTGTGCAAGAACTCAAATAAAAGGGTGGAATTTTAGACAAAAAAAGGGAATGTCAATAATATGTATAAGATTATGAGCCTGGGTTCAAATTAATGATCTTCTATAAGCTACAGAAGGTACAATTTATATAATAAATGCAAAAACTATTGATCTGTCAAAATTGCATGTTACCAAAATATTCTCACGCCTTTATACTTTCCAATACGTAAACTGCAGCACTGAGATTTCCCCAATGTGGGACGAAGAAGGGTTCTCGTAACACACCTAGTGAGGTTTAGGGCTTGGTGCCTTTTTCTTTTGGGAACAAATACTTAACTGCTTTTTGGTGCCAGTTTAACACAATTTTTTGCCTCTTTATACCCTTCATAAAACAATAGTTTCCGTAAAATTGCTTATCTAAATGGCAACTTTGCACTCCAAAACCCATGGGATAGATTTATTTTGAAAAGTAATTGGATTACTACAGTCAGTAGCGCACCTATAACAACATCAACAAAACTGCTTTAAATCCAAAGTCGTAAAGCAGTGGAATGGGAGAATGAGTTCAGACAGTAGCGGCGCTCGAGAAGGCTGTTTTTACTGTAACGTGCACTGCTTTAGAGCCAGACCCTGAGCTGTAAATGGATATTGGAGATTAGATCTTTCATCTGGAGAGAGCCATGTCATTTTCCTATTTTTCTCTCGTATTGATTCTGACCACTTTCAGCTCCACATGAGCGCTGCCTTTCACACTGGAAAAAGGCCAATCCACAGCTGTTCATGTTTCCCGTGTATAGATCCAGATATAGGAATAGGTGCTAACAAGAGAGGGAGAATTATGATGTGTACTCTTTTGTATGGAATATCACAGTATATGAGTAAAGGTATAATATTAAAAAGTGACTTGTGTCTTGTGTCTTGTGACTTGTGTCAGGGGCGACAGTAGCTCAGTTGGTAGAGCATTGGCCTTCAGGCCTGAAGGTTGTGGGTTCAATTCCCACCTCTACACCTTCTCCACCGACTCCCACTGATGACTGCTGTCGTTGTGTCCTTGGGCAAGACACTTAACCCCACTCTGCCCAAAGCCCCCACTGAAAGATCAAGGCTATGCTCACACTCAGAGAGCAGCCGTCCTCCTGTGGACTCACCACCTGCAGAGGGTCAGTGAGGGGCTGGTGCTATGAGACTTGGGTGGCATCTCTGATTGCCACCCCCCTGACCCAGAAATGGATTAAAGGGTAGAAAATGGATGGATGGATGGAAAATGGATGGATGGACTTGTGTCATATTTTGCAGCATTTAGAACTAATTTGACATAAATCACAGTTAGGTTAAACCAGACCAGTCCAATCTCAAATTAATAAATGATTATCAATTTATTTAAAAATCCTCCTTACATTGTTAAATAAACTGATACTTAATACTTGCTTACTTGAAAATCTGCAGCGTTAATAAAGAGTGCAGTAAAAGAGACACAAACGAGAGAAGGCTGAATCAAAAGCGGTCATTTGATCATTTGAGACACGACCAAGCCATTAAAAAAGGCCAGTCTATCTTACTAGTACTACTGCACTTGTTATTTCCATACATTGCCTAATTCTAACACAATAAAAAGTGACATCTTTGTTTTTATTCTAAACAAATGATACTTTCCGGTCCACATAACTTGTAATACTCTGTACCAAAATCCATCAAAACCCAGGTCCGAGGACCACTGCAGCTGTGAGTTAATTCCTTTAGCTGGCATCATACATCCCATAATGACCATCCCCAGCATAACACCCCCACACCCTGCTCCCCCTTCTCCTCTGCAGAGCCACCCTAGCATTGGGAGCTAATGAAAACAAATGGCTTTTCAATGGGCAGACAAACCTATTTCAAACATTCATCATCAGCCTCATAGATTTCTAAAATCCCATCAACTCCGTCCCTGGCCTCTGCCGTCACTTAGTCCGCGCATCTCGCCCCTTCTGTCCATCCGTCTCTCTCTGTCCCACCGAAAACCCTTGCATTGTCCGCAATCACAAACTTTGTAACTTTTCAACATCCTTCATAAAAGCGTCCTTGTAGGATTAGCCACCTGACAGTTATACGCGCACGGTTGACAGCGAGAGAAAGTAGACGGGACAGAATTATCCAGAGACGGGGAAAAAAATGAATGAAACTTGCTGCTAATTTTGTGCACAAACACTCAGAGGTACAGCAACAAACTTTTTGTATTTTCCACAGCAAATAAACCCAAATTTGATTAGATAAGATCAGACTTTAATGATCCCTGTGAGGAAATTGGCTTGTTGCAGCGTAGTGCAGAAGAATATAGCGAGAGATAAGCCAGGGACAGATGTATAGATATGGAGTATTTGTTGAAAAGTGCAAATACTAAGGTGTTGGATTGGTGGTGGTGAAACGTGGTTACACTGTATGAAGACAAAGCACGTGAGGACGATTGGGAGATATGGAGCAGGTCATGTGTGTGGCAGATGAGTGGATTATATGCGTCTGAAGGAAGTGAGCATGCAAATCAAGCTTTTGTCTGCAGCCTAACTAAATTTAGACAGTAACAGGGTTAACGTCTAATCAATTTAAGCTTTGAAAATTACTTTGAAGTTGTAATTTCTCCTGCTGTAAAAAAGAAAAGCAAACAATAGAAAGATGTTTACGTTTTAACATAGTGCCACAAAACTAGACAAACAAAAGAAAACTAGTTAAAAAAAAGTTACACAGGCCATAATTGAACCTTTCCTTAAGTGTAAAAATATGGTGGTATCATAAAAAGTACAATTGTTTTGTACTATTATAAAAAACGCCTCTTATTGTACCATGACTGTGGTAGAAGTGGAGAAGTTAAAGTGTCTAAAGTGAGTGAAGGATAACGTGTGAGCGTGACAGACAGGTCGGAGCAGCGTCCGCAGAATGGCTGAGGGTGAAGCACTCGGGAAGAGCTCTGGTATTCCAATGTGGTTTAACTGAAAATGGCAAATAAACTGAATCTTGAATCTTGAGTAGAGCCCATTCACCTCCACATCATGGGAAGTCAGCTGAAATGGCTCTGACACTGGGGATGTGTTTCAGGATTGTCACACCGGAAAGAGACCCAAGAGACAAGACGGACTATGTCACTTAACGCTGCAGAACACCCCAAAATATAAGATACAGGAAAGTGCATCGACAGGGAGATCTAGACATCTATACACAGACAATATCAATCTAAGGTCTGCTCTATATGCTTACTGTGGACAATTCCAGGTAATGGCCATAAATGTCAAAACTCACTGGTAAGACAGTGAGTGAGGAGGATTCCAACAATCTTTTTAACAGCTGTGAGTCCAGTCGAGAAAAGTCATCCAGGAGCAGGACCATGGGAGAACACTCATGGTCCTTACATGGTGGCTGAGGGGATAGTACTCTCAGCATAAAGGTCCTGGGTTTGAATCCTAGTCGGAACAGGGCCTTTCTGAGTGGAGTTCGCATGATCTCCTCTGTGTCTGGGTAGGTTTCCTCTGCGTATTCCGGGTTCCCCTACCACATGCACAATGGATATGAATGTAATGAGTGAATGAATGGCCAGTGTGATCGGCGTCTCGCTTCAGGTATTACGGGGTGTGGAGGGAATGGAAAAATATATGAAATCTCAACATTGTAAAGCGTAAAGATGACTTACTTACGGACTTACTTACAGGGAATATAACACGACATACAGCAGACCAATCTTGCACACGGCACACTTTGGGTCTGTCTTACATTGTGGTGTATGTATACCAGCTGCACTGTATACGAATAATATAATCTGCTATATGAGAGAAATTGTAATTATACATTCAGCCAACAGTTATTTTAATGTTCTTAATTTCTCATTTCAAAACTGACAGTTTGCCATTAATAAAAAAGATAAAAATGTTACTCGTTATTTATTTGTATTAAATATAAGATGTGAGAATAGAAAAAATCATTTAAATGAAGAAAAAAAAAACCTCCTTGTGGCTGCTATACTTTGGACTATTAGTGGTCTTGACTCGAGGCCAGCGCTTTGAGCATGCAATTCATTAAGTCCTTGTACGTGTGAGTGTATGAGGAAAAGATATAAAAAATAATAATTGGCATGACGTGAGATCTTTTAACCAGAGCGAAACAGTAACTCAGATATCCGATCACTGACAAGACGCCAAGTGGAGAAATAGTTGGCTCGTCATTTTCAAATTCCACCATACTTGGTCCAGTGAGTCAGAAAAACTTTGAAAACGCAATGACACGCTCATACCCAAAGAAGTCCACAGATTGTGCTTGAATTTACACAGATTGGACAAGTGCAAAGTGAGCCATCGGCTGCTCTGTTTATCATCATCTGCAAAGACTCAAGAGCCATAAATTTGTGGTCATCACCATTAGGCAAATCTGACGAACAGCCAACAACAATTTCAACGCCACTAGCTTACACCACTCCTGCCAACTGAGCGCTACTGGGTAGAAATGATGGCTTAATAGGAATACATAAAATACACCTTGGAAAAAAAAGATTTTTTAGTCATTTAGTCAGGTTAACCAGGAAGCAGTATTTGTTTGCTTACCTCTAAATGAAGATTGCTTTTGTCTGACCATATACAGTATAGATGACAGAACTGTTTTAACCTGGATTTAAACATTGTCAGAGAGGAAGCCTGTCTCACATTTTCAGGAAGATTGTTCCAGATTATATCTGCATAAATCTGAAATGCTGGCTCCCGATGTTAGGTTCTGGCATTGAGCACCAGCAGAAGTCCGGCTCAGAGTCCGAGTTGGTTCATATGACACTAAAATATCTCAAATTTACTTTGGTGCGAGGCGATAGAGAGACTTGAACACAAGCAAAGCGGATTTAAAGTCCATTCTCTGAGCCACAGGAGGCCAGTGCGGAGACCTGAGAACTGGACTGATGTGATCATATTTCCTGGTTCTTCATCAGGACTCGAGCTGCAGCACTTTGAAAATACCTCAGCTGTTTTACAGCTGCAGTATATTCTACAGAGCATGAATAATTGAGTCAAAGCATTTTAAACAAATCGTCCATAATAAGTTGGAGTTGAAACACCTGTGTTGGTCTCATGTTGACAGTAGTGTATGTGTGAGGTAAAATGGACCCAGCCTGTGCACCTGGCTGGGCTAACAACCCAATTAACTAAACTTATACAAGTGCAAGGTTTAGGCCTTAAGAGTGCAGAGGAGTGGAGTCTGATGTTGAGCAAGACATGAATCAGAAATAAAGTAAATAAGTAAATAATACATTTGCTGTCCACTGTGGAAAGGGAAACTATAGCACTGAAGTAAACCTATATAGGCATGGGAAGAACATGCAAACTCCACACCTTTGGGTTGGAATCGAACCCAGGACCTTCTTGCTGTGAAGCACAGGCACAAATAGCTGCGCAACTGTTCTGCCCAACAGTTAAACAGTGTCCTTCAGCTGACAGCAGCAGGGAGAAAAGGTCGAGCCCTTTCCTCTGGTTAAGTGTGAAACGCCTAACTGGCCTGCAAGAGCATATTTCAAAAATCAACCAAGGATCTCCAAGGATTTACGTGCGGCCCGCTGGTTCAGGCCACCTTCTCTGCACTGATTGAGTGCAAAACCTTGACCACTATACTGAAATAAATTAACATAATATGGAAAAAGCAAAAAAAGATTAAAAAGGACAACACAACAAACTCAAACTCACAAATCAGTGAAAATCAGTTCACACTGTATTTCTTGTCTTATTGACTAAAATAAAGGCCATTCCTGCAATACATGATTTTTTTAATTGTCTTTGAACATGACCTTTTTTGACATACAGAACATGAAGCGTTATTGCTCATTGACAGTTGTAAAAATTGATAAAAATTATTATTGTACGACTGATCAGCTCTGAATGATGAGAAAAGTACAGAAGTTGCATTGAACTTAATATGATATAATTTTGCTCTAGAATATCTATATTTTTATTGCTTTTAAATTTACTTCCAGTGTGGGAAATCCTATGTCGCGTGCGTTACATTCAAAAGAGATTCCGCTCATCTTTGCCCCAACAATAAGTACTACACAGGATATTGTTTTGTGTATTGTCCTCATGATAGACTGCAGGTCACAGCGGGCTCATCAAAGCGTTTATCCCCTGCTCTACAGCGGAGGAAACCCCTACTGCCAGGTCAAAGATGCGGTACACTGTAACAGCACTGCTCACTGATGAACAATGATGATGTCATCAGCCTGTGCCAATCCTGATCAGTCTGGTGGATCAGTGCCAGTCTGCGGGTGGCAGTGGCAACCAGATGCCACGGCAACAATGCCACTCAGGCGGCTAAAGAGGGGATGATGGAACATGGCAGGTGCGCTCTGGTGGTAGCCGTGGAGTAGCACGCAGACTTCCGGCACTATTGTTTGAATCTTATATAAATAGCCTGTTCTGAAATTGAGCAACATTGATGCATACTGAAGGTTTTAGGATTTGACTTTTTTGCATTATTGCATATTTGGGGGCTCGTCCGGGATCATCTCTTTTTGTTCATTTTTACAGCCAAATTGGCTTCTCCAATCCCATTGTTTCGCTGGACAAGGCAATGAGATTACAAAAGATTAATGCTGCGTTTCAGTTTTTGATCTGAGATTTGTTGTATGGATAAATATAAAGCCGCAAACAAACGTGTTAAGATTTGGGTGAATAAAAGATTGTGCAAATTGTTTGACCATTACATTCAACTTGAAACGTTCTAGCTCAGTGTGTGTGTCATTTTTAACGTCTCACGCAAAATACAAATTTATAATGGATTTTCTCACAGCAGAATACACATTCTGTAAAAAATAATACATGATTGTCAGAAATGTATTTCTGAGAACATGTTATCTGGATTGATGCGTCACAGGAAATACAAAATGTTAACTCTACTTAGGAAGTTTAAAGTCCATAAACATCACTAAAGGTCAACATGGCATATCATCACAAGAATACCTGTGTCACAATGTATTTACTTCTACTATTTACATACAGTGACACAGGGCGAGTTCAAACTGAAAGGGACATTTAAAATATACAAGACTGCAACTCGATGCGCTTCAAAGAAACAATGAAGAGACAACGGTGTCTCTAGTTTACTCTTAAATGAGCTCAGGGTCGAACATTTAATAACATTGAGATTACATTTACACGAAGCATAATTGGAGAAAGCCGCGTCTCCCACCTTCATTCTCACACAAGGAACAACAAGAAAGTTGAGGTCCAACAGTTGCTTCTGTTGTTGACACAAAATGTCTTCATTAAGTTAAATTATAATGAATAAGCAAAAAAATGGCTTTGAGCTCAGCCAGCGGTGACAAACTAAAACAAGCTGGTTGGGGGCCAAAAGTATAAAAGTGTTTTTCTTGTATTAAAAATATTTGTTGGGGTTACATACAAATACCTACAATGTAAATACATAACATTTTTACATATTAGGTATTTTCACAATTGCCTTTTATTTGACAGGAATTTGGATATGTATGTATATGTAACTTTTTACCTTCTGTCAAATTACATGTTGAATTTGCATTCAAGAACAACATTGCATTGGTTGTTTTCTTGAAAAGATTAGTTTTAAAACAAGGTGGCCCATTACCAATCTTTTATAATCATTGAAAAGCAAGTTCAGGAGTTCGGCAGGTCTGTGCAAAGTGATCTGAACATATAACTTAAGTACAAGCAACTGGTATTTCCATGTCCTTTATTTACAAATTATATGTAGCAACTTGTGTGCATAAACAAGACTGTCTCCTTGTTAAAAGTGCCCGTGCATGCACTAGTTTTTAATAGAAAGCAAACACAACAGATTGCTCTCAGCTTTAAAAGCTTTGTGTCGCCTTGCTTTTCACTTTACTGGTCCTCCTATTAAGAAGTCTCAATCTTTAACACTGTTCAAGTGCGGATGAGTTTTCTTTAAATGAAGCTGAAGAGCAATAAACAACCTTATGAGGAAATGGTAACTTTTATTTGTCCGCACACAAGCTGTCTGAGAGATACTAGAGATTTGGTGTAATTTGGTGTGTTGTGTTGTCCTCTATTTGACTCGTGATTCCCACTTCCTCTCGCTCATTTCTTTGTGTGCGCCTTCGTCTTCATCACTCCCACCTTTGTTGATCCAGAGTGCGAATTAACCTTGCTGTAATTACATGAATAGGGTCAATGTGCACCAGGGCTAGAGAGGGTTGGACGTGGAGAGTGTGCCGCAAATGAACAAGAGAAGATGAATAGATAGCGACAAAGCTATCCGAGTAAACAGTCGCAATGTTTTCTAATCAAAACCTAGTAAAAGGCAGTAAGGAAATGGCGTTGTTTACCTGTTCCAGTAGCACTCGGCCGCAGTGACATTGATCTTTTGTAACACTGTATGTGAAGTTTTATACAATTTTATGATTGTATTATAATAGTGATTTGTGTTATAATTGCAAAACAATACCGGGGTGTCAATATTGATCAATCCATGGTTGTTTTAGAGACACAAAATAATTGTTTATTGAGTCTTCAGTTTAAGGTTTCAAACCATTTTCATTGCTGCTCGTCACAATAAAAGTAACTTTATTCAGAAATGTTAAAGGAGTCTCTTGGCGGAGGGAAGTCTGTGCTCTGTGAGTGCTTTTCTTTCTGTAATCATGGAGTAGGGGTTTATTTGGCATTTTACTCATGACACATTCACATTTAATGTGGGTTAGGTGTTTTGCTTAAGGATACAACAGCAGAACACTAAAAGTTGATCTTGCTAAATCCCTACAGTACACTGTATTTCTAGTTTATTTAAGTATCCTTTATTCATATAACACCGTTTTGACTATTCGTTTTGATGCTCATTCTACAGTAAGTAGTATGTTTTATTTACACTTTCACAATGAAATAAAAATACATTTTGCATATCTTACATCCACTTGTTATATGTTCACAATAGCTGAAATTTGCTGAGGACAGCGATTTGGGGCGTCGTCTGGGATACGGACCATTGTCTCCTTTTTAACAGCTAAAACGGTTCTTCTCATTCATAATGCGGCACTGCGCAGAAAATAAGATTACGGGAGATTATTTTAAGTGCTGCCATGTTTTTGTTAATCCATGTATGTATTTGAATGTACTACATTGTATGAATAATGACTGCTGAGGCATGAAAAAAGAAAATAATTTCACCAAACACACGTCTAGTCAATAGTTTTATGTTATTTTTGCAAATCGAATTCAAGCTTCCAATTCTAATCCATTTCTTGTAGTCATTTTAATCACACAATAGTGCATGCCTTAGACTTAATTATGTCATTGCATCTTAATAGCCGACAGTGCGTTTAAAACTGAGCATCTGCTGTTAAAACAAGGGCCATTTATATAGGCAAACGCCTCTACACAAATTAAATATTTCTCTGGCTACATGTGATGTACGCCTCATCCCTGACATGATAGCAACAAGGGGGAGGGGACAGGAAAAAAAATCAACATCAAAATAGCAATTTTATACTTAAATTAATCATTTTTCTATGTATCAGAGTGCCGATGTGTTCAATTTGCCGTTTTTGTGTTTCGGCTCTCTCTCCCCTCCCTGCTTCCATCTCTAGGTAGGAGCCCTCAGCAGCACAAACCAGAGTGGAGAACAGTTAATAGTGCAGCCGCAATAACAATAAAATGTCATCAATCTGTGCGCGCCTCCTGCCTCTGTCACACCAAGTTTGTACAGAGTAATGACATTAGGCCCGCAGTAGCAAGCACACTGCTCTCTTAAAGGTACAGCCACATCTGTAAATCAACAACACAGTGACAGCAAATTATAGTTTAGTTTTCCTCATTGTTTTACTCTAAAAAGTTGCAATCCATGCAAAAAACAGCAATGCTTTACGGTGATCATAAACCCTCTTCTTTTGATCACATAGCCTTATCACTCTTTTTCTGTTTCCAGGTGGTTTTATGGCAGTGTATAAATTATTTTGACATGACTTTATTTTCTAGAAAAGTAATCCAACTACACTATTGGTTAAATAAAGTGAGTACAACCTGGTTTCGGTGAAAATAGACCATTTTTCAAGAGAGAAGAGCATGCGTGTACCCCATGACTTGTTCAAATAATTTAAGATCAAACCTACTTGGTTGGAGTAGCCAGTTCAGACCCAGAGCACCTGAAATCAGTTTGGATGTGTTTTCTCTCCACTATGAGGGTAAACTGCTCCGTCCAACACAAGCTTCCTCAACAATACATCAATTATACAATATAATTGTATCCTTTTTTCACATTGAACCCTCCCCATTAGGATTACAGATGGAAACTGCATGTACTTGTACTTAGTCATGAAAAATAACTATATTATGAAATAAATAAATAAATTACTGATTTTTTTATCCAAGTAACACCTTGAAGGCCGGGTGGATCAATTCATTACCTGTACCAAGTTAAATGTCATAATAATGGGTAGAAATTATGTTTAAGCTTTTATTCATTTCTCCAGGTCATCAGAGGGTCAGAAGTTTACACATACTAAGTTGGATGTGCCTGCTTAAAGAAGGCCCAGCTGAATGAGTACTTCCTGCAGCAGCTCAGGAAAGCCAAGCTGCCTGCACAGATGTTGCAGCAGATCTACACAGCCATCATCGAGTCCATTCTCACCTCCTCCATCACAGTGTGGTTCGCTGGAGCCACAGTAAGGGGCAAGCCGAGACTACAGCGTGCGCTCTGCTGAGAGGGTGATCGGCAACAGCCTCTCATCGCTGCAGGACCTGTACGTCGCCTGAGCTCGAGGCCGGGCTGGTCGTATCACTGCTGACCCCTCTCACCTGCACATGGACTGTTCCAACCTCTTCCCTCAGGCAGGAGACTGCAGTCCATCAGGACCAAAACCTCACGCCATAAGAACAGTTTCTTCCCCTCTGCAGTTGGACTCATGAACCCTTCATAACTCATCACTGCCCCCCGCTCATTATGACCGTCACTTTACTTGCACTACTGTAACTTTACTGCACTGCTAAACGTCTATCGTGTTTACTTAGTGCACATATGTGTTCTTAGACATGTATGGTGGGGTTTGGGGCTACAACATTAATTAATTTATCATTACTTTTAAATTAAACAACTTAAACACTGCAACAGAGGTGAAAGAGATCAGCCCGATTTTTGTAGCAGAAGAAGACATTGTGTTTGTACAGCACATTTCATACAGGGAACGGGAAACTCAATGCGCTTCACAACGCTAAAATAAGAAAGCTATTTCTAATTACAGGTATATGTGACCACTGAAAAAAAGTGTTAAATTCTTAAACCCTGGATTTGCAGAAAGATTAATTCTCCCCAATTCGCTAGCCTACATAATCTTCAAGCTAGGTCAAGTGTTGCTCTGTTGGTATTGCACATGTTTGGTGTAGGCAATTAGGCAACCGCTAATAATATTTCACAAAAAGTCGAAATAACATTGGGAAGTGTAGCGAATACTAAATAAAGCTTCTGAAATGAGTTAAAGAGCAAGTTTGGTCTCATGCAGTAAATAGCAGATCTTGTACAAATCTTGCGGTTTACAGGCACAAGCTAAGTTGATTTAATGGCAGCAGCATTAGTCACCTGAGTGGATGATTTGCAGTGCCAGATCAGACAGGTAATATTATTTATCCAAAATGCAAAAGCAAACAGCTCTTCATCACACAGCCGAAATTGTTTTTAGAGCAGACAGTTTGTGTTAATTCAAGCTGTTTTGAAGGATAATTGTAAAAATAACTTCACAATATTATTATCTAAAATGATGTTGTAATTCTTCAGTTTAGTAATTATTTAATTCATCCTTTGTGTTTCAATATCCACACAATTGTTCTTGCAGATCAATAAAAGTAATCTCTCTTTGGCTTAAATATGCGTTTTACTTTTAAGATAAAGTGTATCTAGAAAGTATTCAGGTGAGTAGGAGGAGGTGAGCAAGAACCTGATGGTCACTCTGAGTAGAACTGAATGTGTACAAAGCAGTTATTATTAGTATTTTTATGGTAAAATGTTTTTAAAAAGTGTAATTACCCACAAAAATCTACTCAATTACAGAAGCATAAGAGTCTTTGCAACTGGATACTTTTTTTGTCTTTAGCATTATTACAATACATTATTAGCATTGCATTATAAATAAGATTGTTTGCATGAGCATGTCCTTGAATGTAATGATTAGTCTTTTTTTGGGGGTGCCAACACATGCCCATGGGGTTTTGTATACTCCCATCCATCTGTGTGCCCGCTGGTCACACATCAGCCAGGATACCCCAACACATACACTCGTACACACACACACACACACACACACACAGATGAGGGGGAGTGTGTGAATGTGGGGACAAAAGTGCGCTCAATAAGAATTCGACAGAGAGAGCAGGGCATGGCCAGGCGGCATTAACCCCACGCTGCCTGAGGGCCAAGCCGTGCCACCGATCCTGTTTTCTAATTCACCCCTGCTGCCGGAGCTAATGCCAACCACTACCAGTTACCCGCAATCTGCTCATGGGACTGCGGCACGGCCCCCGGAGCCCCACACCCTGATGCCACAGTCTGGGCACGTGGCCGGGGCATGCATGGTGATCCGGATGTGGCTAGTGATCTTATTAACATAGTATTTATCTAATCTGGCATCTTTTAAATATCGGCTTCTTAAAATAAAGCATTAAGAGATGGCGACGAAAGGTCATCCATCCGACTGTGTCTTTATTTACTAATGACAAAATGCGTCGGGAAGATTTAAACGAAACAAATGATGGTGCCTTAAAAATTAGGTTAACTTTCATCATATTGTTCTTGCTAATTTATTTTGCTTTGACAGCGAGTGTTTGATTTAGGTCTTTGTATCACACCAGATCATTTTTAATAAATTGCCCTCACCTTGTCTTCATTTGTTCCTATTATCTGTCACTGTCAGCGCCCTGTTTATCACTGGCTTTATACTGCCACCGCTCTTGTTTGGAATTAACACAATGTTCCATTTTTCAGCGTGAAATACATATACAGTGCAACACCCATTAAATATTCAGTGTGGTAATGAATGCCGTTAAAGGCATTGTTATTTGTAAAAGGTTGATATTTCGAGCACACCATTCTTTCCTTGTCTTGGAAAATATAATAATAGGTCTTTGACATGTAGAATCTGCTCTTCGTAATTTTGGAGGTAAAGGCAATGCCGCTCTTTTATCTCCCAAAGATCCAATCCAAACCACTTTATGCATATAGCACATTTTTTCAAAACAAGTGCTACACAGATAAAAGTAATGCAGATCTTAATATATATAGTACATAAGTTTGCTTGGGGTATTTCGCCTTATGGCATTTAACATGTCACTTTGTACAAATATTATCCTTTGATCCAAAAAAATAAAAAATAAATCTCAGTACGTAGCTATTTCATTGTCTTACAAAGGCAGTCCGGCCAACAACCTTATTTGAGGAACTTAACTATGCCATACAACAGCACAAAGACTCACCATTGTGGAAAACATAGCACATGATCTAATAATTCCCTAAGCTTTATATCAGTTGTTCAAGTTGCTTGAACATTGCACATAATAAGAAATATTTATGTGACCAAATGTTACAAATTAGTGTATTGGTAACCTGGTGAGTGGGATTTGAAAAATACATCATTGTCATAAACACAAAATTGTGAGCTATTTTTAATACAGTGAGTCTCTCCACAATACTGCCATAAATATCGTACCGTGTCATCATTATCAATATTGTGTTGTACCGTGAGATTTGCATTGTGAAAAGACATTATTGTGGAAATGTGCACATTTACTAATGAATAAACTCACACTTTGATTGTATTACAGCTCTTGGTTGTTTACATTATTTTTGCTTTCGGTCTGTGCAGAAATTCCACAACATAAAAACACCCAAAACTTCCAAATAGCTCATGGATGTGGTCATAATATGTACAACATACTTTAAACTCATTCCTAAATATATATACAGTATTATGAGGTAACACTATGTCCACCGCAAAAAGTTTGAAATAACAATCAAACCTTGAAAAATATGATGTGTTTCTCCCTCTATTTTAACAACATGAATTTAAAATCAGATAATTGACTTGCATGGGTGAATTATCTCCCAAAGCATTGTAAAAACATGAACACACAGCCTGTGGCATTTGTGCGACTCCTCCGAGATGCCGAGGGAGCGTGTGGGAGGGGGTCCCTGGTGCAGCGCAGATGCCCTGAAGTAGACACTATACCACCACCAGGCCCCGGCTCAGATCTGGCAACCCCTCCTAATGTGCCACTGTCTCCAGGGTCACTGCTCACTGCCACACCACCCACTCAACGGCAAAAAGTGTCTACACTGTGCCTTCCATTGCTTCAGCCACTAAACTGTACAAGCAATGTTCAATTTGCCATTTTCAGGCTAGATTTACTGGTGCCTTTGGAAAATAAAATCTGATGTGGTTAAGATTTCACATTTCAACAACAACATTCATACTTTCATGCATACGTGTTCACCGTCTTTCAATAAAGTCAAAAGCAAAATAGTTCACAAAACGGTGCCAAAACATTCCAATCCAATTCTTCTAACATTTGGGATTCATGCTATAGCTATAGTATATAATTGTATGTACCCATTGTATTTGACCCAAGAAAAATAGGAACCAGAGATCAGCTGAAGGAAGAGTACATTTGAGTTTGACAAGACACAACCAAGAAATCTGCATGACACAAAAATTATTGCTTAGAAACGTGTATGTCAGCTCTCAACAATGATCCTAATCAATTTCTTTTGTATTGACTAATGTTGACTTATTGCAGCAAATCTATGTATGAAGCAAAAACCCAGAGTTATATGGTGCTGTAAACAGCTCGGCACACCACACAGGTCATAAACTCTGTCTTTTAAATGTTAATCACTGAGGTATTGATAAAATGGAAAAAGTTTAATCAATGCTTTTAGATTAGGTCAAAATAATTTACGTCCCATCTCAGATCAATATCATATCTTATAAAAGTGGACATATAATGCTATAATGCATTAAAGTGGCATTGGGATAAGCACAAATGAGCACTGATAACTTAAAAGTACAAATAAAAAACTTGAATTACATGCTGCTAGTATTTTGTGCCACTGAATGACTAAATCATGACTACATCTTACCACACTCAAACAGTATATAAAACTCTCCCCTGTGTCAGAGATGACCTTAAGGCATTTGAACAGTTTCATTATTTTCAGACCTCCATTGAGAGATGCTGTTCCATTTCTTTTAAAACACACCATTAGATCATCTCCAAAATCAACGGTTCCCTGGGTCATTGGGTACTGTATGTTTCTCAAAAATGTCATTCAAATCCTTCCTAAACATTTTTTATGTATGTTGCTCACAGACAGACAAACAAACACAAGTGACCACTTCACCTTCTGGGCTGAGGTAATAATATAGTATTGTGATGTGTATACTCAACTGTATAAACCTATATATTTTGATGAGGGCAGGGCAATGTTTTTTTTTCACCCCCATCTTGATGTTCTTGATTTCTTGAAGTATTTTTATTGCCAAACTATCACACCGAGCGAGGACACTCAAGGTGAGTTTTTTCTCCTAAACAAACAAGTTTAACAGTTCTTCAGCCCCTTCTTTGTCAATTTGAATTCACATGCCAATAATCGCAAAATATCAAAGTTGAGATTTAGGCACTCTCCTACTTTTGACACTAAATATTTTATCTATATCACTTATGTTGTTTGTTTTTTTCTTACTTTGGACACTTCTCAGGGAAAGTGGCAACTTAATCTCCTTTTTAGATCAATAAAGTAGACTGGATCATCTTCTTGGAGATTGGATTAAATGTGCCTTACATCTGCTCAACTATGAGTGTCCTTTCTTGCTTGATAAACACGTCTACAATATGACCTACCATAAATACAGGTTTAACAAGAACATGAAAACAAACATCTGGCAAGTCACAGAGAATGTGTGACTTGCCACTTGCCCTTTTGTCACAAAATGCACTATTTACATACACATTTTGTTCTGTCTTTCAACTAAAATGCACCCCCATTACCTGTTACTTAATTAACCAGACATCCAACACAGCCAAAGCAGTGAGCGAGTGATTTGTACCGTGAGAAGGCCTTTGGAGAGAGCAGCGAACATCTCCACATCCCTCTCTCATTTCACCATGTCAAGAGATGCCCCCGCTCAAACACACGCTCCACCCGCGCCAAAGGGGGGCGGAGGGGCTGGAGGGGGGCACGCCTGTTGCCTAGGAAACACTTTGGTCCAGATAATTATTACTGTAACTGTCTGCGCACACCCCATCTATAATAGCAATGATCATAAATTATAATCAGTGAGTGGCAGCCTTCTGTTATGGGCCCAGCTGCTCATGGGTTCCGCCTGTTGGATGGAAGTCGAACTGCAGTGTGTGTATTTTAGAGTTGCACTATGTAACTTTCCTGGTCAGGAGTCTTCCAACCGTTAGTGAGTCATTACTATTTGGGCATTAAACACATTCACTTATGGCCTGTTTTAAAGGCCAAATAATATGATATCAATAATATCTTGAATTTGTGCTTCCAAATGATTATACTCATTAATTGAAAAGCAATCATATGCATCATATGCCATCATATAAACTGCATTCAACATTTATTTGGAGAAAGGGGTAAACTAATGTGGAATAAATGAGTGTTGAACCTTAGTTTTTCTCCTCTGTGTGTCACACATGCAAACATTCACACTACTAAACTCCAGTGTCTCGTCACATTTTCACGAGACACTGGAGTGTGGTGGCAGCAGCAGAAGCACCACCACCAGCAGCAAAAGCGGATAAACGCCTTTCACATGGGAAACACAGCTCTGTTTCTGTATTTTCAAACAAGCTAACAAGGCTAACTGCTACATTAGCTAAAGCTGTAGAGTTCCTCTCCTTTCGATTGCCTCCTGTTAGCCATGATGCTGTAGTTTAACATGGCCATAAAAGCAGACGCTGACATCGCAGAGAGTTCAAATTGTGCATTATCTGCAAACACGCTGCTGTTTGTGTTGTTTACACTCAAAAGTCTTGGTAAATACTGCATGCTTGCAATCTCACTCCTAGCTGGTGGGGATGTACCCGGAAAGAGAACTACCCAATGCGTTTGTATGCCACCTTCTTTCCTTTACAGCATGGTTCAAAAGTCGGCTGTCGGCCCAAAGCTAAGTTCCAGATGCGTGTCAATGCCGAGGGGAGTGCTTTTTATATGACCAGCCTAGTTTTGCCACTGTGGACTTTTGAGTGTACTTGTTAAATTAATGGGGTTCATGCCGGCTAACGCATGCGCAAATGCGGTTTTTTTTACATTTTCCCGCCCCGCAGCCCTTTTGCAAAGCCCACAGATGGCAAAAGTGGTGGCACATACGTAGATAGGTGTGACTAAGTCCGTTAATATTTACAGTCTATGAGTATAACCAGCAATTGGACAGGAATCCTATATTTTACTAGTATGATTAAACTGAGCTGAATTTACAAGAACTAGTTTAATTCTCCACTTTTGTACTATATTTTGTTATACATAAATTAAGTGGATTGGATTGTATTAAATCATATCACTACAGTGTAAAACAACATCATGGGATTATTTATAGAAAAATATAGATAAAGGGCCAGAAATTGAATATGAAGAATGTTTTCAGGTATGCGAGGATAAAAGTTATTTTGCTATTCTTGCTCCATTATTATTATTAATTCATCATTTTTTCATTTTTGTATCGGGTATTAAGTTGTATTGTCATATAGTAAGCCATAAATTGTCTAACTTGTTAAAAGGCTTCATGAAAGTTAATTGATGATGATGATCTGTATGATGTAACTAAATAAATATTTCAACTGCTTTTGTGAATTATGGCTATACATTCATATGTTTTACTAAATTCAGCATCATCAGCATTATATTTCTTTTTCTTTGTATTCACTGTTCATTATAGTGCATGCAGAAAATGATGCCATAGGATATCAGCACATTTCAAATGAAAATATGGACATGATTTGAACAGATTGGTGAAGATCCATATGGCCATGCATTATTTGCCAAAATGGAGTTTTATGGCATGGTATACTCCAATTCTATAGATACTTCAAGTTCAATTTCCCTCTATTTATAACAAATAGTTTCTCCATCTGAATGTCAAACCAGAATGACAATAACAATCATTTAAAGCTGTTAATGGCAGAATGGAAATATGGCATCATGCTGGATCTCTTTAAATATTTACAAAGGCCTATTCCCATGGCCCATTCCTAAGTAATCAAAAAACAATTAAATATTCTTCCCCCGGTTGAAAGTCGCTTTTTTCGTTTGTTTGTTTTTAAAAGAAAATAATTCCGTTGCCTTATAAAGAAGTTGAGGGGTAATTGCAAAGTGATCGCCCTACTTTTCTCTCTTACCCCCCTTGTTGCGAGGAGAGAAAGACACCAGCAAAAAATGAGGAGACGGGAATGAATAAACAAACAAAAAAATAAATTAAAGTAGCATTAAGAATATAAACTAGCAGCCAATGGAAATAACAATTGCGTGGCTGTGTATTTATCATGTGCTTTGTTTAGTAATCATATTTCGCAAATGATGAGATTCCGGCCTTCACTTGGATAGCTCCGACAAAGCAGTTTTAACTTTTTTTATTAAACGAGAAAATGCAGCGGCTTTCTCTGTGTTTTCTTAAAGCTATTCATCATTGGAGCTGTACGTTAGAGCTGCTGATTTCAATCTTTCCTATGAAGTGATGGAGTGCTTTCAGATACAGGAGAGGAGCCCAAGAAAAGGTCCCCAGCATACCGCCAATTACCAAGCCACCTTAAAAACAACTTCAACCGCAGCGCATTCCCTTGTTTTCCGCACACGCCGACCCGGAAAAGTCCAAAGTGGTGACACTGGGGTGCGTAATTATATTGGTCAGACTTACAGCAAGGATGAGGAAGAGAAACCTCAACCGGAATCCAAGTGTCAGCATGGTTGGCGGGGGGGAAAAACGAGCAATTGTTTTGCTTCTATAAAGTTTCAAGGCAGTGACCTGGCAGCGATGTGATTGTAACTCTTGGAAATCTAAAAGAAAAAGGGAAAAAAAACGTCTAATGATCAATTGTTGTTCCGGGGCTCAAATGTGCGGGGACATTTCTTCTTTTCCGATTCTTCAAAAGCCAGTCGCGCACACACCTACGCAAATCATCGACATTCAAAAGGAGGTTGTATTCGGGAACAACTTTTTAAATTACAACTCGGATTCAAACGGTCTTCTCAAGGGAAGCGTTTGAAAAAGTTGACGGCGTCCTCGTGTTTGCAGATTTGACGTCCAAGGGTTTCGTTCTCTCCAATGCGCCGCGCAATCACAGGTGGAATTCCTCATTAGACAGGCCACATAAAACGGAATGCAACCAGGGCTCCGAATGGGTTCATAGCTACCCGGCCCCGGTGCGTGCCAGACCCCCCCCTCCCTCCCTTACACCTAAACCTTTTTATTTTGTACCCCCACCTTTCTTTCAATCTCCTCATCTCTGGGTCTTGTTTCTGTTCAGAGACATGCATATTTCAGATCAGGCATAGATGTCAGCGGCTGCGTGGGAATTATTCATCGCATACTTTTTTGAGGCAAGCTTTTTAAGGATGCATGCTAAACAAAGGGCAGCTGACACGGTGTGGGGTAGCTTTGCGCCGAGATGCAAAATTTCATTTTAAATCCTGTTCAAGTTTTAGAGGAACATCTTTGTAATATTAAGATGTGGTTGTTTTCCATCATATTGTATTGTATATTTCATTTTGAATATTCATATTTTTAATCACATTGACAGCTGAAATCAAAAACATGCATGATACAATTATTGTTTAAAAAAATAGGCTTAATTTACTTTCACTGTCACAAGGAGAAATTAAGGAAGGACCAAAAAATATAAGAGCTAAAAGTGTAAGAATATAGATTGCATACAAATACATTTGATTGACTGTTAAATGAGAATGTTTTGAATGTTTAATTTACATATATGTTTATTCAATGCGTGTGCATTTTAATGAGATTTTAACACATGCTATTAATTATGCAAGTGAGTACATACAGACAAATCTATACAATAAAATATTTTAAGGATTTGGCTTTTCAGATGTATCTAAATATATTCATCTACTAATAGATTTTGAACGCGTATTCAATATAATGTAATAAAGTTTGGAGATTTAAGCACATTCTTTCGCATTCTTGTTTTGTCATCTCTCAGATCTAGCCATCACTCCCCCTCCTCATCTCTCCTTCTCTCTCTGACCTTTGGAGACGCTTAGGTTCACAACACACCTCTGAAACACTTCCTCTCTAATGGCCTCCTCCTCAAACAATCGCTACAACCACCTGACGCACATGATTGATTTCTGACAACAGCCCCGTGCATTCCTATGAATCATTAGATCGCAACTGATGGGGAGAAAGTGAGGGAGACCTATCGGAGAATTGGTACAGCGGTGCGTACAAGCCGACCGGACATTTATCTAATGTCAAGAGGTGCAGACAACCTTTAGTCGGAGTGCGATGTCAGGGGAGAGCTTCAGAATGACAACAATGTGTATCATTTTACCAAGTACTTTGTAACAAATAGATTTCCACCTTCGCAGTGATGCATTGTTTTTTGAATGGATTAGTTTGATGGTTACTCAAATCTTAGGTAGGTCAGTGATAAGAATGATCAATCTGAAGCATGGAAGAAATAATTGCAAAAAACACTGAAAGAAATAAGTTTGTGTAAACTCTAAGTTGTACAGGGATTAGTCAAAGCAAAGGAAGGTTTCTCACCCATCATCTGTACTTCTTAGCCGGTTTTCCCCGGCTGTTTTAGATGTGTTTATGAGTTCGCCTCAGGCGTATCACGCGTATCACGGCAGCACCTCGGTGATGCACGAACATTTGAAGAGAAAGCATGAGAGAGACCAAGATCCCCGAGTGTGGCCACTTTGTAGTGAAGGACAGCGGTTCTGTGAAGTTGCTTTGAAAATAGCGCTGCAAGCGCACAGCCAAAGCGAAGCCATAATGTGACCAGCGCGAACAGGACAAGTGCGGATCTTTACACAACCTGTGGACGCAATAAATACAGAGCTGTGAGAAATACAGCTGAACTATGTGAGCCTCTGGAAGTGTCCCCCGTGTCTCCTCCTGTAGCCCTGAAACTAAAACTCACTAAATTAAAGCTGGGGTACCTAAATTTCCCTTGAATTCATAATGCATCTTGGTAGTGCCCAAACATAAGATAAATAACTATTACAAAAAAAAGTTTTTATGTACATTTTTGCATAATTAAGAAAGAACCATGTTAGTCAATATTATACTTTTTAGCTGAGAGCAACTTTTTTTTTTTTTTTTTTTTTTTTTTAAGGATTTTCCTTTACCTAAGGGGGGCTTGGCCAAAAATAATTGAGAAGCAATGGTCTATACTGACCAAACATTGTGCCAAATTGGTCTTAGATAGGAAATTTTTATTTGCTTTTTGTATGAACCAGCAGCATAAAATAAAATATGCATTTTTCATTGAAGTCCCCATCTTTCTTGTGCTTGTTATCATTTTCTACATAATTAAAGCAACTTCATGCTAAATATATGACAAAAATAATCATTATCCGATTAGTCGACTAATCGTTACAATAGTCGGTGACTAGTCGACTCCTAAAATAGTCGTTAGTTGCAGCCCTACTTACAGTACAAGTGAAGTTTTTCTGATAAGAAGAAGATTCTACAGAGTTCAAAGTTTTGAATTACCCAATCTTGGTTTGAAAAAATTATATCCAAAGGCATACATACAAAAATATTTAAATTACACTTGCCTTTAAACATTTGGAAGCCCTAAACGGTCCACACATTTTTCATAAATGAATGTCCTCAGATGGACGCGTTTAACAAGTGTTTATAAATGGTTTACAATGACAAACAGGTGATAAAAACAGGCTCACTGGATCTGATTTAATTTCAACTTATTCTCTATACAAACAGATATCACCAAAAAACCTCTTCTGACATGTGCCGTGGCAGAGGAGTGGCAGTGGGAAAGAGAGATGTCTTCTTTAAAGATTGGTTGTGTTGTCGCTCTGGGAGATAAGAAGGATTAGTGTGAGAGCTGAGACGGGCAAACATGCTGTTCAACATGGAGAAGAGGGACGGCAGACACGAACAGATAAAACAGCGAAGAGTCATGTGTGAGCGGCCCGTTTGTTGTCAAATCTTAGTGTGCGAAGTAGAACAAATACTGCAGTCAGAGAAACTTGTCTGGAAGTCTGAAAGTTTGAAAAATCAGGAGAGAATTGTTCACGGTATCACCCCAGTCCCCTCTGAGTGGCAACGGAAAGAGGTGGGACTACATACTACATATGGAATTTTCAAAGATTGAAACTTCCCATGGGAATTTATGGGAATCAACAATAGTGGAGGTTGGCTCTTTATACGTAACTCAAATATGGTTGAGGAAAGTATAATCTTGAGTACAACAAATAGACAACATTCAAATGCACTTGAATATCCATGTCATTCCTCAGTCCAATGCGCATAGCACACTGCTCACTGTGGCTATTGAGACCCCCTGCCCTATACTTCAGCCCAAAACACAAGACTGCTGAGTCCACAAGCTCAAAGGTCTGCCTCCAAGCAAGTTTTGATATTATATTTATAATATTTAATATTATTGATATTATAAGAGGGGGCGACAGTAGCTCAGTTGGTAGAGCATTGGCCTTCAGGCCTGAAGGTTGTGGGTTCAATTCCCACCTCTACACCTTCTCCACCGACTCCCACTGATGACTGCTGTCGTTGTGTCCTTGGGCAAGACACTTAACCCCACTTTGCCCAAAGCCCCCACTGAAAGATCAAGGCTATGCTCACACTCAGAGAGCAGCCGTCCTCCTGTGGACTCACCACCTGCAGAGGGTCAGTGAGGGGCTGGTGCTATGAGACTTGGGTGGCATCTCTGATTGCCACCCCCCTGACACAGAAATGGATTAAAGGGTAGAAAATGGATGGATGGATGGATGATATTATAAGAAACTTGTTCTACTTAGAAATAATTCTGTTGAAAGATCTTGTCAAACATTTTGGATATAATACATTTAAATTATATTACAATTAATTCACAGTTATTGCCCATCTTAACTTCCCAAATAAATTTACAGGAAACTTTCTGGAAATATACCATGAATTGCCTGCCCCTTTTTAACCCTACTTGAATGTAAAGCCTATTCCGAGTGAGTATTATATCAGCCGAGCAAGCATAAGAAAGTAAAAGAAACAACACGATACATGAGCATAACATCATAAAAGATGTTAATTGTTATTCAAACCCTGTTTGTAAAAATCCCCCAGGCAACAAGAGTTATTGTTCGAAATAAAAAGCACATAATTACAATTTCATTTACTCATGCTGTGTGCTTTAACCAACCCTTGGGTTTAAAACACATCAAAACAGAACACATTTTATTGGAAATAGTAATATCCGTTTTATGACTGAGGAGAGCATGTTAGATCACATTCTAGGCATAACAGCATTGAAGACAGAGTTAGACATTAGTGCGGATCGGAGCTACGGATGTCATAATACAGATGTGTGCCTTTGAATGTCTTAATATGGTCCTGCTCAGAGCATTATCAGACACCGTGAAGCTGTCAACACGTTTCCACCACAACCTTTGAAACTTCAAACCACATGTGACCATCTGTATAGTTTGTCTTCTTTGGCACAAGTGTAAAATAGAATTGGTAAAACACACATTCAGACTTCAAAATATTACAAAATCATGGTCGTAAAGTTACGTTAAAGACACAAGAAATTGCAAACTTTTTGGAAAAAGCTTTCTTTCGAATGTACAGCTTAGAAAAATGGGAAAGAAAAATGCTTAAAGCTGGAGCACCTGAGTTTTCAAATGTACAGGTGAACCACAGAAGAGTTCAATTCTGTATCTTTTAATTGTAATACTTGCATGCGAAAGCCAGATCCCGTCAGACCTCTGAAGCTGGTGAGGGCAGGGCAGGGCCTAGTTAGTTAAATAATGCTTCCCACACAAAGCAAAGAAGTCCGTGCAAAAAAATACATTTTTATTGGAAAATGTTACGTTTCCGTCTGGAGACCTTCATCAGGCAAATGTTTTCATGTACACCGGGACTCTCTCCCCTTCTCCAGCAATTGATGTCCAAAGTTCTACTTCTTATGATTAAGGGCTTTAAAAATTAAATGGAATTGAATTGTAGTGAAACGTTAGGGATTCAATATTGAGTGGTCTTTTTTTGTTGTAAAAAAAATCAAATCAGAATTTGAGATCTACATGGAGAGATAAAAAAGTGTATTTTCCCCCCCAAACTTTACAAGTATGCAATAAGCCAAATCAGACCTAGGCCACTTTAAATGAAGACAATGTGAGCTGATTTTTGTGCATTTAACAAATTACATTATGGATGACAAAACATAATTCACTGCATTAAGCAAACAGGGAAATAGAAAGAAAGAAGAAAGAATTGGATCAAATTAGGAAAAACCCTAACAGTCCACCTTTGGGGATTGGGTGTGTAGTGTCCGCTCACCTCTACACTCTGGTTCCTTCATCTTTTCCACAGTCTGTTGTCATCACACACGGCTTTATCACACGGAGCCAGTGACTTTACGAGCGCCTGGGTCTCGTTAGGCGCACGTCCAGCCCTGAAACACAAAGGGACAGCTGAATACACCCAGAATGTATGAGAATGTAAAGCATGCCTGATCCACAGCGGCTGACTGATTAGTGGTGAGAAGGGGAGGGGAGGATATGATGTGTACATATAGAGATCACAGACAAACTCAAATTGTGGCCTGTCTCATGGCCTCTCTTAAACCGGCCTTACACTGTGTGACTTTTAAGCCAATTTTGACATTTATTCAAAGACCCTGATTTTAACTGTCTTACAATCTTCCAACTCAATTTAATTAAATAATTTCTGACACTTTGCAGCAATCCAAGTTTCACACACATTCCTCATGTTCTAAGAATTCACCGCACGCACTTTTCACAACTTTTAAGACCAAGTTTAGACCAAACCATAGTTCAAATGTACCTCCAGTGTCTTGGACTGGTTTATTGGGCAGACATCACAATAATTACTATGTCGACTCATCGTTCAATAACTGATGGAATAAACAATATATATTTAAACTTGAATATTTATTGTCTATACATTTGCAAAAGGAGGTTTTAGCTACAGATGGATCTAAACATGACTTAATTCTGCTGTTTATTCTTATTCCATGCTTTTCAATGAGTCGAATATTTAAAAAAACGCTTTACTGGAATCATCAGTGTCAGTCGATTTTATCATTAATCGCAATCATTTTCTATAGTAATCAAATCAAAATGGTTTAGTATTGAGATATTTGATAAATGTCACAATACACTTAATTCAACCCAGTATCCGAACTGTCAATGAAGGAAACGGAAGGAAAGTATTTTTGCTGCGAAACCATGTATTCTATCAGCTGGAGAAAGTGGTTGATATTGATGAACTGAAGTCTAGTAACATATCTTAAAAATCTAGATAAATCATTTTTTAATCTTTTACACAAAATATGTTTTTCTTTTATCACATTTCAGAAACATCCAATACATCCATAACAGACATACAGTAGGACTCACACGGGCAGCACACTACCAGGTATAGAGACAGCAGTTCAGGGGTCAGCCATTCACGAAGAGGCTTATTACCTGGCGGCTTAAGTTTCACCTCCAGCTGATTTGCACTACAAGAACAAGGGAATACTCTTTCTTGTTCATTGATTTGTTGTGATTTTAATTTTTTTTTTATTAATCTGATTACTCATACTAATTATTTATAGGGTCCTTGAATCTGTATGTCTACATGAACCTTGCTCTTCAAATGTTCTTTACCTGGTTTACACTGTGTATCTATAAATAGTTTTTGTGTTAAAATATTTTAAAAGTGTCTCAATTTCTCACACATTTAGTGCCCTGATCAAAAGGGGGGCCTCGTTTTTCTGTTATTTAAATGCAACAAAACATAAAAAATCTACTGCACTACTAAACTTAGATGAAGCTTTCATATTGAGAGAGTGAGAAATGTAAAACCATTATGTGCCGTACTCTATAAGAAAAACTACGCCTTTTGAACAGAACATTACATTTATTCATTGCTGTTTGTTTCTTGCAAGATCGCGATATGGCTTCATGTGGCCCCGATCTATACAAACCCCAACATACTTCCCTGTATGTAGATTTTGCTAATTAATTCTTGAGTGGCGCATACGTTTCAAGGAGGAAGAGGTGGAACAGGCAGAGGGGGAAGACGGATAGATGGGTGTCATAGAAAACCTAAAAATGGGGAGAAAAATGAGGTGAAAATACTGAGGGTGGGGGACAGGAGAGGTGGAGGGTGGCAAAGGAGGAGGGGATGTGCCAGTTAAAAGCAGAAAAGAGCAGATAAGCGATAAGGGTGAGCGAAAAATCTATGGCAAGCACTCCTTCTATTGGATTAGAATAGAACTTGCACTTTAGTGGTAGGGCATGACTCTGAAACCAACTATATGTGAGTGATGTCATGTATTACACTTAGGAGGGAAAGGCAAAACCAAGATCCAGAGCCTAAATCATATATCAGTGTTTTACAATGGCAGCCACTTTGAGAAGTCGAACATACTCAATCCCTCGGAACTATGTGCAAAAGTACAATCAAATTAACAGTGATTTTGAACTCACAAATGCCATTTACAGTAAAGCCTAACATAAGGATATGGATACTAAAATAGCTTACAGTAGAAGCTTATTCAAGTAGCCTTCAATATTTTTCAAGCCATGAACCATGCCATTGAAATGCATTGTTCAAAAAGAAAGCTCAAGAAAATAAACTGTATAATTCCTGAGATCTTAATGTTTGATTTTAATCATATTTGTAAAATGTTTTCTTATATGTTTATGTAGATTTCAATGTTCATGATTTGATGTAATTTGGGTTGTGAGGTGCTATGTTTTGCCTTGTGTAGGATGAATGCTCTACACAAAAAAGTTGATTGATTGATTGATAAATATAAATGCAACATTCAAATCACTGGAAAATGTGATACTTCAGAGAAAAGTTGTCAAGAGAAATGTATGTCTTGTTCATAAATAAATGGTCAGCTTTTCAAGATAAGACATTTCAGTAGTATGTTAAATAGTAAGAGGTCACCCTGGCAGACAAACTCGCTTTGGTCATGCATGTACTCAGTTTAATCTGCAGTCATTTGTTCCTCAACTTTAAACTCATTCTCTATGCTATGTCCATAGAAGCACAGACAAAACATATACAAACTGCAATGTGGGCATAATCAGCAAATAACAGGGTGATGACCAAACTGCAACTTCTAGAATAGAGAGTTTTGATAGATCCTTAGAAGTAAATGTTTTCGCTTAATCTTTTAATCATATTACTGTAGATTTCTGAAAACAACGATGATTGTGAGTGGTTGAGGGTTCACTAAAGTTCTAACATAGATCATATTAAGTGCTCAAAGATAACCCATTGATGACAACAAAGAAATGGCTTTGCAACTCTGTGACACATAAATGCAGAAAATTAAAAGGAAAAGCTAGAAGGTTTCCCTTTTCCGTTACCTCTGCTTTTTGACCCAAAAGGTCAAACCAAAAAAATCGTTTTCCATGTTGTACAACCACACATTTTCTCCATGTCATTCGTGCTGTCAATTTGTATGCATGGTAATTAGACTAGTGCAGTCCGATAGTTGATTGCCCCGACAAAGACCTTTTGGGTCAAAAACACCCTTTTTCCATTAAAGGACTTTTCTTTAGAGGGTGTACCTTCTATCACTGCCTTATCATTCTTCAAATACCCTTCACAAATGTGCAAGGCTAGTATTTCTGTTCTCATCAATATAGTTGATTTCCATTTACTGTAGGCCAAATGTTAATTAGCGTTGTGGAAAGTTTGAGAGGTTTTATTTTTTATTTTTTTCGTAGATTCTTATTATTTAGTTATTGCTAATCTATTGCTGGGTGTAGTCTGATCTTTGTATACTTTAGCTAACAGATTTGAGAATGATAAATATAGTGAGCACTCAAACAATTTCACCTCCTTTATTCCTTCTGTTTTGAACAATATACACATTTTGGGACCAAAAGTCTTATCATTCTGCTCATCCTTTCTAAAAAATCCCCCCCACCCCCCCCTCCCAAAAAAAAAAAAAAATCACACATCCACCTACCCCACCCTTTTCCCCTCAAGAGATACACACACACACCTCCATCCACAAGCAGCACGAGCACGCCGCAGACCCGTGCCAAGGCAGCACAGATGCAAACTCCCCCCTGACCGGGCCGCTGCCAAGGCTCCGCTTCCGAAGCCCCTCCACCAGCTGGAGACTCTCTGATGAGGCCAACACATCCATTTCCCTGGTAACCGCGGCAACACACACACACACACGTATAGTACGGTCACGTGAACGTCCAGGCCCCGCCCCTTTCCTCGCTCAATCCGATGCCAGGTCTATTATCACCGAGAATGGGCTACGGGGGCCACAACACAACAGTAGAAGTGATGCACATTTGCACCCACTCGTAAGGACATATGCGGTCTGCAGATTGGCCGCGGACAATTTTGTGACTTATGACCATTGGCGTGTAGAAATGTGGTCACGACTAGCACAAGACAGGATGCTCTCTGGGTTTAATGTCAATGCTAATTTGTCATATTTGCGACCCTTTTTATTTCCAATTCAATTGATTTTTCTAAACTAAACATTTGATAAATATGCAATACTGTACTTTAGGTTAAAAGTCTTTATTTTTGAGTATTAGTCATGCTGTGTGTTGTCATGTATTAATATTGTGTATATTTTT
Organism: Knipowitschia caucasica; assembly: GCA_964034765.1. Classification (NCBI taxonomy): domain Eukaryota; kingdom Metazoa; phylum Chordata; class Actinopteri; order Gobiiformes; family Gobiidae; genus Knipowitschia; species Knipowitschia caucasica. The sequence goes on from OZ035826.1 coordinate 8,917,872, forward strand.
TGTATTTTAAATGAATAAATGAAATGTGTATTTTTTTTACCTATCTAGGAAGCTAAAATTGTCTTGCAGTTTTGCTCTGAAAATGTCCGATCCATGGATTAATTTTTCTTTTTTTTGTGTGCAAAGTAATAATGAACAAAAAAGTTAAATTACTGTTTTTATAGGAAGGAAGTAGCCCTTTTTATTAGAATAAATGATTCCATCTGTTCTCCCATTGCAAAAACATACCACATTAATAATTAGACCATTGAAATTATATGAATAATGTTCACTCTTAAATGCGTCATGAGAAAATAATACTTTGAGGAGGAAAACATCAGATGTATCCATTGTCGTTGTCAGACTTTCTAGTTTTTGCAGAAAGATTTAGGAAATAGATTGAATTTACGGCTTAAGAACATAAAAGATTAGAGGAATACAATTGTTGCTCATTTCCTCTGAATCTCGCCGTGTGGCTGTAATCTGGTGGTGGGCACAACTCGCAGCTGGAGGAATAAAGGTGCTTTGTAACTGACAATCGCAGCGAAGAAAAACAAGAATGGAAAAAGGCCAATGGTACTTTTTAAACAAAAGACGCTGCTAAATATATAATCCCTGCTAACACCCAGGGTCCAACACCTGTTTGTTCAACAGAAAATACAGATCTTTTTAAAACAGGCTTATAGCTTCACTTTGTGGCATCTACTAAAGTAAGTCTGTAATATTTGTTTCAGTTCAAAAAGTTTGAAATTAAGAGATCACGTGCCACAGACGATGCTTGGAGTAAATCAAAATTATTCACAAAACTCAAATCCACTATTAAACCGTATTTTTAATCAAACTGTATTTTTTACAGTGCACTTGGACTAGTATGGCATGGCAAAAAAACCTCAGCATGGATAAGAATGGCATGCAATGAGAGGAAAGTGGGAAATATGGGTGAGGAGGAATGTAGAAGCTTGGACAGCGATGAGTGGAGTGAAGATTTAACCTGAGGCTTTTGGTGTAGGAGACAGAGCAGGCCCTTCGCTGTGTTTTTTACACACAAGGCCAAAGGAGGTGCCACTCCCTCCCTCTTTCTCTATGCACTCACCCGGTCCTAACACAGACGTGGAAGACTCGGTCGCTTTTGATGTCCCTCTTGGCTTTTGGAGGGGACCGCGGAAAGGCTGGAGGACTTTTGGATGCTCTGCCAAGAACAACAAGAGAGGAGGCAGCTGTGTGCAAGAGGAGGCGGGCCCGAACCAGGAATCAAAGATGGCCGACGAAGAAAGGCGAGAGAACCAATCAAAGGAAGGTTCTGACATAATTGGAATCAGCCAGTGTCTTTAAATAAATGGAGTTGGTCGGAGGCCACGGTGGAAACACAGAGGAACAAGCAAAACATCTATCACCGGCAGAAGTGCTTATCAACAACTTTCACTTTGCAGCAAATGTTTGTAGCAATTGATAAATATCTGCAACATCTTGACGATCGAGATGAGTAAATAAATGAAAGAAATTGTAATTGCTCATGTCAGCAGTAGAAATATACATGAAACGCAAAAGTGATCAGTTTGGCTTTTGATTAATGAATCTTTTTATTTTCATGTGTGTCTCCTTTGAAGTTTATAGTGCTACATCTGCATCATGTGAAAATGTATGATATCAAAATTAAGTGAAACATGAAATCAATTTAAGGACCATAGTAATTGTCTGCATTTTATCATTCTCATTTCCCAACCTTTTAGAGACAGTCATTGATAATTCAAAGTCAATCTCAAAGTGTATTATATAGAAAACCAATCAAGCACAAACAAGTCTTTCTAATAGTTCTGTTTAGCAATGCATACAACTGAGGGATTGTATCTATTATCTTTACTCTTTTTAATTTACTCAGATTATTGTGTGATTGTTTCAATCTTAATCTGTTCAGCACTTTGAATTGTGTATGAATTGTTCTATAGAAATAAACTTGCCTTGCCTAATCATCTCGTATTATTTTCTATTCACATTATTTTTACCAATGAGGTAATTTGGGGTTATTTCCAAAGGCACACCAAACAACATCTCAAGGCACACTAAAGTACCACGGCACACTGGTCTAAAAACACAGCTCTATGGACACAAGTAGTTGTCCACAAATCTCTCATAATTAGACACATGGTTAAAATCAAAATTAGGAATTGTGGAATAAATAAAAAAATATATATGCTATACTCAACTGTACAAAAGAAAATTAAAAAAAGATCTCAATCGCTAGTATATATATAGAACTTCACAGGATTATATAGCATGTAAACATATCCATTGCAGCCCTCCTCTCAACTCCGGCTCGTTCTCACTTAACTACACATGAAGAGAGCATTTCTCCAACCAAGTCTGTTTCACTATGAAGCACACTCCATTTCAGCGCAGGGAAACAGCCTCTTAAGAGCAATCCAGACATTTCCCGAGGCCTCATCTCCCCTGGGGCCACCCTTTTTTCACCTTTAACAGGAAGAGACAGGAATCTCCCTCTACCCCGCGGCTACTCCGACCAAACACATGTAGCGCTAATGCCTGCAAAATCTCATTTTAACACCATCCACCTTAAAAGCACAGCAGACAAGTAAGCAATATTGAGAAAGATGTGTTGTCAAGAAAATTTTAAGAAATGCAGTCTTAGTGTTTATACCGCTGGCTGCGTGTGTGGAGTATGATGTTCGACAGGCAGTGACTGACAGGCTCCCAAGGTGATGGAGAGGGAGAGTTTTGTCGTGACAGGGGTGCTTTGGTTGGAATCAGATGAATGAGTGGCACGCTAACTGTGCAGTCTGATCTTCTGTCTACCTCTCTCTGTCTCTGCCGGTGTCAGTCTCCGGTGCGTTTCTACACGCTCTCTGTCAATCTTCTGTCTGGGAGTGTGGCAAGCTCAAGCATAGGCAGCAACATCCTCTAACAGCCATGCTAAGTCAAGAGAGATACACCAAAAAGGTCAAATGTGTTCATGGCACAGGCCATATGCAACAATATTCAGTAGGGTTTATATTCTGCCTTTTTTTTCATCACAAAGAGATACTGTATTAGATTGTGTTTTATGGATTATCAAATATCATTGATTGTGTGGGGGAATGGCTTATGCAGGTTAGGCAAAGTCTTTTGGTGGCCTAAGCAAAAAAATATGCTCTCATGTGCAGGTGGGCTTTACTCCCAGATTGCGAAACAAAATATGCTCTAATGGATTTAGAAATGAATCAAGTAGACTTTTGTTTTGTTCGCCAACAATGTGAGAAATTACACATTGCAACAATCAGCCGCTTTGGTGGAATAGACTAGCTACTGCAGCTGCAAGTGTACAAAGCAGCTAGAATATGGCTAACAATTACAACACACAGGTTGTCATGTTAAGTTTGTGTGGTTCACTAGAACGGTCCTTTGTGTTGACCAATTTCTGAGAGTATTAAACTAGCTATTGTTAAACATATAAGCTTTAAGAAAATGTATGTTGTATCAGCTGATCTATTCAGCCATTCTTTCGCTTTATGTTGAGAGGTTGTGGGGGCACCCAGACCTATCCACACACACACACTTCCTCCAGCTCATTCTCGTAATCTCGCAACTTTCCCGGGCTAGCTGAGAGACAAAGTTCCTCTAACATGTTTTGGGTCTTCCCTGTCAAAAAATATTAAAGTATGTCGTTGAATATATTCCTTTTCTGTGCAAGAGACAGGTGTGGTTTCCTTTTAAAGGAAGAGGATGGCAAAACAAATGTTTTCAATTCTGTTTGCTTTTGTCCCAAAAAGATGGTTACTTCATTAAACAGTTTATCAAACACTTTCACTCAAACGATTCAAGGTAAAAAAAAAAAAGTAATATGTTGTATTCTAAAACAAGTAAAATTCTTATTATTGGTGGTGGCACACACCGAGCACAATTCAAGAGCCCCAGGCTTTTCTGGTTGGAGTTCGCAGGTTATCAAGCATTGCTTATTATCTAGAGATGGCTTTCTTAGCACAGGTAGCACAGGTAACCCAGGAGAGCTGAAGTATGGGATAAAGGCAGTGAAGGAATATTGCTCACAAGGGCGAGGAATCAACCTCATTTGTTCAATTTATTGTCATTGGAACAAAATACAGATCAACTTAATAATAGTAAAAAAGATGAGGATATAGTTAGTCCATTACAAGGAGTAGGCAGAAAAGTGTGCTTGCTATGCATATACCATTTCCTTCAAAAACCCAAGGGCAGCATAAGGACATTCATACAGATATACAAATTAATAATTAATAGAGTAATTTAATAGTTATTGAAAATCAAACATTTTGATAGTTATGTTCATCTTTTCATCCATAATCGTGAACTGATAAATAGAAATAAAACTTTCCTGGCGTTGGTGAGTTTGGATCAAATGAAGAGATTTTCTGATATTTAAATGACACAGACTCACATCTGGCATCAAATCATCGCTGTTAAATATAGGAATGATTTCAAGAGTAGGAAAAAAATCCATATTTTTGCATAAATGTCAAAGTTGAAGGAGTTGGGGGCTGAAGGTGTCAATGTGTCAAGAGGTGAACCTGAGCAAGCACTGTGGGGTAGCCAAAAGGGGTGTGGAGGTGAGAAGCACTTTTCTGACAGACATTTCGAAAGAGGAAGGATTGCAAAAAAACAAGAAATGACTTCATGTGGGGAGGATAAAACAAGTCTTTTTAACGGAAACGGGACAGGACATCCGCCCAAAGCCACGTGCACAGATCTGCTATCAAGTGCTCCTTCCACGTCTTGTTCTCTATGATCTCAACAGCTTCTGTGGTTCATCGAGCTGCCATGTATTTTCCTCACCTTTCTTTCATGTTTATCGTCACCTCCTCTACTCCCTGCCTGTTTCTCCCAGCTCCTGCTCCGGGCTGCCGTCGTCACGTCTTCAGATGAGTTCATTCAAATGGAGAAATCGCTTGGCAAATAAACACTCCAGTCGTGATGGGTTTTTTCTTTTTTCTTTTTTACGAGGCGTCTCATTTAGGAACTGTAAGAGCTTGATGAGTTGAAAGTATTTGACTAGATACTGACAAAAAAGGAATTCTGGTGTTTTGTTTACAGTTTATCCGTCTGGCACAACCCAAAATGTGATCAATTCTATTTGCAAAAAACGAAAGCTGTCACGTTCCCAACATGTTGTGGTGTTAAGACATTTACTTTCAGCAGTTCTCCCCCACTCAAGAGCCACATAAGTAACTCTCGACTGATTTACAAGTGTGGAGAATCAGGCAACAGGAAAAAAACGGCTTTAGCACTTTTTGTGCTTACAAAGGCTGATGAAGAAATAGAATGGAGAGTACACAAAAAGTGATAATGAGTCCCCTCTTTACTGATGAGAAAGTCATTGGAAGCGCCCAGATTTCTCCTACAAAGACACACTACAAGGCTGGTGTTCAGAATGTGCTTTCACAGTCTCCAATACAAAAATCATTCTTCTACTTTGTCGGTCTGGTAATTCTCACTACAGTCCGTCAGAGAGTATCCAAATGAACCCTCTTCAAACATCTTCATGGAGGATCTCCCAAACACGGTACTTACAGATGTATGTGAATTTTGATGAAGAAATCATATTTGAAATGAAATGTGTGGAGGGCCGCTTTTGATAAACAGTCATTTCTAGGAAACAGCTCAGCCCTACCAGGCTTTTCCGCCTAAAGGCTCCACTTAAAGCAAATTATCATTTACCTTTCGACGCGTGCCAGATCATTAGGCAGGGACATTAAAACCAGCCACCACAGCACCAGAGGGGGCCTGAGTGAACCGCTGCCCGGTGTGGAGCTGTATGGGAGCGTGCACGGGAGCATCTTCACATGCACTAACTATGCTGTACGTGTGTGTGTGTGCATGTGAGACATCAAAGAGGCCAGCCGCCCTGGGTTCTGCCATGTGCCCAGAATCATTTGACACGAGCAGATGCATCATTAAAACACTGCCACTCTGGCCAGCCAACAGACCGGGCCTCTCACACTCTGTGCATTAGCATTTTCTGGTCCCATTCTTTCAAAAGGCTCCCAAAATTCCACTAAGACACAAGAACACAGGCATCCAGGAGAGTTCTTTCATGCATCATCATTTTTTTAAAGGAAAAAGTCAAATAAAACTTCAAGACTGAACGTGACTTTTTTCTTTCAGACATTGAAAGGTGCTACTCCTAGCCACCTAAAGAGTTCTTCTAAAATAGGCTTTCTGCGCAAATGAAGTGTGAACAATTCCAAATCTGATTTAATAATTGGATCATGGTAATCTCAAGTGAAGCAATTTTGCAGCTTTTCTATGCTCTGACAAGGTGTTAGAAAGTAAAAATACAATCTACATATTTATCCCAAGACCCACCAAGTTCTGAAATCTAGGACCTGCTTGTCGTATTGAGAATACTGAGTGCTAACCACAATGTGGTGTTACCCCAGCCAATTAAAAACATGAATATCCTTCAGTCCTTTTTTAAAGGTTGAACAATCTAATTATATAATTTTCCTCAATTCATAGGGTTGATATATATTAAGTACATGTGTGGAGGGAACAATAAGGGAACAGGATCTGTTTAGTGTTGTTTTCTTTATAATAGAGGATTCTGCCAGAGCATTTCAGACAGTCTTTACTTTCTATTGCTCCATCTCACTGGCACATACACATATGAGAATGAGACAGACACAGAGAGTGACAGAGGGCCAGTGTCCAGGCCAAAGGCATTCTGTGATGTGGGGCCAGAGCATAGATGTGGACAGACTTTACCTTCTACTGCTGCTGCAGCTGGGAAATGACAACAGATGGTCCAAGCACCTCTACACTCTTTCATCCAAAATCTATAATGCTGCATAAGTGCAGTTTTTACTTTCTATTTCCTCTTATGCCGCGTTCAGACCGGATCATGCGTTAGGTCGACTTTCAATGCAAAGTCAATGGTGAAGCGCATTCGAGCGTGGAACTGCATGTGCGTCTCGGGACGTACACAGGAGATAAAGATTGCTGAGCGTTTCCTCGGGACGCTTGTGCAGCGACCAATCAGAGAGCCGGAAAATGGTCACGAGGACATTAGCGGTCTGAGCTAGCAGACTGAAAATACTCGTAAACAGCCAAAACCGGAGCTACACCACGACTAAACTAGGGTTGACTCTGTGCTTGTGAACATATGCGTTCTCATGCTCCCGTGATTGTATACAACTGCTTTGAGCGTGTTCGCCGATGCGGAAGTACCGTTTAATAACAAAATAAACTTATGGCGCACCTCCGTGAACACATACTGCTGTTATAAAAAGTCTCTGGAAGGTCTCTGGACACAGAGACGCTGCAGAGCTGCATTTTTGGAGAAGAACTTTACACAAAAAGCCGCTAGCTTAACTCCGTTAGCATCAAAGTCCGCCCGCTGCTTCCGCCACTTCCGGCAGGCGCCACCGCAGGCCAGGACTTTTGGTCTGAACACCCCTGCGTCTGAAAATTAGAGAATGTGCATCTGGTGCGCGAGGCGTCAGCGTTCCAGCGTCGGCGGTCTGAACGCGGCATTAGGAATAGGAATACCCTGGCAAGTCAACGGAAAAAAACAAGGGTCCAAAAAGAAGAATAAACTGAGAAATCCATTTTTTCTTACATCGAGTAAAAAGTTTTCTTTCCCCTCCACATATGCACAAAAAATCACCATCAAGCACATTTGTTTATGTTTTTTCTTAAAAAACAAAATGATCAGTAATCTTCCAAATGTTTGCCTATTAACTTGCAAATCTCTTTGGCTCTCATTTCATTGTTATAAAACCCATGGATATACGTCATCATCAATACATTCTTTTTACATCTTTATCAATTCCCTTCTCTTTCATTTACCTGGGAGAGCTAAGCCTAATGGCCACAGCTTATATTTGAAGTATTCATGGCCTGAAATCCAATCTGATATGATCCTTGTCTTCTGCAAAAACTCATTCCCTTGGCTCAATCGTATTCTAATATTTCATTAATTAAAACTTGTCTTTTGTCAGTGACCATTTAAACGCAGTAAGAAAATGACTTGTGGGTGTATTTTAGGCTTTAACAGTTGACTCGAGGAGCGCCTGTATGCCATTCCCAGAGAGAGGAAGAGGATGTTTGGTCTCGGGTCTTGGTGTCTGCTGTCCAAGGAACTATAAATACTCACCTAGACACTTCCAGGTGAAAGGACAGGCCAATGCAAACACACACACGCTGCTAGAGACGGAGATCGAGCGAGCGAGGGGGGGAGGGAGGCAGGGAGACAAATAAAAATCTATTGAGCTTAACAATGGTGTTATAAAAGCGTACAGAGGTAGTGCTTAACAATGTGGTAGGAAAGAGCCCAGGAAAATACCTCTGGGAACGATGGGGTTTGGCGCGGCTTCAAAGCTCTGGCAAGCACTCTGCATTGTCTTTAAATTCACACCATTGTCTGCTTTAAAGACGTACACAAACAGAGAGACACAGAGGTATATGTTGAGAAATTATGATGTAGAAGGGTATTTTGAGGAGTTGTGTCTGCGTTTTTTGTTGCGTTTCATGGAATAAGAGGGATGCAAAGAGCTAGAGGCAGGGAAGATACGGAGAAGTGCGCAATCAATTTCAGATATTTGGAAAGCAGTCAAAAGGGCTCACAGGAGGCTGAGCTATTAAAAAGATTGAGTAGTAATTTAAAGCAGTATATGAAAACAGTCAAGAAATAGTATGATTTGAAGAAGCGAGATAGAAGGCTGGTAGCATTTGGTCGTTTTGTTGATTAATCGGTTGACAGTATCCTAGTTGATCATAATGTAGTAATGTTAGTGACTATAATTATCAAGATAACAATAATAATGCATTGATTTTATATAGCGCATTTTGGACTCAAAGACACTTTACACATCGTTATCCATTAATTCCATACAGGGTGGTGATAAACCATTTAAGTAGTCGCGGCTGCCCTGAAGTACATAGACGGAAGCGAGGCAACCAGTGTGTGCCATCGACCCCTCCGACCACCACCAACCTTTCACACACCAGACTCATTCTAGGCAATGAGGGTAAAGTATTTTGCCTAAAAACAAAGACAGTTTGGCCCTTTACAGCCACAGCCGCCCCACTGTGGCACTTGGTGTTCCCAGAGGTCTCCCATCACAGTACTAACCAGACCCTGCCCTGCTTAGCCTCAGGAGTCTGGCAGGATCTGGCCTTCACATGCAGGATATATATGGAAAAACAAGAAGACTTACATGTGGGGAGCAAATGATCTGATTATTTTTTATTTTAAGGCTGAAACAAGCACAATTATGTTCTAGTTCTTTTGTTGTTTTGGAATTTAAATACTTAGAACTGTTAAAAGTTTTGAGATCCATCATCGCATCCTCTTTTCATATCTTTTGTCAACAAAGAATTTCTTTGGTCAACAACAACCCGAGATAGACATACAGATACAGAGATTGAAACTGCATTCAAAAGCTAAATTACTAAACAATAATTCACAATTTTCCAAATTAAGCAGTCAGACGGGGGAACAAATGTACAAAAACTGAGCAAATCCTTTAAGTATGCAATGTTTAAGGCATTTTGCTTCAACATTTAGGGCATTATTTTCCTTCTTTGTAAATCAATACCACACAATACAAGTGCAGTTGTGTGGTATAATCAATACAAACAGGGGAAACTGCAGCTTGGGTCTGACCAAAGATTTTTTTTAATCCTTGTGAGGACCTCTTGAGTTCTAAAAGTTCAGAGATGGACTCCAAATGAACAGCGAATATTAATGGGATATGAATATGGTCTGATCTATATTAGCTAGAAGGCACAACTTTTGTTTATAAGTATGATTTATGTTGGGAATTTGATTTATTTTTACCAAAGGTCTGGAAACTCTGAAGCAATGCATTTGTTTTTCTTGCTAAAAAAGTAGCTGTGCAATAAAAGTGTCTTGCCAAAGGACACAATAGCAGCAGACATCAGTGGGACCCACGACCTTCAGGCTCAAAGGCCAATGCTCTACCAACTTATGCTACTATGCAACTTTATGCTACTGTCACTTTACTGCACTCTACCACACGATTAAAGAAGCTATACCCGATTTTTTTTCTAAGTAGTTCATAAAAATGCTTTTTACTACATACAAGTTGTATCATAATACATACTTTAATTGAAAACTTGAGGTCATTGATTCAGCTGTGTATGAAATTTATGTCGTGAAAAGTGCTGAGTAGAGTCTGAGCGGGCCGCTCGTTCTCCTCCACTCACAGAACGAGCAGCGAACAGCCTGCGTCCTCTAGCCCCTACAGCGCTGCTTAACACCAGGGCTTCAACTTCAAAATTCGAATATAATTCTAAAATAAAAATATATATATATTTGAACAAATATTAGACAGCCCTTATAATTCGAAATGTATTTAATGACTGCAAATAAAATAGTTAGCTCCCAAAGGTTTCACCGGGACGTGCTAGGCAGGTAACTGCTAAGCTAGCTAGCTGTTTCATGGTAACTTCCGGGTTTTTCGCGATCGCTTTTTGTCACTTTAAAACAGTATTTTTGTCATGAAAACGTTGACCGCAAATTCTGAAATCGTCCGTGCAAGTGTGTTAAGGATGTATAAGTATACTGTATTGTCTGATTAACGTTTAATGGTGTTGATTGATAGATATGTAGTTGTTTATTGAGCGTGGCTATCTCTGCTAGCTCCGCTAGCTTCTCTACACAGAGAAGTGTGCAGAGAAACTGCACAGTGTAGTGACAGGCGCTGATAGCTTGTAATTGCGGAGTAATGGCAGTATTTTACACACCTGAATTACAAAGAGAGATTGCATTGGGGCTTCGGTCATTATTGGTTTGAGAGTTCTGGTATCAAGAAAAAATGATCGGAAGAATTACATTCAAGTCAATGGAGTGTTCTACTGGTGCTGTGAGGAGCTGTATAATAAATTATAATTCAATATTAGAATATATTCTAATGTTTAAATTAATACATTCGGACGCGAAACTAGCGGTATTCTTTTACTTATATATTGTGTTAGCAGTGCATTGCTTTTGTACCATTTCATCAGTGATTGTTGTATAGCTTACAAGAAGTTGCGCTAATGCTAATGTTAGCATACGTATCAGATCGCAAATAAAACTAGGTGGCTCCGTGTTATGAGAGCGTAGGGGAAATGAGAAGCCTGTGAGCGAGTTGGGGGGCGGTGCTAAACATTCAAACATTGCAGAAACGTGTATAGCGCCTTTAAGGGTCTATTGTGTGCACCTAGTGCACTTGCATATAGTAAACGGAAGAAATGTACTGTATATAGATTTTTATTTGTGCATGCCTTTGATTTTTATTCTGCTTTAACTTGTTTGCACCAAGAGCCAAAGAAATGTCCTAGTTTGTGACTTCTTGTGACTGACATGGCAATAAAATGATTCTGATTCTGAACTGAGCCATTGTATAATACTGCATATTGCAAACAATATTCACTAGCTAAAATCTAATTAGGCAACAGGAGGCTCCTGACTGGTCAGTTGTTTGGGCTCATATCTAGGTTTACAAAGACAATATTCCAATATGAACGTCAGATTTGAAGAGCACTAAACGTAGTTGGAGCAAAACTTGTCGATTAGCACTTCCCTAATAGGATTTATTTAGCTAGGGGGTTAGCAAAGTCCAGCTATATGGGGCGACAGTAGCTCAGGTGGTAGAGCATTGGCCTTCAGGCCTGAAGGTCGTGGGTTCAATTCCCACCTCTACACCTTCTCCACCGACTCCCACTGATGACTGCTGTTGTTGTGTCCTTGGGCAAGACACTTAACCCCACTTTGCCCAAAGCCCCCACTGAAAGATCAAGGCTATGCTCACACTCAGAGAGCAGCCGTCCTCCTGTGGACTCACCACCTGCAGAGGGTCAGTGAGGGGCTGGTGCTATGAGACTTGGGTGGCATCTCTGATTGCCACCCCCTGACCCAGAAATGGATTAAAGGGTAGAAAATGGATGGATATATATATGATTTGTTCAAAATCATTACAAATGATTATATTGCGGGCTTTTTGCCTAAAGTAGTGAAAATATTAAAAAATAACTGCTAAACCAAAGTCCCAAAGCTCCCTCGATAACTTCAATCTCGTTCATGTGGACCGTAATGCAAAGCTCATCAATACCATCAGCCTCACATGACTTCTGGTTAAAAGAAAATTGATAAGTGCACAAATATCCGCTGCATAAAGAGACGATTGCTCGTAAATATGACACATGAATATTTTTGCTCAGCTATTTTGCAAAGCGTAAACAAAAAATGCTCTCAACATAGCCTATATACTTACAGAGAATGACGAGGTGTTACTCCGGATCCTTCAATAGCAGCAGCAATAAAGTGCAGATTTATGGCAAATGTTTTCATCGTTTTGCCTCTATCAGTGCCTGTGCTTCAAAATTAATTATTGATTAATCACTTTGCGTTTTAAGCAAAAATGCCGAGCAGCAATATCAAACTATCACAAAAAAATGATTATGCCCCCAAATCACATTTATCTGGCTCATTCATTACTATTGTATTGACAGGAAGTGAGTTGCTAATCGCCAAAGCCGAAGAAACGGAGGCTGTCAGCACTTCTGTTGATCGGATATGTAAAAGAAATACAGGAGGTGTGTGTGTGTAAGTTAATGGAACGATCAGAGCTGAAGGCTGGGAGACGGCAGGGCTAACCATGCGGAGGAAGGTGCATATGCATAATCATCACTTTGTTTTGGTCTTAAGTGTGCGATGATGACACAGACGCTTGTTAATGTGCAAGAAAGCTGTAAGTGTATGCAGCTACATCTAGAAAGTGCAGAGTGAGTGCCAATGCAGACAGCCGGCAACAAAAGGTCAAGGCAAAGTTTATATGGTCGCGTACCAGGGGCCTTAAGATATTCACAGCCAGCATTTTAGCCCTCAACATAATGAGATGGAACTGGTAAATATTTGCTGATGGCCAGAAAAATTCCAACCAAGCCAGAAACCTATTTTGAATACAAAAGATGTCGGGGGAGGATGATAAGTGAGGGTGGGGGTGCGGGGGGTGGGCGAGCGGGGGCACCTGATAGCTAATTAGTACATTTGCCCAAATAATTAGAATGAGCACTCATGGCTGATATCACACAGGAGGGCAGTGTGTGCAGCATTCTGAATGGGAAAATCTGCATTTCATAGGCCGCTGGCCACTTATAATCCCACCCCCCAGGGCCCTTAATGGACATATTTACCTTTGCTGCATATTGGTGATCCGTGATTAAGACTGACAGGCAGGAGTACCAATCGAGGGCACTTCCTGCATGACGGAAATATGAGCCGGCTTACACGCTTAAGTTTCCTGCCAGTATTAAAAGTCATGTTTAGTATTCACAGCCACTACACCGTAACTGCGGTTAAGTAATCCACAATCTATTCTATATCACATGTTCTCTTTTAGAGGTTTTGATTGAATGTATTATATAAAAACATATTTTCTTTTCCAAAAGGTTACTAAACAGACTATTAATACCTGATTTGATAAAGGTCTTCCAAGAAGACATACTTCCAAAGGGGAAGTCACTACAGTCAACTTTTAGCTCTAAGCTTAGACAATATGCATTATGTAAAACACAAGGCTACTGCTGTTATGTGAGTGTATGTGTATGTGACACAGCAGCATATGATTTTTAAGCTCCTAATCCTCCTTATAGGCTCACCTCTCACCACGGCTGTGAAAAAGAGGTCCATGTGTCTTTAAAGGCGTCCGCGCACACGTACGCACACGCACACACACACACACATTACGCTGAGCAAATAGATACTCTCTCTCATTATCCCGTCCTTTAAGGAAAAGCCGAGCGTAGCTGTTTGTGGCGCGCCTATTATTATTACCCATTCACTTATAATTCAAATGTGGACGTTGAGGAAATGTAGAAAGACAGACAAGGCGAGAAAAGGAAAGAGGGATTGGAAGCCACTTCATTTGCCAAGTGTGCAAGGGTTTAATGCAGACATATCATAGACAGGAGCTTATAGGATGTGTAGACTTGTGCTTTGACAACCGCTCACTTTGCCATATTGGAATGTTTTATTTTGCAATCCACATATGATCCAAAAGCTGGATAAGAAATGGAAAACTGTATGGCGGAGAATATTATATGGGGGTTAAAAGGAGGAAGTGAAAAGCAACAAGAAAAACAGTGTCAAGGGCTACAAATACTTGCGAAGTGGTCATATATTTAAATAAAACATAATTATGGTTTTTTCTGCTATAGATATAATCCATGATACCTGATAGTTACTATGTTACTATGTATTTTTAGCATTTAAAATCTCAATATTGATCAGAAAGGCCTTAATAAAATATATGGGAGACATTTACAAAACAATGTAAATTTCACCAGTCCACAACAGAAGGCTGACTTATCACGGTAGCAAGCAGCAGGAGTTGCTACAGTCATTTGTGCCAAAATGCCATTGTGATGTGAAAGCTGAGACTGTTAAGCCACCATGGCTTAAATGCAGGGCAGAACCCTAATTGTTAAAACTAAAAATCTCATTTTAACTCATTTTAATCACTAACTAACACACATCCTTGTGTCTTGTCACGATCAATTAAAGGTTCTACCAAAATATTGACAAAACCTTGTTTGTAATAAAATTAATTTAAAAAATACCTCATAAAAAAGATGGTTGGGAGCTTGTGTTCTCTCTTCATTGGGATTCCAGTTTTCCCCACTGATCTAAAAAAAAAAAGAAAAATGCAAATATGTTTATCCTCTTGCTCACAATCGCCCAATAAATGCGTTATGTTTTTATAATAAAAGCCTAGAAAAGTTTAAGATTTCCCTCCTCAAATATAAACTCACTTACAATTTTTGCTATTTGTGTTTAAAAAAAACACCAAACACGCTTCACTTGAATCCTATTAAAATGCAATTGTAGTAGAGAAACAGCACATCCATCCAACATTGCTAATAGTCTGTGTAAAATAAATCCAGGGGCATAAAAATATGATCTGGATGGTTCAATGTTAAAAACAGTCCCATTAAATGTTTTGGCTCGGGGGCTGTATCATTCCTTTTTTCCCCTTTGCCCATGCAGTAATCCATCTTCACTTTAAAGACGCTGCAAAGAATGTGCATTAAAAAAGTTCTATACCAAGTGTTTTATGTGGGCAGAGCAGTTACTCGATATCTGACCATAGATGTGAGGTGAGAGGCCTATAATCGTTGAAAAAAAAATGCAAAGCTAACAGTAAGTAAATGGGTATGCTGCATGAAAGCATTCTTATTGGGTTACTGTAATTCAGACTTGGAAACTTTCTCAAGGTTGTCTGAGATGGTATGGCCTCTGAATTCTTCACCACTTTACAAGTCAAAGATATGGGGTTTTTTCTCTGCGGTTCGGTCAAGACGGTGGCTGAAGGGGGAGAAGAGCGGAGGCGTAACTGAAATAGAAATCTGAATTGGAAGCAAGGATACAGATCAAAAATGTAATCCTTCTTATGGGGCCAAAGAGAGCGGCGCAGATTATGTGATACCTCAGCCCATCTTTACAATTAGTTTCAAAGACGGAAAAATCCCACTGAGCAACTAGTCTAATAGGGTCAAGGAAAAAATTCAGCACTTTTATTTGGGTTTTTCTGTTTTCAGACTATTTTCTTGGTTAACATACTAGCAGACAACAGGGTACTGACTAATGCATTAAGGACTTTAGAATTTATTTATTATTTTAGCTTGATAGAGAATAAAACTTTAAATAGTCACAATCACAAAATCCATACACCCAAGATAATGGTCCCCAAGTTGTTAAACAGAACAACTTTAATGCGGTGTGTGTTTGAAAGGTCCATGTTGAAACGCATGCAAATGGCTTTTCTCACAGTAAATCCAATAGAAAGGTGTTGATGGTAATCAAGATCCAACATGTAATGAAGCAGCTTAGTATTATGTCATCTTTATGCATTCAGGAGTTTTTGTCTTACTTCTTTAAAGTAAGGCAGGACAAGTAGGTATCTATCAATCACTTAGAAAGCACAATTCATGCAATGCAACTCAATGTGCTTTCGAAAGACAACATGTTCAACCATACAGAATCATTATAAAAAGTGAAAAAATAAGTGTAAAAAAGTGATAAAAATATCCATCCATTTTCTTCCCCTTAATCCACTTCTGGGTCGGGGGGGGTGGCAGTCAGAGCTGCACCCAGTACACAAAGGACCAGCCCCTCACTGATCCTCCTGCAGGTGGTGAGTCCACAGGTTGATTATTCAGCAGGATCTTCTGGCAAAGTGGCGTTAACTGTCTTGCCCAAGGACACAACGACAGCAGTCATCAGTGAAGTAGGTCTTGTGGTGGGCTCGAACCCACGACCTTCAGGCTCTAAGGCCAATGCTCTACCAACTAAGCCACTGTCGCCTCGATAAAAATATATATTTACAAAACAATAATAAAAAGTAATACAAATGTAAACATAAGCTGAAAAGCTAACTACTTCAGAAAATGTATATTTTGCAAAAACCTAAACTGAATTTCAAAGTAACTTGGGTACGGTTTGGTAATACTGACCCTCCTGCTTTAAAACAAACTCCTCCCCTGAAAGATGAACGAATAAAGGAAAACGGAAACCTGTAAATGTAAAGCCCTGGTCATTCTAATTTGTTGTTTGTAGATTTTTACTATTATCTATATATTTAGTGCAATATATTGTTGTCTCTCGTGCTTTCTAATCCTCTTCAGTTTCATTTTCAGCTCCTATAGCTCAATCAGGCCAAAGATAGCAGCTGCTCGCCTGTATGATCCCGTAATAACCTTACCCTATCTTTACAATTAGTCTCCAAACCGGGCACTCTGAAATCACATTGAACAACTTCTGTAACAGGGTCAAGGAAAAGATGATTTAAGCCATGACTATATTTACGTGCGGGCCTCCAACAGCATGCTGCCATCAGTCTCTGTCTCTCTGTGTTTTAGCAACATCTGGCGCCCAGAGATTTAGGTTAGACAGGTAATTAGTGGCACATATTTGTCCTAAAGACAGGTGTATTTTCATTTAAGAAACACTCCATCACGCCCCGCAACGCATGGCGGCTTGTTTGTTTGTTCCGCTCTGACCGTAGAGCCACGCAAAGCCACCTTCAAATGACGTTTTATTTACTCGTTTTTCGAGGCTTCTGTGGACGGTTTTTGCCATCGCCCTTAAAGAAGTCCTATGCCTGTGGGTTTAAGTCGACATGCCAGCGTCGCAATGCCAAAGCCCTACTTTCATTACACAACCCTTGCATGATTGCACGCTTTGGCGCAGGCTGTCCCAAAATGTTTTCCTACTTATGCATGTGGCATTAGTCTGTGTTAACAACTTCGCCGAGGATTAAAACATTGAATATCAGTGTCCCTTTGGTAAACATATTTCTCTTCATCTCGGAATCATTTACTCTCTTGCATTACAATTAACCCAGATTTGCTTTTATGTTGGCGCAAAGAAAATTAAATATTATTTCCAGGCTTTTATTTCCCTAAGGAGTGTACTTAATACGTCTCTTAAAAGTGCTCAATGCAAAACAAGCATGTGGTTAAATCTTAAGACCAGGAAAACTGTGCCTGGTAAATTGATTTTCTTTTCTTATATTTACAGTTTTTCATTCGTAAACATTTACTTATTGTATGTATATATTTATTTATTGTTTGTTGTGTCGCTCCTCTGCTGATGTATTCGTTGTCTTAATACAAATTATACGCTGCAGGGTTCACTTAAGTAAAAAGCATTTGTTAATTAACAATTTAACCTTTTTGAAAGAGGGGAGACAATCTTCTAATAGCATCAAGTAAATAGTCTAAGGAGAAGAACAATATCAAACAGAACAATCATGACTTTATTAAGAACGATTCATAATATTTTACCATTGTTTGAATTGCTTTGTGATACAAATGGGATTCTGCAGTACATTTTTGTTAGATTGTCAAAATATATAATGATATGTGTAGATACTGTACACACTGCAAAAAAGTGATAAAATATGAGGTAATAACTTCTTGTGTCAAATGTTGGCGTTGTTTTGCTTATTCTTAGTTACTTTTTGCAGTACATTGAAATAAAGTACAATAAAATAAAATGTTAAAATATGTCATCTACCTACATAACTGCTTTATACCTCTTACCTCTTTCTCTCTGGTGGCATTTCTCCTCTGTCCGGATGAGGCCGTAACGTCTTTTAAAATGGAAATGCTCTTCATCACGGTCACTTGGCTCCAGGTTCTAATAAATCAAGGGGTCGTCCACCATAGCTGCTCTTTGCCAGAAAACAAACGGGCCCATGGATGTTCCTGATGGAGGTCAGTCGCTCACGCACATTTTGCCAGCGTTGTCCTGTTAAGAATAAAAAAATTACTTCATAATAAATGTACAATCTGCAATGCAGTCTGTTTAATTTATTTTAAACGTAGCTTATAAATATGTTTGTAATAAAATGCATACATGTGTTAAATACACATTTATTAGCACAGAAAACGGGTAAATAATGCTATCTAAAAGGGATACCAGATTTGTTTGTTAATGCAATATTAGTCAAAATGTTGATGTGACAATTACACTTGCTTTTAACAAATCTAGGCTTCAAAAATATATAAAACTGTAGAATTATAGTGAAATTGGCAATAGACTACAAAGATAAAGGCAGTAGTTTTGTATTTTTGTGTGGTATGTATCGGTAACTATACCATTTGTTTTGTTTGTTTGGTTATAAGCCGACCAAATACACAATCTAACTGAATTTAATTTATGATCAAACATTTATGAGTCCACTGCTATTTTATATGCCATCAAAATAATATGGACAATTGCTTTTACATTGTGTTGTGAGAGGGTAAACTTTGCTTTCTTTATGAAGACGTACGATGCAGACTGAAAATACATGTCAGGGGCTTCTGTAAGTGTGTACATACAGAAGTGTTACTTATGAAACTTTCCATATTTATGAAAAGACAACTTCACCTGATTTGGTCAAAGAAGCAAGTTTCTGGAAGTTTGTGCTTTCGTACTCATTATTTCAAGTTTTTCAAACGAAGCCCTAGATCTGTGCATAATATACTTTACATACAACTAGATTACAAGACAATTGTTCAAGGTAAATAATAAGAGAGTGCACTCTACAAATATGAATAGATATGCTATAGCCTGTGATTATTATGGATGAAGTAAAAATCACGTCCAGAGAAATAACCATGTAGTAAATAAAGTTAGATATTTTACTTTAAGAAATAATGATCACTCTAAAATTTATTAAATGTTATATTTACTATAGGGCTTTGTAACCACATTTGTACTGGAGAGTTTCAGGTGCTTTTATTTCCTCCATTCTTGCTTATAAAGACATCCTGCTTTAGAGCAAACAGTCTTTTGGCTTCTTTTTGACTATAGATTATTTCTTTTTAGCTCCTTTGATTTATTCCTTTCAAGTAGGAAGAATCAGTATCTAAATCATTAACGTTGTGTTTGCACGAAATCAAAGTGCAGTTAATAACGTCCAGCTGTGCCTTTTTATCTACTAAGTCTTTATTAAAGTGTGAATTTTGAAAGAACTCTCACTTAAAACAGTATGGTGCTCTTGTTGAATCTTCATTTGTTAAAAGCAGCTCAGTGTGTAACAGAAACATTAGCAATTAGAAGATCTTATTCCACCAAATTAATTAGAAAGTGCTCCCTCACACTTGTAACCTACATGCTGATATAGGTCATTAGGAGGCGGTAAGGTCATTAAACATACTTGTAAGTGCAGGCTAAAAGTGGCACGCGCTGAGCGAGTCTATATTTGCTGCTTCTATTTTTTTGTCTGAGAACTGCTTTAGAAATCGCTGGTCCGCACTGTATCCGCTTCAAATATATTCCACCGCATTTAATTGTAAGCGAAGGGAAGAGAAAACAATGAGATCAATTGTGATTCAACTCCAGTCATCTGAATGGAATTATGTGCACACAAAAACCCAGCGAAACTCTAAATGTCTGTGCTATATACAGACTCAATCAAAATGTTCTGATCCTAGTTACCCAAACTGAATATGTATGAACAGCTCAAATATGCCGAATTTATTTTGAATATTTAATGAGATATAAAGTATAAGTCTATTTCACAGAGTAATAAAATCAGCCTTGTATGAATGTGCCGTAGATTGAAAGTGAATGGCAGGGAGGGGAGGAGATGGGGAGAAAACAAAGGCTTGTCAGGGGCTTCATCAGCATGCCATAACCGAGTATGGCCATATTGTTGCCCCCTCCCACAATGGCGAGTCCAAATACCGTTGAGCTAAAGCCCCCCCCTCTCCCGCTCCCTTCTCTCCCCCTCTATCTCTCTCCGTGTGCCCAATCACACGACAGTCCTTCTCAATAAAACAAATTAACTGATTAGACGTTTTAATCTCACTTGTCTTTGACCTTGTAGAATATATTACTGATGTCTACATCGCTGAGAGCAGATAATGCGCAGGGCGGCAGCACGAGCTTAAGCGCATAACTGACCATTTTTGAGGGAGAAACCGAAGGCGGGAGATAAAGTAACAAACAGGTGGAGGGATGAGTGCAAGGAAAGGAAAAAAGGGTGTTTTGGGAGCTGGACACTTAAATGCAGAGTGATTAGATAAGCGAAATGCTGTAATACGTTATTTGGCTGACTGAAATAATGATAGCTCTTGTGATTATTTACTTGCCACTTTTTAAATGTCATTTCACGGGTTACTTAATCAAACTGTAGCTATAAAATAACAGTTTATGTGTTTGCATGACTTGTTCAAACTGGTACAGGACAAAGTGGCACAGCGGTTTGCGAGCTCGCCTCAAAACGATAAAATCTAAGTTGGATTCGCAAACAAGACTACAAACTGCAATTCTCTGTAATAAAAAAAATGACATGAATTCAATAGATATAGTTTAGTATTGGTTTCTTGATTAACCTAAAATGAGATGTTTCAGATGTATATTTTTTATTTTTCTAAATTTCATGCAAGTATTAGCCAATCGAGTGAGAAAGAACATTTGAATGCTTCATCAGCTCCTTTTTACAGCTTTCAGTTGAGCAAAGCAATCCTGATTGCTGATGCAGCAAATCTCCAGATCCAAATTACTTAAATGTATTTTTATGCAGAATATGACTGGCCAAAACAAAACAAAAATTCCTTTAATTGTGCCTTTATTAG
The DNA here is from genome assembly GCA_964034765.1 of Knipowitschia caucasica. NCBI lineage: Eukaryota > Metazoa > Chordata > Actinopteri > Gobiiformes > Gobiidae > Knipowitschia > Knipowitschia caucasica. The sequence continues at coordinate 8,938,956 of OZ035826.1, forward strand.
AATACCTCATCCATTGTTTATTATTATCAAATTAAGTTTACTCTTATTTGGTCAAATATGATTATTCGGTTTATAGTAAAAACCAGCAGATGTACAAATCAATGATAAATTACTCTTAACCATCCACATGAAAAAAAATGAAGTGATTTATTAATAGGTTTAAAGTTCTAGCATTTACCCTTGTATTTCTCAAACACAAATATGAGCCAACTCTGAACTGTTGAGGACAGAAATCACTTCCCTCATATCCCCTCTCTCTCCTCTCCCCTCTCCCACCCCGCACATCCACACAATCACACACATGCACACACACACGCACATCCACACATGCGCGCGCCTCATCTCCCTGCAGGCAGCCAGTGGGGAAGAAGGGGTTAAGGCGGAATGCATTAACAAAAGAAAATTATAGCGTAAACAGTTCATAAAATCTCACAGCCCCTGATGTCGGGGCTAGATCATTAAATTTCTGCAACAATTAGACCTTTTCTCACGGCGGCAAATTGGAGCCGTTGCCATGGCAAATCCGAGCCCTTAAGTCATATATCTTTGATTGCGGAAAGGTCAGGCGCAGACAGCCTAATAACTCAGGGAGCTGTTTGACAGATTTCATCCAAGCATGATCACATAACAGAGCCAAACTATGTCGGCAGTTGTTAAAGGCGAGGGAGGGGTCAGCGCCAAGGTTGGGGTTATGGAATGTTTCTGCTCGGCTGGGCCCAGTCCGATAATGTGCCTGACCGACTTTAAATCCACTGGAATATATGAAAAAATGAAATAATAAAAAGAGAAGCAGTGGTATTTTACTAAGGGCATGTTTCTGTGAGAGTGGATCAATGGCAGCAGGAGGGGGTCGGTGCTTTCACTTGACCAGATAGAGCTGTAAAAGAAGCGATGGTGAAGGGAGGATTGGACTTGTCTAAAGGAAAATTTAAAAGCATAACACATTTCGTCTGGGGAAGAAATCATTGAGGAAAAAGTAGTGGAACATTAACCAATCTAAAACTTGTAAAAAGAAATACATCAGTATATATCTCCTTTCATGTCCAGATGTCAATGGGACATTATCAACATTGACATATTTTGCTAAAACTACAAAGCATTTAGAGAAAACTTAAAATCTGTGCTAATACATTTTACTTGAAGAATTTTTTCAGTTACAGCTTTAAAGTTTGCTATTTGAAAATACTTGTGTGAGGTTTTTCTTTCTTTTTTATGTGAGTGAAACATTCCTAAAGCAATCCTTCTATTTGAATATACAGTGCTTATTTATGTCTCAAAATGACTCAATCATAACTTCTAATACTATGCACGCGTGGTATGTAGAATGCAGTTCAATCAACAACAAAGGCTTAGAATAGCACTTTGGTTGTGAGCATATGGGGTTGGAAGTGTAAAGGAGAAGCATGCTGTGATATTTTGATTAAAGTATGTGCGAATATAATTACTGTATTGTTGAGGGAAAAAGTCCATCCAATAACAAATTATACTTCTGTTTTATCATATCATTTTTCAGTGCAATGTACTCAAATATATCAAATAACCACTTTGATAAGAACACCAATAATACACTGTTTTCCCAGAAATTATTTACAAAAATACACTAGTACGTGGTTTAGCAATTTTCATCTTCATCGTAAAGTGAAATTTCAGCTTTAAAGTGTGAGTGACAGTGTTTTGAGCCTACGATGATGAAGCATGATTTCTTTCCCGCTTGCACACATATGTTGGGGGAATTGAGATAGATGCCGGCTTCAGTGAGGGATGGAGAAATCCTTGTCATCGACTGGTTAACGACCTCCACACAGAAGTTTGAATAACAATCACTGCTGCTGCCTGCGCTCCAAGACTAAAAAGGCATGTGTTTGATACCGGGGGCTGGTTGTTCAGAGCTGCCCCAGACCCCCCCTCAGCATGCCCCCATCACCCCACCACACGCCCCTACACCTCTGAACTCCACCGGGTCTCCTAAGACTGCGCTGGCATTTGGTCTGTCTATCCCGAAGGCCACTGCTGGGAAACGAGTGCCAATACCACCCCCTACTGGTGAGACTAGGATGTGCAACTGGAAGAGAAGGAATTTTGTTGAGAAAGTAATTGTCAAGACATTGACTATAGCGAAAACTCAGATTTTTAAGTAAGACAAAATGATTCTTCTTTTTTGCATGTGTTTTTGTGTGAAACAATCCCATAAACAAATCAATATTTTACATGATTTTCATTGCAAGGCACAATATTGATCTGAAATGGCTTAATAATAGAATTGATCTTTGTGATTTTGAGATTGATTGAACTGCATAATTGTAAGCCTTGGCTCTTCATAATTCATATTAATGTAGCAACCAACAGAATTTCAATAACTCTTATTGGTCCAGAAAGGGCTGTGTGACATTTTGAACCTGACTATCAGGTAAATGGTGTAAGGGGTGTGTGACAACGGAATTTGTATGTGCCTTGTCTGTCTATGTCTTCTCTGTCTGTGTCTTCTCTGTCTGTGTCTTGTCTGTCTGTGTCTTCTCTGTCTGTGTCTTCTCTGTCTGTGTCTTCTCTGTCTGTGTCTTCTCTGTCTGTGTCTTCTCTGTCTGTGTCTTCTCTGTCTGTGTCTTCTCTGTCTGTGTCTTGTCTGTCTGTGTCTTGTCTGTCTGTGTCTTCTCTGTCTGTGTCTTCTCTGTCTGTGTCTTGTCTGTCTGTGTCTTCTCTGTCTGTGTCTTCTCTGTCTGTGTCTTCTCTGTCTGTGTCTTGTCTATCTATGTCTTGTCTATCTATGTCTTGTCTGTCTATCTATGTCTTGTCTGTCTGTGTCTTGTCTGTCTGTGTCTTGTCTGTCTGTGTCTTGTCTGTCTGTGTCTTGTCTGTCTATATATGGTCTGTCGGATTTTCTTGTTTGTCCATCTACTTTTGTCTTGCCTTTTTTGTTGTTTGATACCTGTATGACTTAGTTTTTTTTTTTTTTGCTGTAGTTGGGGCATCTTTTTGTTTTGAATTGTCATTGCCACTTCCCATGAGTTGTCAGACTTTGAAATAATGCAAATAAAGACAATTATATATATATATTAAAACAAAAATTAAGACCGAATTTGTCTGAACATTCAAATGCACATGCACAAATCTGAAGTCTGATTCATTTAAAGGACAATAATGAAGAGGGATAATGATTGTGGTTATAATCTACAGTAAGTTTATTTTATGTAAAATACATATACAAATTCTAAAGGTATGCTTAAAACAAACTTGTACAACTGTGATACCAACACAATCCAGTCAATTACAAGCAAAAATAAATGCTTAAAAAACTAGAAATTACACTGCAAGTATCACAAATAATGTTATTGATGACTTCTGGTATTTGGGTATAAAATGTCTAGTCTCTAGGTACTATAACGATGTATATATGTGGAACTTACTTGACTTATGTTTAAAGTCGCAAAAAAATATACAATTATCAAATTTGCATTCTAATAGAGACCCTTAGTGTTTGTAATGTAATCATGACTGCTCCGGACAGGATGAGTTGAATTGAACAATAAAATATAAAAATAAATAATCAGTCAATCATTATAGACCCATTATTACTCATGAAATAATGCTCATGAAAACTAACTTAGATTTTTTTCAATAGAAGCTTAAGATAAATATACAATTATTGGTATTGTTTTTTATATTTTTGGTTTTAGCAGAGAAACAGGAACTCATAATACTTCAGTGCATGCCGCATTAAAATCAATTTGTTGATTCTTTATTCAGTGAATACCAGGCCATGGTCGGTGTAGCTTTAATTTGGGTCAAAATAATCAATTGTATGACTGCATATTTAATTAACGCGCAAATACTGTAGAAGAAATTACTCCTACACCATTTTTTGTTGGTGGACATTTAATAATATAAAGCATTATGATACTGCAGAGCCATTTTTCTCTAATATTTACCATTAACAACAAAACTATTTTTGTAATATCTTATGAACTAAAGACAACCATGTTATCACTTACCCCTTTACTTACTGGTAGCATGAGAGTAAAGGCCTCTGGGAGTTGTCGGAGGGTAATGAGGAGTAAGGTGTAATACCTTCTGACCCAGGCCCCCAGAGAGAGATCTCCTCCAATATGCTCCTTCACAGACCCTGCAGAGAGCACACACACACGGGCACTGTGGTCCAATGGGCTTTGATACAATATTCTTTTTTAACTTGGACTCATCTGAGAGCTAAACATTTATCCTGGTCCTAGTAGAAATCATGCTATAGCCGTGCTTGGAAATTCCCCTGGCAGAAATGTTGTAAACAAAAAAAGTGTGGTTGTTTTTTTTAATTGTAATGACAACAGGACCCTGATCAGAAGTCTCCATCCCTAGATCTCAATAGTGTGTCTTTACCAACATCTATGGGTCTTGGAGTCTTTAATGGTACTTGTGGATGAGTTTGTTTATTCTCTCTGATGGTAAAGCTTAGTAAGAAACTAGCAATATATGGTTACATACAACCACCACTGATTGGTTTATGTATGTGTTACGATCTCATAACAGAATCTCACCGGTGTTAACATCACATTCAAATCTTGTGCATTTAATGTCATGTAATAGATCAAAGCTGAAAAATAATCATAATTTCCTTCTAATATTTTTAGCCTTTAACATTATTCAAGTTAGGGTTAGTATGTATTGATATCCACCTGATCCACACATACCATACTTAATAAACAAATTGCCCCAATATATTAGATATCTTATGTGTCTTATTGGCTCTCATTTGTCTCAACTCAATACATCACACATCCTTTTAAGGCAAGGTTTATACAAAAAAATCCATCCCTCCAAACTAATAAATATAGCTTGTCTATTTCTTCATCAGTCCAATCATGCCTTACAACGAAAAAACCTCTGTGCTAATTACAGACTAAGTGTTATGTTGAGGCAAAGTCCGCCTCATGTATCAGCTAAACTACTCATCGAGCTTATTTCCAAATGAAAAGGCACTTTCTAAGACTTCAAAACGCAGACGTGACTGTCCTTACAAGCGCGTGCAGGGCTGGGCTGAATTAACGGGTGAGAGGGAACCACCGGTTAATTAAGAGAGGAATTTTTAAATGAGCACATATCGCTCCCGTGTACTCCGAAACAGCAGGAATCCATGATAAGCAGCTCATCACACTCACTTCACCGGGAAAGGGGCGTGATAGTGTCTGAGGGCAGAAGCATGGTTCAGAGAAGCAACTGTCCATGGATCTGCAAAGACTATGATTCTGGATTTTGAAATCGGTAAAGTATTGAAGTAACAAGAAAATTCATAAACAAATATTCAAGTTTTAATAGACCTGAATACAGTAGTGGCTGTTCTTACTAGGCAAGGCAAGTTTATTTGTATGGCACAAATAAACTTGCCATACAAATAATACACGAAGCAACTCAAAGTGAGCAAGAAACATCCAAATCAAAAAATATGCATGATACATTAAAACGAGTGAAGATACAATCCTTCAATTGCAGCACAGCTAAACAGAACTGTTTTTAACCCGAATTTAAACATTGTCAGAAAAGAAGCCAGTCAGATTTTCAGGACTACAGTTCCGTATTATAAATTCAAACTGTTACTTCCTAAAGTTTTACTAACATAATAAGATAAAACACTCATGGATGAAGTAAGACAAACTTATATAGCAGTCTAGCCTTAGTAAATATGGGATAAAGCAGAATTAGAATGAATCTATAATACATGTATTCTGGGTAAATGGAATCATCATGCTGCATTTTACAATTGTATTTATTTGTGCGACATTGTACACAACATTTGTGAATACAATGAAGTATTAGGTCAACATTAATTTTCACACTTCTTTGTACATGTCTTTGGCCCCGTTTATACGGAGGCGCTGCGCAGACGTTGGAAAGCTATTAACAGAAACGACCAGGCTCCTAATACAAATTTCACAGCGTTCATACAGGATCAAAAACGATGTAGTTCTAGCGCCCGGCCAGTAGTGGGCAGAGGAACTTTACAACACGACACACGCGAGCCCCAGTCCCTCCCAGCAGTATACTCACTTCCTCTGCAGGACGTGAAAGATGCACATCATTCTGCATTTTAACAGCAGCTGCAAAAATTGAAACTGAAACTAGAGCTTTGCGTGGTCTTGTTTGGACGAACGAAGGAGTAGAATCCTCTGTGTAGTTAGTGTATCCGCCGCCATTGTTGTTTACGTTTGTTCTCTGCGACTGCGCATGTCCAAATTTACGTGCGGGGAGCAGCAGAGAGGTGGGGATCAGATCAGGCAAAGAATTCACATCTTTTTCCCTCACGCGGGTGTGAAAGAGAGCTCCCGCTGAGCAGCGTATCTGGGCTATCCCACTCTGCAGGCTGGATCTGAACACTTATGTTTTCACCCCCCCCCCGGAACACAGTCTCCCTATGAACGGGGGTAGCAACCGACATCCAACTATAGCGGTTTACTGCTGCATAGTCTCCGTATAAACTGGGACTTAATTTATAAGGGAAACCAGAGGAAATCAATGCAGACACCGGGATAACATGCAAACTCCATTCTGAAAGGTGTCACCTGCAAGACAACCCGAGGGTCTTTGGTAAGAAGACCTTCATTGTGTATTGTTGAATTTTATAACAAAGATTATCCAACAAGAGAGTTTATAAAAGATTAAAAGGGAAATACTTTTATGTCAACATGGATTTAAAACTGTCTTTCAATTGATTACTCCCAGCTTTTCAAACTGGTCAATAGGGAAGTTTCCAAAAATCAACCTAAGTCTGCACTTAATAAAGCTATTACATTATAGGGAAAAGAAAAGAGATAATGTGAGGCGGATGGGGTGTAGGATGAATGTAGCCGGAGGTGTGCTGTGGCCTCCTGCTGCCTCGCTGCTCTCCGGGAGCTTCTGAGCAGGAGCTAATTCGCTGACACCATGTCACTTGTGATAATTGGGGAACGTCATAGCGCTCACTCACCTGCCTCCACACAGGTGCCTCTGCGGTGCAGACAGGAGCTGCTGCACATCCGTCTCTGCCTCCTCCTCTGAGCCCAGCGCACCTCTCCAGCAGCTGCCCACAGTCATTTGGAAGTGCTTTAAGTCATTAATGATCTTTGACATGAAAAGCATAAGGTGAATGTAGAAAAATACACTGTTACAAGGAGTGAACAGTGTAATACTCACAAATAGATATATATAAATCTTTACACAAATACAAAATCCAAAGAAAGAAATCTAATGTGCTTCAGGCATTTGGAATCTGTTATTTCCCACAACACTAGTTTCTTAATATTTATCAATAAATGTGTCTGTTTTCATGCAATTATACCTTTGTTAGTCATAAAATATCTTTGACATGCCACTGATGCATTATAAAATAAAATATTACATTAAACTTATGACTCATGGCGACCAAATAGCCTACCATTTGCAAAGTTAATAAGTAATATTATAAAATTTGTTTGCAATTTAGTCACATTCCTGATACAAGCATTTAGCCTACTTTTCGCAGTCTCTTGTACACGGCCAGCTAGGAGACAAGAGCTGTGTAATTTAATATAGAGAAGCTAATTGTGACAAAGTGGAGTGTTAGTTGAGTTGTATGCTAGTAAGTCAGCATGTCAGCTGAGCTAATTAGCTGTATGCAGCCGAGCAGTTATTGGAATGTTTCTCTATGGCCTGTTTCTACGCAAGAAAACAAACTGGTTCTGGAAAAGGGCAGTGTCCTGATGCAACCTGGTCTTATATATAAAGTGTAAATAGTAAAAGATTATTGCATACAAGACTTTCCAATTTAGTTTGTCATAAAGAAACAATATTGCCGCTCACTTAGAAGCTAGCAAAAGTTGGAAAGTGATTAGCCCAAAAAACAAATAGTAGTACGTTTCGGGGTTTTGTCCAAATACTTCTGGGTAAAACTCCACACAAGGTTTGATAAATGAGGTCTGGCTGTTGCCTGCATGAAAGTATAAACTCCACAGTAAAATAAATGAAAAGCCTACCTCGTAATTTTACATTTTCTTTCCTCCATAGACAAAAGTTTCATAAGAAGGCAGCAGAAAATCATGATGTAAACTAAAGAGACATTGTTTTGTCGTTTTTTCAATAGAATGCAGTTATGATATTGGTATTTATAACAGGCCTATATTTTACACAGTTTATATGTTCAATGATAAATGGTAAAAGTCAAGCCCACATATAGTTTTGACAGTGTTTATGTTCTAATGTTTTCTCTTTTGAACATGAATATTTGAAAGGCTTAAGTGTGAAATGTGACAGAGGAATAAAACTCCTTGAGGATGTCAGATTGGAGGCACAGACGGCGCGGCGCAGGCGGTGAAGGGGGCACTTGTGTTATGAGGCGAGCCCTGACAGCCAAACCACTTGGGAGTAATGGTGTGTGAGGCTAATATTTCCCCTGTCTTCTGTGAACCCTGAAGGAGAGGTGGGGGCTCACTTGTTGTCACTGTGTGTGGGGGGGTCACCTGTAATAGTTCGGCCATTCCACACTCATTACACCGTTTACAATTACTGCTACCTATCGCCATCACCCCTCACACCCCGGCTCCCCCCAGAGGCCTGGCCGGACTATTAGTGGCACGACTCAAATGAAGTGGATAATTGTGTCTCTCTGTGGTATATCATGAGACAAGAGAGTCACGCAAGAAAGAAAAAGAGGGGTGAAGAGAGGAAATGTTAAGGCCAGGTCCTTGCAAAGAGTCTGTAGGCTGTTCTTACAAAGCTTCTGGTTCACAAGAAAACTTATCGGAAGCTGTTGCACGTTCCTATTTTAAATGTTTTCTATAATCCCACTCGAGTTCCCTGCTTGACTTAGTGGTGAGTATATGACCAAAACAAGGTTTACTTTTCAATGTAAGTGAATGGGGGTTAAAGACAATAGGAGCAAAACTTTGACAATGAGCAGTACACTTTCCTACTAAGCTTCATAATGCTGGCAGTATGCACTGTCCATCACCTGTATACAGTATAGTCTATGGTCAAATCCTTTAGTGTATTTCATCTAATTCAAGGAGTTATTGGAACTAATCTCACCAAATTTTTATGTGTTCCGTCAAATATATTGTGAAAAGCTTTTAGAATGTTACCTTGAAATCTACCCATGTCCCCCCACTTTGAGAACCACATTATTAATACCTGTAGATAATCACTGTTATTTATTTGTATTAAGTGAAGGGCCAAGTCACTTATTATTAACCTGAGTGTATAATGTGATTTAAGGTAGTATAGGAGCAGTTTCAATAAAAAGCCACTGCATTAAACAATTTTGTCAATATTTGTCAGCGAAAAGAACAGTGGGACAAATATAGGTATATCACACAAAAATACAGTGCTTAAAGACTGAAAGAAACTATGTCTAGACAAGAGGATAAACGCCAGCTATTAAGGTCCTCTTTTGAATGCAGTTGAAAGTGCTCTTCTGTGAAGGGTTCTAAAGAAAGTTGAATCATTCACTCAGTTCTGCTCATTACGACGCCCGCGTTCATCACTAAAGTACAATAGACGCAGAAGACACTTCACACCTCCAAGGCCCCTTCACTGGGAGAGGTGGAGCTGCCTGCCACGGTTTCACGATGCCGCTGTCCCTAGATACCTCCACTGGCTCCAGGGCAAAGGACTGATAACTGATCACAAGACTCAAGTTAGGTCTGTGACAGCTAGTATCTCTACACAGGAAGCCACCACAGCAGATCCTCCTTTTGCATTCTTATATTTTGCACATAAGGGTGGGAAAACAGAATTCATGCATGCAAAAGTGAGAAAAATAGATTCATCTGTTGCCGTGTTAAATATAAGATGAAGGCCAATGATTTTAGGGCAAGCCCAGAAAGACTTGTCTCACTTCATGCTATTACTATCCTTTGTCTTATAGAGGGTTGTCATGCAAGGCCCGCTGTACCAGTATGAAATATTAATGCTGAATAATAACATTCAAAGGGGAATAAAGCGCAGTGTTAATTATTTATAGCATGTGTATTCAAGACGCCGTTCTTTTTTCACAAGCACCAAAATATTCCCTGACAGTTGCCACTCGAAGGAAGACAATCCCCACAATGCAGAGCAGGGGCGAGGGGCGACAGTCGACTAAACAGTGATGCAAGTTCCGCGAAACATCTAACCTACATTTGGCACGATCAAAACGCGCAAATCCTCTGTGAGCCTTGTTTTAAAAGAGGAGAGAAATCTGTGTGGAATAAACATTTACTGTCAAACAATTCATCAAAAATAAATTACGGTACATAATGTATGGTGTTCTTATTTAGAAGTATGGGTAAGACATGTGCTCGTCACTTTTTAGGTTATGGAATGTTATTGTTTTCTTGATAATTTCGTCCATCAAATAAAGGTAAACTTGGATTTGTTTTTTGGTATTCATTTGTTATTTTCTGTAACAAAAACACACAAACTCACACATGAACAAGTCCAAGACAGAATAAAACACCCAAGAAATTGATTTGTTACAGCAGTTTGCATCCTGGAGCTTTGGACCGTTCGCCCTCTGGGGTGCCCTCTCTAACCTTGGCAAGTGACAAGTGATTATTGCTCAACAGACTTGAACTCTGTCCTAGATCTACATATTGTCTGTCCATAGAAGTGGATCCCCCTGTCACTATGGTCATCTCTTTCTGGGTTTTGATCTTTCCTTGCTCTGCTCTGCTGAAGTTTCCCCGTGGACTATAAACTTTATGAATGGGCAAAAGAGAATGATGGCCCCACACGCATTTGCATCGAGCCTTTCCTCCTCTGCTATAACTGAAGCCATGGATAATGCACACATTTGCCTTCAATAAAAATGTGTTTGTGTTTGTGTTTTGAAGAGGAGATGACTTTGACTGGTCTCTGAATTAACAGTGCATTTGTCTGGTTTCAAGACGATGCAAAACATATATCAAATAATACCATATTCCATCTGTATTGCACATGGTGGCGATGAATATGATGACAGGTCAATGTTCATACTGTGACACCCTTATTTAGGACCAAAATGGCCATACCCATTTTCATCACTGCTGACACAGTCAAGGCTAGGCTTAAAACAATACTCTTTAATTTAGCATATGGTAAGGTAGGTCTCATGGAATTCAAATACAACCTTAAATCTAAAAATTTAGATTGTGAGTCACAAATAATATGGACACACTTTGCTGAGAGAAGTATGGTAACTATCCTTTCCTCTTCCTACTTTATCTGTCATCTGTCGTTATGACTTCACCTGTAGTCGGTTCAATGCTATTCACCCACTGCCGCATTATTCATGGCGTGATGATGGGAACCCTGAACCCGGACTTGTGGGTTGCCCTCCCCACCCCGTCCTCATTCTACACGCATAATTCAATTGCAGGTTCGAAGCCTGTATTTATTCACTATTTTGAATAAACTGTGATATTTTTTTATTTTAATTTTAATTTTCTTGTTTTGTTAAAAACTTTGAATTGAATTGCTAGTATGATTATTGAAAAACCTTTTTCCACTACTTCTACCTTGAACTAGACATAGAGGACACATCTATTTCTCAGTGTCTTGTTTCATAGAAATGCATATTATATAGAAAAGAGTGGCAGCATCATTGTTTTTAGAAGAAAAGTATCTAATCCCTGGTCAGCTAATTGTGTGTGTCCACGTCATAAAGACATCAGGCCTCAGTCGACTGGTCACTGATGAGAGGAAACGCTCGCTTAGAGACGGATATCTCATTTACTCCATTTCTGTCCCATTTATTCTCTATTTGCCCGGGGCCAGTTAATATGCATGACATTTCCCTGCACTGAGGGGGTATGGAGCCTTCTGACCACATGAGGTGGCAAAGCTTTAAGTGCATATGACAGGTTCATTACATTGTTACTTTGTTTGGTGGTACCTCTGGGTTTGATGTGTTTCACAAATTTAGACCAGTCAAAGAAAGATATTGTGGATAAACAAGTTCTGAAACATGCGAGATAACCTCAAATGAGAATTATAAGCATGATTAACGCTCTTAAAAGTGAATGTTGTACTACAGCTCAACATTACTGCCGGGTTAGTTTTAAGATTGAGATTAAGAGATCCTTTATTCGTCTCACAAATGCCAAATTAGAAATACATACACTATAGTGGAACAAGTACACCTGATATAAAGACAGGAAGCTCTACCCAGACAAATCATTTCAGTGTCGGTTTACAGCAAATCCGAAGAATGAGAGAAAAACTACTCCCCTTCTCCTTCACTGTCTATGTCTTTTAGTTTAATCCAGTTGGGCCTTTCAATATCTTATTTATGACACAGGAAGCATTCGGACAATTGCATTAGTGGAAGTGTGGAGAGGTATGGAGCTACTTCTTGCAGTACAAAGTGAGATAAAAGCAGATAAAATAGATGTGCTTTTTATTCCTAAGAGGCGGTGCATTATGTGGGTTTCAGAGCCAGAAACCAAAATAACACATTTAACTTAACTTTAGCCGCGTTTCCTCTGGAGCATTACTGTGCAGGTAAGACCAGGGCAGATTCCAGAACATACAGTGTATTACATATTCGGCCCCCTTGAACCTTTCAACATTTTGCCACATTTCAGGCTTCAAACATAAAGATATAAAATTTAAATTTTTTGTCATGAATCAACAACAAGTGGGACACAATCGTGAAGTGGAACGAAATTTATTGGATAATTTAAACTTTTTTAACAAATAAAAAACTGAAAAGTGGGGCGTGCAATATTATTCGGCCCCTTTACTTTCAGTGCAGCAAACTCAGTCCAGAAGTTCAGTGAGGATCTTTGAATGATCCAATGTTGTCCTAAATGACTGATGATGATAAATAGAATGCTCCTGTGTGTAATCAAGTCTCCGTATAAATGCACCTGCTCTTTGATAGTCTCAAGGTTCTGTTTAAAGCGCAAAGAGAACCATGAAGACAAAGGAACACACCAGGCAGGTCCGAGATACTGTTGTGGAGAAGTTTAAAGCCGGATTTGGATACAAAAAGATTTCCCAAGCTTTAAACATCTCAAGGAGCACTGTGCAAGCAATTATATTGAAATGGAAGGAGTATCAGACCACTGCAAATCTACCAAGACCCGGCCGTCCCTCCAAAATTTCATCTCAAACAAGGAGAAGACTGATCAGAGAAGCAGCCAAGAGGCCCATGATCACTCTGGATGAACTGCAGATAACTACAGCTGAGGTGGGGATGGTGTGTTCAGGGTGATGAGCTGTGTTGCTTTTACGCCAAACATATTGTTTTGCATTGTGGCCAAAAAGTTTGATTTTGGTTTCATCTGACCAGAGCACCTTCTTCCACATGTTTGGTGTGTCTCCCAGGTGGCTTGTGGCAAACTTTAAGAGACTTTAATTGGATATCTTTGAGAAATGGCCACTCTTCCATAAAGGCCAGATTTGTGCAGTGCACGACTGATTGTTGTCCTATGGACAGACTCTCCCACCTCAGCTGTAGTTATCTGCAGTTCATCCAGAGTGATCATGGGCCTCTTGGCTGCTTCTCTGATCAGTCTTCTCCTTGTTTGAGATGAAATTTTGGAGGGACGGCCGGGTCTTGGTAGATTTGCAGTGGTCTGATACTCCTTCCATTTCAATATAATTGCTTGCACAGTGCTCCTTGAGATGTTTAAAGCTTGGGAAATCTTTTTGTATCCAAATCCGGCTTTAAACTTCTCCACAACAGTATCTCGGACCTGCCTGGTGTGTTCCTTTGTCTTCATGGTTCTCTCTGCGCTTTAAACAGAACCTTGAGACTATCAAAGAGCAGGTGCATTTATACGGAGACTTGATTACACACAGGTGCATTCTATTTATCATCATCAGTCATTTAGGACAACATTGGATCATTCAAAGATCCTCACTGAACTTCTGGACTGAGTTTGCTGCACTGAAAGTAAAGGGGCCGAATAATATTGCACGCCCCACTTTTCAGTTTTTTATTTGTTAAAAAAGTTTAAATTATCCAATAAATTTCGTTCCACTTCACGATTGTGTCCCACTTGTTGTTGATTCATGACAAAAAATTAAATTTGAAGCCTGAAATGTGGCAAAATGTTGAAAGGTTCAAGGGGGCCGAATACTTTCGCAAGACACTGTAAGTCTGTGCAATGGTTTACTTGACGTTAGAAGAAGCCCAGGCATGCCAAACTCAGGCCGGTGGGCCGTATTCGGCCTGCAAGATCATTTCTAGTGGCCCCTGAAATGATTTTACAGTATCTTGCATCTATTATGGTAATGTGATATTATGGCATGTCATATTTTATGCAGGAAAACAACCACATCATTAGAAGTAACTAATTAGAAGTTGAGTTAAGTTAGTTAGTTTGATTTATTTCATATTTACAGAACACAATTTCACATATCTTTCACATATCTTTTCACATATCTTTGAACTGATATTTTAACTGACTTTGAAATGGTTAGGTCAAAATTATATGTTTTAAAGCTGACTATCAGTCAAACCGACCAGAAAACAATATCCAAACTAATTTCAAATAAAATGAATTTGTCAAAACACATTAATATGTAAAAAGAAAGAATGAAAATCACCATTATACTGATAGCCCCAACCAGCTCTTATGTTTTTACATTTGGCTCCTGACAAAAATGAGTTTGACACACCTGGGTTAGCCTATGCAGGTCGGGTGTGGCTGATGATGTAACTGTAAAGAACTGTGGATTTTATAAATAAAGTCTATAGAAAATAAAATAATTTTATTTTTCATCTAAAAACAGAACTTAAAGAAAACATATTTGGGGTTGTATAATGTGAAACTTGTGGACATCAGGTTATTTAATATTTACAGACAAATCAAAGGGTTTACACAACTTATTAATCGCAGACAATGGGGCGAAAAACACAGCTTTTTGGTGGACGGTCTCAAATGTGCATAAATTGTGGGCGGCATGGTGGCTGAGTGGATAGCACTCTCACCTCTCAGCAAGAAGGTCTTGGGTTCGAATCCCGGTTGGACCAGGGCCTTTCTGAGTGGAGTTTATATATTTATATATATATGTCTGTATCAGTTTCCCCTACCACTAAAAATATGTACAATAGGTCTGGCATGTGTCTCCTGTACTGGCCCCACTCCCATCTCTGTGTAGAGTGAGAGACAAATGCCCAAAATTAACAATTGTAAACCGCTTTGAGACTCAGATCTGCATTGAAACGGCAGTATATAAATAAAGATCACTAATAATTAAAGCATAAACGATTTCAGATTTGATTGATTGATTGATAATGAAAGCATACAAGCTTTCCATAAAAGCTATTGATATTCAAGTCAATTTTTAAATGTCAATGATTTGGTCAAATATGTATAATTCTTGATGCTTCACTATAATACACAAATTTCTTGTCAAAATATAATTGTATTTTTCTCACAACAAATTCAACATGATAAGCTGTGTTTTTTATGTTTTCGTCTCATTTTTTATCATTAGGTTAGGCTTGGAATCAGAAGTACTTCTCCTGGAGATTTGCCAATTTTTCATAGGACAATGACTTTTTGTCAAAAATGTGACTGCTATTATATTGGATCTGGCAGCATTCTGTAACCCCCTTGTTTATACCACTTGAAATCTGAACCCCTATTGTACAGAGACATAACAGGTGCCATATAAAAGCTGCCCTGTCCATTCAAGTCCTTCTCATCTCCACACATACTGTATATAATAGGTCAAATGTGATCGAACTGCTCTATCTACAGCCATGGCGAGCCGGCATATCTCTTATTTTTCCAGGAATTTCAATCAATAAGCAGTCACTAATGTCTTTGACTGAGTGAGGCGCCTGAATCCATATTTAAATAACGCGAGGGGGGTTGGGTTATTGTTGCACACATCATCTCCCTCCAGTCATATGTGATTAGGCACGACTTCTTCACCCTCTAGAAAAAAGATCCAGTGCAGTGCAGGCTGTATTAAACAATTGGTGCATATACAATACATTTGAAAAGCCTATATTTTTGCTGCTAATTTGAACTTTTTAACGTTAAATACTGGCTGCCGTTTTTATATTCCCAGGCTTTCCGTCACAGCCAAGCACAGAGGGAGGTTGCCAGATAAAACATAATAAAATGACACATTCCTTTACTGTGTAGCACTGCCATGATGGCTCCGGGCGCTACCTTTGTCTCTATCACAGCGATGACTAAAATCAACCATTGTAACATGACACCCCCGATTTCATGCAATATGGCGGATTATGGATATGAATTGCGACGCTCCGCTCCGAGTTTGCTTTGTGTTCCGATTTCCAAATTAGGATTTTCTGCCTTGGTAATGACACAGAGTATTCTCTACCACTCTATTTATATAAGAGTGGTAATCTCTGAGGCCTTTGCTTAAGTGCCAGAAAGAGGGGGATGGAAATAAAAGTAATGCAAGATAAACAAAAGTAAATCATTGTAGTGTTTGTATTGTTAAGGATAATAATATTGGTCAAAGTTATCATTATAATTTGGTGAATATTGCAATCCTGTTATCAGCTATAAATTTGTTCATGATGAGAAGGAAAAAATTATTATATTACATAGTGACGTCGTTTTGCCCAAATACCTCAAAATGGAAGCTTCAAAAAGGAAATTTTCAACAACAACCGGCACTGCATGAAATGTCTTGCTCAGGCACGGGACTGGGATTATCAGGTGTAATGACTGCATGAATGAGGGTGTTTTTTGATGTTTCCATGCATGACTTTTTCTATTAAGTTTTATGAGTTATTTCAGTGATACAGTGGTCCCTCCTTCCTTGTGAGGGTTACATTCTAAAAACATTCTGCGATAAGCGAAATCCCGACATAACAACTGTATGTTTTAAGGTTGTAAAACTCCTTACCTCACACTTTATACACTAATTTGTACTTTTTAACGTTAAATACTGGCTGCCATTTTTTATATTCCCAGGCTTTCTGCCACAGCCAAGCACAGAGGGAGGTTGCCAGATAAAACATAATAAAATGCCATATTCCTTTATTGTGAAGATGGGATGCTGGGATTTCTAACCACCTGAACTCACGGTTATTGAGGTTACAAACCTGTTTATTGTAGATTGAGGGGTACGAGAAGACCACAATAGTCCAGCCTCAAATGTAATCTTCTGACTTTAATTAAGTCAGAAGCATCATATACTTCTGGTTATATGATGTTATATATGATGATGTTGGAGTATACACGCGGTGCACGCAAAGTACGTTGTTAAAAAGCTCACACAATTGAAAAACAAAATATCAGCGGAACTGCAAGGCCATGAAAGGTGAATCGCAAATTTAGCGAGGGTCCACTGTACAGTCTGTTGAAGTGATAATTTTTTTTCAGTTGAAATTATAAATGCTCCTATACAAATACACAATATCATGCTATGTCCCTTTAAGCTCAGACACACACAATCAAATAAGCTGGCCCTCCCCTCGTGTGCTCACTGCTCTGCGTCTGAATACTTGACAAGTAGGCTATCATCCAAGAGATCATTAAGCACAAGGGTTGAAGTGCCATCTTCAGTGCCATGGCAACAGGGTTGAGAGATGAGATAAAAAACAATGCGAGGCAGGGGGCGGGGCTTTTGCGCACGGTCGAACGATTGTCTCTGATGGATCGATGGATCTCTCTCCCTCTGTTGGAGCGCAGTTGAACAGGAGGGCATGGGTAAAGAGGGGGAGAGGTTGTACTGCTCTAAAGGGTTCAAAGGTACTTTAAGTTAGCCTATAGAGAAGGCCTTAACCGCCCTTTAAATCAACGATCATCTCTGTCTCCAGAGATCTATCTCAACGTGCCTGCATTCCATTGGATAATCAAAATAAAGAGGGCTTTTCTGATTTTCAATGAAAAGACAAAGTAGAAATTATAATCCATACTGCTTATTCCTATCTGTCACATATACATATTCCTGAGGCACATAAGAATTCACTTGCATGAATCTTGAGGCAACTGGCAAAACCATACAGCAACATTTTCACCCCATCCAATCAGAATGTGATAGCAGGGAGTCAAAAACTAGGTATGGGAATTTATACAACTAATACAACAGATTATTTTTTTTCACTTCAACAATAAGAAAATGCTTTAACAATTAAACATTTTAGCGAATGTTTTAACAGTCAACAATAAGAGCCACTGTCATATTCCACTCATACAAATGGTACAAATAAATAGCTCAGGTGCTAGCAAAGGTGCTAGCAAAGATGCTATACTCAGAGTTTTCAGATCTTAGCTAAAGTTGCTGGTGTTAAGTATTTGTTTTGGATCCATCTCGTGCCAGTTTTGCCTTAAACCACGTACGGTCAGCTTTACTCTTGACACTTGTTTATTTAAAAAAACTGCTATACGGCCAACATCTTGTCCGCTTGCCGCTAGCTTGCTTTCTCGCAGCAGACTTTGGGAGATCACCATGGCAACACATGTTGCACAGCTGTGTGCTGTTGTGACGCTAATGTAAATAAAAAATGTGGGTATCGGCTCACCGGATCAGATCCTATGATATGAGTACAAGCACAAGCCTATGGTATCGACCCAATAACCGATACCAGTATCGGTATGGGTGCATCCCCATTATATATATTAGGGCTGTCAAACGATTCAAATTTTGAATCGAGTTAATTACAGCTTAAAAATTAATTAATCGTAATTAATTGCATTTCAAAATATCTGCAAAATTATGCCATATTTTTCTTTAAATGTTTGTTTGAATGGAAAGATACATGACAACATAGTGTACATACGTACTGTATTTGTTTATTATAACAATAAATCCACATAAAATAGCATTAACATTAATAACATTCTATCTTTCTGTTTGGACTCAGACCAAAACTATTGTTTGTTACAGGAATGAGGGACATCTCAAAACAGTCTGAAATGCAGAATGTCATTAAAGGGGACATATCATGAAAAATCCACTTTTTGTGCCTTAAATGCCTTATGTTGTGTAGTTGGAGCCTCTAGAAGTGCAAAAAAGTTGAAATCAGTCTCTTCATGGGTTGCAGAGAACACTTCATATTCTGTTTAGGTAAGATTTTTCAACCCGTTCTGATTTTGCCATTCTCTATTACGTGTTTAGAATTATTACGTCACAGTATTTGCAGCGAGACTGCTATATATGGGCATGGGCGTCTAACAAAACACTTCGGCCCAGCCCTCCTCTACTGTGCATCACTTCGAATTTGTAGTCCAAGCTCAAGGATGCCAGCGAACAGGGCTGGACTGGCCATCGGGCGTACCGGGCAATGCCCAAAGGGCGATGCCCATATTTGGGCCGGTCTGTCTGCCTCATACAAAACACATGTTTATGAGAAGTGTAAATCCGTTGAGAATTGTTCGAGCGGGGCGCGTGTATCCGCGGGGCACCTGCTGTATGTACTCGAACGGGATTCCGCCACCTCAGCGGCCGCAGTGTTCCGGGGCATCTAAGGCCGCTTTGTAATGAGCAGCTTCCGCGTCCAGCCGCTCCACCGTGTTGTGGCTGAGCGCGCAGCCTCAACGTGGCCATGTACTCAACCCCATAAACGCGCACAGGACCATGCGTGTCTTTGAGTAATCTGTGCACCCAATAAATACACTGCTGCAGGAACCAGTCCGCGTCTCCCCTGTCCTCTCGAAGCGCGATTAAACACCCTAAATAAAGCTCTGATTCCTAAATTTTGCATTGCATTAAAAGTTCATGTTTGAGCCCAAAAGCAGTGTTGGGCACGTTACTATGAAAAAGTAATTAGTTATAGTTACTAGTTACTTCTCCCAAAAAGTAACTGAGTTACTAACGGAGTTACTCCACTATAAAAGTAACTAGTTTCCAGTAAAAGTAACTATTGCGTTACTTTTTCGTTTTGTTCTGGAACATAATGTGCACTCGACGTGCGCATTTTAACCTTTAACCTCAGTGAGTCTAAAATAGTGCCAAAATTTCCATCTAGAAAAGACTGTTTTGCTGCTGAAGTCCTGTTCACTCTTCATCTCTCTCTGTGCTGTAAGCACTAAACACAACACGCTCCACTGTGAATGTGGAAACACCGGTGAAGCACTGACTTCAGTCCAATCAGATGAACATATATATTATAGAAATCAAGTGGACCTAGAGAGCGGCTTATTTGTTTGGCTACGCAAAACTAAGAGTTATGGGTCTTACCTTATAAATGACCTGCACAGGCCACTTCGGTTCAGACCAGTTCCATGTTTAAGTCCAGATAATAGTTTGAGCGTAGATATGTAATCCTCCATTTGGAAATGAGTCCAATTAGTTTTAAAAAGCAAAACAAAACGCGTGTGTCCTCCATAAACTCCTCTGTTTTGCTAGCTGAAGCCGGGTGCATCCAATTTCTAAAATCAACCGTCCCATACTTCACCTCTCTTTCTTATCATTCCTATAGTCATTGAAAAATTACCCTAAGTGCATTTTAAATTATCTTAAAATGTGTTATAGGTATGTTAGCCAAACCTGTTGATGTCTTTAGCAGATAAACCAGGAAGAGAAAGGAGCTTATCAATGGAATTGTATGCAGCCGACTTCTGCGCTCACATGCGCTCCTCTGAGGCTGGCCTCACGGTGATACAAGCCGTGGTTGAGCGCGATTAAGACCCATTTGTTTCAAAAACACAATTTATGACCATCCTCTCAACTGTAGACATGTAGATTGTAAAGGAAATATGTTTTACATCAGCCAATAATTGCTGAGAGGTTTTCTCATCCTCCCTTCTCTCATGACAACACGCGCACGAGTACGAAGTAAAAAGAGAAGTTCATTGTGCTTCTTGAGTAACGCGCAGTAACGGGATGTCGGAAATGATAACGGCGTTATAGTTACAGTCAAAGTAATTAGTTAGATTACTCGTTACTGAAAAAAGTAACGGCGTTAGTAACGCCGTTACTAGTAACGCCGTTATTCCCATCACTGCCCAAAAGTAATATGTTGTGAACAAATTAAACAGATTTAGAGCCAGCAAATGGCTAACAATATGCATTTCAGTCTTTTTTGACCAATTCTCATCCCTGTAACAAACAATAGTGTTGTCTGTGTCCACCTCCCTCACTCTGAGACATGTTCATTACCCTCTTGTAATGTAGAATATTGCATTTTATTTTATTGCTGAAACTGCAAATATCCTGATCCTCTACAGTATTTGCTTCCACATACTGTACAAACTAGGAGTTGGCAACCTGCGGCTCCGGAGGTGCATGCGTCTTTTTCCTTCTGTAGAAGGAAAAACGTTCTTAACGTTTTTAAATGCTGTAAAATTGTGCATAAGTAATATTCAATTTAAACATTTCTGTCAACGTAGTGAGTCTTATCCTGCAACGTAGGCCCGCGCCAGGCGGCCGCTGTTGTAAACAAACCGGCGTGTGAGCTCTGCTTGTGTACAAGTCTCTCCATGGCCTTGCTCCAAAATATATTAGTGACATGTTAGTACCATATGAACCAGCCCGGACTCTGAGGAGCACAGGGACTGGACTCCTGTTAGTGCCCAGAGTCAGAACTAAACATGGGGAGGCTGCTTTTCAGATTCATGCTGCTAAAATCTGGAACAGTCTTCCTGAAGATGTGAGACAGGCCTCCTCTCTGACAATGTTTAAAACCAGGTTAAACACATTTCTGTTTAGCTGTGCATACAACTGAGGGATTTTATATTTTTATCTTTCTTTTTAATGTTCTGTGATTATTTATGATTTTAATGCTTTCTTATTTTGTTCAGCACTTTGAATTGCCTTGTGTATGAATTGTGCTATACAAATAAACTTGCCTTTCCTTGCCTTGACTGTGCGCATGGATCCCAAAGCTAAAAAGAGAAGAGTCGATAATAAGACTGGACTAAGAATGAAAATTAACATTTGCTTTCAGTCAATGAGGAAGGACTGCTTCATGTTTGCGATGTAATGAGATGCTTCTATGAGATAATGCTTAGAAACTACGAAAATGGCCGCTCGGGGTGGAGTTGAACCTGTGTCACCTGGATGGGGGGGTGGTCAAAAGTGCCTCATTTGCATTTAAAGAGACAGCACCAAAACAGGTTGCTCTCAGACGCACCTCAGAACAGGTGTAGAAGAAAGGCCCGTAGAGCTACAAATAATGAGACTCAGACCCAGGCATTGCAGTTACGCTTTATATAGGCCACAAATGAATGATTTCGATGTAAAAATCAATTATTTGAAAACACGATATGTCCACTTTAAATCTGTTTGATTTGCTCACAACATTTTACTTTTGGGCACAACCAACATGAACTGGTATTGCAAGGGAAAAATTAGGTTCCCCAGCTTTAATTTAGCGAGTTTAGTTGCACTTCGGGAGGAGACAGGGACACTTCCTGAGGCTCCATAGTCCAGCTTCAGATCTGTATTTATTCCATCCACATGTTGCAAAGACGCGCACACAACAAGCAGAGATTAGTTCTGTGAGGTGTATGGTCTTGGATACATGGTCCTGTGTCTATGGTCCTGTGAGTGTATGATATAACCACGTTAATGCGGCGCTGTTCGCCATGTTGTGAGCCGCTGGAGGTGGGAACCTCTGACCCAGCAGAGGATGCAGATTCCCGTTCATACAGCAAACAACAGCAAGTGCCCCGCAGTCACGCGCGTATTCTTTTTAAACTTGAATTGATAAAGATGTAATGACTTATCAATACTATGAAAGAAAAGGGTTCACAGAACGGGAGCTGCATGAGGAGAAAAAGCATAGATCTTTGGCGGAAACAAGAGGGTGGGAATAAAGGACCACTTCAGTTCACAGACTTGTCCAGGGGGACAACCTCCTGGATTGCAGAACTTTTTTGGCATTTAGTTCCTATTGATTCACAATTGACAAAACTAAAGTTGGCTGAAAGCATAATATGTGCTTTTTCACTTTTTCGCTATATTTACTCCATTTTAGGGTTTGACATGGAACTAATTCTCACAAAACCCATTTCAATTTTGTTTAGGTTCTTCTTTGTTTGCAAAGTCTTTATACATACGCTTGATTGATTGATATGGAGGCTCTAAACTTTACAAGGTATCACACAACTGTTGACTGAGCTGAAGTTGGCTGGATGACAATGTGAACTTGTGTTTATGATCTCATAGTCGTCTTTGGTTTAGCAAGGCAGAGGGCTGCATAAAATGACATGCCTGCTCTGCATAGACACTTTTTGAAATTTTTTGAAGAAATAATATTTTGTTTTAAATAATTGCTCACCAAATAACAAAAACACATGTTTAGGCTTGGAGTTAATACTGAGTAATACTGTGTTGCAAAATGAAAACTGTGCACATAATAAAAATAACTAGCAGATGCATCAATGCAATCCAGGTTTTCATTTCCCATGTTTCTCTAGTGAAATTGCACTTTGCTGGCACATTCCAAGTTAAATTGGACAGATCTTTATAAACTCTTTAAGGGTCTATTATGACGGGTGCTTTTTCTCCTTTCAGTTTCTAATCTATGCATTTGCGCCAAACTGGTTGTACGCAGCTAAAATTACAAAACATAATATGGTTTGTGCCATAAAGTACAACTAATCTTTGTATGCCATTTGTGCCGGATGTTCCCCTCACTGGACTTATGTGGGATTTGTACTGAGCCTGCAGCTGTTCTGGCAAAACATATAATTCAATATTAATTCTTAAAGACGATCTATGACTATTGTGAATTATTTATATATTTATTTTTTTATCACCAGACCTGCAGTTTGCACCACAAACATACATATGGTTCTTACAAAAACAACGTCCCTGTTGTTTTAACATATATTTGTATTATATGTTGTTCTTTATTTGTTTCAAAATTGTGTCACACTTTATATATCACTGCAAACTGTAACTTGGTACTGCACCTTATTTACCAACATAATATGTATGTTGGTAACTTGCACTTATTGAACAGTATTTTAATATGTATTTTAGTAACCTGCACGTTTTATTTGAACTGTATGTTAATATGTAAGTTATATGATATTCTCCTGTGTGAGAGCAATAAAGTCTATCTTATGATTGTATTGTCAAGGACTACAGATGGAAAGTAGCATAGTGCTAAATCTGGTACAGCCATCTTTTTAATGCAAAATGCAACTGTACATTAAATAAAATTTAGATAAATTAAACTTAAATGTATTACTGTTTTTAGACAACAACAAAAAAGAGCTTTTTATATTCACCATTGAAAAAAATCTATATCCAGCATATTCTATAGGATCAAAATTGAGTTTGAAATTGTACAGTACTATTGTGACTTTTACTATAATCCAGTTTTCAAATACACCTTCATAACCTTCCTCATTCCCTCTGTGTCGGCGCGTCATAAGCCCTTTCTGTCACATTTAAAGTGAGTGTGCGTCTGCCTGGTATCTATTTACTTTTCTCTTGCCACAACAGCTTTTGGGAGAATGATAGAGGTGAGCTGAGAAGCGCAAGAGAGTGCATTATCTTCTGCAGCTGTCAGCAATGTTTGCCGTTTTGTTGCCAGAGCTCCACGGGGCTTTTTCTGAATGCCACCAAGGTTATGACTGTTGGCTCTTTTTGCGTCTTTAAATTTATTTTTTGAAGGCTTAACATACTTCTCCAGTTCAGGTGGAGGACGGAAAACAAAATAAATAAATAATAAAACAGGTAGTTAGCTAAGTTCTCCCTACACGTGCTAATCAATCCGTTGAAAGCAATCTGTCAGGAAATCTTTAGCTTTAAATAACGCTGCGTGAATAGAGGATGAGGTGTTTGGGAGCGGGCAGGGCGAGTACGAGCGACTTAGCCATAGCTGTCTTTAAGCATCCCGAAGTGTCAATAAGGATTACAGGAGCGCGCTTTTATCTGTTCAAACACAAGCGACCAGTCACTCATTTAAATGGATGAACAATGCCAGGTCTGCTTGATAAAAAAAAAAAAAAAAAAAAGGAAAAAAGAATATACTTCCATAAACGCATTCAAATCCCAACTCTATTCAAATTCCCGGCACCATATGCTTAATTTAAGATCTAATCTGTGGTTTTCTATTTCCGAGCCAATGCGCACGAGGCAAATCTTTGTACACATAGTTGTTTAAGACCTCAAAGGATAAACACAGAGTACCTATTGTTAGTGGCGACGCACCTTTATCCCCAACTTAAGACCCACAGTTGCTTTGAGAGTGCTCCTTGGCAGATGCAAAGCAGCAGAGCGGAAGGGGAGCGCGTCTGACAAAAGACACATTATTGCATTTCAAGCAAGCCTTCCCAAAATGACGCGTGGCAGAATATTAAAGGTGACACAAGTGTATTTACACGTTCTTTCAATAGACCTAAAATAACCTCGGCAAAATCAAAAAGCGGCGGCAATAACATCCGTGAGGGAAGAACAAATAAAAGCAAATTTTGACATTTTGCTTTTTTTGACGCGTTCCATTTATAGGTCAGAGGAAACACTAGGCGACCTCTCATTGTTTCTTAAATGCCATTTTGTAAGGCGCGGGAAGCAGGGAATTAATTAATGCGTGGGTAGCTGCCACTGTCAAGAGGCGGTGCATTAAAATCAATGATTAATAAATTCAAAACACACAACAAACTCAGCTGGGAGATGAAAATAGTATTGTGCACGCCATAGGAAGCCGCCCCAGAGCACCCGCGACTGAACGAGTCGTCCACTCAGATGGCTAATGGAAAAGTAGCCGGTGCCAGCTGTGTGCCTGTGAATAAAATCACTTTAATTAAAGGAATTACAATGGGAAAGGAAGCAGGGATGTGTGGAGTGGTATTGACGGAGCAAGCGCGTGTATGTCCCGCGTGCACGCCAGTTCACACCCGTTATGAAATCCCGTAAAGATTTAAAAAGAACAGAGTGCCTTTGTGCTCGTATTATTAAATAGGCCTAATCCGCACATGCTCTATTGTCCTATCCGCCTCTAAGATTTACACCAAATATGCCCCCCCTTTCTTGCAGCGACATAGATACTTTAGTAATGTCTGGGAGCACGACAAAACCGCACAAGAACAAAGGCAAATATCTCTTGAACAAATAACAAATCCCTAAATACAATTTCATAAGGTATTTGTTTGATTAAGCACGGACAACAAAATTAATGACAAGCAAATATTAGATCCTGCCGTCGCGTCTCGGGAGAATGGTAATAAGAGTGTTTTTATTTGATCTTTCAGAAGACGGGAAAGAGCCACTTGCCAGGGGATTTTTAGAAGTCAGTTTATGCTTTTAAGCACTGTGATATGGAGATGAGAGGAATTAGCACAAGCAAAAAAAATTGCTTTATAGTGTTTCAAATGCAATGTTTGATAGCAGCTTGTAATGTGGCCACATTGTGAGGTAGAGCAAAACTTAAAGAGTATTTTATGCTGCGCTGTGGTCAGTGTTGGAAGTAACATATCACAAAAGTAAATAGAAACTGTAAAGTAATCTCCCTTGAAGTAACTTTGTGATGTAGAGCATTGACTGGCTCAACACTCTCGACTGGTGACTGACTGGTTAACAATGTTGATTCTAAGCAAGAAGGTCCTCCATGTGAATCCCTGAAAGCAGAAGGCTTTTCTATTACTATTAAAGTACAATATAAACATCTGTAAATACATAATGATACTGCAAACTACATACTCCACTAGTGACTTATCCTTGAACCTAGTGCTATTATTTCCAGAGTGTTATTCTATTATATTATCTTATGATTATATTTATTATCTATTATCTTAAATAATACATCCTGTTTGATATGTGTAACCTGAATGCTCTGATTTCCGCATTTGCATGTTCTGCCTGTGTCTGTGGAAATGTAGGTTAATGTATGCAGTTCAAGAAGCCCATCATCTTCAGAAAGGGAATGCATTTTTGACTTTACCATCTAAAAATCATACTGTGACTGAAGTTGAAAACAAATCCACTTTTTTTGCAATTTTGTTCAGCATACAAACAGGACAATGCAGGGAACAGATAGAAACCTCCATACATGTTTTTAATCTATACATATGCGTCTCAAATGTACAGTAGTATACAGAAGCGCCTTATTTAGAGCTAGAGTGCTGCAGTGACATGTGTGTGATTTACATGTGGGGGCACTGGCAACACATTTTTGTATTGCAATAAAAAAAAGTTCTAAAAGTAACCCAAAGTGGTGTAACTTGGGTTCGAATGAAAGGTTTTGTGCTTGCTCAACCTCAAAACAAATAAGCATCGTCAAAGTAACTGTGGTTGCATTAATAGATAGCAATTGAATTGGATTGAATATGTTTGTAACTTTGACAGGGAAACAGAATGACCAAATTCGTCAAGTAAACCTTTCCTTAGCACCATATGCATGAAACGCTAATCTTACCTCCCACTTGGCTCTGAATTAAACATCAAACTAGACATGGGCAATGTGCCAAACAGTAGTATGGTTATCATGGAGACGGATCAGACTGGAATTTTATCCAGTTCATGTGCACATAGTGAGGTTAACGAAAAGAAGCCTGTTACATATGCTACAATGCTCAGTCACATAATAATGATAATACTTACTTAACAACAGGACCCTGTAGTACATGTATAAGTCCTTGGCCCAGTGATGTCCAGGAATAAGCCACATCATATCTGAGAAATACATGATTTGTCAAATAATTTCTTATTTGGTGGGATTTGGTAAAAGCTCATATGACTCATGTCAAGTGTGAACAAAGAATGTTCAGAAGAGTTTCTTTGTCATCCATTCACAAAGTTACACATGAAGATTGAAACATTTGCAAAACAAAAACAAAAAAACAAGGTCTTTACACATCTGGGGCCTATTAATCACAACAGTTTCAGATTTAAAGTACCCTCGAGTTGAACCATGGATTAAAAATCCTGTGCAAATCGGACTTTGTATGTGCAATCAGGTATTATTTAATTGCCAAACAGACATTTTCTGGGAAAATGAAAACGCATTTTACAAATTATTGTCAGCATAACTATAAGGATTTAATTATGCTGACAATATTATGTAAAATGCGTTGTTCAGTCGCCTGTCTGAAAAGTTTGGGAACTCCTGATCTACCCCATGACTCACCTTCTAGGTTAGGCCTAGATTACACAATATTTATTTGTCTCGTTTTGACTCAAATATAATTAATTCAATACATAGATTAAAGCAACAGTTGTGCTTCAACTGAGATTATGACATAAAGTGCATAAATTAGGGTTCAAAAATTTACTTTGTATGCTGAGACAATACCGTACCCCAATCCAGGTTCCGTTTATGAGGAAAATTTGAAAAATATAAATGTTATCAGTTATGTGATTACATGAGATGCAGAATTAAACCAAGCTTTGGCACAAACTTTTTTATGTATTATTATTTCTCTCCCGCACCTCGTAGTGTCATTATTTCAGCCAAAAATGTGAAAACCATGTGAAAATACTCAAAACGTTATCAACTCAATAATGCAAATGGTTGCCAAAAGCACTTTTATTGTATAATGGTCAAATGTGTCTTAATGCAAATCTGGCCACCTGCTAGCATAGCCACCCATCAGTGCGAAGTCACCTGACCAAGCCTGTACGGCGTGAACGACTGTGTATGGAATTAATATTTATGTCTATGGTATGGAAGGGAACCTTCACATTTACAGAAAACTTTGAAATAGAAATACTTTGAGTTAAGTTGAGTATGTCACCCTGACAGACACACTTCAAAACTTTTTGGGGTTAAATGTTCTATAATTAGCTTACCTCTCCAATGGCTTCCCACGTGTGGTTACTTCAGGTAAGCTCGGCCTACAATAAAAGGATCAAATAAATGGTTAGCAAGTGCACTTAAAACGCACGTACATTATTAGCAACTGAGAAAAAACAACTTAGCCGTCCTCTGCATTCACATATCTGTCTTGCTCATTGTGCTGTAAAGAGACAAGTGGGAGACGAGGGTCCTTCTAGTGCCCCTGTATTCAATTAAAGTGGCCACCAGGGGGAAGCAGAGACGCGTTAACTCAGCATGCCTGAAAGACAGCATGAGTGTTATGAGGCCCGTGCTTCCTGACATGCTTCTTACTATGTAAGGGCCCTTTAGTGACCCAGCGTGGCCCTGAACAATAACTGTCCATTCTGCAGCACTAATTAATCAACATGCAATCACACTGGACGCGGACATGTTTTTGCATAGCCTACTTCCAGTGCGGGGATGTTCAGCTGTTATATTGCTTATTGTCCATCCCTGCACTTATTTGTTTTATTCACGTGCATCCATATAAGTCCCAAGATTTGTAACAACAACAAAAAATTTGAAAACACATGCAGGCCTATTCTTATATTTCCTTAGTCCATTTATATCTACATCCATCCACACATTTTCTTCCGCTTTATCTGTTGTCAGCATTCACGGGCAGTCGAGCAGAGACTTGAGTTCTCTATCGATGCACATGTTCTCCAAAAGATGTCTGTCACCTCAGCTGGCTCTTCTCAGCATAAAGACACAACGGCTCAACTCTGAGCTCCTCACCCCATCTATAAGCAATGGAGAAGTAGGCTGTGTTAGAGAAGTACAGTGTGGCCTGTAACGGAGTGCCCAGTCACTCTATTTATTTACAGTCACTATTTATTTGATAGGGACAGAACAAGAAGCATTTTTCCAAATAACTGATGCCATGTTCATAGGTCATATAGCAAACAGCTGACCTCGTCACATTTACAGATCTTTATAAAGACACAGATTACACAGTACAAAATATTTACAATAGCATATTAGAGTCTTACATTGTGCTCACAAGTTTTGTTCCTTTTATGCCATTGTTTAACTTTAATGTTAATGTGTAGCTGCAATATTGTCCTTTCAGCCATGGGTGGGGAGTAGTGAATCAAGAGCTTTGCCTTCATTTTATTTAAATAAAACAATTCAGACGATGGCACGGAACTCTTGTCTTGTCAGACCCCAACAGTTGTTTATTGTGACACAGGTGCTCCAAGCTCCAGTTTAGGAAGAGTTTGGAATCTGATATTTCTTTGTGGAGAGATTGGTACCACTAATAATGACAATTAATCCATCACAAAACACAAGCTCAACCCCTATTCTTTAGCCTTTTTAACATACATTCATATAAGGCCATTTTAGTAATCATATTCATATTTGACCATTCCTTAATTTATGGGACGTTTGGTGTTTTGGAATGTTTTGGAATAACCCTGACCACAATAAGAGAGAATTCCTCTATTGATATATTACTTTTCCTTCTTCTATCTCCCAGTAAACACAGTCTGGGGCAGAGCGGTACAGTCGTTCCAATCCATTCACTCAGGACACGTATGACCTGCAGCCAAAAGCATTCAATAATTGGGCATTCCCATAGACAAGGAATAAGGATACCAGCATCATTCTGACATAACACAAAGCATTGTTCATCAGACCCGACCTATGCAATCTTACTGGGGTGCAGTAATATCTATTTAGTATCTTATATGGTGTACATTTTCCTTTGCATTCTCTTGCATTTTTCATTTTCTGATGCAATTTTCAGCCATTCATCATCCCCAAATGTAACCCCCATGGTTTTTTCCCATAAAACCTTCAGTGCTTTACAGTCATCCCTAATTGCATCATTGATTCTGCTGTATACGATGAAGCACGATGATGAGAGGGTAGAGTCAAATAGTCCAAGATTTGGTTTACTCCTGTGTTGAAGCATGACATACTTTAGGCACTTTTTCTGTCAAGCTGCATCTCAAACATTTTGTCAGAGGCCAATAATTTAAAAAATAGGGGGGAATAAAAACTATTCTTTACTATTGTTCCTACATCGTAGAAAAATAAATCATTGCTTTGTTCAAGAGGTGAACATTAAAGGGTTAAACGCAACCTCCTTGTTGCAGAGAATATAAATCTGAACTTGTATAGAAGTGAGCAATCATTAAACTTAAAAGTAGACAATAAAGACAATACATTTTGTAATTCGTTCAAGTAACACTATGTAACTTTTCACTTTTAAAAACATCAAGATAAGCTGTTTTTCTTGCCGTGAAATAATGTAAATGTGTATTCATATTGATATAATTGCATATGATACTTTTTTGTCAAAGTACTACGCAGCGTGAAATGGGGATGCTGAATGTCCTCCCTGCACATTCAGCAAACAACTGGTATCAAATCCTCATGATGTGATCAGTTGCCATTTTCATTCCTCCCTTAACAATCCAGTGATGTGATTATGGAGGAAAAAGGTTGTTTATCGAGAAGATGCAAGCCTAAATGTATGAAATATTGAGTAGTAAGAGAAAGAAAACTAAGTCAGATTGTGACATCAAAGTAGCTGCTAATATACACTTGTTTACATGGGATGGTGGCAGGGCCCATGGGGAGGTGTGGCCTGATTTGAAACTGCAGTTGGATGGAGCAAACACTTTCAACAAACATGAAACTCGACAGCAGTATATGTGGCTGAGTAGGGCCGGTGGTGGGCTGCATTTTGTGTGGCTCAATGCAGGCGATTCATCTCAATATAGTCTGAATGCAACTAGGACACTTTGGGATTGACTTGTAAATTGGAAGGTGGCTGTTTGAAGAAAATCATCTACGATATTTGCACCCCTGATTAGTATTTTTGTTGTTGCAGTTTGATCATAAGTGGAAATTAAGTGGCATGGCCCTCATGCAAGGAGCTGAAAATGAACTGGATTCTCTGAGCAGCTGGGTTCCCTAAAAAATTATGGAGTCACACCGACATCTAGTGGTCAAAACTTAGTAAGCAAGGCAAATGTGATCAAGCCTTCGCTGCGATAGTGTTAACGCAGGAAGGCTTCGTGGCTTTTGTAGAGGGATCCCCTTTGGGGAAAACCAGTTCGATCTTTAAATCTGCTGAGGCACAGATACGACTGTGATATTACAGATTACTACAGATATTTACTGTGAAGTATTGCACAAAGACAAATCCAAAGTAAAATATATGTGTATTGTGTATAAATGTCTTAAAATATATATTAAGCAACGGCAACGCAATCCAAACGTAAAGTAACCAAGTTAAACTATGTGACCACAATCTTCACTAATTAATATGTAACTAAACACCAAGTACCTCAACACTGCATGCAACATCACTTTTTGGGAAAGATTTAATAATGTGCGCAATGATGACACTGAAATTTCTCCACTGTGAGACTAATAAAAGGTTTATCTTATATTAAGAATAAAGAAAAGAAAATATGTAGCAGCATTTTATTTCATACTGTCAAAATAAAAAATTACATTTTGGTGGTGGAGAAAACAGGGTTTTGATAAAAAATAAAGTTAAATATAGCTAAAAATAGCTTCTTAAGCAGAGCTGGTTCACTTGTACAAGTCAAGTAGCCAAGCTACTGGTCCCAAGCAAAGCATGGCCATGTTTTTGTCTGAAAATTGACAAAAATAAAAAATTCCTAAAAAATAATAATATCTCATATATTCACACATGCAGTCATTCACCCATTTCTCCATTAGCAAAGCCCACTTTTATAGCAGCAAATAGAACCGCAGTTCTAGAATAGTTGATGGGCTGTCTCAGCTAAGGATAGTATATAACACCTCTTTTAATTACAAACATCCAAGTTTATAAAAAGTCCTTTCCGTTTGGCTTCTGCCCATAAAAGCAGACAACCACTTAAGGCTGGTGTGGTTGGTTGAAAAGCAAGCATTGTGTGCATTGCTGAAGAAAAAAAACAAAAAAAAACAAACGTTTTGAAGGTTTTCCTTACCACACCAGCATCTCCCAACAAGGACAAGACTGAATCTAAAAACACACTCTCACACACAACACAAGTCTTTGCCCCGTCCAGATGCGCTGTCCAAGCCGTCATGGCAACTTTACTCAGTAAAGCACCCAGAGCCAGGTTCAGTCTTTGCTCCTCGTTTCCTTGCCGCATTACTTTAATTGATGCTGTGGAGAGGCTGTGTGCATCCTGGGAATGACTTTGGGCACGTTGGGCTCCTGGTCCTCACTCTTTTCACTGCTCATGGGTGGAGTTAGCACACCTGAAGGAACAGAGCAACGGCCATGATAGTGCAGTCCTGCATCCCGGTACGAAGACGCTTTGTCCTGTAAAGAAAAATAAAAAACATTCTTCACTTGGTAAACAATATTATGCAGACCATCATTGCAGAGTATAAAATGCAGAATTCAAAGCTGCTAAAAAAC
This sequence comes from Knipowitschia caucasica, assembly GCA_964034765.1. Lineage (NCBI taxonomy): Eukaryota > Metazoa > Chordata > Actinopteri > Gobiiformes > Gobiidae > Knipowitschia > Knipowitschia caucasica. The sequence goes on from OZ035826.1 coordinate 8,971,964, forward strand.
ATCCACAGCGAGAGTTTATTAAGGAAAATGAGGCTTCGATGTTTGCTGATGTATCTAGTCAAAAGATTGAGTCAGACACCATCTAAATATCTAAGAAGAGATGTGTTGTGCTGTTCATAAGTCTGCCGTGTAGCAGAACACTGCCTTCACATTATGACATGTAGGACTTACCAGCCATGTCAGGTAGGCAGTGTGTGTTTGGATGTTGTGCATATCATCGTCTGAAATGCCCGTAAACGTTTTCATTGGTCTCCCTTCATCCTCTTTGAGCGCCATAGCAAATGGAACCATCCATCTCACGCATTCCTCAACCTCTGAGCCTTTCAAAGCTATAAGAAAAATGGCAAACAAAAGCTTAGAAACTGGCACATCCTGAAAATAATAATAATAATATTGTATACTTGTTAAAATATATTGAAAAAAATTATGGAATAGCCCTTTACCTGAAACATTTTCCACTAGTTCCAAGGATGAGAAGTGAAACAGAGCTGAGGCAGCCAGGACCCCATTGGAAAACTCAAGACCACGGACATCCAGCATGCACACATCCAGCAACTGGAAAAAATTTACAAAGTTATGTTTTTTCTGAGCAACACACATCCCCCAAACTACTAGCTCAAGATAAACATTACATATAGCACAATAAATGTGTCAAATTCTTCTCCTGACTGAAAATATTTCAGTAAAGTTCAATCATGCATGTGCATGCCAGAGGAACACACCTCAGCGATCTGTGTGAAGGTAGCTTGGGGGTACTTGGGGATGAGCAGCTCATCAGTTTCCTTCAGGAAGGCCACCTGCATGTAAACATTGAGCCAAGAGATGGGCGTCTGAGGGCTGAGGCTCCAGTTCAGCTCCTGTCCAGACACAAGACACAAATAAGTACAGGTGCACAACTTACAAACTAGCCTATGGTGCAGTGTCTGCTAGTCAAAGTCACAAAATCATATATATTTTATCAAATGAAGCCGTAGCAAAATGCCACACAGTAAGTTAAAATATGAGGCATGAAGGCATAAAAAAAAATGTAAGTCAAGATTAGGGCAGTAAGAAGTTAATCAATTCTATCAATCAATAAAAGTCTTAAATGGCGTGGCAGCACAGTGGCTGAGTGGATAGCACTCTCGCCTCTCAGCAAGAAGGTCCTGGGTTCCAATCCCGGTCGGACCAGGGCCTTTCTGAGTGGAGTTTGAATGTTCTCCCTGTGTCTGCGTAGGTTTCCTCCGGGTACTCCGGTTTCCCCTACCACTAAAAATATGTAAAATATGTCTGGCATGCGCCTCTTGTACTGGCGACCCCGCTCCCATCTCTGTGTGGAGTGAGAGGACAAGTGCTCAAAAATAACAATTATAAATCGCTTTGTGACTCTGGCATGTAAAAGGCAGTATATAAATAAAGATTACTTACTTACATCAGGCTGTGGTTTAAAATAAATATTGCAAGAACTGTCAAAAGCCAATTGTTTCACTGTATCTTGGCTTATGTGGTTTTGGTCTAATAATTGATATTTTAGATCAAAAACTTATCTGAGTTAAACTTCAAACCTAGCTCTCCTACAAAATGACAAACAGGTCATACTGGGCCAAAGAGCCAACAGAGATGAATAGGCCAGATTACACCCATAAACAATTGACTTTGTTCTGTGGCCATTTAAACGAGTCTTCTGGTTAAGATCGGTACGTCTGGTCCCAGTTAAATTTCCATTGGGAACAATGTATATTTGTCTACAAACAACTGTCGCATTAGAGTTCATAATTTATTGTGTGACACCAAAAAAAGCCTGGATATCGCGTTTATTAGCACAGATTAAACAATTAAACATAATTGTTATGGTTATCATTACAACTACCCATCTACGGTAAATGCTTGTCCCCAGATGTCCTTGAACTCCCGTTTGGTCAATTGTCGCAACATAAAATTATTCACCTTCATAATGATAATTTCCATACTGAGAATCTCATCTTCTGTGCAGGCTTCGTCTGTGACATAAGCAAACTGGTGCAGTTTGGGAGGATACATTTCCTGAAGACAAGGATATGAAAAATGTATTAAGTCATTGCAATGCAGGCCATGTAAGTGGCCACTTCAATGCCCTCAAGCACCTACCTCGACTTTAGCAGCAATAAAAAGGCATGATATGCCTATGAGCTGCAACGTTGATTTAAAGACATTTTTCTGTGTGGCCATGAAACGATCAAAAAAGTCCTGAGCAAGGTGATACGTCTCACGGTGGAGTTTGTAGACTTCACTCACCTGGAACAAAAAAAATGCAGGGGACAATATATCATTATTAAATAAAAAAAGCAATAAGTAATTAACTTACAAAAAGACACAGTGCATAAACCACTGTCAATTAGACACAACTTGTGCATACCTCCATGAGCCAGTCTAACAGAATGGCCCTCATCTTGGGTTGGAGGTGTGGGTGTTTGTCCATCACTTTGACGTCTCGTGTGTAGGCCTTGTCCTTGGCCAGCATGTTGCTCCAAACCACATCTTTACTTGCCCAACTAGTTACAAAAAGATTACAAGTCAAAATTAGTACAACAAGCTTATCACTCAGACACATCAGGAGAAAGGGAGCAGAGAGACATTAAAAGACAACTGTAACAATACTCACCACAAAGCAGGGAGCGGGGAACAATGAACTGGGGTTGCCAGTACATGGTTAAAGCTGTAGTGGGGGAAACCAGTGTTCATAAGGCTGACTGGCTGGCTGTCCTCATTATCAGGTGTGGGGATCCACCTCTGAGGGCTGGCACACCCAGTGTCGGGGCTCCAAATCTGTGATACAGGACAAGTTAGGCACTTTTGTTATATGCACGTATTAATAAATTGCAGATCTGAAGCCTACCTCACAGTCACGTTGTTTCTTCCTTGTCATCCCTGCTACCTCGTCGTCAATATCATGTAAAAACTGGTAATCAGACACAGAAAAATAGTTGTTAAAGTAAGGCCAAAGCAGCAGGCAATGCATCCATATATACACAGACTGAACCCCTCAGATACAACTGTCAATGAATAGCAGTTGATAGCCATGGCCTTTTCAGAGTATGAGAGAGGGGCATACAGTACTAGACACATTATCGATATAAATAAGGCGTTTTTGGCTACTTACAATGGCAACATCTGCCTTCCTCTTTCTCGTGCGAACTGTTGCTTCTCTGAACACCTCGGGAGGAACAGAATTCGGTTCTGTCTCTTCCCTTGAACAAAAATAAGAATCCAACATGATCATAGGCAAACTTTAGTTGACAGATATAGAGTGTCGTGAGGTAGTTTTTGCTCAAAAGTCCCATAGCATCGAGCTAACTAGCTCGAGATGCATCCAGGGAAACTTTTCTCACGTCTGACTAAAGTGATCGAACATGTATAAAAATATTAAACTTACCGATTTCCTAGCATTATACACGAGCTTGTCCGTATGTGTGTGAGTAAACCTGTGGAGAAAACACGTATTTTAATGCTTAATTTAAAGATTGAAGAACAGACACTGAAGCTGTCCCAACCCCCACTCTCAACTCCCTCCTGACAAAGCCCAACTCAGCCCGGGCGCGGGGAAATCGAAATGGTACGCGATGTAAAAGTTCATCAAACGTGAACGGATGGCCAAGATAACACTCTGAGACAAGACATCGGAGTCAGTGCAACACAAAAGCCTCTCTACTATATTATATTTGTACTCAGAACACGACCATTTCTTTGGTTAACTTTGGACAGCTGGCTTGCCTCCCAGAGATAATGGCCGAACCCTGTGCAACTTTGACGCCACTTTTAGCTATAACAACAGAAATATCAAGCAAAACAAACGTCGATGTCCACTGCATTAGGTATTAAACATGCATATGCACTTATCGCTTCATGAATTTGCCGCGGATTATAATCTTTCTATTCACTAGACTTGTTGCAACTCTGCTGATGCTAGCTAACCTAGAGAGAAAAGTTCAACACACTTACCTCAAGCCTTTTCTCTTGAAGTTCACTCTTGTCGTCTGTGATTACAAAGCTTAAATGTAGGTTTCTTTGCAGACTTTGCCGCCTGGGTAAATGGGGGAGAAGTGTGGATTGAGGCCGGGGGTAAAATAGCTTCTGAGCGGGCGCCTTGTAGGAAACAGATGACTTAAACCATCAGCGTCAGAGGGAGGAGGTTGGTTCAAGTTGGCGCTAAATCAGAGATTCCAGATCTGTCAAATGCTCAAGTTTTTGCATTTAATGAACCCACCTCGAAGCGATATAGTCAATGGACACGTAACAACCACAGTACGACAGTAGATAGACAATTAACAAAGAGAGAAAGTGAAGTTAATACATTTGCCGGCTCGTGGGGGGCGGGACCGCGGGAATGACAGCTGCGGGGGCGGGGCTTAAAGAGGAAGTGCTCAGAAAACCGCGTGGCTACTGTGTCAGATGTAAACAAAGGGAAAGTCTCGCTGTTTCAGGCAAAAATACATCGTTTTTTGACCAAATTCATCCAAAATGTCTACGCCCATATGTTCCTCAATGTTCACAGAAGTTGTTTAGCGGCTGTCATCGTAACCGCACGTGTTTTTCGTGTTAAAATCACGTTAGCTTGTGTAGGGTTTGCCCGGGCACTCTTTTCCAAAGAGGGTTGCCATGTTTGCTTCAATACTTCCGTACAAAATATTGAAATTATCTCTACTAAACTGGTAGAAGCATCGAATGTAACTGGTAGAAGCATCGAATGTGTCATCATGTGGGAATTTTCTGATTTGTTATTTGACTAATAACATAACTTTAGTCTCATATTTATGATCAAACTTGAGAAAAATGCAGATGTGGCAAAAAAAGAATAGTACTTTGTCACATCTAAAATGAGGCGGTACCTTCGTGTACCTAAGTAAAATAGATACTAGTATAAAAATCAACGGTAAAAAAGTATTGAAATTACGAAGTACCAGCTGAATATACTAAACTGAAAAAAATAAACATATAATTAATTTTGTCTCTCGATAACTGACGACAATATTTATTTATCAATCTTTACTAAGAACACGATCTGTTATGGTCCATAGACAACAACAAAATACAAAAAATAGTTTCAGAGTCAATTATAATTGCTGCATTTTATAAAGGGCCATCCCTTGATGGGTTTCAAAATTTGGAATATTGAATATCTTGTCATAGAGATAATAACATAATAACTGTATTGTAGAAGTATTTCATACTGGCACTGGACTAAGCATGACTAACCACATTGAAATAATTCACTTGAAACATGGTGAACCACTTCAAATGTACAAACGTACTGTCGCCATCTGCAAAGTTACTTTTTAAAATGCAAAGAGTTGAAAACACTGACAATTGGTCAACATTTGTCAACAAACTAAGTAGTAAAGTAACATACTGATACCAAGAAACAATACTTTAGTGCAGTACTTTAGTAAAATTACTTGCAGTCCCTGAAAATGACCCTTGGACATTCAGTCACGTGTTGTTTTAAGTAAACCCAAATTCCGGTTTTCTCTTCTCCTCATACCTTTCCCATGTTTTTTGATAATGAGAACAGGAATGGCATTTCTAAGACTGTTTGGGCGCCTCAAATCTGTAGTTATTGGAATGATTCATGTTAAAGCTTTACCAGGTAGGCATTTTATTTATATTCTAACTAAACTATAATTTACAAACTGTTTGTCATCACAGGAACACCACTTTTTTCTATGGACATGTGTCAAATCACAGAAGACGCCTGTAGAGAGGCCGAAATCTACAGTGATGCTGGAGTTGTAAGCATGCATAAGTCCACTGTCATGGAATAGGGTGGATTTAACTTAATTGTATGTATTTTTTCAGGACGGCCTCATTATTGAGAACATGCACGATATCCCCTACACATTCAGCGTGGGCCCTGAGGTTTGTGCATGTATGACTGCTGTCTGCTCCGCTGTCAGGCACCAGTGTCCATCTCTGCCTTTGGGCGTCCAAATCCTGTCTTCTGCAAACCACCAAGCCTTGGCTGTTGCTCTGGCTTCAGGTACAGCTTATTATCAATCATGAGGTTTGTTTTAACCCATTGACATTTAATTTACTGAAGATTGCCTACTTTAAAGCAGCTTTCTTTGAGAACAAGTCTCTTTATGGCATTTGCACCAAAGTAAATCCGAGACATGTTAGTGCCATATGAACCAACTTGGACTCTGAAGAGCACAGGGACTGGCCTCCAGCTGTTGCCCAGAGTCAGAACTAAACATGGGGAGGCAGCTTTTCAGATTTATGCAGCTAAAATCTGGAACTGTCTTCCTGAAAATGTGAGACTGGGTTCTTCTCTGACAATGTTCAACTGTAGATTAGAAACATTTCTTTTAAGCTGTGCATAGAAATGAAGGATTTTTAGGTAAAGGTAAAGGTGCACTTTATAGATCCCTGTAGGGCAATTCAATCCTCTGCATTTGACCCATCCTGATGCCGCGAAGGCTTAAGTTAGGAGCAGTGGTCGCCGTAGTGCAGCGCCCGGGAACCCATCTCCAGATGTTGATGCTTGGCTTGGTCAGGACTACCAGAGCTGGAGGATTTAGTGGTATACGGGAAACCGGAGCACCCGGAGGAAACCTACGCAGTGATTGATTTTGGTTGTAATGCCTTGTTTGGTTCAGCACTTTCAGTTACCTTGTGAATGAGCTATGTTGTACAAATAAACTTTAAATATTACTTTTAAAGAATCACAATGTTTGCCTGAATGTAGCATTTTAATACTTCAATCAACGTATTTTCTTGTCAACGGCTGGATGGCATGAGTAACTGCAGGCTTCCTGTTCAAAGGTCCTATTCAAAGCTAGTGGTGGTTAAGGGAACTCCTCTGCATTCATCACTGCTGATCATATTTTGTGCTGTCACAGGTCTTGACTTCATCAGAGCAGAGGGCTTTGTGTTCTCGCATGTCGCTGATGAGGGCTTGGTAAATGCATGTGCTGGAGATTTACTCAGATACCGGAAGCAGATTGGCGCAGAGCGAGTGTGCATTTTTACTGACATCAAAAAGAAGCACAGGTAAAAGTCACACAAAAGCACTCTAAGCACATGTCCCATTCATACTGCAGGTAACAGAATCCGCATAGTGAGATTTAGTACCGATACAACATTAAAGATCTTGTGGTATTATTAAATGTATTCATTAATTTGTATACCATTATACAGAATAAAACAATTTGACATGAAATGACAGAATTCAGTTGATTGGATCTTGACATTCAGAATACATGCTAAATTGTCGGTGTAAATATGATAGGGCTTTAAACAGAAGGTAATGATGTGCTCTCCAATTCCCTGTCCACCTGCTGCCATAAACAGTTGTTTTGATAATTGATTAATCTACATATAATCCTTTTGAATTAATAAATTGTTTGGATAACACAGGTGAATATGGATATATTGATAATTTGACCAAGACCAAGCTGAAGTGATGCCACTCAAAAACTTACAAGAACAAAAAGATATTTTTTCCCCCACAGTTATTACATCTCAGTTTGAGTAAAAAATCCTCTTCAAAGCATACGTATTTCAGTCTTAAAAAATTACTTTTCTAATACTACATAACTTATCAAATTAGTTGAAATGAATCTATTAACTTGTTATAGTGGTTCTGAAATATATCTTTAAGGAATTTGACGTTTATCACTGGGGTATTTAAAAAGGTGGTAAGTTGATAAAAATGTTGTTCATGCAAGTATTTGGATGCTTGCAGTTCTCACGCTCTGACCTCAGATGTGAGCATTGAAGAAACCGCTAGAGCTGCAGAGTTCTTCCTCTCAGACGGACTCATCATAACAGGAAGTGCAACAGGAGTGCAAACAGACCCACTGCAGCTCAAAGGTACTTCTAACAGTCAAACAGATAAGAAAGTATGTATATTCGTCAGTCTCTTTTTCAGGAAAAGGGAGAAATCACAGTCCCTTGTTTGGCCAGGAGATGTCAGTGTTGCATTAACTGGCACTACTCTCTGCAGTGTCAAAGTACCCAGAGTCGTTCTGTTTGTCACTGTCAGAACGTTTTGGTGACTGCTGACAATTACAAATTGCCTTGATTGAATTTAGAAACCGTATTTTAGAAAATTGCCCCCATTACAATCATCAGTGTGATAAATGCAAAACAGCTTGGAGGATACATATTAAGTTATCAAATACATAATCCATTTTCTTGAAAAGGACTGAATATTGATCTTATCAGTTGTAATTTTATTATGGAGATCAACAAATTCAATCAGTGCCTGGCTTCAGAAAAACACTCGATGATCCACTTCCCTCACTGGTAGGGTCATTGTGGTCTGCTGATGACACTTAAGCTCTTTACCACCTTTTCTATTGTTTCTCGTTGCATAAAATACCATCAAAATAATGATTCAATATAAATCTGATATGATAACTATTGTCAGAGGGGTGCTTGGAGAATGACTTTTCAATACACATAATATTAATAAGTAATATTCATGAAATTCTATATGAGAAAATGTCTTATTGTTTCTCACTGTTTTTAATGTGTGTGCTGCATTAAGGAGTAGAGGATAGTTTTGTTTTTTCCACCGAGGGTCACCTGTCTCCACAGCACGCACACTCAGCTCTTTGGCTATTTTTAGGTCATGTCTCCTGCTCTGCTCTCTCAAATGTAAACACACACACGCTTGTGCCATATCTGTTTTAGCAAAGATAAATATGAGCATGAACTGTCAGGACTTGCACAGGACACATACCCAGCTGACGTCTAAACTTTGACCACACTTCACAGGGTCAGCGTGACACGGGTCTCTTGGCTGCAGCTTCTGATTCATCCTCACTGCTTTTAAAGTTAAAAGTTGTCAGCTTTTCCATAGATGCCAAATTATTAAATGATTCTGGGGACTTCTTTTCTATCCATACTTTTAAAAAACAATTGATACCCACTATTTTAAACTTTTTTATAAAATTATTGTCTTGTCATTTATGTATGTTCTGTTTGGGATTGTCTTTTGTTTGTGCTTTTGTGGTTATTCCGTGCTCTTTTTTTGTGTGTGTTGAATGTCAGTGAGTGTCTTTGTGACTTATGTATTGTTTGTTGGCCTTCATACATAATAAAATATCACCAGTAATGATGGTGATGATAATGATAATGAGAATAATAAGAAAAAGAACAATAAATATACATTGTTTTGGTCAAAGTGACCAACGGGTTACAAACATTTAATTTTTGACATAGTACTTGCTGGACTATCAAGCACACCTGTATATAAGTGCATTTAATCTACATATAGACCGCACTTGAATATAAGCCACAGGTTTTCATACTGCGTTATAACACTTGAGCAACGACTGACGGAGTAAAACAAAAACAGAGCTGCTTGACGACTAAATGTTCACATGATTTATTGGTGGTGTTTTAACTGTTGACTTCTGATCATCAAAGCACTCTGGTAAATCCAATCTATGTTGACAATGGTCGTGGGTCCCTTCCATACTATTAAATTAAATAAAATTAAACGTATTGTTGTATAGCCTTAAATCACAGTAGTTATCTCTGAGGACTTTACAAAGCCGCAAAGTCTCCAACAAAGACTAAAATTGTGTATGGAGTGAAAGAATGACATGTAAAGCGTCTTTGAGTGTCCAAAAAAGCGCTATATAAAACCGATGCATTATTATTATTATTATTATTAAAATTGGATGGAGTCAAATTGATAAGTCCACAAACAAACAAAAGCCCTGATCACACAAAAACAGGTCCTCCGTGATTCCCTGCGTAACACTTCCTTGTATTACCGCTCTGCTGTTCACATAAACTCTCTGAAGCAGGAATGTGTGCTTTATCTTCAGCTTTGGAGATCAACCGCTGTGTCCAAATCTGGTATTAACACAAGTAAAATACAATCTTTGGATGCATGGCTATATAGATTGGAGAGTTAGAGGAAACAGAAAAATTACATTCTCAACCTCAATTATATGATTGTTTTCCCGACAAGATAAGCTTTTGAATGAGGAATAAGATGTCATAGCCGCCCATTACCATCAATGCTCCAAGTTAATAACAATAACTTATTAATGACTTGGCCTGCCTGTTGTAGACGTAAGGCATAATTTGCATTTCTATACTAAATACATGAAACAAGCATAAAATGTTTTCTTTTGCATGTCCACCTGGCAGCAGTCTCCAAGGCTGTGAAGATCCCGGTCCTGATTGGTTCTGGAGTCACTTATGAGAATGTAGCAGATTACATGGAGGCCAATGCACTGATCATCGGGTCACACTTCAAGACAGAAGGACACTGGGCCAACGCCGTGGATCCTGAACGCGTGAAGAGTTTCATGAAGAAAGTCACAGCCTTAAGACAATAAGATGTTCTAAGGTAAACACTATCGACTGTTGAATAACCAGAAGTGGAACGAGTACTGAAGATGTGTACTCAAGTAAATATACGGAGCAAATAAGCATATATAATACTTGTTACTAATGCTGAACCATTATCGGGAAATTGCTTTTTTTCAGATTTTAATGCCTTGTGTGGCTGTCTCTATCTGGATTTGTTCAGCACTTTGAATTGCTTTGTGTATGAATTGAGCTACACAAATAAACTTCCTTGCCTTCTGACAAATTTCCTCAGCAATTTTCTTTACAAAAGTTTCAAAAGTTGAGTTGCATTTATCAAACAGCTTCAGGAACAACATAATGTGAACCGATTAGCTCAACATTAAGATAAGTGTTTTTTTTTAAAGAAGGTTTAGAACCAGCACAAAATGTCTGGTTTTACTTAAAGTTTGAAAAAGAAAACTACAGTACTGCACTTACCGCACAGTAGAGTGTAGTTTCATAGGGCCAAACAAATAAATCAGTCATTTTAAAGTTTGTAAAGAGTGGAAATCCAGCATGACAACAATATATATTTGAGTTTGGGACAATTGAGACTGTACACAGTCAGGGCACCAGCCCTTCACTGACTGCCTACACAGGACGGCCGCTCAACTCTGAGCTGCCTTGATCTTTCAGCGGGGGCTTCAGGCAAAGTGGGGTTAAGTACAGTGCATCCCGAAAGTATTCACAGTGCTTCACTTTTCCACATTTTGTTATGTTACAGTCCAAAATCGATTTTTTTTTCCTCACAATTCTACACGAAACACCCCATAATGACAACATGAAAAAAGTTTGAGAGTCTTGCAAATTTATTAAAAATAAAAAAACTAAGAAACTTCATGTACATAAGTATTCACAGCCTTTGCTTAATACTTTGTACCTTTGGGCGCAATTACAGCCTCAAGTCTTTTTGAATATGATGCCACAACCTTGGCACACCTGTCTTTGTGCACTTTTGCCCATTCCTCTCAAGCTCCATCAAGTTGGATGGGGAGTGTCGGTGCACAGTCATTTTTAGATCTCTCCAGAGACGTTCAATTGGATTCAGAATTCTTTCACTCATGGTCTGAGTCCTTCAGGTGCCCTTTGACAAACTCCAAACTAAGGAGCGGCTTCTGTCTGGCCACTCTACCATACAGGCCTGATTTGTGGATTGCTGCAGAGATGGTTGTCCTTCTGGAAGGTTCTCCTCTCTCCATAGAGGAACGCTGGAGCTCTGACAAAGTGACCATCGGGTTCTTAGTCACCTCCCTGACTAAGGCCCTTCTCCCCCGATCGCTCAGTTTAGATGGCCGGCCAGCTCTTGGAAGAGTCCTGGTGGTTCCAAACTTCTTACGGATGATGGAGGCCATTGTGCTGTTTGGGACCTTCAAAGCAGCAGACATTTTTCTGTACCCTTCCCCAGACTTGTGCCTTGAGACAATCCTGTTTTGGAGGTCTACAGACAATTCCTTTGACTCCATGCTTGGTTTGTGCTCTGACATGCACTGTCAACTGTGGGACCTCATGTATACAGGTGTGTGCCTTTCCAAATCAAGTCAAATCAACTGAATTTACCACAGGTGGACTCCAATGAAGCATCTCAAGGATGATCCGTGGAAACAGGATGCACCTGAGCTCAATTTGGAGCTTCATGGCAAAGGCTGTAAATACTTATGTACATGTGGTTTCTTAGTTTTTTATTTTTAATAAATGTCCAAAAATCTCCAAAAAAATTGTTTTCACGTTGCCATTATGGGGTTTTATGTGTAGAATTTTAAGGGAAAAAAATGATTTGAATCCATTTTGGAATAAGGCTGTAACATAACAAAATGTGACAAAATTGAAGCCCTGTGAATACTTTCCGGATGCACTGTATCTTGCCCAAGGACACAACAATAGTAGACATCAGAAGGAGTTGTGAAGTAGGTCTCATGCTTTTGAGACATTCAAGCTCAAGAGCCAATTATCCATTTTTAACAGAATACCCAGTAGCTGTAGAAATAACAATACTCATTATGTGTTTGATAGAAAAGTATTATTGCTCCACACTCTGTATTTTATATCAAAACAATATTTATTAGACTTTTTTTGTACATTTTATAAATAGTGACATAGAAAAAACATTGCTTCAAACATTATTTACACACAAAATAAACCTTTCGTAAAACGACAATTGTGTAGTTGTATAAAATAGTAGAAAGCAAAAGACAATCCTATGAAAACAAAAGCAAAAATGATCACTGAGTTTGTCAACATTTCACATAATCAACTGTACAGTTTGAGGCGTTCACTTGTTACTAAAGCTAAGGCACGTTATATAAAAATTGTTAAAAAGGTAAACTTGTTTTTTGACAGGATTTTCATACATTTTCCCAACACTGTAACAATATCTATAGCATATCATCCACACATTTTCTAATTCTACAGCAGGATCTAATTCATATTGTCAACCACTCCCATTACAAGATCAATAATAATAATAATAATAATAATAATAATAGGTGGTAATATTTGTTTCAAATACACATTTGTCCTATAGAGCAAAAGATGTCACGTTTCAAAAAATCAGTGTTCAAAATAGGACGGCTTCCGTGCAGGTTGGCTTTACATAAAACCAATGCAAAAATGGATTCGCAAAATGTTGAAAACGATTATTTGAGTCTGAAAGGCGAAACGGAACGATAATAATCAGTGATATGAAACGTGTTATAGTAAAACACAGAGTCTTCACAGGTCAATGTTTCTAGGATTGTAAAAACGAAATCAAATTGTGTCAATATTTGTCATTTCCTAAGGGTGAAATTACAAAAAAGAAGGGATTTTTCAAATGTTCACTTTTTGATAACTCTGTAATATTATCTATATAAAATGTTGGTAGGTCATCAAAATTGGGTAAAAAGGTGTCTGAAGTATTGCACAAAAAGTATTTGAAATGTCAAAATTTGTTTGCATTTGAGAGCAATGACATTTTCAGAATGTTTTTTCATCCATCAGGTAATTTTAATGATCTAAAATTCAAGTTTAAATTCTATGAACTAATGCAATAACATATGTTTCAAGGTATTGGCCACTTCTATTAGAAACAACAAGGCTGGGAATATTTTTGTTCAAACTTTTTTACCAAACCAGGACTTAATCCTGTGCCTTAAATACAGTACGAGTGTGAGGTAAACAGCTGTATACCACAATATAAACCTGAGTGGACCATGTACAAGTGAAGAACTGAAGCCGAGCCTGCACAGCGCTCCCCTCCTCCCATCCACCCCTCAGTAGTTGTACAGGCGCTGGCACGGCTGCTTGAAGTGGCCATAGCGGCGGTCGGCAGCAGAGAATCGGGTCTTGACCATGTTCTGACGGTGGATGGCGCTGCGGCTCAGCTTCCTGCGTTCGTCCTGAGTCTTGGCCCTCTGCAGGGTCGCCAGCGGCAGGTCACAGGGCAGAGGGAGCCCCCAGGCAGCCAGGTGCCAGGAGAGATGCCGCCTCACCGCCACAGGCCTGGAACATGATTATAGTATATTTAACTTTCATAGTCTCTGAACAATTTTGGCAAAATACTTAAATGCTATGACACTACTAGTTTTAGTGCACTTTGAGTAATTCTACTTTATTTACCGTTCCATATGTTATAGAGTTTATGGACTAAAACTTAGACTCCATGAAGTTTTAGTAGCTATACTTCTGTACTGTCTAAACAGACTGGGTCGGCCTCTACGTGGACAACAATGAGTTTCTTTTCAAATTTAGGGGCGGCTTACAGTACGTGAGTAAGTAATCTTTATTTATATAGCACCTTTCACAGACCAGAGTCACAAAGCGCTTTACATTTGTGGCCATTTGTCCTCTCACTCCACACATGGGAACAGGGGCACATGTCAGAGCTATTGTACATGTTTTTAGTGGTAGGGGAAACCGTAGCACCCAGAGGAAAACCTACACAGACACGGGAAGAACATACTAACTCCTCACAGAAAGGCCTGGAGGTGGATTTGAACCCAGAACCTTCTTGCTATCCACTATGCCATCGTGCCACCCAGAAAGTCATTAATAATAGAGACGTTTCAATGTATTTTTAATGGCAAAAATATCAGATCTATATCAAAATACTCATTACTGTAGTATATAATCTGTATTGCCCACCTTTCAGTAATATTGAGTCACTATTAGCCCACTTACTAATGAGTGAGTCAGCTGGCGTCTGGGTGAGCGTGCATGTTTGTAACGAGAGTTTTGACTGAATGCATATAGTGTGAATATGAACCTTGCAGAGTCCTCTTCCTCCTCCTCAGAGCTGCCCTCCTCCTCCTCCTCTTCCTCAGCTCCAGTGACCCTCTGCCTGAACTGGTACACGGACATACTGGGATGCTCGATCAGCAGGTTCTCCAGAGGGTCCACCTCCGGCATGGCGAACTGCACGTGATCTGCTAGAGAGACATTTGTGAATTTCTATGGTGATGATCAAATGCTAGGCTATTTCCAGACCAAACAATAACATTATAGACTTGACACCCTCCTATATAAATGAATTGAACATTTTAATGCTCATAAGATCTTGCAAATATTGATTATTACAAAAGATGCTTTCAAAATAATGAAGGTTTGTGAATCTCCTCTACATAGCTAAAATACATAGATGGACAATGCTAACCGTCTAGCTCAAGGAAGTTTTGCCCCAACTCTCTCTAGCTCCTATTGACTACTATTGATCTATCCTCTCGCTCAGTAACTCTTTGTCACACTCACTTTTTTGGGCCAAAAAAAATCTGTGGTTTAGCACTCTCTATAATCCTGGTGTTTTTATTTTGATATGGCCTTTGTAAATCCATTCCAACCATGTAAGGATTGACCAGATGCCTTCCTTTATAGGGAAATCCAGCTTGCCTTAACAACCATCTTAGCAATACGTTTGCCCTCTTAATATACAGTGTGTGACAAAACTCAGTCTTTCTCTCACCTGCCAGATTGACAACGACCCACTCTCCTTCTTCAAGCTCCATTAGCTCCTCGACAGTATCTGCAGCCTCGAGCTCGTCCACAGCACTGCCCAGGAGGTGAGACAGGATCTTAGCCAGCATCTTGGATCTGGAACACAAATTAAACATTACATGCATAAATGACTTACAAGGTTTTCCTCAGTAGAAATGCTTATTGTATGTATGCTTTCATTCTGAAAAAAATAAGACTGCACAATTATTCCAATGTATATGTTTGTACTTTCTGTTCAGAATACCTGCTTGTTCTGAACTTTTCAACTTTAAACCCGCTTTTAAAGAGAAGAATATTAGTCGTATTGTAGCTATACTAAAGCCATAGGTTCATAATGAGATATAGGTTCATATTGAGATATACAGGAGGTTCATATCACTATAATATCAGTAATGATGTTGTGGAAATCTATGCCAGTTAGAGAAAAGGTGCCAAAACAACAATGAAAAAGATAGTGAAAACCCCATAATTTATTGATCCCCTAAAGGAGAAATGCAGGTGTCCATCCATCTAAACATAAATAAAAACCCAATTCTAAAAATATTACTAACAAAAGTAATAAAGTCTACATGTTAAACTCAGACAGATCTGTTTATGTCTTAAAATCCCATTAATGTCAAGCATCATACGTCTTTATCACAGCTTCCTCAATACTGTCAGGCTTGATCTTGTTTCAAAGTCCACCTTTCAGAACAGTAGTTGTATAAAATAATCTTCCACTGAGTATCTATGGGAACACTGATTCTGGCGCCCTCTAGTGGCGTCCTAGTGCACTGTCATCTGGTTGTTATCAGCAGCTGTCTGCCATTCCTCTGGCCAGGAGCACGCACACTTGAAGCTCTTACATCACAGTGACGCAGAAACTTTGAATCCTTCCAAAACATTTGTAGCTGGAACAAATGTGTTACCCAATAACCTTCGCGGAGTTCAAACTGCTCCAGGAACTATTAGGTAATGACTAGAATTATGTAGGTTACTATTACTGTAATAGGGAGGGTGCATTAAAGGTGACTTAATAACTTAATTTGCCCTTAGCTCTAAGGACAAGGATAAACTATTAAATTAAAACAGTTTTAATCAAGAAAAACGTGTTTACATTTTTACATTGCATCCTCATCTGTTGCTACCTCATACATGTTTTGATGGATTGTATCTTGTTTTGTTCGGCACTTTGAGTTGCCCTGTGTATGAATTGTGATATACAAATTAACTTTCCTTGCCTATTATTTTGGTTCAAATTATTGTTTATTGAAAAGCTATGTATACATAAAACTGAAATTTACATATTAACTGAAATAAATGGAAATGATTGGACGTGGCAATCAAATTGTGTTGTTTTGGTAGACAAAAATAGAGCCATAAATAGAGCAGTGTTTTTCCTTGGCTGCTGACTGGAAAACAAGCCCCTCCCTGGTATTAAAGCAGACACAGTTACCTAAATATACTGCCCCATCACTTGTGGCGGTGTATTTAGTCTGGATCAAAATGATATATGTAGTTTTTTCCTCTCTTGATTTTTCAGAGAGATCATCGCATCTACGCGCCTGACAGACTCCGCTTGACAGACTGCCCTTCCATTCAGTCTTATACATGTTTTTATTTGTATTTTATTAGATGACAAATATCTCAGTGTCTCACAATTTAAAAGCAGAGATAGTACTGTTATAACGCCAAAAGATTATGAAGCAGACATCTCATAGCGGAGGGGATTAGTCTGAACAAAGGACAAAGGAAGATGGGAAGTACTTGAAGCGTTGAACAAAAAGACAATATCATTAAATTGCAAAACTCACCAGATAAATATGAAGATTGGCCTTTAGTTTTCGGGTGTAAGCGCGGATCAGTATTCCACTGTTGAGTTCCTCGTAGATTGTTTTGATCTCGAAGTTGTTTATCGGCGAAAGTCCTCCCAGTGTCCTTATACGCGTACACGGTCCGCCCAACAGAGGAGGGGTGACAAATACATGTAAGAGACTAGAGGGAGCATGAGTTAGCGTGACAACAAGCATCCTTGTTGTAAGTTCAGATCCTATTCTGTCATTTTTTGTGTACTAATTGCTATACCTATTTTTACTATTATTGAATATCATCATCATCATCATCAATATAATAACTATCATTGTCGTAGTTACCAGTCTGATGTTTCTGTAAAAAGTCTATTGCTCTCGTTATGATTATGATTATCATTATTGTTGTAACAATATATAATTATATCAATAATTTTATTGTTACATTATTAATAATATAATTATAACAATAATATTAGGTCAAATGCAATGCCAAGTATCAGGATATATATTATCATATAATTACATTAACTGTTACATTATTATGAGTTAATAAGAGAACTTTAATCCTTAATTCAGACAAACACAAACAGTGACAGGAGTTTTTATCAACACACAAGATGGCCACAAAAACACAGTGAGAGGGGGTTTCTATCCCCGCAAATATGTCAAGTGACTCCTGACAAAGCACTAAGCAAATATTAGTTTAAAGGGTTTTATGAAACATGTTGATCAAATAACCTACTCGTGACCTACTACACTCGACCTAACTTCACGTTTTCATGCTGTAGCTAGCTTGTTCGAACTTTCTTTAGAGCATTAACACCAGATGGGAAAAAACAAGATAAAACTGGTAGTAATTGTTACTTGAATCAGTGTGTTCAATTTATATTATTAACTGGGGACTGGCTGAAAAGATGAATGTGTCCAAACCACAATAGATCCATGGTCCAAACCCCTATAAAACTCAAACATACATTCTTTGTGTCTTTGTAGCACAGAACTCTCTTGTCTTGTCCCGTTGTTTTTGCTCTTTGAAAGGAAGTGACAGACCCACAGCACTTTGCGACCTCATGTTTGCTTCGAAAAAAGAGCCACACAGCAGAGATAAGAGACAAGTGATACTCTTTGACCTCTCATGTAAGCAGGTATGTCGTGATTATTTACATTGTTTGAGTTTGTTTTTTAGTTTGGTCCCTGACGATTGTCTATGACAGCTTGGCCTCACGGTTGAAAGTTGCTTAGCATAGTTTACAAAGAGTTCTAAGCTTAAAATAAAGATTGATCCTTAGATCTATCGAACATCACGTGAACGAAAGCAAACGTACACGTCCATACAGACAGACTTTTGTTGACAGACTTGAGCCTGTATTTTAACGTAGTTTCAGTAAAATATCTGGCTCCATTTACAATTATTACGTCAGATTCTAGAACGTGAAGCCCCTTACAACTTACTGTGGTGGTGACCGTACAAAAGAGTTATTTATGGTAAGAAAAAAAAAGACACTTTATTACAACATAAGTGAATAAATACGATCCGTTAAATTGCATTTCAAAGTCAAATCTTGAAACTGAAAGTATAAACTCGTTTCCTGTAAACGGGTCACTTGTATGGTATAATGTATTGTCATGAGAAATTAAGATGATCCAAAAAAAGTCTTTAGCTGCATTTTAATTTGCTGTTTGACATTGACTGTCCTGTATGTGTTTCCAGAAATGGCCCCACGGATTGATGATGTGATGCGACTGTGCTGTGAATTATCAGCCCATGATCAGATCAAAGTAGCAGTGAAGAATTCAACTAAAGGTGCGCTGATGGCAGGAGGCAGTGCTTTTGTTGGAGGTCTTCTAGCTGGACCACCAGGAATTGCTGTTGGTAAGTTTCAAACAGTCTGTACAACAAGGAAAATTCTGTCAGTTTATTGGTCCTCTGTAGCCCATTCAGTACAGTCCATCTTATTTCTATATTTTATTGTGTAGAATTATTATTAATGTCTTGTGTTCTCATCTGTTGTGATTTTAATTTGTGAAAAATAAGATGGTAGTTATAACATCTCTGACCACTACCACCCAGTCAAACACACACCAGACTCATTCTAGGCAATGTGGGTGAAGTGTCTTGCTCAAGGACATGTCAGTTTGGCACTTTACAGCTGTGGCACCTGGTGTTCCCAGAGGTCTCCCATCACAGTAATAAGCAGCATCTGTTCTACTTAGCTTCAGAGGTCTGATGGGATCTGGGTTTCACGTGCCACTTAAGATATTCTATATTTGCTTTCTCAGTGGGGTAAATTTCAACAGGTAAAGGTTTAATCCATGTTTGATGTTTATGTTTTATTATATGATAGCTACAGAGTCCAAGTAATTTTACAGGTTGCAGAACTTAATGGATATTGTGTTGGCAGGAGGGGCAGTGGGTGGTCTCCTGGGCAGCTGGATGACCAGTGGACAGTTCCGACCTCTACCTCAGATCCTGATGGAGTTGCCGCCTGCGCAGAGGGACCGGCTGTACCAGGATGTGGTCGCCGTCCTGAGCAACCTGGACTGGACAGACGCAGCTCAGCTCATTGCGCTGGTGATGGGCAACGCAACATTACAGCAGCAGGTCACAGCTGCAATCCTCAACTATGTGACCAAAGAACTGAAAGCGGAGGTCAGCTACAGGGATTGAAGCACTGAAGTGAAAAATGTGCCTTAGGAGGGAATTATTTTTGTACTTCTGTGAAATACAAACCATATCATGCACAATCAATTGAATTTGTAACTTATTGGATGTTTTTAGACGAATAAGCTTTGAAATAAAACATGTTTTTAAACCTTGTGGCCTGCTTTTGATAAAAGTAGTTGTGAGTAATTAAAAAAGACACACATTAGATAAGACAAGTATTTATAAAACATAGAAATATAGATACTTTACCAGTTTGGCAGTGTTCTTTGTGATGCATTCAGGCAAGTAGTGTAACAGTGTAGCAGTGCTTAAACAGTACAGACTCCAGTTCTATCACAAAGGCACAATTGTGTCAGAGAGAGTTAGGCCCAGCATCTGGAGACATCAGTCACCAGGTGATACTTTGTATGGTAGTTTCATTTGTTCCCCTAGAATCTTGTATCAATGCACAAAACATCCAAGTATGTTCTATAACAGGTGGCAGTAATACTTGACAGACAACAGTCTCCTGAGATGGACAGAACATGGGTAGCATAAGGCATCTGTCCCAAGAGTCATACTCTAATCTATAAATGTGGTTTTCTACCTAACAAGTGCAAATTCAGTGGTTAGGAACAAGTCCCTGTGGTGTGCAACATTAGTTTGATAAACTAGAGGCTAAAGGACCTTAAACATAGACCTTAAAAGCTTTGTTCATTCTGCTCACAAAAAGTCTATTATAAAGCAATCCTCATATGTTTGAATATGAAAGAATCAAAGCAGCATAAACTGACCATTTGCAAACAAAAGAGCTTCAGAATTTAGCTCTGTGCACTGTCGCCACCTGTCGGCTAAAGTGCTCACAGTGTGAGTACATTGGCAGGTTTAAAGCAATGGCATATTAGTAAAGCTGAGACAAATATATAAGACAATATACACACAACCTAATATGAAATATGAAAAAAGACTTCACACTGTACAACAAACATACTAATGAATAAAGGCGTTGAAATACTGGAATACTGGCAGCTTAAAACTGTTCTGAGAGAAGATCACAGAGTCTCTGAGAAACAGAATCTCGACTGGTTCGAAGAGTGAGGCGGTACATCTGCAAATACACACACATGCAATAGAGTACACAATCCAATGGAGTGAAAATACTGCAGATGTGATTGACATTCACCTGGGCTTGTGTGTTGGGCTCCAGTCTGAGTAGACAGCCCACCTGAGTGCTCTTTGTGTGGATGACTCCTGCTCCCACAAAGTTTGTAGGATTTGGATCAACCCCATCCAATAGAGCAACCCCAAAACCTATGATCTGCAGACAGAGGGAACACACAAATGTTCTGTGTAAAGAAACTCAATTCTTTATCAAATCTCAATATTTTCCAATTGATAATAGAATTCATACCTTGGCTTTAGTGACATCTATATCCATCGGATGTTGGGATTTAAATATTTTCTGAACTTCCTGCTGCGGACTTTAAAAAAACCACAAAGCCACAGGCAAAATTAGCGGAAGAAAAGACATTGGGCGTCGCATTGTTAAGATGACAACTCTAGAACTTACGCTCCCAGCTGTTTCCAGCGCTGGAAAAAGTCTTGCGATGTCATTTCTGTGGGCTGGAAAAACTTATTGAGCATTATGGGGAGTTTGACAGCCAGGTTTTGGAGAGCGCCACCATATCTGCGTACAAAAAGTTATGTCATTTATTTTATGTATTTATTTATTTGAAAACTATTAATTCTGCTTAAAAAGGAGTGGGCTGATGCAAGAAGATTATTAGCACCCGCACACAATTATAATCAGACCAGATAGAGGGACCAGAGAGAGAGATCAGAGAGAGAGAGAGCGGGTCCCAAGACCAGAGAGCGGGTCCCGAGACCAGAGAGCGGATCCCGAGACCAGAGAGCGGATCCCGAGACCAGAGAGCGGATCCCGAGACCAGAGAGGCTGAGGATGAAGGCATGTATAGCTTCATACCAAAATATTGAGAATGCACACAGACCTGAACTGAATCTGGAGCACTGGAGCGTCAGAAAAATCAGAGACACACTCCATGTTGAAGATCTGCTGCATCTGAGCTCCGCCCTCGATCACAGGCTCCGCTGGCTTGGCGTGGACTATCAGCTGTGGGAGACTGGTCAAGGCTTTTACGAGACAAGAGAACCAGAAACTAAGTACAGAGTCCAGTTGCAGCGGCCATTTTACATGCATCTACCGTAATTTTCCATAACTTCTTTCTAGTTTTGATTGCGGTGACTTCTATAGGGACGCTAATATATGTATTTTTTATTGTGGTGCAGGTGTGGTACAGGTCCAGAAACTACAGCAGTTCTTGTTGAAAGGATATGAGCGTTAAGTGCGTCTCCACAGTGAATTGATGACGTGAAACTGAGGAACTGGGCAGAAGTCTTGTTGCCATAGAACACATACATTCGACCTGAAAGACACATGTTGAAAATTGTGACATAGTCTTTGAGTTTGAGGCAGGGTTTCTCAAACTGTGGTGA
The DNA here is from genome assembly GCA_964034765.1 of Knipowitschia caucasica. Classification (NCBI taxonomy): domain Eukaryota; kingdom Metazoa; phylum Chordata; class Actinopteri; order Gobiiformes; family Gobiidae; genus Knipowitschia; species Knipowitschia caucasica. The sequence goes on from OZ035826.1 coordinate 8,994,206, forward strand.
ATGAGATCTTTCTCTGCAATTCAATTATTCAATCAAATTAGTTAATTTGATTCCATCTTTTGTACATCATTGGATGCATCATTTAGGAGTGATATATTTACGGTTTGATCCATTGAAAAAGCTTGTGGTTTAGAACTCACCCAGATTCTGCCTGTACTCGGACTTCAGTCCGATCTGCAGCAGCTGGTTCTCGAACAGAACGCCGTTGTTCTTACAAACAAACCTATTGGAGAAAAGCAGTCCGTATTTATTGCACTTTTAGCATTAATGTCTCTTATTGTAAGTAAACTGTAAAATGTTTGTTTTGTTCTGCTGTCTCAGGACGCCTTTACAAAAGAGATTCAAGGGGTTATGCTTAAGAATAAATAAATAAAATAAATAATTGTCTATATATTATGTAATGTCTTCAATCTCACTCAAGTTACTAGAACGTCTTGGTTGAAGGTTATCAATCTGTATGATTCCTATTCACAAAAGTAATTTTAAGCGTGCCTTGATAATCATATTAGTGATCATAATTATGTTTGTTGTACATGTTCACACTGGACCATGGTTCTTTTGGAAAAGAGTTGAGTGGATTTTTTTATTTGTATAAAATAAAAGCCATCACCATCACCCTTATGGAAATGTGAATGATAAAAAAGCTGAATACCTTGTTGTCCCAGCCAAACATTCTAGGATGAATCTGTACCAGTTCAACCTCCAATCTTGCACAAAATGTAAATTAAAATATTTTTGGAATACATATATATTTGTCTTTATTTATACAGGGAGAGGCTCAATGAATTTACATATGATTATTTTCACAAACGTCCTGCCAAACAAAAATACAAGAACGTTAATTGGGATCTTACATAGATTCCATCTGGAGCTTTTTAGCTTTATTACAGGTCCCCAATTCTCATTTTCAATTAAATCTGCCTTAGCCTTGAAAAGGGAATTGTTAAAACCCTACAGTTGGCCATTCGACAGTAAATTAGGGCCAACCCCCAGACTCCAGATATACCCTCCTTTATATTTAGCTAAAAGAACATTTGAAGTTTTCAAACAAAATGGTGTTTGAACCTCAAAAAGTTGTCCTCAGACACTTCAGCAGTAGCAGCAGCAGCAGGAGGAGCCGGCGCTTGACCAGGGAAGTCAGAAAACACGTCGACCAGCAGACTCCCCCCTCCAGTAGCCGGGGGAGAATTCAGATTTAACAGGTCTGTGAAGGGGTGGGAGGCAGGCTGTGGAGAGAGAAAACAATAAGCAACACAAACTGTACAATAGATAATATCTACTGTGTACAGGGTTCCTAGAGGCTTTTAAAGATAAGAACCTTTATTCGTCCTTCAGTGGGGACATTTCAGTGTCATTGTACATTACAGGACAGAAGGAATAAGAGCACTCAGGATAATGAACTCAATATATTTATAGATAATAAACAAGTCTTAAACCTTTTTACGACTATTCAGAAAAGAGTAACGACAGTGGCCTGTTTCAAAGAAGAAACATCTGTTAGGTTTTAGATTTTAAGATGTGTTAATTTACTTGATTTTTTGCACTTCTGCTTGAATTGTTGCTTATGGTCCGTCTGTGTTATGCCACTCTTTTAGTTTTTGTTTTTTAAATCAACATCGAGTGGTTGAAAAATTATACTTTTGAGAAGAATGTACTACAGAGAAGTCATACACTGGGTAAAGGTAAACATTGAAGACCTTTTCCAAGTCTTTTTAAGGTCTCAGATCCAAATTAATAAATTCAATGCTTTTAAGACTTGTTAAGACCCTGTAGGAACCCTGTGTGTGTTTTTTTAGCCAAGTGATGGAAATACAATGTGCTCTACCCCCAATTTACACCAAGCGACGCAAGTAATAATAATAGAGGCTTAACGCATCGTAGCAGTAAAGTAATGTGACGATTTTTTAAATATTGGGATAATTAGGCCACGTATTGATTCTGCAATATATTGCGATTCATGTCCCTCACATTGTAGGCATTAAAAAAAAAGAAAAGAAAATAAGACTGCTCAACTCAAATGTCACATTTATTATGGCTTGCACATTAAGTGAAGTGCAAAAACACTTAATCTTTGAAGATTCAGAACACAGACATAATTATTCTCTGAAGGTGACCTCTCACATGAATAAGTTAAATTATTCAAATACAACAGACTAGAGTCACATAAACCTCAGATGTAAATTACTAGAGTAAACTGAGAAAACCCAAAAGTAAAAAAAAAAAAACTAAATTAAACATTGCAGTACTTTACTTTAAGGTATTGACTAATTATTATTATTTACTTGCGTGTGCAAAATATCTCGATACTGAATGGAATTGAGACATTCGTACAAAGCGCTCAAGACATGAGCACACAAAAACAAGTTAGTTTTTTACATGCAAAAGCATGGAGGAATGACTGGGATAGAAGGAAGACAGTAAATAAAACTCCATCCTATTCATAGTGGTGCTCAATCACGCTCATTACACGCGCTTATTTCACGCCTCGTCAAACTGCCAGCTGCCTCAAAACAAAAAGCCATTCTTAGATGTAACCTGCTCGTCTACGATGGCCGTAAATTGGGGGTTACAGAAGGGTGAAGTTTGGAGCCAACAGTATGTAGTACAATGCATATACCATAATTCCAGAGGAGGGTATGATTGGACTAGAAGATGTAGGGCGTGGCCTGTTGGTAGGAATAAGGGCAGCCACCACTGAAGCAGGGGACTGACGAGGAAACAAGAATGACAGAGGAGAAGGGAAAGATAAAGAGTGAATGCAAAGGGAAAGTGAGGCAGATAGAAAGAGGCCCATGTCCGCTAAACTCTCAGGTGGGACGCTTGAGATATGTACCTGGGCTGGAGCTTCACTGGGCTCCTCTATGTTGTTGTTGTGCTCCACGTGTCCGTTTCCGTTCATGTTCTTTCTCGAATCGTCGATGTCTGGAACGTTCATGGAGCCTTTCTTCTTCTTCAACTTGGCCAGGATTGAAGACTCTCTCTCAGGGAATGGGGGCATCTCTTCCAGCACTGTGGCCTGAGAGAACGAGTCAAAACGGTTAGTGAATGGGGTGTTATATTGAAGCTGCGATAATGAAAAAAAAATAAAAAAAAAGAGTGCAAAAGCCATATCAGCAGGATGTATAAACTGGCAGTATACAGTCTGGGATCAGCAAAGCATAGGCACATTTAGGCTGTTGCTTTATCCAAGGGTTTTCCTACAGTTAGATCTAAATATTTGCCAGTGTTAGATAATACTTCAGCGTCAAGAGAAGTATTCACAATATTTCAAAACAAATATAAAAACATTGTGATTATGTCAGTGATTGGAAGAAAATGCTTATTGTAATTAATAAACATTTCATAGAAGACTGAATTAAAAAAAAAAAAAAATTATGTTAAAAAGGTATATGAGGAATTTCCCAAATTTTAGTGAAGAACCGCCCTCCTCGGAGGAAACGCCTTTTCAAATGTCTCTTGCCGTTAATGGAATTGCTGCTTAGTTTATCATATGAATGAATATGAACATGGTAGGGGCAGTCACAACTTCGGGTTGACCTACTTTGGAGTGTGAAAATCTACAACTGAGGTGTTGCAACAGAGCTAATCATTATCCACAATTGGGGTGTTTTGCAAAACTATTATGCAAGACGATGTCCAACAAGTAGTTAATGTATAAGCTTTACCTATTTTGGGGATTTTCCATTTGAGGATGTGGGTGTTTTGATCTTTCAATAAGAGAGTAAGGTCAGTAGTGACTGAGGGAGAACTATGCAGCACATGTTCTGTCTTCCTTCTATCCCAGTCATTCCTCCATGCTTTTGCAAGTAAAAAACTAACTTGTTTTTGTGTGCTCATGTCCAGGTTGAATAATAGTCGAATCAGTCATCACACTCGTGTATCACCAGAAAGAAATTCCTCCCATACACCTTTAAACTAGGGCTGTCAAACGATTAATTTTTTTTAATCGAGTTAATTACAGCTTAAAAATTAATTAATCGTAATTAATCGCATTTCAAACTATTGGCAAAATTATGCCATATTTTTCTGTAAATTGTTGTTTGAATGGAAAGATAAATGACAGCTTAGTGAACATATGTACTGTATTTGTTTGTTATAACAATAAATCCATATAAAATGGCATTAACATTATTAACATTCTGTCTTTCTGTTTAGGCTCAGACCAAAACCATTGTTTGTTACAGATGAGGGACATTTCAAAATAGTCTGAAATGCAGAATGTCATTAAATCTGTTTGATTTGCTCACACCATTACTTTTTTTGGAACAACCAACATGAACTGGTAGTGGAATGGAAAATTAGGTACCTCAGCTTTAATTTAGCGAGTGCGCTTTGGGAGAAGACACGGAGGAGACTGAGGCTCCGCAGTCCAGCTTCTGCGCTGTAGATATTGTGCATGTGCATCGGTTACACAAAGACACGTACGCACACTAGAGAATAGTTCTGTAATAGTTCTGTGCGTGGTCTTGGATATGATCCTATTACAGCCGCTGGAAGTGGGAACGGTCCAGAGCGCTGTCGCGCCCGCAGCTCATCATGCAGAGTTCATACAGGAAACAACAAGTGCCCCGCGGTCACGCGTGTATTCTTTTAAAACTTGGATTTCTCAGAGGGCCTAGCTACCTGCTCTGTCCCCATCTTACACACGCATGTGTCCGCGGCATTCTGAGTGTTATTATGGGATGCAAGGGCATGCGTCAAATGCGTCAATTTTTATAACGCGATTAGTGAAAAAAATTAATTAACGTGCGTTAACGCGATAATTTTGACAGCCCTACTTTAAACTAATTTAAATTTAAATTTAATCCTTAAAGTGTTTTTTATTCTTTATTTTTCTCTCTCTGACTGTTGCACTGAGCCAAAGCAATTTCCAAGTCTGTGACTTCCTGTTATTTACGTGGCAATACAAATTATTCTGATTTGATTCTGATAATGCAAGAATCCCATTCACGTACTAAGAAAGTTGAGATTTCTAAATAAAAAAGATATTCTGCTGCCCAATCTCTCCGTCAATCTCTCCGTCAATCTCTCCGTCAATCTCTCCGTCAATCTCTCCGTCAATCTCTCCGTCAATCTCTCCGTCAATCTCTCCGTCAATCTCTCCGTCAATCTCTCCGTCAATCTCTCCGTCAATCTCTCCGTGTCTGACCAGGATGTCGGTGCTGGCGATGCAGCTGAGTCTCAGGTATTCCACGGCCCTCTGCTGCAGCTCCACGTCAGCGTTGCGTAGCTGGCTGTCTGAGCGCAGCACTTCCTGGATGGTGCCCTTCACTTCAGGGAACAGGTTTATGAACTTGATGTAAGCGGAGAGCAGCAGGGCCCGCGTCGGCACGGAGCACAGGTGGAACTTTGAGTGCAGGAGGTTGAACTGGACCAGGGGGCTGAGGAGTGGGGAGCACAAAGAAAGAATCCAAAATGACTGTGTTGATATGTATTGGTATAGAAACCAATGTCCTCATGTTGACAGATATGCAATTACAGTGCCTTGCGAAAGTATTACCTTTCAACATTTCGCTGCATTTCAGGCTTCAAACATAAAGATATAAAAATTAAATTTTTTGTCAAGAATCAACAAGTGGGACACAATCGTGAAGTGGAACAAAATTTATTGGATAATTTAAACTTTTTTAACAAATAAAAAAATTGCAGCCACCTTTTGCTGCAATTACAGCTTGGGATATGTCTATCTGGGAGACTGGAATTCTTTCCCATTCTTCCTTGCAAAACAGCTCGAGCTCAGTGAGGTTGGATGGTTGGAGCGTTTGTGAACATCAGTCTTCAGCTCTTTCCACAGATTCTCGATTGGATTCAGGTCTGGACTTTGACTTGGCCATTCTAACACCTGGATACGTCTATTTGTGAACCATTCCATTGTAGATTTGGCTTTATGTTTTGGATCATTGTCCTGTTGGAAGATAAATCTCCGTCCCAGTCTCAGGTCTTTTGCAGACTCCAACAGGTTTTCTGCCCCCACAATGTTTGACAGTGGGGATGGTGTGTTCAGGGTGATGAGCTGTGTTGCTTATACGCCAAACATATCGTTTTGCATTGTGGCCAAAAAGTTCGATTTTGGTTTCATCTGACCAGAGCACCTTCTTCCACACGTTTGGTGTGTCTCCCAGGTGGCTTGTGGCAAACTTTAAACGAGACTTTTCATGGATATCTTTGAGAAATGGCTTTCTTCTTGCCACTCTTCCATAAAGGTCAGATTTGTGCAGTGCACGACTATGGACAGACTCTCCCACCTCAGCTGTCGTTATCTGCAGTTCATCCAGAGTGATCATGGGCCTCTTGGCTTCATCTCTGATCAGTCTTCTCCTTGTTTGAGATGAAAGTTTGGAGGGACGGCCGGGTCTTGGTAGATTTGCAGTGGTCTGATACTCCTTCCATTTCAATATAATTGCTTGCACAGTGCTCCTTGAGATGTTTAAAGCTTGGGAAAGCTTTTTGTATCCAGCCCCACTTTTCCGTTTTTTATTTGTTAAAAAAGTTTAAATCATCCAATAAATGTCGTTCCACTTCACGATTGTGTCCCACTTGTTGTTGATTCATGACAAAAAATTTAATTTTTATATCTTTATGTTTGAAGCCTGAAATGTGGCGAAATGTTGAAAGGTTCAATACTTTCGCAAGGGACTGTATGTCTACATAAACAAACTATCCATAGCCAAGACCTCGAGTGTGTACAGGCCCTCCGACTATCCAAATTATTCATGATTTTTCTATTTCATAGATCACTGAAAATTGCTATTGAAAAACAGAACATGGATAAGCCAGCCACACAAAAAGTAGGGAGCTTATTTCTGGAGAGATTTTCAAACTACTTTAAGACACTGAAATAAAAGATATAATTCCTAAATTATCGGTCACTGTTGCTTCTGTCTCTCTGCTTCATGAGCTGTTGCTGCAGCAGTATGAGGTTTATTTTTAAAGAATGCGGCTGCTTCAAATTTAATTACCAGGATACACTACGAAATTATACTGTTCACGTATAAAGAATAACCAAGGTAAAGTCATGTTTACCTTGAGCGTGAGTCACCAGCAATCAGGTTACCGAATTCTCCTAAAATGTACCCACCAACCTTCACCAGATTCTCATGACAGGCAGGGGCCTGCAGTGCCTGTGAAACATGGAAAACACATTAGTAGGATCAATATATTGGGACTTGATAGCTTTGTCCTTCTTTCCGTTCTTTCACTTTAAACCTGATAAATTTACACTGTCAAGAAACTAGGGATTTTTTTTTACTGCAAATAGCTGGATGGGGAATGGTCTTTACAAAGGGAACACCCCATCTACTGGTGTAAAAGGATTATTACAACCCCAATAATTTTGAGACATGTTTAAAAAAAGAACAGAACAGAGACATCTACGGCCCAATAGTTTAGATATTGTAATGTTGACCAAAATTAAAATACTTAAACTATTTTACAGCCCACTATTTTATATGAATATAAATCTTCTACTCTGTGAATGTGTTTACAGCCTCATGCAGCCTTACATAGTCTGATACCTAAACCTAGACAGCCAAGCATCAAAAGAGCTCCACGTCTTCCCACAATCTGATTTATCCCTTGCACTGTAACATTATCTGAACTCAATATCTGTGCATTAGTGGCCACAGAAAGTTTTAGACAACCCCCACAGTTCAATTTGTGGTGGTGGACATCTCTGAAGAAAGATACCGCAGACAAAGCATCCCGTGTCTCGCCCCACAGTCGGGGTGGACAATATCAAATAGTTTGGATTTGATCTCAGTTTTGATAATTTTTCAAAAAGTTGTATTCCTCTGGCTACAATGTTTTGTTAATAGCAGAAAATTTGAAAGGATTTGGATAGATCTGGCGTTCCAAAAATCTACTTGAAGGGAAAATTGGAAAACGTTCAACTTTCTAATGACAATGACGTTTCTGCAAATGAACGATTCAATAAATAACAAATAATGTAGCAAACTATATAAAAAATGGGTTACCATGTGCTTCTAAATGTCTAAAATGAGGTTAATTTCCATTTAATGTTAAAGCTGAAGTACTTTCCTTTTTGTTTTCATAAATACACTTCTGTCCAACATGCTGCCTTCCATCTTATTGGAAAACATTCTACCTTTTGCACACTTTTAAATAAAGAACCACGCGAGTCCCTATTTGATAGTTTGAGCCAAGTGAGGGTGTTCCTTTCTTCTTAACTTTTCTCGTCCAAAAAAACCTGATCTAAGAATGTGACTGAGGCTTTAAGTACACAAATGTGAATGTGAGGGCCAAAACAACTATTTTAGAGCCGCAACCAAGTAAAGTGGTTTATATTACATACAATAGTTTCATTAATTGTGGTTTGAAAGTTTGGTACCCCAGCAGATAGATGCGGTAGATGCAGTTACGCCATAATCAATATTAAAATAAAGCATATTTTAGAAACTGCAATTGCTGTTTTGCAGTTTTTGTTAAAGGAGGATACATTTACATACAATACATACGTACAGATATTGTCTCTCTTCGTCTGTGATAGCATATAGCGTAAATGATAGCATAAATGATAGCGTAAATGAACTAGTATATATTTTGTGATGGACCGGATGCTTCCACTCCACACTTACCTCAAAGACGGTCTTTGCCGCGTAGCCCTGCACGTCGTCTCTGTTGATGACGATCTGAATGACCCGGTACCACACCTCCTCACTCACATAGTCTCCGGCGATGCGGATCAGGTTGAGAATAGTGTCCACGTACCAGGTGTAATCTACAGCGTACTTCTCTGCGAGGATGGCTACTTTCAGGACCTAAGAAAGACTCATACTTAGACCCGTTTGTTTTCACTAAATAGTTTCAGTTTCATTATTATAATAATATCATAGGGGAGAAGCAAAAACTGGGACCTGGGACAATTACCAGGTCGATGATTATCAAAAAGGCATGGTTGATGGCAAAGAATGACAAAAAGCATGTAAAGAAAGTCTTGAATTGGGTTAAATTGATGTTCTTATAATATTCCTTTTTTAAGAAACCCCCACTTGGAATGAGACAAACGTTACTACAGTCTTTAAAAGAATTTTTTTTTGCCTGTCCCATTGGCAATTTTTTTATTACAGGGGTCGATCTTGGGACCTCTTCTGTTCAATCTCTACATGCTGCCGTTAGGTCAGTTAATACGCAGAAACCAAGTGTCCTATCATGCAGACGACACTCAGATCTATGTCTCACTGACTGCAGGAGAACATGGACCAGTGGACTCACTCCTTCACTGTATCCAACAGATCAGCAAAACAACTTCCTTCTGCTAAACGCAGACAAAACTGAAATTATTGTCTTTGGTCGCCAGAAACAAAGAGAGGGCGTCATCTGTCACCTACAGTCTCTCTCTCTGAAACCCTCAAACAAAGTCAGAAATCTAGGAGTAATACTGGACTGGATATTTTAATAGCCACATTAAATCAGTAACATCAGCAGCTTTTTACCACCTAAAAAACATTGCCAGGATCAAAAACATAGTATCTAAAGCAGACCTGGAGATTCTTATCCATGCATTTGTCTCCAGTAGGTTAGACTACTGCAATGGCCTGCTCACAGGTCTCGCCAAACAGGCTGTAAAACAGCTGCAGTACATTCAAATTGTAGCAGCTCGAGTCCTGACTAGAACCAGGAAGTACGACCACATTAGTCCAGTTCTCAGGTCTCTGCACTGGCTTCCTGTGGCTCAGAGAATAGACTTTAAAACAGCTCTGCTTGTGTACAAGTCTCTCCATGGCCTCGCACCACAATATATTAGTGACATGTTAGTCCCATATGAACCAGCCCGGACTCTGAGGAGCACAGGGACTGGACAGAACTAAACATGGGGAGGCTGCTTTTCAGATTAATACCGCAAAAATGTGGAACCATCTTCCTGAAGATGTGAGACAGGCCTCCTTTCTGACAATGTTTAAGACAAGGTTGAAAACAGTTCTGTTTAGCTGTGCATACAACTGAGGGATTGTATATTTTATATTTGTATCTTTCTTTTTAATATACTGCGATTATTTATGATTTCAATGCTTTTATTTTGTTCAGCATTTTGAGTTGTCTTGTGTATGAATTGTGCTATACAAATAAACTTGCCTTGCCTTGCCTATTAGGACAGAATTTATTATGACAGTATGACCTGAGCCTTTAGTTGCTTTACTGGATTTGTGCAATAAACCAGCGCCCTCCTAACAGGCTAAAGTTCACAAATAGACTGTTTTGAATTGGTTCACGCAATCTTACTTCAAGCTGCAATAAAATAAATGTATGAACCAAAAATGTTTGTACCTAATAATTATTTAATACCATGTAGCTTACAGATATACATAGTATAATCTCAGATGAGCAGCTCAAAACCATTTCATAAAAAATAGGAGGATATCAATACATGTTTGCCTGCCCTGAGCGTGTCAGTGGAGAGGGCCTCTTAAAAGATCTCCCAAGCATCATATTGTGGCTATTGGTCACAAATATCATACCGTCCCATCCATAGTGATTTACTATTGTCCTAGTTTTTGGTTTACGGTAATTGATACAATTTTTGTGTGCTATATTTATTTATTTAGGTGGTTGAGTTAGCCTGGTTTCATAGGCAAACAGTTTTTGACTGCAACACTGCATTTTGGGTTAAATTTCCAACTTTTTTGAGTGATTTGTTCAGTGAATAAATCTTGTGGACAACATTTTGTGAAACCTGTGGAACAATTTCAAATTAAATCACCTTAATCATATCTGTAATATTGGACATGGCACGGCAATCAGAAGCTAAGGTCCAGGCGGACAAAGTGACTACAGTGGATTTTTGGTCACTAAAATGTTTGTAGTCAAGACAATCCTTACTATTTCCTCCCTGATGGAGTAGTCCGCATTCTCCAGGTAGCTCAGCATCTCAGCTACTATCTGTTTGGAGTTACTGCGGTCGCACATAGCGTACAGAAGGTCCACGGCGCGCTGGCGAACACTCACGTCGCGCTCCGTCTGTAATGGAAAATAGAGAAAGGATCAGGCACCTCTGTTGAAAAATATTGAACATGGAAAATTCTGTGCATTTATATGAATCTCAATTCGGAGTTAATTCACTACCATTAGCAAAGGAACTAAATGTAATATTGTTTCTGCTATAAATTTTCAAATCTGCCTTAATAATGCTAAGCAAGATTGTTCCTATTAGTTAGAAGATGATTATGTTCATTTAGAGAGATCCCTCATTTGTCCCACAGGGGGGAAATTTCAGTGTTGCATCACCAGTTACAGAAAAGAAGGAATGAGGAGCAATGGCTCTATACTAAAATAACATCTAACTGTGGCATAAGAAGACGCAAATATAAAATCTATAGCTTTAGTATAATAAAGAAGCAAGTAATAAATATATAATCTCTGAGCTTGGCGTTATAAAAAAGCAAGATAAAACGACTTTATATTCTAGTGCAATGTTAGTTGCTCTTACCCTCATGTGGGTAAGTGAGGTGACAGAGGTTCTCTATTGCACATTCTGACATTAGTTCAAAGTATTGCACAGATGCACGACATGTTATCATGACCTTAAGAATATTCCTGAACAGAGTTTACCTTCAAGGCATTTATGACCGTCTCCATGTGGGTCTTGACTGCCTCATGTGAAAACTCGGAGCTGGCCAGTGTGCACATGCTCTCCAGGGCCAAGTACCGCAGGTTGGTCTCTCTGTGCTGCAAGAACTGACCCAGCTGGTTACAGGCGCGTACCAACAGTGTGGGCTCGCTATGGATGAATAAAAAAGTTAGATGAGAAATTGTTAAGCACTACTGTACATTATTGAATCTGGCATTTTCAAACCACAAAAGATATAAAAATCCATCTAATTTGTCCCATGCTCTAAAAAACGTTTATCATGAGTTTTCACAGTCATTTGTTTTTGGCCTCTAAAAAGTTGATCTGTGAAAAAGAGGACCACCCTCTTTCAGCCAATACATTCTCAGCCCAAAGCATTAGAGACTCACAGGGCTCTATATACAAGATTTTCCAATAAGACAAAGACAGCATGTGGTGATAAGATTCGTTCTGAGAATTTTACAAGATTCTTTTGGGTTGGGAAAAATAAAAATATTATTGATGAAGGAAAACATATTAGGTACCCCAGCTTTACAGCATGCCCAGAAAACTTGAAATCCAGGGCACTTGAAATTTAACAACATTCATTGACATTAATGGATTTATCAACCCCTTATGGACCAAAGCTCGGTGTTTTTTATCATTGCATTTCTTGCGTTTGAACAGTTTGATTCTCTGATCTGTGTTGGCAAATTCAACGGCTTTGTAAAGTCTTCTGAGATTGCTACAGTTGTGATTTAAGGCTATACAATAATACATTGAATTGAATCCAACCTGTCATGGTGAATGATCAGAGAAATGGCTTCAAACAACACAGCGTTCTTTGCGTTCGAGTGTTGCACTTTCTTAGACTTGGGTGGTTCCTGTGCTTTGTTTAGGATAGTCTCCAGACATTCTGTAAGGCGACTTCTCAAAGCAGCATCCTCTAAAATCATACAAAAAGGTGTATTAGTTCTTAGTATAGTAAACAGTATTAATATCAATCACGGTATTTGAAAGTGTGGGTTTCCATACCAGGTGGGGGATAACATTGTAGAAGTCGTAAGAGTTTGACCGATAGCCAGGGAGCAGCAACAAAGTAGTATGTGTAGTCTTGCAGGTCTATGCACGCTGAAGTCACTATCTGCGTGAGAAATGATAGAAAACAAGTTTGTAATTATTCTGAAGACTGTTGATGGGAGTGATTGGATGAGGATACACTGCAAAAAAACATATCCATCCATCCATTCATCCATCCATTTTCTACCCTTTAATCCATTTCTGGGTCAGGGGGGTGGCAGTCAGAGATGCCACCCAAGTCTCATAGCACCAGCCCCTCACTGACCCTCTGCAGGTGGTGAGTCCACAGGAGCAAAAAAACATACAATGAGGTAATAGCTTGAATCAAGCGGACAGTACATTCTGACAAATAATTCTCAAACAAGATTTGCCAATGGGACAAAAGCCCTTTAGTCTCATTTCAAAAACTGTTGCTTTATTTTCTTATTCAAAAGAGACATTTCTTGTATCTTTCTAAAACAAGATAATTTTGCTTGTCCCTTTGGCTAGTCTTATAAGGCAGTCAGAATGTGCTCAAATTAAGATTTTTTTTTTTTTTCCAAATTTGAGCTATTTTTTACTTATTTTGTTTCACTTTTTGCAGTGTACTTAGGCATAACACGTAGGATAGACGTGCCAAGAAAGATACATACATAAATGTACAATCTCTCTCTTGTTTTTTTCCTCAAATGATTGATAAAGATGGGAAGAGCTAATGGATAAAGAGTGAAATTGACGTGCACATCCAATTCTAAGTTGCGTGCAAAAAGTCAAAAAATAGATCAATGAAAAAAATGGAGATGACTCTGCACAGCTTTTGCTCCCAAGAGATTTTAATTCTCACCACACAATGTGACGTTTCGGGTCACTACCCTTCATCAGACATGAACGTCACATTGTGTGGTGAGAATTACAATCTCTTGGGAGCAAAATCTGTGCAGAGTCATCTCCATTTTTTTCAAAGAGCTAATGGATAAACAACATACTCTACTGAGGCGAGTCACGGCCAACGAGATGGAGGTTTTGAAGTCATCGGGGCTCTTCTGTGCCAAAGTGGTTATGAGGCTTGTGGCTGCTGTTACCACTCCCTGAAATAATCACACACAGACACTAGTTCAACGGTAACATTGAAACATGATTGAAATAATAGTGATGCATGTATACAAGCTCTAAGGCAGGGGAGAGACATTATTTTCTTTTTACTACTACCATTATCGTTTTTATTTCTACTATTAGTATTATTAAAAACATTTTGGATTCATTAATGAGAACAGAATAAATGTATGACATGTCCTGGTTGTACATTTACAAGCCTTCACAGAGTATGGACTTTTGAAAAAAATATAAAAAAAAGCAACAGACTGGTATGAGGTTACCAACTGGGAAGGGTCTGGGGGCCGCATAGAAACATGGATCAGGCCGGATGTGGCCCCTGGGCCGCACTTTGTCCATGTCAGCTCTAAGGCATAATGGTTTCAATACTAACAAGCTTGAATTTACTGTACGTCTGGCAGACCAACACTGTATTTATTTCTTTATTGACTGACATGAACAGAGTGAAATTTCCATTACTCTTGTGACTACTTTAGACTCCCTGCACACAGCATAGGAGGATGTGTCATGTTGATAAAAGGTTGGAGAGTTATTATTGCAACTCAGAAGTATGGCCAGCCTTGAACTGTATGAGCTTATTGCTATAGACGGGGGAAATGAAAGTAACTTCAGCAATGTGACTTTTCTGATGTTAATCTTTCTAAATATGCTGGAGGATTAACAAAGTCAGAGCAGAACTAAAAATGAGTCCGTCTTTGTTTCCCCAAGAGCTTCAGCATTTGTAATTTATGCATGACTAATTTATAACCTGGCAAAAGCCAGATTGATGATTGTGTAGAACTCTAACGCGTTCTCCGCGATATCAATCTGGGATTTCTCCCGGAGAATCCTTTCGGGGAAAGGAGGGGTAAGCAGCAGAATACTTGAAGCTGATTGGGCGAAGTGACGCTGTGTGCCCGCCTACCAAGGTTGCCGTCCAGAAATGTACAAAGCGCCTCTCGCTGTTCATCTTTCAAAAAAGAAATTGGAGATTCTGCTAAAACTGACTTTGCGTCCGTCCTCCTGCGTAGCCATGTTTGTTTTGCTTCGGCCCGGCACTTCTTGCTTTCGTCAAACCCGGATATCCCGCCCTAAACCCCCAGACTGGCGCGTGATTGGCTCGCACACCCAGTGGTTCGACTCGAAAAGTGTAAGCGGGAGCGGTACAAGATGTATTCTCGAGTGTTTGTGAACTCGCAAATACCGCGAGAATTCAGCTTGCAGGCAAGGTTAACTAATTTATATATCTAGGGAAAAAAAATTGTGGACAAATAGTTACAACTCAAATTGCGAGTGATGTCGAGGACATATTTGTAGTACCAGTACCACAGAGCAATCATTACTGAACCATTACAACCACATACACATGTACAACATTTACTGTATAATTATGTAGACCATTATCACAAGTAAGGTTGTAGTTGATCAAATTCTTAGCCGACAAAACACAGGCCCAGGCGATTAGTCAAAAATGGGTACTTAAAATAATAAATACATAATCTGACCAAAACTGAAGAAATTAGACTTATTTTTTATGAGAAAAGGCCATGTAGGCATAAAGCAGTGAAATATTAGCAATTAACAAGATTGATGAAGGGAGTGAATAAAAATGTCTGTGATTCAAACTTGAAAAATTTTACTAAGAAACCATCAATCAAATAACTAAAACAACTAAAGATTGATATTCCTAAACACGAGTTTACAATAAGATCTTTTCTATGTATTGCAACAAACAATAACAACTGTGGTTTACTGTATTCTCCTATCTACGGGTTAAGAAACAAGCATTTTAAATTACTTTTTCATAAGTCAATTGATGCATTTTTGGCCCATGAAAAAGTTTGATCTAAAAATGCGACCACCAGGAAAAAGCTAGTCAATTCTCAGCCCAAAGCATCAAATAGAGACTTACAGGGCTATTTCCATTGATCTATAATAATAATAATAATAATAATAAGATGGGGTATTACTAGTTTATAAGCTGAAGGACCCATGGTCACAGGGGCTTCTCATGGTACTGCGGATTAAATAAGACACTATTCACGTGAACTACCCAAACATTTTCCCCATAGAACTCAATGTAAACTATAACAGTTTGATCTCAGCTGACAGAGAACCAGGTTTCATAAAGGTCAGTTTTTATGGGGATTTTAGTGTCCCTTGTCATCCTGAACTTTTTTTTCTTGTTTAATCCATCGGTTTTCTATAAATCCACACTTTAGTGGAACAAACTCTGCTCGTTTTCCTCCCGCTCAAGCTCTGCTCTGATCAGCTGGGCTCTGCTAATCTTTAGGTGCCTATGGTAGCTTCATGCGCCACTGAGCACAAGCTTTTGATTGGAATACGCTGCCATCTTTGATCGCCGTGGCATGAAATAAGACATTTCCAATTCAAATGTTTTGCGGATTTCACAGACTTACCAAATGTTGATCGTTTAATAGATGGACCACGCGTGCTGTCCACTCCCCCATAGGCACCAGGTCAGGGGACGTCCTGTTGAGTCGGAGAAGGCACAAAGCTGCACTCTGCTTCACACTGTCCATCGTGTCCCTGATTAAAAACAGTGTTCCGTTCAAGATTCCATAAACATTCATCATTTCGAGTGGATTTTCTTTCTTGCGCGCACTCACCCTGCTACTAAAATCCGTGGAATATCTGAAACAAAAGCCTCGGCCATTTCCCTGCTTCCCACATTAGCGATGCAGTGGAGAGCCAGGTTCATGAAGGTGGGGTTACGGCTGCCCAGGTCATTCTTAATGGCGTTATTAATAAGGCGGATCAAGTCACTATTGGAGTTTACCAGCACAGAGATGAAAAGATAACCCTGGAATTACGAGGTATAATTATCAAACAATCCAACCCTTTTTGACATCGAGTACTGTGTGATGGATGAGGCCGCTTACTATTTGCTTTTCTGTGTACTTGTTCGAGCTGAGCAGGTTGACAGCTTCCATGTGTCCAAAGTCAATGTCATGGCCAAGGAGGAAGATGAAAAGCAGCTTGCACACATATTTTTTCTTACTGTAGCCATCCAGAGCCTTGTCTCCTGTTTAAAAAAAAGAAAGAACAAAGTGAATGAAACACATCCGTAAAGAACCAAGTTTTCTGAAGTGCACATACACATTGCCTGATGGTAGTTGTATTTTGTATTGAAGGGAGAATTACAAAATATTTTTGCGGGGAGAGAACAGTGTTTCAATTACACTTTACTGCATAATACATAAGAACTGCATATAACATATCTAGATATATCATATCATGCTAGAGTAAGACAATTTTATTGTATGTATTTAGTATAGAACTATTGTTCATTTATCTTGTGCAGTGTGCTACTCATTCCTACTGTTCTGTAACTGGAGATGCAACACTGAAAGTTCCCCACAGTGAGCCCTTAGATTCTTTATTCGTCCCACAAATTGAGGGCTGTTGGATGTTTATCTAATAAGAAGATCAAATATCATCATGGTCAATTGCTTTTATAAATTTGGGCTGAGAATTAGTAGCCGCTTCCAATAAGTACATATTTTGTGAAGAGGAAATATTATGCAATCAATTGCCAAACTATGTGCGAATGTGATGATTCAGTACTTCTTGCATTTTTATAATTTGTATATCAAACAGCAATATCTACAGTCACACATATTAGACAAGAAAGAAGGAAATATACATTAAGGAATGAGATTAACTTCCCCAGAACGAATACATTCTAAAGACATTCCATGTGTGTATTTGTACGCACAATCAAGTAGTTTAAGATCAGAATCTGCAGTTTTGGTCATAGACTGTAAATATTAACGGACCTATCTCAAGGGTTAAAGCAAAAAAAAAAGATTTGACTGAAAATTTTCGCATGGAAATTTATCACATGTAAATCACAGTAATATGCAGGACCAAGTTATATTTGTAATTACAATATATTATTGTATAATAGATTGTATATTGAATACAGCGCAAATGAATTCTTCAAAGATATACAGTGTATTTTGATATGAAATATAAGTGGATCAAGCAACGAGTAAACTTTTTGACAGAATATTAGCGAGAGTAGCTTTACTTGAGGCGATATGGAGCGTCAACACTTTGGCTCCGTCCTCGTCAAAATATTGCAAAAGGACGATAACATTCTGTCCACATTTGTTTGTGGACACGTCAATATTTAAGAAAAAGGTTTCCCTATCAAGTTTGAGTGCACAGTGCACTTCAATCAACTGCAAATGATTTAAATAAATCTACCAGCGGTAGTGATATTCTGAACGTTATTTTCTGCGATAAAGCCACAGACACGGTCTGCCATAGCAAGCCTAGTGTCAGTTGTTGCTGATGCACCAGGTAAAGATGAAGTGTGGGAAAGTGCACAAACAGCTGCCTTGTGCGCAGTTTTGAGCTGGTGGCGAATCAAAACTTTTTTCTCATTACTCCCATACATGCAATTTTTTATGGCAAAGTACGCACAAGCACCGGCCACTTTCATCTTTTCGCACCATGACTCATTGATTGGCTCTTTTACATCACGCTGAGTTTTGCAAGAAGATCGCAAACAAGACAATATCAAAAGCTCACCAAGACATGTTTGTCCCCATTCCCAGTTGCAGCAAAGTCCGTTTTGTACATTCCGTTAAGTAAAATAGCATTGCGTTTGGTAAACGTTAATTACCTTTCCTCTATTACGCGCCCAGCTTACCAGTCCGCGGATCTGCTGCTGTTATTGCTCCGTTCGAGATTCAATTTTCCTCCTCTTCTCCTTTTCAAAAGCTCCGTGCAGTTTCCAGAAACTTTCACCTCCGTGTTACCAATGCTAACTTCATCGCGTCTTCATTTGCGCGTGAGCTCAGCTACGTCCCATTGCCTTGATTCATTTGCGGAGCGCTCATGTGGCCACGGCACGTTCAAGGCCCACTCGTGATTATATTACTTATTATTTCTATATACATATAAATACAATTATATTCAAATTATTATTATACATCGATATATATAATATAACAGATTCACACGTATATGTATTACTATATATTATTTTTATAATCAATCATTTCATTGTGTATTATTATCATTATATATATTTTTTTTTTTTTTCTCGACCAATTTCATTTGACGGAAATCCGTCACCTAGACGGAACTCTTTAATCCCTGACCTATCTCCACCGATGGCAAACTAATGTGCCACAACTTTTGCTGGTCTATGGGCAGTTTCAAAATGGCCGCGGGGGATGGAAAATGTTCCCCATTAGCCCCATTCATATAACGAGTGCTTTCAAAATTTCACAGCGGCTAAACTAGACTGGTCCAAAAAACACTCCCCTCAGCATTGACACACATGTGGAACGCCGCGTTGGGCAAAGAGCCAACTTTTGGACCATCCTGTAAACCCGTTTTCGAGAGGTAAGAAGATACATACATTAGCATTGAATAATTCTTATTCCGAGTTCACCGCTATCGGCCCGGAGTGGTACTGCAAGCATGTCGGCGCACGTCATTTTGGACATTTTTGAGCCGGGACCAGCCCCCACTGGTTTTGGTACAACTAAAGAGTTGAAGTCAGGAAGGACGTTTGTTTGCCTTGAACTGAAGCCTTGAACTGACTCACCACCACAACCACATATATAACACAGGGACATTCATGCTCCAACTATCCAGGCACTTATTTGGTGAAAATATAGGCCACAGCAAAGGAAATTGAGGCTTAGGTGTAATAAAGAAAAGGATAAGGGAGATCTGAATGCCCAGTGCAATGGGAAGAGGACTGCAAACTAATTTTAGTTGTAACAGGTGCCAGAGACCCAGGAGCGAAGCATTTGAACTTTTAAAAACAACACAGAGCACCATATCAAAGCCATGTACATTAAAAATGATCATATATCATAAATATTTCAAATTGTTCTATAGGCTAATACTATTGATAATAATAATAATAATGTCTGACACACACTTACCTTTAAACTTTGAACGGATATTGGCAAGTTCTTTGTTTATTCTCTTGATCTCTGCTTCCTTGCTTTTACCTGGTAAAAAAGATACAATTAATTTCACATGGTAAAGATATGATACAATAATTTGAAATGCTCTTTCCCTTGAAGCAAGAAATGTGAATGGTGTCATATTTAACTAAATATATTTGATTAAGACAAATTCACAAGGCTAAAAGGACAGCTTTGTGAAAGACATCCAAATCATCTGAGCCACTGATACCATGTACAATAAGACACGTAATGCTTTCTTCATGCAACATGTTTACGGTACAAAGAAAATGAATGGCTTGTAGTAAAGACAAACAGCTTGGGAGCCTCAAGCAGTCATTACAGGAGATTAGTTAGAATACATTATTACTGCCTGGTGTAAAAACATACAATAAACACAGAATTAAAAGTGCCTGAAGGATCTGAAGGACACAGAGATACAAAGAAATCAGTGTGTACAGAGTGTTATGGGTTTATCTTATCCATATATTCTCATGATGGAGTATAGAGAAGAAACAACAGGGTATGTTTATGCTGCTAATAGCCAAGGGAATTCAAAATGCTATAACCAACACTTATGATACAAACAAACAAAACCAAAGCAATAAGGAAACATTCACAAAACATGTATTTTATCCAAGTCTCTTATTGCCCAGAACTGACCATAATCAAACACAAGACAACTATACAATTACTTCCCTGTTTGTGTTTTAATACCAAGTGTGCATAAAGAGCAGTTAACAATTAATAAATTACTTAAATATTTAACATTATTGAAAAAACCCCAATTAGCTGTAATTAATCAATTAGTTAGTGGATTTAAAAGGTTAAAGAAAGTAAATAAAGCTAGTACTGCTTAATTACCTTGACTAGTTAGTGATTATTATTATTGTAGTTTTTTAGTCATTAGATTAAGTAATGTACAGGGAAAGAAAAAGGGTGGGAGACAAAAAACATGAATAATTTGCTGCAGATGGCAGGTGTAGATCACAGAGCTGGTTGTTTACCTCCTCTAAGTCTACCTTTTTCTCAGACATATCACTTCAGTAAAGTATTCAAACCAAAAAAGTATTAAATTCACCCAAACTCAATATGTTTCCTTAATTTCCAAATCGACAGTTAAATGTTATCTTCATTGAGAAAGCGGTCCACGCCCTTCCACATGACGTTAGCATCAGAGGCTAGCAGTAGTTAGCTTAAAGTGCTGTGCTCGGCTAAACAGCTGTGTGGGCTGTCAAAATATGTGTCACATTTTATCACTTAAACTTGACTTTAACAACAACCGTTCACTGTGCATGTGCTCACTGAACTCTTACGGCGTGTAAATCCATGCCACAAATATGCAAAGTAACTTATCAAGACAGACGGGGAGAAAAGTGTGTGAAGAAATACAAACAAACTTACAGTTCCTGATGTCAGATATGAAGACGGCCAGGCCACGCATCCCGTCGCCTTTCGACACCGCGGGCATGTCGATCTCCCAAAGGCGAAGTACCAGCGGAGAAAAATAACGTTGTCTGGAGCTGCACCGCTAACGAGCTAGCAGGCAAGGCAAGTGTGTTGTATTTGGTGCCCCTGCTGGGAAGTAGGTGACTGAGGAGGAACCAGACACCGCCACTAGAGGGCGCTTCTCTTCACAAACTGGATCAGGCGAGGGCAGTGGGCCATGTTGTTATCATTAGGTCATCATGACAGCATTTGTAAACTACTAAACAGTTGTTGTGTTCTTAGGCAAGACACTTGACCCACATTGCCTAGTATGAGGCTGGGGTGTGTGTGAATAATAATTGTTGGTCAGAGAGGACAGAATAGGAGTCTTGCTTTTGTCAGTCTACCCTAAAGGCAGATGTGGCTGAAGCAGACACTACTCTGAGCATCTCACCCTATCTCTAATCAGCGCCCATCCATGAATTGTCGACCGCTTATATTTGCAATCTTGTCCTTTCTGTCATTACCCAAATCTCATGATCCTAGGTGAGGGGGGAAAACATAGAACACCAGTAGAAGACCGGTAAAGTGAGAGCGTTGCTTCTCGAGTCTCTCTCGCCACCACAACGTCATCTGACTAAAATAGTCAGTTATTACACTAAAAAATAAAAAGTTTAATCACGACCCTGGTTCCAATTAATCAGACAAAGTGAAATATTTGAACATTCAGGTTTTGGATAATTATTTTTTATTTATCATAATATGTATCTATTTCTTTTTACACAAAAATCAAACAAAAGTGAGTTGACTTTTTGTTTGATTGCATTTTAGAGTTGGTTTGCTTTTCAGTAACAATATATCATTTTGATGGAATTGACAGGGCTGGTTATGAACAATACCAGAGTATGTGTCTGTGTTGTACACAAAGATTCAGGTACTGTAATTGTATAAAGATAGGGCAGATGGATCTCACTCTGAGATTGCTTTTCATTAAGCCTCTCAAAGAAGCAGAGCTGCACCAAGGTCAGATTTACTAATCACAAAATCCTGCAACACAGAACTCGTTTCTTGTGAACCTCTATCATCTATTTTGCTCTCAGAGGGAGGCAGCAGCTCATATCCGGCTCTAAACGTCTTTTGGACAGGACAGGGCTCCACCACTCAGACAAGAAGAATTAGCAAACCAGGACGAGACTTCCTGTCAAAATCATGATTCATCACTTTTGCTGTAATGATCAAGACTCAAAGCTGTTTATGGATCATTCACGTTAAATTTTAGGGTAAAATGAGGGGTAAGTGGACCAAACACCATCCATTCTTTAACCTGTGGAATAGGTAATGATTTTATCGCCAAATGACCAATCCTTAAAAAGACTTTTTTTGTTTGTTCTTTTAACATCTTACTAACCAATCACTGTATAAGCCTCCTCATCATTTTTAATGATGAGGAGGCTCATACAATGATTTGTTAAGGTAAACTTTTTTCCGTTTTAGATGAGATACACTGAACATTTGACTCAACATAACGTGGGCATTAGAAATGAGGTTTTATTGAACTTTAAAAGTTAGTGACCTTATGGAAGGATGTGGAGAAAGGAGACATGGAAATTGCTGAACTGGTGCAGACGGGTTTACCCTCTCCCGGCTCTGGCACCATTATAAAAGCATTTGTGTGGTCTACCTCCTGCTAATAATCCTGATAAAGTGCGTCACGCCTCAGTGCTTCTCAGCATCGTAAAATGAAATGTACTTTTCTTAAATAGTCTGAGTCATGCAAAATGGATTAAGAAGATTCCACTGGTAACTTTTATAACTAGTTACAAAAAGTACATATTCATTTCTTACAATTTCTTAGGATGTCAAATAATGTAAACGGTTCAGATAGATTTGATTATAACCCATGTTGTTTTAAGGAATAATGGATAAATTACAGTTTATCAAAGTCCACAGGTTTGGAATGTTTGTCCTCCATCTCTCATCCCCCAAAAGATTCAATTCGATTCAATTTAATTTATTCTTGTATAGCTCTACATCACAACAGTAGTTATCTTGGAGGACTTCACAAAACTGTTCAATGTGCCAACACAGATCAGAGAATCAAAAAGTTCGAACACAAGAAATAGAACAGAAAACACATTGATATTTGTCCATAAGGGGCAGATTACCAATGTCCATAAGTGGTGATACATTTCCATTAATGTTGTTAAATGTTGATTGTCCTGGATCATCACCACTGTCCTTTTAAACCCTCACATAACGGACCCTCCTGCATCGGCAAGTAAAAACTCTAAACCCAGTGGGAAAAAGGAGAAACCTCGGGGAGGTCCACATTGAGAGGGATCTGCTCCCACTGACGGAAAGGCTATAGATCCAGGACTCAGGCTACAGCACAAGGACCAAGGCCGCACGGTGGTAAAACGTGGTAAAAAAAAAGTCCTGTACTCAGATCATTTGTATATTAAGACCAAAATAGGAATTTACTGAACATCTTCCACTTACAGTACAAAGAAAAAACAGGAAATGTAGTGACTTGCGCCCTAAAGTTGAAACAGAGTGAAATTATTAGATCGACAAATAATTTTCCCCAGGAAAAGAATAAACAGTAGAGGACTAAGAGCACACCCCTGTGTTGAGCCTCTGGCTCGTACCATTGCTAATGTAATACAGTTCCTAACATAGAATCAGGACACAGTTCCTTTCAAATGTGAAAATGTGTTTTATAGTTTAATACAAAAAATTAACACATATTAATGGATTCTGATTTTGGCATACCGTCTACTTTGTTCTTCCCAAACGACAGACTATCAACAGATCCATTTGAATTTTGACACAGGATCTAAAATGACCTCAAAGACGTTTTAGCATGAAATACAAATGGGACCCAAAAGTTACTCTGGGTGATGTGTTCTCCTGTCATCCTCGGCTCAGACTGAGCAGGTGTTTAATAAGACAAAATGTGTATATTACAATAGAATGCAAATGAGCTGATCGTGTTTTAAATACAGTATTGATTGGACCATGTAAGAGAATACATTCAAAAATGCAGGTATTCAATAAGTAAGTAGGTCATCTTCATTTATATTCCACCTTTCACAGACCACAGAGTCACAAAGCGGTTTACAATTGTGGGCATTTGTCTCTCACGCCACACAGAGGTGGGAGTGAGGTCGCCAGTATAGGAGGCGCATGCCAGACCTATTGCACATGTTTTGAAAACCGGAGCACCCGGAAGAAACCTACGCAGACACAGGGAGAACATGCAAACTCTACCCAGAAAGGCCCTGTTCCGACCAGGATTCGAACCCAGGACCTTCTTGCTGAGAAGCGGAAGTGCTATCCACTCAGCCACCGTGCCGCCCGTGTAGCCTGTAACTAAATACATTTGCAAAGTATTCTTGAATACCTCAAACCTCAGACATGAAGTTCAAAGATGCAGAAAACTGATGAATTAGTCATAATTACTGTTGCACGGTGGTTCAGCCTCCTGCATAATGAGAACGTTCACTGCTTTGTGTCATGAACATGTGTCTTGCAATGACAAGGCCATGCTGCATTGGGTTCTATGTGCACAGCATATACTGTAGTAAACACTTATTTTCTCTTTTTGGCTAAAATGTCTGCATAGGTAAAGGCAACACAAACCTTAACATAACAAGGACACAATCTGCTTAAAGATAAAAGTGAGATGGCAATGAAATAAGATACAGTGGCTGAGTAACTCTAACCCTTGATGTTGATATTGAAAATTTTTCATTTTGATCAGAGTAAAACTAACAACCTATTTGTTGTTAAAGAGAGTTGTATTTGAAAAAGTGTATAAAGCCTCAGGTCCATCCTAGACATTAATATAATTGACTAACATATGATAATAAACAATTATTGTCAAAATGGTTTTATGTTTTCTCACAACATTCTTATAGTCAGACCACATGGTGACATCTATAAATTATCAAAAAGATTACATGTCTCATTAAGAATGAGAAAAAAATGCTCATGTCCAACAAGATCAAAGATAATGTTGTGTTTGTGTTTTCTAATTTGTTTCTATTTACAGTATAATTAGGCTACATCTGTTCTGGGATGGCCTCAGAGCTTTGGTTTGAGTGTATTGGTCACTAATCTGTATCTTGAAGTCCAAGGATCGCACCACAGAGGTCAGGGATAAAGTTAAACAGAGACTATACAGACCGTAATTCCCGATGCTTTGAGTATTTCATGGAGCAGTGTACAGTATGGCAACACAACAAATGTACCAAGACTCGGCCGTCAACCTAAACTACCCAAACAAGGGCAGCAAAGCATTGATCAGAAAAGCAATTGTGTACTGCGACTCCTCTGAAGTTGAGCTGGGGGAATCTGTACATGGGTGAACTATTAGTCATATCCTACAGTCTACACAAATCTGGCCTTTATGGAGCGGCAAGAAGAAAGCCATTGTTGAAAGGAAGCTATAAAAAACTGCAATATACCAGACGTTATGTGAGGGACACAGTGTGAAAGCAGTAAGTAAGAAAGTATTCTTTTCTTTTCTTAATTTCTTCATATTTTTCAAATAGCACATTTCACTGAACAAAGTAACACAAAGCGACTTACTTTGTTCTTGGTGTACCAATATTTTTCCATTCACTCACATGGTGATGACAGAAGCGAGATGCCAAATACTCCCCTGACCATTCACTCACACATTCATTACACTCAGACCTATTGTACGTGCTTTTAGTAGTAAGGAAGGAAACCATAGACTGTACATATTAGTAGATATAAAGGACACCGCTATTGAGCAAGTGGTGAAAAGGTGGTAGTGCACCTTATTTTCCAAGAGATGGCACTTTGAATATCTAATGAGTTGTCCTCTGGTTGACCCTGTGTGTGAGCTAAAACAATGGGTGCTTCACTGTTTAACATCTAAGGAGTACTGTAAGTGATTAACTGAAGCATAGAGCCAGTCTTATCTTAAGATGTTTTATTATTGAATAGAGCTCTGTGTAAGACCAGTGCATGATTACACCATGTTATTTTGTTTATTCTAAGGTGGGACAAGCAGTGTTAGCCAATCCCTGCAATGTTAATGGGAGGGTGTACTAACAGCGAATCATGATGAAGGGGTTAGGGAGGATGGACCTACTACGTCCAATCAGGGTGATACATGTAGTACCATGTGGTGAAAAGGTGGTATGGCACCCTATTTTCCAAAAGGTGACACTTGGGTGAAGCAGATCCCTTTCTGCTGCTGAGTGAGAACTGCTGAGCCTGTAAATTTCATTCATCTGTAATTAAGTAAATTCATAAATCATGTGCAATGTGCAATACTACAACTTCAGGATGTCACAGAACAATGTCGCTTTACCTCATGTCACTTTACTTGTATACTTTTAACTAAACCTCAGAAAAGTTAAATAGTTTGAGCAGAATATCTGAATTGTATAACTTGCTAGTGTCCAATTCAACTGACAATTCTGATTTAAGATTGAAGGCATG
Source organism: Knipowitschia caucasica (assembly GCA_964034765.1). Taxonomy (NCBI): domain Eukaryota; kingdom Metazoa; phylum Chordata; class Actinopteri; order Gobiiformes; family Gobiidae; genus Knipowitschia; species Knipowitschia caucasica. Next base: position 9,020,783 of record OZ035826.1, read on the forward strand.
GAATGAGGATTTAGAAACAAATATTGTAAAAGAGGATTGGTAATCAGCATGTTCAAAAGCACATATTAGTGTAACAGTCTCCTACAATCCAAGTGGCTCATGAGAACGAGTGAGACATTAGAAAAATGGAATAGTTATAATGAAAATGTACCTGATGTATGAACTAAGTGCTAAAGGGACATTGTTCCACTGTGTGTGGGGATGTCCTGAGGTTAAAGGAGCAGTAGAGACCACTATATCTAAGGATATACACTTTTGTATTTAGGAATCCATCCTGGAAAAACATGCGTTTACAAAGAATGAAAAAGTACTGATAGATATGTGTCTTTTACAAGCAAAGAGACCAATTGCAATTTAGTGGAAAAAAGCTCAAGCTGATGCTTTGGGTAAAATAAAAATGCTGATAGCATTTCCCCGTGAAAGAGTTACATGTTTTAGAAAAGGAAAGCTAGCAATATTTGAAACAAATGTGGGGATCATACAAAGAAATTGTAGAAAATCTAAATGTAACAAATGAAGCTGAGGACTATTTATAAATGACTGTGATCCTATATCTCCATGATATGTTTTATATGTTATTCAATATAGTGTTCATATCTGTGGCACTGTGGGAAAGTGTCACTTCATATCTGTGCAGGTCTTATTTTATTGTGTTTATTTTATTTTTTATATATTTTTTGTATGTGGGTGCTTGTTGTACCTTTTGTTCTTTTTTTGTCTTCTATTTTCATTTTCGTATAAAACAAATTCTGTTTATCAAGGTGTTGTCTAACACCAGATGCTGTCATACTATTCAGATTGTATTATATTCATACAGTAAATCGGTAAACACATTGTTTTAAAAAAAATCTGGATAATCAGAACCCAGAAGAAACAGTATTACAGTGATACACTAAATGAGAACGAGCTACTTGGAGAATTTTAAATAATGTCATGAGGAACAACAAAATCAAACATGAGTACACAAATTATTCCGTCAAAGGCAGTCCTGAAATATCCAATAAAATAAATATATCAAATGAATTTTGTAGATACTTTACTCGTGTAGGAGACTCGAAAGAAAAGAAAATTCCAAAACCAACATCTAGCAGTGAAATACAAAAGGTAGATCATGTGAACAGTATTTTTCTTTCCAATATGGAAAAAGACAAAGTATGAAAAATTGTGAATACATTTGAAAACAACCGACTCTGGCTTAGACATGATGCATCTGTAATTGAACTTTTTTACATACCTTTGCAACTTGTCACTAAAAACAGGAACCTTTTCCTGAAAAAATGAAAACAGCCAAAATTATGCCTCTTTACAGAAACAAACACAACTTCTCAAATTCTAGACCCGTGTCTTTGCTGCCACAGTTTTCAAAAATCTTGAAGTATATGCAATGTGGCTGGATAGCTTTTTACAAAAAGTAAATATGTTAATTCAAAATTAGTATGGCTTTAGGAAAAACACTCAACTGCTGTGGCAATAATGGAACTGACAGAGAAAATATGAAGATAAATATGTTGTAAGTATCTTACTAGACCTGCAAAAGGCTTTTGATGTCATTAACCACTCCAGATTACTTTGGAAACTCCAGAAAATGGAATCATAGGCTTTGGTCATACATGGATCTCTAGTTATCTAGAAAATTGTAAACAGTTACTGAAACATTACTCAATACTCGGACCAATATTGTTTGCATGAATGACTTTCCAAAAGTACAGTATCAACTATTGTGCTGTCCTCACGACACGTGACCATGTGAAGCTAGACAGCGAACGGGAAAGAAACTCTGTAGACAAGGCTTACTTTTCTTGTTTCATAGAGAATCTCTTGCGTATGGTTCATTGCATCTATAAATACAAAATAAAAAATCACCAAAATCACCGTAACTGAAATAACAGAAAAACTATCAACGGCTGTACACACGGAATTGCATACTGCGCTAGCTAATCAGATATAGCCCTAACTTAACACTTTGCATTAGAATAAAACACTTTTGTGGCCCTAACAATGTGCTTGTAAGTCTTTGTAAGTATTAAATAATACTTACAAAGACGAAAGTTTGCCAAGGCTCAACACATGAAACAAAAGATTGTTACAAAAACAAACCAAACAAGAGCGCTTACTCTGCTCGGACAGGGAACTGATGTTTTCAGAGAAGGGACACGTTGGTCCCTTCTCTGTTAAAGGACTTCTATCAGAGTGCCTCGGATTTCACCCTGTCTTCATTTTCCATGGAAAATGAAGACAGGGTGACAGGTTTCCTTTGTTTTTTAAATGTAACTTATTACATAGCATTTAAGAACAGGTTGTATTTATAAACAAACTTATAAATGATTGAATTATCAGGTGAGATTCAGACGGTTCATTCATACTGGTGTACCAGCATTAACTCTGTGCCCATTT